>FR989929.1:3538779-4738779 GCA_905404155.3 Plebejus argus | reverse complement strand
TTTATATTGTAGGCGATAAATGCGCCCTTATGCTCCTAAAATCTGGCGCTGGACCAAACAAGGCAACTGAAGATGGACAAACACCAGTTCATGTTGCTGCTAAATATGGGAACTTAGCTACACTAATACTGCTCTTAGAAGATGGTGGTGATCCACTAAGGAAAACAAAAGTAAGTTTCAGTTCAATTGAATTTACAATGCTTGGCCATTTAGCCGAAACTTTTTCGTTTTCGCTTCGTTATAGAATCGCCGATCAAAATGTATGGAATTGACGTAAGACGAGTCGAACGTCAACGTCATATTAACGAACGCTTATGTCAATTCCATACATTTTCATCGGCGATTCTATAACGAAGCGAAAACGAAAAGATTTTGGCACATCCCCTGTACTATTATTCTCTGTCAAAAATCAAGTAAAATATTATAAATACTTAAATATTTTAAAATTTTATGCTTACAGAATGGTCAAACACCTTTACAAATGGCATGTCGGAGTTGCAAACCAGATGTAGTGAGGTATTTGCTAGAATTTATTAAAGAACGTAAAGGCGAAAAAGTTTCTTCGACCTACATAGACGCTGTTGATGAGCATGGAGCTAGTGCCCTACATTTTGCTGCACAAATAACCAAAGACGAAGTTAAAATTCCTTCTGCGGACAAAGAAGTTGTAAAATGTTTAATGGAACATGGCGCCGATGTCACTTTGGTGACTAAAGAAAATCATGAAACGGCGTTTCACTTTTGTGCGATAGCAGGAAATAATGATGTTCTTACAGAAATGATATCTGACATGTCTGCAGCAGACGTTGGTAGAGCACTGAATAGGCAAAATTCAATTGGATGGACGCCTTTACTAATAGCGTGTAATAGAGGTCACATGGAACTAGTTAATAATTTACTTTCGAACCATGCTAGAGTAGATGTATTTGATATTGAAGGCAGATCTGCGTTACATCTAGCAGCAGAGCATGGTTATTTACAAGTGTGTGATGCTTTACTTACTAACAAAGCTTTTATAAATTCTAAATCAAGAAACGGTCGAACAGCGCTTCATTTAGCAGCCATGCATGGATATACACATTTAGTTAAATTTCTTATCCGAGATCATAACGCAATGGTTGATGTGTTAACCCTGAAGAAACAAACGCCATTACATTTAGCAGCAGCTAGTGGTCAACTCGATGTTTGCAAATTATTATTAGAACTTGGTGCCAATATTGATGCAACAGACGAGTTGGGACAGAAGCCTATACACGTTGCAGCGCAAAACAATCATTCAGAAGTCGTACAGCTATTTTTACAACAGCATCCTAATTTAGTAATGGCGACAACTAAAGATGGAAATACTTGTGCGCATATAGCAGCTATACAAGGATCGGTGAAAGTAATTGAAGAGCTTATGAAATTTGACAGAACAGGAGTAATATCTGCAAGAAATAGACTAAATGACTCTACACCACTGCAATTGGCTGCAGAAGGTGGACACGCAGATGTTGTAAAAATTCTCGTTAGAGCCGGCGCTTCATGTACAGATGAAAATAAAGAAGGCTTTACGGCAGTACATTTAGCAGCACAATATGGTCATACAAATGTACTTGATGTAATGCGATCCACAAACACTCTGAGGATATCTAGCAAAAAGTTAGGGTTAACACCATTGCATATTGCAGCCTACTACGGACAAGCAGGTACTTTCTAGTAGGTTTACTATAAAGAATGAGTACTACGTAATTTTTACATATTTTCACTTTCGTATACAAATAACGTTATACTTTTTTTTTGCAGAAACTGTACGAGAACTCTTATCTTTTGTGCCCGGTACCGTTAAGTCTGAAGCACCAACCGGAATTTCGTTAGTACCTATTTTGGGATCAGAATCAGGTCTAACGCCGTTACATTTAGCGGCTTACAATGGTAACGAGAATGTCGTACGGTTACTATTGAACTCAGCTGGTGTTCAAGTTGATGCGGCTACAAATGAAAATGTAATTACATAATAATATGACTTTTTTAAAGCTTTGTAAATATTAATGCACATTTTTATAATTGAATTATGTTTGCAGGGATACAATCCGCTTCATTTGGCTTGTTTTGGTGGTCATATGTCGATCGTCGGATTACTACTCAGTAGATCAGCGGAGTTGCTGCAAAGTACTGACCGTCATGGAAAAACTGGTTTGCACATAGCATCGACTCATGGCCACTACCAAATGGTTGAAGTCTTGCTCGGTCAAGGAGCTGAAATAAATGCCACGGATAAAAATGGATGGACCCCACTTCATTGCGCAGCTAAAGCTGGACACCTTAATGTTGTAAAACTTTTATGCGAATCCGGAGCCTCACCTAAAAGCGAAACAAACCTTAATTGCGCTCCAATTTGGTTCGCAGCATCTGAGAATCATAATGATGTACTAGAATATTTATTACATAAAGAACATGACACTCAATCATTAATGGAAGACAAAAGGTTTATTTACAATCTCATGGTTTGTTCAAAAAACCATAACAATATACCGATAGAAGAATTTGTGCTTGTTTCACCAGCCCCTGTAGACACAGCTGCAAAATTGTCAAATCTGTATGTAACTTTATCAACCAAGGTATGTTATTTTTTAATTTACAAGCTCATGCTTGAGCGCATTCAAAACAAGAGTGACACTATCGGTTATAATATGTTACACATGAATTAATTTAATTATTATTCTATTTACTACGCTATCGAATTGGATAAGTATTAGAGTTGTAAGAATCTATAATAAATAAATATACATATAAATAAATAAATTTATTATCACAAGACTGAAACATTTGCGTATTAACATATAGTACGTTAAAATATCTTTTTATTATTTTTTCAGGAAAAGGAGCGTGCCAAAGACCTTATAGCAGCCGGTAAGCAGTGCGAAGCCATGGCAACAGAGTTGTTAGCTTTAGCTGCTGGTGCCGATTCTGCTGGTCATATTTTAACTGCAACGGACAATCGTAACATTGAGTTTTTAGACGTCCTAATAGAAAATGAACAAAAAGAAGTCATTGCCCACACCGTCGTCCAGAGATATCTGCAGGTAAAAAATAGGTAACTTGAGCAACTCCAGTAATTAATGCAGTGTTAAACTATTCATGAAATATATGATTTTCTTCATTACAGGAACTCTGGCGGGGAAGCCTCAAATGGAGCGGCATCAAAATTATGTTCCTTTTTTTCATGTTTATAATATGTCCACCCGTTTGGATGGTGTTCTCTCTTCCACTTGGTCATAAGTATAATAAGGTTCCCATTATCAAATTCATGTCATATTTGACGTCACACATATACCTTATGATTTTATTAGCATTAGTAGGAATAACTCCAATATACAATTCTATATTTAGGGAAAGTTTAGTGCCCAGATGGTACGAGTGGATGTTGTTAATAGCATTGAGCGGGCTTTTGCTATTCGAACTAACAAATCCAAGTGATAAATCTGGGTTGGGTTGGATAAAAATTGCAGTATTACTTATGGGAATGGTGGGAGTTGCAGTCCATGTCGTTGGATGGATTTTTGTTATGCCAAAATATTGGCCTACTTTAATGTACTGTAGAAATCAATGTTTCGCCTTATCTTTTTTACTAGCATGTGTACAAATCATGGACTTTTTGTCTTTCCACCATCTCTTCGGCCCTTGGGCGATCATCATCGGGGATTTAATGAAAGATTTAGGTAGATTTTTGGCTGTGCTAGCTATCTTTGTATTTGGTTTCTCGATGCATATTGTAGCTCTGAATCAGCCGTTCAGAAACTTGTACAAACCAGAAGACAATAAGTACGCCAGACAAGTACGGAAAAAGCTGTTTTCAGATGGTAAGTTTTTATCTGCCTAATAGTAAAGTAGAATTTAGGCTACGATAACGATAATAAAATAATAATATTTTTACAATATTCGATGCCAGATAAGGTATATTTGTTATTTGCGTAAAAAAATGACAATAATAAAATTTTCGGACACAAAATTAAACTTATAAATTGACAATTATTAATGATTGATATTCGTATAACACTACCAATGTTATTTTAAATTAATATTATATTTCTAAAACTAGATATAAGCCTTCGTTCAAAACGTCAGGCCTATGGTTCTCAATTGGTCCCTACCGGAGAATCTTATCGCAGAAAACAGGGACCATCCGGTCGTAAGTTACTAAAGTACCGAAGGGTCAGATTATATTTTGTAGAATGTGTGGCATAATCCTAATAATTAATTTTTATATAACATCAATGTGCTTAAATCATCCTACTTTGTGTAAAAACCATTCACTTGCAAGCTTCAGAATTACAAACCGTAATAGGAGGGCAATGTACAAAGGAATACAGAGAACGAATTATTTTATGCAAGCATCACCATCAAAGTAATCGTGAACTTGTAAGATACAACATTGCGAATTTTTTCACGTTTAATATAATAATGTTTGATAGATATAACTTATGATTAACATAGATTTAGATCTGTGCTTTGCAAGTTCTGTTATAAAACTTATTCTGTTACGCATACATTGATGAATTAAATACATTTTTGTGCATAGCAGAACATGCATGGTGCGTCACAAGTCTAGTTTTAGTGGAATGAGTGGCCGACCTCACCGCATTTGATGGAGCAAGTTTGATTTGCGCATGCAGTGGCTGCATTTCCCGCGTTTGTTCACCGGTATCTTGAGGTATTTTATGTTTGACAAATGGCTGTATGTCTTCAATGTGTCACCGTCGTTGTGACCACGCTATCTATGTGGCGACACAGTTAGAGGGAGAGGGGTAGATTGATGCAGGATCACCAAATTTAACAGAGCTAACAGAATGCAGACATCTGAAGCACACGGAACGACTGCTAACCACATTCGATACATGACATTCACACCAATCTACCCCCTAATTTGCACACACGAATTTGCTTGAAACAAACGACAACGCTAGATGTGATTTTAATTTGCTTTGTATCATCTTTGATGACCTCAAGCACTCGCTTGAGATATAACAAGCATACACTCGTAAAAGAGAAATGATATGAAACAAATTAAAATGTATGTGATATTAGATTCAGGGTAAATTGATGCATACAGTTGAAAATCCTGCATTAATCTACCCGGTGGTATCGTAGAGCAAAGGAATACTCCACCTCTTCCGATTGTCTTCTAGCGACTTTGACGCCGATCGAAGCTTTGGAGAAATCGTTCTTCGCCCTTTTTGGCCAGATCACCTTGTCAGACCTGAACTACATATCTAGCGCTCGGCCCTGGTGGACACAGTACCTCTTCAAATTCGTCTTCGGCGGATACCTCTTGATATCCGTCGTGGTGCTCATAACGCTCCTCATTGCCATGATGTCGGACACTTACCAACGAATCCAGGTAACTTTGCTGTCAACTCGCATTGCTTTGTCCACAGTAAGCATGAATCCGATCTTATCGTTCGAGCTGCTGTTCTTCGCGGTATTCGGTCAGACGACGACGGAGCAGACAAAGGTGCACCGGAGCGACAGCAACAACCAGCCACCCTGGACCAATTACTTGTTTAAAATTGTGTTCGGAATCTACATGCTGGTGTCGGTCGTAGTACTGATAAATCTGCTTATCGCTATGATGTCGGACACTTACCAGAGAATTCAGGTTTGAAAGATATAAGTAATAGCTATATATACTATGTAATTACATACTCTTACAACAACTATTAAAAAGTAAAACCTACTGCGAACCTTCTCTATTCGTTAATCTTAAAGGCGAACGTTTTATTTACAACCATTAACACACTATTTGATAATATAATTAGTATGAGATAATTTTTAATACCGGAATAGATCTTGACCTACTAAAGGCAGGAAAAACGTCACTAGTTTATCTTTAATTGTCTTTGCATTGTAAGGGTATGATAAAGTTGATTTCAGTAATAAAGATAAAAAAATTACACGCGTTTAGTTAAGGTGTAAAGTAGGTACTTATCTCACCAAAAACATATCTGTTAAAACGGGGCCAAGTTCCTATTCACTAATTGTTCGCCTTAAAAAAGAGTTGAAATCCAATTCAATGCCAAGTTTAGATGCACTTCCAAATCGATCATAATCATCTTCATCAACAGCCTGATCCTAAATACTTCTAAATTTGAACTTGGCAGGTTAATTTAATCACATAGATATCTTATATTTAAATTTAAAAATTATACAATAATTATCAAGTGCTACTAGCATGAAAACCTGCCAAGTTCAAATTTAGAAGTATTTAGGATCAGGCTGTTGATGAAGATGATTATGATCGATTTGGAAGTGCATCTAAACTTGGCATTGAATTGGATTTCAACTCTTTTTTAAGGCGAACAATTAGTGAATAGGAACTTGGCCCCGTTTTAACAGATATGTTTTTGGTGAGATTTCAATACTTTTTTTAAGGAATCATACCAATTTGTTTCTTTCCTCCTCATCTTATTTCAGTGTATTTACTTGTACATATTAATTTTTATCTCAAATTCATAGATGAGCCGACTCACGCTTGACCAATTTCTCAAATTTCTTAATTTTTTGTTAATCTACATATAACAAACAACCTGTGTGCCAAATTTCATAACGCTGCGACAACTGGAAGTGGCCTAGAGGTTTTGATTACCGATTTTTATCTCAAATTCATAGATGAGCCGACTCACGCTTGACCAATTTCTCGAATTTCTTAATTTTTTGTTAATCTACATATAACAAACAACCTGTGTGCCAAATTTCATAACGCTACGACAACTGGAAGTGGCCTAGAGGTTTTGAAGCCGACTCACGCTTGACCAATTTCTCAAATTTCTTAATTTTTTGTTAATCTACATATAACAAACAACCTGTGTGCCAAATTTCATAACGCTACGACAACTGGAAGTGGCCTAGAGGTTTTGATTACCGATTTTTATCTCAAATTCATAGATGAGCCGACTCACGCTTGACCAATTTCTCAAATTTCTTAATTTTTTGTTAATCTACATATAACAAACAACCTGTGTGCCAAATTTCATAACGCTACGACAACTGGAAGTGGCCTAGAGGTTTTGAAGCCGACTCACGCTTGACCAATTTCTCAAATTTCTTAATTTTTTGTTAATCTACATATAACAAACAACCTGTGTGCCAAATTTCATAACGCTACGACAACTGGAAGTGGCCTAGAGGTTTTGATTACCGATTTTTATCTCAAATTCATGGATGAGCCGACTCACGCTTGACCAATTTCTCAAATTTCTTAATTTTTTGTTAATCTACATATAACAAACAACCTGTGTGCCAAATTTCATAACGCTACGACAACTGGAAGTGGCCTAGAGGTTTTGATTACCGGTCAGTGAGTCAGTGCCAAAATTAGCTATTTTTACAAGGAAATATTTCAGGATCTAACAAATCTATATCTATGAAATTTGGTATATTGCGTAAGTACTAGTATATAATTAGGTAGGTAAAATTTTATCTTTGCTCTCGCAATAGGCACTGAGATACAAGGGGGTCAAAAGTGCGTCGAAACCGTTCGTGTAAATAGTGCACGGCATGCGCGCGGCCTGCTGGAACTTGGCCGCGCACTCCGTGCGCTTTGATCTTGATGAGAGATGGATATAAGAAAGATACGCCTGCAGAATGAAAAATTTACAAATCGTGTCATTAAGAATGTCTGGAGTCAAATATGAAGTTTTTCAGAGTCATCAATACTACGAATAATAAAAAATAATCAATTTTAACTATAATTCAGAATTATTGTAAGTTAAATTGTTATATTTAGCATAAGGTACGATGGGATTGACATCGTCTTTTTGTACAAAAAACCCTTTAAAAATACAGAATAAGAAAAAACTAATCAATATTATTTTCTGTACTATACTAAAGAATTACGTGTGACATTTTAGGCACAATCCGATATAGAGTGGAAGTATGGTTTATCGAAGTTGATTCGCAACATGCACCGCACCAACACCGCCCCGTCCCCTCTGAACCTCGTGACGACGTGGCTCATGTGGCTGATTCATCGGTGCAAGGTAAATAGAACCAAAAAGGGGAATGAGTTGAAGTAGATAAAGAAAGCAAAAAAGATGAAAAAAGGAAAAAAGATGTTGATAAGCGCTTCATTATTTTGCCGAATTAAAAAAAGACACGAACAACGACTTCATTTTATGCCAGTAGAATTTGCACATAGAATAATAGACAATAATTAAATTGAACTTTTGAATGACAATAATGTATTATTAACAGGAGAAAATGACGAAGAAGAGTCGACCGAGCCTGATCCACATGGTGGGCATGCATCGTGAGGATCAGCTTAGCGCACGGTCTAAGGCAGGAGCAAAGTGGCTGTCTAAAGTTAAGAGGGCACAGGTGGTACCTAAAGGTAAGCGTTTTTTAATATCCCAAAATAACTGAGAAACTTAAATGAGATTAAGACAATATTTAGATGTGCATTAAAATATAGAAGCGCATTGCTGACACGGGCCCACTGTTTACCTTCAAGAGTGTTTCCAACTTGGAACAGTTGCTCATAAAAATCTTTATGAGACTAAACTAACTCGGTAAAGCTAAAATAGACAACTGCTTTAATGTACTGTCCCAACTCTGAGGTCCCAACTTTATCACTAGACACATAACAACTACAATTTTCTAAATAATTGCAGACTCCACGCGGCTATCTATCGTCCACCTCAGTCCCTTGGGCTCTCAGTTGAGCTTCAACAACATGACGAGGATAGAGAACGTGGTGGACTGGGAGCTCATAGCCAAGAAATACCGGGCTCTCATGAGAGACGAGCCAGAGGAATCATCCAACAAAGAGGACACGGACAGTGGAGAGGATTCCTCGGAAATAGTTCCCAATAACATAGCTTCCGTTCCGCCTTGAAATAAAATACTAGTAAGAGAAGTAACAAAATGAAGGGAAGTGAGGAGACATTTCCGATTTCAACTGATGTTGTTTTTAAGCAAATTGTTAACTGTGAATAAAATGTAAATAATATTTTTGATAACTAACAAATTTAATTTGTAAATAAACACAATAAGCAAGTTGGTAATAAGCAATAACATGAGTGAGTTTATGACGATGAGTTTAGTGTATTGCCCACAAGATGTAGCCGCTACTAATAAAACAAAAAATGATAAATCATATCTACAAATTAAATATGAATACTCGACGAGGTACAGTGTGTTTAACAGATTTTGCTTCTTTTCCAGTTAAAACAAAGTCAATAGAGTATTTATTAAACCAAATAACTGAATTAAAAAATAATATCTAAATTAACTAGTGGACTATATTAACTACTATCACATACACTACCATAAAAATAATATCTAATTTACCTAGTAAACTTTGTGGGCGAAACGCTGAAGTCGTAGTTATTATAATCAGGTATTTAGAATATTTGGGGGCAGTATTAGTATGAAAAGCCTAGTCCGTCCGGTATATTGTTTCACTATATCTTTCAAATAAACGAAGAAAAAAATTATTGCTAAAATTATTTTGGAAAAATCAAGATACTGTACGTAATTAATATTTTGGTCCTTGGAAACTTTTATGCCTTTGTAAAACATGAGATTTAAAACATAAGTTGGTGTTAGTCTATATTAATAAAAGTATTATAATTAATGTTATTCAATAATATTTTGAAAGCAATAATATTGTAAATAAATAGTATTAAGCAGTCAGTATTATAATAATACTAACGTAATAATTAGTATTGCGAGATATTTTGTAAATAAATGTTGTTTTACGTACAGATGGGTGTTTTTGATTTCCTTACAACTATGATAACGAAAATGAGTATTTTTAAAGCTGTTTTTTGGGTTGCTCTACTTTTTCATAAGCAAAACTGGTAATGCCACTCTTATGTTCTTTGGTTTTGTGGGTTGGTTAGACTTTTGTTGTTTTATTATTATATTAGCTCTTTGATTTAATAACCAACGGCCTAACATTTGGCGATTTTTTACGATTCTCTCAGTAGGTGGCCTACTCGCGGTAGTAGTTACAAACTCTACTGATACATTTAAAACGTGATGATAATTGCAATAGGTAATTAATTTTTGCACCTAATTTGCCATATAAATAGCGCGATAAAATGAGTTAGGCGCAATTAAACGTCTCTGAATGTATAGCGACAGTGTAATAAAGTACAATGAAACTTTTTTATTGTCTGTGTAATACTTGTGGATGTAAGTGTCAAGGCCTCTTTTCACGTTGGATCATACATGGATATTATGTACCTACTATCAGAAAAATTAATTCATAAGCAGATGGTATATAATATTAGGCGTTAACGCCTCCGTGGTCTAGTGGTGTAGAGCGCGGCTCTTAACTCGGAGGTCGTGGGTTCGATTCCCGCGTTGGAAACATTTCCAAGTTTGGTTAGGACAATGCAGGCTGATCACCTTATTGTCTGACAAGTAAGATGATCCATGCGTCAGATGGGCATGTAAAAAGTCGGTCCTGCGCCTGGTCTCTCGCCGGTCGTGTCTGTCTGCCGTCCCACTGGGTTATGAGAGTAAAGGAATAGAGAGTTCTCTTGTGTACTGCGCACATACTTGGGCACTATAAAATTACTCCTAAATTACTCCTACTATCCGGGCCCAGGCCAGCTAGGCCTGGGCCCGGACCACGAAACCGTTTTGAGACTCAAACAATCGTACGAGAATGCCGCGCCCTACTCTAACACACGTGAAATGACGTTGTTAGAGCGGGACGCGGCATTCTCAGCCGATTGTTTGAGTCTCAAACAAAACGGTTTCGTAGTACGCCTACTGGTTTCAATGAAACCGGCCACCGTCACCGAGACCGGTGTGGGAGCTATTATTATTATATTTGGTTGGGATAGGTCAAGTGACTGACGATCGTGATATTTTGTCCGCTGGGCTTTATATAATATAACCCAACCAAATATCGTAGGTCCGCTTCTGACTATGAATCTATTTTCTTTTTGGTATATCTATAGACAAATTATATGCCCTCTACATTTTAGTCATCGCCTAATACTTTTTTATCGTGGGCCAACATGAAGAGGTCGTATTATAATGAGTAGATTCTAAAACTTAAGTAATCAATATTGAAAAAGGTGTTTGGTTCTTATTTTTCATGTATTACAAAAATACTTCTATTAGACTTATCAATTAATATAATATTTCCATACCTCTATAATGTTATAATCATTAATTACCTACCTATATTAGGTTGTTTATATTATTATCTTTTGTATTTTCTACAGTGCTGCTCCTTACAAATTTTGCAAATTCAGCATATCTAAAGCTGTACTGTGGGTACGTTCAACTTTTTTACTTCAAAGATATAAAAAAAATTATAAATGGTATTTAAAATATCAAAAATGAGGCTTCCAAATTATTATTTTTTTTACAGAGCCATCGAGAAATTTATATTCGTTCCCCTAAATTCTCCTACAACCTTGTTGAAGTCAGAATGTTTTGATACAAGTCAAAATTCAGTTTTTTATGCGTTTGGTTTCGGCTCAAACCCAGACACGAATGCTTCTGTCTTAATGGTTCAAGCTTACTTATCTCTTAAGAAATACAATGTCTTCATAATCGATTGGAGGGAAGAAGTATCGTCACTGTCTGATCTGGACCTAATAAGATACACGCTGGTAGCGATACCGAACGCCAAAAAGGTAGGTGCAAAGACTATATGTATATACATTTACAAACAGTTTGAATAGAATATTATAACTTCACCTCTTTATCTGGATGTTTGTTAATTGCCCGCACACTATATATTATAGTCTTTAGCAGTTTTAAAGGTTTGTCACATAATGTATCATCAGATAATATTATTATGATCACAGGACGGAACTCCATAATTTGGGTGGGTAATATCAGAGACCAGACATACTATGTAATATCAAGGCTCAAGCCCCGCCTATAACGTTAGGTTCGCCATCTATACAGCATGACTGGTGAGACAATACCGATAATTAAGGAGAGTATTCTGTACTCGATTCTCATTATAATTATGTAATAAAATTAGGTACTTAATTTTTGACCAAATTTACCTTTAAACAAATGAATCATGGATACTTATTAAATTACTATGCGGCCGGGCGCGGCGACGTGCGCCCCGCACGCCGCCGCGCGCTACTCCCGCGCGCGGTGTCCATGCGTTGGGTAAATAATTATTTAACTTTAAGCTACATTTCTTATGTAGCTTAAAGTTAAACAACACTCAGTGTTCAATTGATATTATTTTTTTATATTATATTTTTTTCAGCTAATATAATAGCCAAATATCACGTCCTCGAATATTGAACATGTCTCACCAGTCATGCTGTATAAATTTTTGAATAAATTTTCTATGAGCGTACTATCATAGAAACTGATTAATATCTTGTCTACAGACTTCCATTAGTTTGTTAAAGCTTTGATAAGTTACTCACACTTTATTTGATTGTAGGTAGGAAAGATTTGTGGCCTGTCATTTGACGTAATGTCTAAAAATGGTCTAGATTTAGGCACTACCCACGTGATAGGCTACTCGCTGGGAGCACAAATGGTGGGCTACTGTGGACGAGAACTTCAAAAGCTTAAAAAAACCATATCCAGGTAGATAATAATTCTATAATCAACATTTTAAGAGGTGTAAGATACAGGAGAGATGCTTCTATTTACTCTATTTCTATTAATGTTACGTATACATGTGGTACATGGTGGTACATAGAAATTCGTTCGTTGAACCATCCCTACTAGTCTCCAACAATTAAAATATATTACAATAGCAATATTTTAGTCTACGAGTGATAGAGAACTTGTCATAAACACAAGCATTTGCTGCAATAAAATATTGCAGTAGTGATAAAAATATAATAATCATAACACATTTTCAGGATAAGAGGTTTAGATCCAGCGGGCCCTATATTCGATGATATAGGGACGGGCCTTCTGCCATCCAGCGCGGATTTTGTGGACGTAATCCACACAGATCCATGGTTCTTCGGCACCAAGAAGCAGCTCGGTCACGTGGATATTTGGTTCAACTGTCATGTGCGAGCGCAGCCGAACTGTGCTGATCCATCCGTATTGAAAGTCATTGACGGTAAAGACGAAAAAAATTTAAAAATATATCATACAAATTGATTCGTTGGCATTTGGCAGACTTTTTTAGAGTTCCATACCCAAAGGGTAAAAACGGGACCCTATTACTGAGACTTCGATGTCTGTCCGTCTGTCTGTTCGTCTGTCTGTCTGACTGTCTGTCTGTCTCCAGGTTGTATCTCAAAAACCGCTATAGCTTAAATCACAGGTTGTGTATTTTTTATTTATTACGGTAATGTGGAGTTAATGTTTAGTCTTTGCCTGTGGGCTGGGCATGACATAACCCGATCAAGTCACGTAGGTCATATTTTGCTTATGAATCAATGTTTCTGATGCACAGTTCACACACAAATAAAGCTAATTCTTGTAATGAATGTAGCAGCTTATATTATTGATTACAAGTTACTTTTCACGGCAAAATAGTTCATAACAATTGTTATATTATCATCTTACAAAGATAAAGCTGTATATCTATTTCTAGTTTCGCTATGTAACCACGAAGACGCAGTAAGATACTATGCTGCTGCGCTTCTGTGCCCCAGCGGCTTTCTAGCTGCAGTAGCCAGCCGGTCCTGCCAGGAATGGCAGACAAGTGATGGCACCAACGATACAATTCTTTACGTCGGAGAAAATACTGACAGAAGGTAGGTTTGAGGTTTTGTCTTATATGGAGTTTTTTGTCTACATTCATTAAATGTCATAGGCCATAGCAGTTATGGCTGGTTGATAAGAGGTTAACTAAATTTTAACTTAATTTTAAGCTGTTAATTGCATTAAAATTTAGTAACCACTAAACTAGATGACAATTACAATTTAGTTACTATAGGTCTACCAGAATATGATGGCAATTTTTGACAGCAGATTTTTAAAAAATATCCTTGATTATTGGATTAATTTTTATATTCGCATGTTTAAAACACAGAATCAGCCGTTATTTAGAAAAAAGGATCAAAATGTTTTATTCCAATTACCCCGGTATTGCAAGTCAATTTAATTTCTCACTTATTGCCCTCAGATTCTGGTAGACCTATACGTATCACCTTAATACGTGTAAGGCAGCCATTAGGCTGAAGCTATTTTATTTAAATTTAGTATATTTGAAAAAACAGCTGTGTTTTTTTTAAATAAATAAATTATTGTACTATTCTTGTCGTTCATGAATTTGATGCAATAAAAGTTATCTTTTTACAGCGCTCGTGGCAATTTTTTTGTAAGAACTGATGAAAAATATGTCTTCGGAAAAAGAGCAACTGGACTAATAAATAGTAAAGTGTTTGAAGAGATACTTTCAACTTACTAAATGTTGGTGTAACAATCTATTTGGGCCATTGCCTAATACCTACCAAACTAATAAAATAGCTAACCAATTGATTAAACATACTATTTAACCAATAAACATTTCTTATCCTCCACGGTCTATTATTTCTTACTACAACAGACCCGACCTTACATTATTCACAATTTAAAGCGGACATAATGTAGGTACTGATTTTTCAAAAAAACATAGTGCACAGGCTACTTTTAAGACAAGCTTAATTAGGCTAGATTATTAGGTTCATGCAAACTACCTAACAATCCTGAATATGGAGAAGGTAAAATAATTAATTATGACAGACATACAGCCATATCTTTTTGTTTAACTGTTATGAGTAGTAGTAAAGAAAGTAAACAGACAAGCGCATATATATTATATAGATGACATATTTGCATAATATACCTGCAGTAGCACTTGCCTACTTGTCGTCAAAAGTGTCTCTCAATTAACATTTAGACAACGTTTCGGTTTTTTTCTAAAATGAAGCGATTTTTACTTACTCACGTTTCTTTATGTAAGTACAACAATTTACCAGTAACTGATAAACCTGCAATTGCAATCGTTCCTTAGATAGGCAGTAAATCATGGGCTTAAAGATCTTGAATTATCTTAATTAAGTATAATACAACTATTTTTCAGTGTTATTATTAAAATTCCACCATGCGTTCACAGCAAATTTAAGAATATATTGTGGGTAAGTTTTTGTTATAATTAATAAAAATATATTTGCTTTACCTACATCTAATTAAGCTATTGATATGTTTAGAAAAAAATACAAGAACAATATTTTTGATATGCCCCAGATTTACTAATTAATAAAAATGTAGCGGTTCATGTTACATTTTGACCCAATTTTTATCATAATTTTTATCATGCATTAATTACTGATAGATGCGAAGGTATGAAATAGAAAACCTTCGTTTTTTATATTTATTTAGTTTAGGTTTATAACCACTTTACTAATGATAACAGGAATGTGAACAACTACACGTCAACACCACTGGAAAACCCTTTACCACTGCTTAGCAATACATGCTTCGACAAAAATCTAAAGAGCATGATTTATGCTTTTGGCTACTCTGCGGGCCCGGACAGTAGCATTACCCTAGCCATACTTAGGAGCTATCTAAAGATAAATTTTAACGTGTTTCTGGTGGACTGGCAAAAGGAAGCGTCGTCTTATCCTCCTTACTTACCAGAGGCAATAACATACACATTTTATGCTGTGCCAAATGCGAAGAAGGTAGGTTGATTAATTAACGATCGGTTGCTTCTTTCTCTTAGTTAATAGAAAAAGTATGTTAAAATAGCGGCCCAAAAGGAGGCCCAATCCTCTACCTACCCTCCCATATTCCCTTCCCTTCCCATCCCTACCCTCCCCTATTACCCTATTCTCTCTTAAAAGGCCGGCAACGCACTTGCAGCTCTTCTGATGCTGCGAGTGTCCATGGGCGACGGAAGTTGGTTTCCATCAGGTGACCCGTTTGCTTGTTTGCCCCCTTATTTCATTAAAAAAAAACTTTGCACTATTTAATTTACATACTTCGAAGGTAATTTCCGCAACAGATAGGTAAGAAACGTCTTCACGGGAATCGACTCCACAAGCTCCGAACCAAGAGCACCACCAACATATTTTTTTGGGATTTAACTTATGCCACAAATAATTATTCTGATCGATAAAATTACTATCAGATAAAATTTAAAATTCTCGGGCAGATATCGTAGGTCATCTGCCTTTGATGATACATTTACAGGTGGGAAAAATATGTGGCCAAGCATTAAACACCTTGACCGAGAGCGCGCTAGACCTGCCCACGACCCACGTGATCGGCCACTCCCTCGGCGCCCACATGTTGGGGTTCTGTAGCCAGAAGTTGCAGAAGTATAAGAAGATTATGAACAGGCAAGTTCTTTTAATAAGTCATATGGTTTAGCAAGCTCGGATGTTTAAAAAAAAATCGGCCAAGTGCGAGTCGGAATCGTGCACGAAGGGTTCCGTACCATTATAGAGCAAAATTAGGCCATAAATTGCGTTTTTGTATGGGAGCCCCCCTTATTTTTTTTTATTTTAATGTTATTATTAAATATTAAAGTACACATATAACTAAGGATTTTGTGAAAAATTCAAGTACCTATCGGTTGCCATTTTTGATATAGAGCAAAAAAAGGCCAAAATTATTATTTTTAACAAAAAATTAAAACCGACTTCCAGGGTAAAAACAATAATAATTTATAATGAACAAAAAAGTGTTAAATAATTCTTACTCTTTAAAGTGCCTTATGCATAATTCTCCTAAACCTCAACTATTTCTGTACACAATCTACATTATTTTGAAGACGGTACCAGCTATAAGAATGCTGAGTTGTTTGACAAAATATTTTTAATATTTAAGACTGGTACCGACTTCAAAATAATGTAGATTGTGTACAGAAATAGTTGAGGTTTAGGAGAATTATGCATAAGGCACTTTAAAGAGTAAGAATTATTTAACACTTTTTTGTTCATTATAAATTATTATTGTTTTTACCCTGGAAGTCGGTTTTAATTTTTTGTTAAAAATAATAATTTCACTCTTTTAAGTGATTTATAAGCTGGTTTTCTGCACAGACTAATGCACACTTTCATGATATTATGAGAACTCATTGTCTGATATCACTACTTCAGAATTGCTTACTTAACTCCAAGCATATACCACTGTATACCTAATGTATATGCTTGGCGTTAATCAAGCAATAATAAAATTAATGTTTATACGCCTGTCTTTAAAGGCTCTAAAGTTCTGTTCAGTGACTTTCTATCATTACACTCATGAAAACAACTCAACATTACTAGATGACGCCCGCAACTTTGTTGCGCCAAAATTCGTTTATCGCGCGGAAACTTAAAATTTTTCCAGGATAAAAATATCCTATTTTAAGTCCTTTCTAGGGACTCAAAGTATCTCCATGCCAAATTTCAGCAAAATCGGTTCAGCTGTTCGAGCGTGAAGAGGTAACAAACGGACAGACTGATAGACAGACAGACAGACACACTTTCGCATTTATAATATTTGTATGGATGCTCAAATATAACTAAAATCGTCCTTATAAATTTTAAGAATAACTTTCCTCATAGATCTTATGATCAAGTTGCTAACTCGGTAACCTAAACACCAAGGTCGAGTCATTTACATTGAAATAACATTATAATTTTTTAAATCGTTCGACAAATTCGGGCTTTGTTCCTACAGACGATTAAAAGTAACAATAATAGGGTTATAATTAGATAACTCATGGTGTGGTGACTGGTAGTAGTGATGATGATGATGAATGTAACTTGCATAGTAGCATATGCTTTCAGTTCTTAAACCAACTCCGAAACCCCCAAACTTGTATATATAAGGAATCCGGAGTTCTCTTAGCACCTTCGGAACCATGGTATAACTAATTTTAAAATCTTGCTTTTTGGTAGCACATACTTAGGATACTTCTCATAAAATCGAAATCATTATATTATGTTTCCATATAAATTTGGAGGAGTTCCCTCGATTAATCACGGATGTAGGGTGGAATGGTGGTGATGATGATGATAAATTCAATTTGCATAGTAGTATATGCTTTCAGTTCTTAAGACAACGCCGAAACCCCCAAACATGTATCTATTAGGAGTAAGGAGTTCTGTTCACCACCTTCGAACCATGGTAAATCCTGGTGCAAAATCTTACTTTTTGGTAACATATGCCTGGAATACTTCATATGAAACCAAAAAAAAACATATGTTTCCATTTGAATTTTGAGGAGTTCCCTCGATTACTCATGGATCCCATCATCAGATCACCACTTTTGACAAAATGGGACCAAATTGGAGTAGAACCTAATATAACAAAAGAAAAATTTTGAAAATCGGTTCATAAACGGCGGAGTAATTGTTGAACATACATAAAAAAAAATATCCACAGACGAACGTATAACCTCCTCGTTTTTGGAAGTCGGTTAAAAATCACGTTTTCTGTATGGGGGCCCCCCTTAAATATTCATTTTATTTTATTTTTAGTTTTGTTGTTATAGCGGCAACAGATATACATAATCTGTGAAAATATCAAATCTCTAGCTATTACCGTTCTTGAGTTACAGCCTGGAGACAGCAAAAAAGGCCAAAAAATCACGTTTGTTGTATGGGAGCCCCCCTTAAATATTCATTTTATTTTATTTTTAGTATTTGTTGTTATAGCGGCAACAGATATACATAATATGTGAAAATATCAAATCTCTAGCTATTACCGTTCTTGAGTTACAGCCTGGAGACAGACAGACAGACGGACAGACAACGAAGTCTTAGTAATAGGGTCCCGTTTTTACCCTTTGGGTACGGAACCCTAAAAACGATAATAAAGTCCATAGCAAAACACGATGCTTGTGTATTACTTTATATTTAAATCCATACAATTTATCACTAGAAATACAATCTAAAAATATACACATATATTATACAAACTTAAAAAAATAAGGTAAGTTGTATATAATTGCAGGTACCATCGAGGAAATTGATTCCTAGGCAGTTGACAGACCTACCCCAGTTGGTCGGCTAATGTCAATTTAATGTTAGCTCATAGCTGTATAAATCGGTCTGATGGTGTTGACTTAACGCGACCAAATTACTTAGGTCCGCCATCTGCCTGGAATCAACTTTTCTGATAGTACCAACCTATTAGACGCCTGTGGGAAAACTAAGAAAAGATTGGTCAAGATTCTGTCCATAAGATGTTCAATAAAGGATCAAAGTTTGTATGCCAGGGATACTAGTTCACGCGAGCGAAGTTGAAAAAGCTAGTTACAGTGATAGTTTAGCTTTGTCCACACTGGGACTTTTTTGTTCATTAAGGGCATGCGTTATAGCGAAGTCAACAGCGAACGTGAGGCATGCCCGTGACGCGCGTTAAAATCGTAGCGCTCGCTATGACACCTTTCTTTCAACGCGGGTGGATTTTGACGCATTCAATTATTGAATAAGCCAAACGAAAGTTGAATAAAAAGAAGATGACGAAAATTGAAGATGAAATTGCATAATGTGGACATAGCTTTTAAGCAATAATCGCACCACCGGTGGTGATTATACAGAAATGTCTTTCATAACGGTAACCAAAATGTAGAGTATTAAAAATGCTCCAACTTTTTAATTAGCAGATCGGATGTCTGTCAGTACGAATATCGACGTTAATGACATTAAAATAAGATTCATATTAGCGCGCCTTGTACAGTGGCGGTTACGATGCTCGCCGCGTTCTTGATATGACGAAAATGTATGAAAAAATTTGAGAAATTTTCTTATTTTTCTTATAAGTAACTGGAAAAGTTGTTTATTTTTATATAAAATTTTTAGCGGACTTTATAGAGGACTAAATCCTAATCAGACCCCATTTTTTTCATATTTTGCGATTATTGTGATGGTTAAAATGTATTTTATGTGAAAGTTTTGTATGCGGCTATAGAATTTTTATGGTACAGTCGTGGAGATGAATATATTATCTTTCATTTGAAACCAAAATATCCTCGCAGTTTGACTCCTAATTCTTTAATAGGGTACCGGAAAATCGCTGATATTTGTAATAGCGTCCTTAATAATTCGTCTTTAATAATTACCATAATACCATACTAATACCATACTACAGTCTACACACTCTCAGAGAAACATAATATTCATAGGCATTTGGCCGAGGGCCGGCTTATGTATTCTGATCATGACCAGCCTACAGACCACTCCTCTATTGACATGACCTGACTAAATGACATAGGCATTTACTATTAGCAAGTATGATACCCATTTCAGACTGACGGGCTTAGACCCAGCGGGGCCCGTATTCGACTACAGTTTTACGAGTGGGATAGGACCCTCCAGCGCCAAGTTCGTGGACGTCATCCACACTAACCCCGGAGGCGAGGGGACTGTACGGAACCTGGGCACGGTTGATATACGGTTCAACTGCGACAAGCCTTACCAACCGCAGTGCGCCAACGAGACGTCGATATCGGATAAAGGTACTCCCATACAACAATACATACAACTTTGGGCTGCAATATTTTACTTATAAGATCTATCGTCGGCTATCGTCCTCACTTTCTGTCTGTGTCTATTTACGCTTAATATAACGAACCGATTTAGATGAAGTTTGGTTTGGAGATTTTCCGTGCGATTAACGAATTTTGTCGCAACGGAGTTGAGGGGGTCATTTAGTTTAATCTTAATTTGCAGTTATCTACAAAATAAGATTGAACTAAATGTCGCCATTTTTTGATACAATAAGGGGGCAAATGAACAAACGGGCCACTTGATGGAAAGCACCTACCTTCGCTCATGGACACTCGAAACATTAGAAGAGCTGCAGGTGCATTGCCGGCCTTTTAAGAGGGAATCTCAACTTGAAGGTTTGCAGGTGGTATTGGTCCGAAAATAATGCAAATGACAGTTCGTTCCAATGTTTTAGGAGCGTTTACACCTAATTTCAAGTTTCCATACAAACCTGCGGCGGACTGTTCGAATTGCTGTGCGCGCAACGATTTATAGTAGTTTTAAAATATTTGTAGAAAAAAATAACAAACAATTTGTTGATATTTAAAAACAACTTTTTATATTAAAGTGTTCGTCTATGATATGAAGCTATATATTAAATTAAGTTAAATAAAATATAAGTAGGTAAAAAACGCGTTTTAATTCCTTGATATTTCTTTGATATTTCTCAATCGTTGAATTTAAATTAATAATTAAAGTTTAATACATAAATGAGATATTTTTTCTGCTATTTGCTTAAGGATCTTGTTATCAGGTTATTATTATTTTTTAATTAGATCTGTCGCTGGTTTCGTAAATTTTAAGCTTCGAAACTGATACTAAAACGGAATTTCAGAAAGCCTCTGTTAAGGTATCGAGATTTAATGTACAAATACTCTATAAATCGCATTTTTTTTCTCTGCTAACTATATAGACAGTGAAATTTCCTATAAAAATAAGTTACCAACATTTTTATAAAGATAAGTGGTTGATGATTTTTTCAAGTTTGAAAAGTACAGTTTTAAGCCAAATTGAGCGTGAAAGGTGTAAACGCTCTTAATCTAATTTGCAAAAATTAAATAAACATGTTTGCTGTTTTACAGTAGCCTGCAGCCATCAATCGGCGTGCTACTACTTCGCAGAGGCTGTTCTAAACGGAACTGCCTTCGCGGCGGAGCGCAGCAGATCTTGCCTGCAGTGGCAGCGGCAGAGTTCTACTCCGGAAATCAGCAACATCATCTACGTCGGAGAGACTACTGACACGAGGTAAGTCGGGCCAGATTTATATTTTTTGGAACGAAGTTCTCTATCGCGCGTTGCGAAAGGGGGCTAGACGAAAAGTTGTAACGACACAAAAGTGTCGTGTGTCGCGTCACACACGAAAGTGTGTGTCGCATGTTTGTATATCTACAGGTTTTTTGTACGTGATAAAAAATAACTTCGTTCCATCCGGGTGTCCCTCAAGTTTTTATGAGTATAGGACGCTTTAATTTTGCCGCCCCTATGTACGAACTCTGCCGCCACCCTAGGACGCTGCCGATGGCCTATACTGCCTATAAATAAATCCAGAGCTGGTCATCAGGGGTTCCTAACCTTTATCAGCCAATGACGCACTGTTATGTTTAGTATCATATTATTGTTACTAAATTGATTCCTAGGCAGTTGACGGACCTACGTCATTTGGTCGGTTTATGTCAATTCGAAGTTAACTGTGATCGGTTAGATTAGATTACTTCTGCCTAGGAATCAACTTCTTTGATAGTACTATCTTGAAAATATCATGCCTTAATATGACATATTTTAATCTTCAACCTGAAATGATGCAAGATAGTCTAACGTTAAAAGAGAATGTCATTTATATTTTCTTTTTTCAGTGCTCGTGGTACATACTATTTAAGAACCAGAGATCGACCACCTTACGGCTTAGGGGCTGAAGGTCTCCGCGCCACCTGACGCTACACGAGCTCGAGCTTCAATGATCTGAATGAATGTTTATAGCTTCAATAACTCAAATATTTAATACATTTTAGAAACTAGTTTATACGTAGTTTCATTTATTAGGGTTCCGGTAAAAACGGGACCCTATTACTAAGACTTCGTTGTCTGTCCGTCTGTCTGTCTGTCTGTCTGTCTGTCTCCAGGCTGTAACTCAAGAACGGTAATAGCTAGAGATTTGATATTTTCACAGATTATGTATATCTGTTGCCGCTATAACAACAAATACTAAAAATAAAATAAAATGAATATTTAAGGGGGGCTCCCATACAACAAACGTGATTTTTTTGGCCTTTTTTGCTGTCTCCAGGCTGTAACTCAAGAACGGTAATAGCTAGAGATTTGATATTTTCACAGATTATGTATATCTGTTGCCGCTATAACAACAAATACTAAAAATAAAATAAAATGAATATTTAAGGGGGGCTCCCATACAACAAACGTGATTTTTTTCGCCTTTTTTGCTCTATATCAAAGATGGCAATAGGTAGGTACTTGAATTTTTCACAAAATCCTTAGTTATATGTGTACTTTAATATTTAATAATAATATTAAAATAAAATAAAAAATAAGGGGGGCTCCCATACAAAAAACACAATTTATGGCCTAATATTGCTCTATAATGGTACGGAACCCTTCGTGCGCGATTCCGACTCGCACTTGGCCAATTATTAAATTCTGTTTATTTACTTTATTACCAAAACGAACATATTTCCAAGAGCGTCGCAGCTTTATTATCGCTAGGAAAACATTAGGTTGACATACATAGAAAATACTGCTCTTACGCAATACTCCTCACAGCTTACAACCACAGGTGGGCGGAGCAATCGAAAACTTTTCGTACGATAGCTGGTATCAAATGGACGTCTTTTATCAGACCAGACCGGCTCATCCGTTACACAAATCCATGTTAGGGAACATACCCATACTACGTGACCCATTTAGGGGGGGGAGGGGGGTCTTCAAAATACTACGCTCGGTCACAAGAGGGGGGAGGGGGTGTAGATATTTGTCACGTAGTCAATTTCGCCGAGAGAAACGTCATACGAAATTTTTTTTTCTCGCCATTTCACTCTTTCTACTTACAAAATGATTAAAAATTATTCTTGTCAATACCACGTGAACATTTGAGAGGGGGGGGGGGGGTTCTTGTCATATACTACGCGTGGTCACCAGGGGGAGGGCGGGGGTCAAAAAATCTTAAAAAGTAGGTCACGTAGTATGGGTATGCTCCCTTAGAGCGCTCGCGCTTATAAACGACGCATGTTGTTCGTCTGTTAGAAGCCCTACCTCATTGATACTCCCACCAAGACTAGTATACGAGGATCTTTGGGCAATTTGCGTCATCAAGACACAATACATTTCTTATTACGTTTACGTATCGCCATTTTTTGCGTTGATTTACAAAATTTCCAGGTACGAGTTACATGGGCATTGTCGATTCAGGGAAATATTCTCGCTTATAACTGTTTTATCCCGAAATTATACAACACCTTATTTATGACACACAAGTCCTTCATTATCGGGCTTACAATCCGTAATTCACCATACGAGTTCTGTGACAGGTTGAGTATTAATGCCTCTGCAAATTACTATCGTAATTATTAGAATTTCAGATTTTTCTACGCTGTTTTCATTTGTTTCCCGGCGAGTGGAACTTAGGAAAATTTTCATACAGCATAATCTGTGTTGTGTCATACGCAAAGCATCTTATCTAGTTTTACTTGAAAAATATTATACATATTGTGTCTATGTAAATAATTTGAGACTTGTGACGCTAAACTAACTAGGAACTTATCTCAAAAACAACATATAAATAGAATTAACAATTGTTGATATTCAGTATCAATGTAATGCTGTAATATCTATGAAATAATTTCGTTAAAATGAAATTCGTTTCGAAAATTTTGTTTTTTATAAGTAAGTCATTTTGTATTAACTGTGTCTAGAAATTTTAAAGTTACTTACTAAGATAAGTGTTTTACGACAATATTGAAATCATTATGGTGCCATTTTGGTTACTTTATGGATTTTGGACCGACTTTTGTTACAGCGTTGTTGGAGTTAAGGAACTCGTTTGCAGCATATTTAAGGCTGTATTGCAGGTAAGTTTAGAGAAACATCTTCTTAGAGTTTAGTTAAAATTCTTGCAAGTGTTGATGTGCATCATAGTAGTAACATTGCGTATTCATTAAAGAAGCAGTTACTAGGTTAGTCATAGCACAGTTACAGTAAGCCAGATTTTTTGTTAGATATTATACATATTATAATATGTTGGTTTTTGACATATTACTAAATTATTTATTTTGGTATAAATAAATAATCAGCTAATCATTATCATCATACTTATCGCGTAGCCAATTATCAATATTGAATGTACCACAGAAGCAAATTTTCAAGTCAATATCTAACCTAACCTATTACCAACCACCCAACAGCCATATTACTTTCAGGAACATCGACGATTACATCAGCACAGAGCTAGAGGAGCCTCTACCTTTGTTGAAATCGAAATGCTTCAACAAGGACCTCAAGACGTTGGTCTATGCTTTCGGCTTCACGTCCAGCCCCAAGGCCGATACTACGGAGTCTATTGTGGAGGCTTACATGAAGATTGGTGGTTATAACGTGTTCGTTGTTGACTGGGAGGAGGAGGCCGCATCGCCTTCCTTGATAATGGATGTTGTGAAATACCCGGCGTCGGCTGTACCGAATACGATAAGGGTTGGTACCATCGAGAAAATTAATTCCTAGGCAGTTTAGTTGACAGATCGACGTAATTTGGTCGGACCATGTCAATTAAATGTTAATTGTGATATTCTGACGGCTGGGTTTGACGTAACGCGACCAAACTACGTAGGTCCCTCATCTGCCTAGGAATCAACTTCCTGATAGTACTTATCTCTCGTGAGTCAAGCCAATCTATGAAAGTGTTTATTTGAATGCCCTATGCTATATGCTCCTAAAGTTGAAGATTTTTAAGAGACAGCCGGTGGGGAAAGATGTGGTTTTAGTTATCCAATTTTGCCACGTGTGGCAATACCGTCACAGTTCTGCGCGTTCCTCGACGTTACTCTGCGCCTACCATTTTAAAATATCAATTTTAACTTACATTATAGCTATCTGCAAAACCTTATTAACCTCTTACTTTCAGATTGGTGAGCAGTGTGGTCAAGCCCTGGAGATAATGTCAGCGAGCACTCTAAACCTGAGCACCACTCATCTGATGGGCCACTCGCTGGGTGCTCATTTAGTGGGATATTGTGGTAAAGAGCTACAGACCTTCAACAAAAATGTATCTAGGTAAGTCGGCACTAATATTTTTGGTGAATGAAAATGAACGAAGGAAAACTTCAGAGTTTTTCCATAATCTTCATTGTATGTTTATAACCTTGGCTGGACACGTCCTTGCAACATGTCTAGATAATAGGTATCTTCTCTTTATTCTTCTTTAGTATGTAAGTAACGTTTTAATAAATTACTTAGTAAGAATTTTAGATTTTTATAGGTGTAGGTATTATACCTAAGGTATAGCTTAAATATGATAGAAATAGGTCGGGTGTTATAGACGTTATATTTTGCAGTACATTTCTTATTTTAAATAAACTCTACATAGTTACTATCAGCAAGTAGGATACTATTGTCTTTTACCCGAACACCCGAAGTCAAAGAAAAGAGTTGAAGTTTTTTACAATTTCAAACTACGGTTACACGCCTGGCAAGTCAGTTCAATCCGTCAGTTTGGTCAGGAATTATGGAAGAATGATCGTCTAATCGCTTGAGTACGGATACACGGTCAGTCTAGCATCAGTTCAGTCCGTCAGTCTGAGGCTGACACCAGAATAATGACCGGAAAGTACATAAAAATTATCAGTCCGTCAATCAAATGGCTACACGATCATTTTTCCGTCAGTCTGGATCAGACTGATGGACTGAACTGATGCTAGACTGACCGTGTAATTGTACTCGTAGTCTATATAACGTTTCCTTAACGAACCGAGTACCGACTGCAGCGTCAAAAAAACCTTACTACACTATTATAACATTTTGATTACAGAATAACCGGGCTAGACCCGGCCGGTCCATTATTCGACGGACCGCTCTCGCTGGACGGACTCAACCCGTCGCGGGCTAAGTTCGTGGACGTCCTGCACACGAACCCCGGGGTCTACGGGACCAAGGAGCAGCTGGGACAGGTCGACATATGGTTCAACTGCGCCTGCAAGATCCAGCCCCAGTGCGCCAGCGATTCCATCATTTTTAAAGGTACTTGCGCACTCAAGCGACAAATCGCTCTCGTCAACAAGTTAAGATATATACTGCATTTGTGCTCTAACAAACGAACGGCACTTGTCGACGGCAGTCAACAGCAGCCGTCGACAAGTGCCGTTCGTTTGTAAGAAGCCTTACATAGAAAGATACTGCATTTTATGCTTGTCGGTAAGAATATTATATTAACTTTGTCAAAATGGATCCACGAAATTCACACTAAGGCGTACTTAAAGTTCATTGTTGACACTCGGGTTGGTCAAACAATTTTCATTACTCCAGCTACACACTTATGACAGTAACAGGAGCCGTATTGGAGCAGTCCAAATTTCAATGTATGAGAGTATCGTTCTATACTGATTTCTGTCGATGCTTAGGCTAAGAAATCTCTCTTATCATCGTTTTAGCGCCGGGTTTTGATATCAGAATAGACCTTTGTTAGATTTACCGTTACCATAATCCAATTTAGCTTGCTCAATAAATGAAACATGTTTTAACCAATTCAGACGTATGCAACCACCAGGACGTGTGCTACTATATGGCTGAGGCTCTGCTCAACTCCACCGCGTTCGTAGCGCAGCAGTGCGACTCCTGCTACGACTGGATCACCATGGACGCCACTCCGGAGACTGGTTCTATCATCTACATCGGCGAAAACACGAACAGAACGTGAGAACTCTACAAATAATAACAGTGCTATGGGGCGTCAGTCTGGGTACCGAGTACCGGCTACCCTTTTAACGTTTAAACGTTGATCTATTGGGGCAACTAGTATGGATATAATTTTACTCCCAAGAAACTAAATGGATTTAGAGTGTAGCCTTCGAATTTCCTTACGACTATAGTAACGAGTTCACGTCTTAGTAGGTTATCGATTCCACACTTACGTCTGATAGTAGTATTGTTAGCATAAATCATCGAACATGAAAATCCCATGGTTGTTTATTGACGAGCCCACAGATATTTTTTCTCTTCGCGAGAGTCCTTATTTTAACCTAAGATATTTGAAATAAAATTGCACATTTTCCAGAGCTCGAGGCAACTTCTATCTCAAGACAAGCAGCAAACCTCCCTACGGCATGGGGGCGGAAGGACTGACGTATATCAGCTGCGGACAAAGCGACGAATTAGCTGCACCTTAAACTACAGAAATATTTATTAACTCCCCTCATTTTAACACTTAGGTTTATTTTCTAATAAAATATGAGTAAATAGTTAAGTTTTACTTTCTACGCACATATCTGTTAAAGGACTTGTTACAAATATTTATAATTTGTACTTATTCATCAAGCCCCAAGCGGTCGCATGCAACCGCGATAACAATAGATAAGCTATTGTGTCTCGCTTTTCCACGATCGACGGGTTAAATAAATGCTACAAGTGAGAAGTTAATCGCCTACAGTAGCGGCTGTTGGATACAAGATACAACGAAACCGTTTGGAGACTCACCCCGCATTTTATTTGATGTTAATAATCAGCCAAGTGCGAGTTGGACTCGCGCATGAAGGGTTCCGTACCGTTATAGAGCAAAAATTGTGTTTTTTGTATGGGAGCCCCCCTTTATTATTTATTTTATTTTAATTTTATTATTAAATAATAAAATACGAATATAATTAAATATTTTGTGAATATTTCAACAGATAGGCTGTTGCCATTATGGATTACGAGCAAAAAAGTAAAAAAAAAACACGTTTGTTGTATGGGACCCCTCCTTAAATACTAACTTAATTTTGTTTTTAGTATTTGTTGTTGTAGTGGCAACAGATATACACAATCTGTGAAAATTTCAGAAGTCTAGCTCTAATGGTTCTTGAAATACAGCCTGGAGACAGACAGACAGACGGACACACATCGAAGTCTCAGTAATAGGGTTCCGTACCCAAAGGGATAAAAACGGGAAAGTTTTTATTTGGTCTGAGACCCTTTTTAAACCGCGTCTTATGTGTAAGGATTTTCTTATTTAAATTTCTAGAGATCGATCTATTGCCACAGTTAGCAATGAAAAGTACAACTTTCCAACCAGAATATTATTCTGGTTATAAACTCACGCCGTAGAACAGGGATTCCCAACTGAATTCCGTCGCATAAGATTAGTTAAATAATTAATTAACTGTTAATAGATTCATAATAATTGTTGTTAGATAAAAAATAATAATTAACAGTCTGTATGTCGTAATTGTTCGGGCGAATAGCATTAGAATAGCAATCTGTAT
This sequence comes from Plebejus argus, assembly GCA_905404155.3. Lineage (NCBI taxonomy): Eukaryota > Metazoa > Arthropoda > Insecta > Lepidoptera > Lycaenidae > Plebejus > Plebejus argus. Next base: position 4,709,906 of record FR989929.1, on the reverse strand, counting down.
ATACAGCCCTTCACGAAGGGAGCGTATTCCCTTTTTAAAAGCCGCCAAGAATTTTTTCTAAAGTTGCGGGTGTCCAATGTCCATGGACCATAAAAGTCTCTTACTAGCTGGTGATGTGCTTGATCGTAAAAAAGTTAGTTTCTTAAAAATTGCATAAACCTTGAGAAGAGGCACGCATATTATGTTAATAAGTATTAAATTTTTAGATTCGTCTTGCGTTTAAGACCATAGAAAATCAGTCGCGACTCGCGAGTTAGATCTGTATTAGGTGTTTCTAAAATGTATCTATTGACTATAATAATTTTATTGTTTGTAATACTTGACTGAAATTCAAAAGAGAAGACGATGTCATCCTATGGGTAAAAAATAGAGATATTATGTGAAGACTATGTTCAAATGGCATTTATATAGACTACAGGTTTATTACATTAATGTTTTCATCTGTTTGTAAGTTTTGTAAGTACATAGTACGATTATGTAGTACAACGACATAGAACTAAGTAACTTTTAAACAGGATAAATTAAGACATGAGTGGAAGAATAAGGTAAGTAACATGAAAAAACATCCCGGTTTTTTGCTTAAATGGAGGCTATAGGGCCGGAAAAGTTATTTGAAATAGAAAAGCTATGGATTATATGTGTAGCCAGATATAATTAGCTAGGTTATGAAGTAGATAAGTTACAAGTTTTGTTGAAATAATTAGGGAAAAAATGAGTTATTGTCCGTATGTAACGAAATGTTACTTGTTCGATTCTTCCACTCACGTCTTCATTAATATTGTTTCAGACAACAACAGAAGTCGGGCACACAGGCTATACTTGCCTAGTCAGCTACATTGAATCGTCTCCATCCAAAATTGTCAACAGTTTTGTCTAAATATTATAATGATGATTTGTTAAAAATTAGTTACAGATATGCCCACTTAGTCGCAAATAGCAATAGACTAATTCTATTAATAGGCTATTTAACATAAGCAGTATAAAGGAGCCTGAATTTTCAATCACTTCATAGTCGCAATCTTCTTCAAAATGAAGCTACCTTATCTTCTCGGGTTCCATACATTGAGTAAATGAATTTAACGTTATTTTCAAAGTAGTCTGAAGTCTCAATCGATACATCGATATACAGGATGTAACAAAACTGAGTGATGACACTTTAGGGTGTCTATGGGTGGTTATCTATACATAGAGTTCTCTGTGAAAGCAACAGCGCTGAAAGAGTAACGTTTTTAGGGTTCCGTACCCAAAGGGTAAAAACGGGACCCTATTCCTGAGACTTCGATGTCTGTCTGTCCGTCTCTCAGCTCTCTGTCCGTCTGTCTGTCTCCAGGCTGTATCTCCAGAACCGCTATAGCTAGAGTTCTGAAATTTTCACAGATTGTGTATTTCCGGTGCCGCTATAACAAGAAATACTAAAATAAAAATAATATTTAAGTGGGGCTCCCATACAACAAACGTGATTTTTTTTACCTTTTTTGCTCGTAATCAATAATGATAAGAGGTAGACACTTGAAACTTTCACAAAAGCCTTAATTATAATTGTAATAATAATAATAATAATAATAATTATTATTATTATTATTATTATTATTATTATTATTATTAATTATAATTGTACTTTAATAAATAATAATAATATTTAAATAAAATAAAAAATTAAGGGGGGCTCCCATACAAAAAACACAATTTTTGGCCTATTTTTGCTCTATAACGGTACGGAACCCTACGTGCGCGAGTCCGACTCGCACTTGGCCGATTTATTTACTTTTGTATGGGAAAACTCATGACGCTAGGGCGCTTGCTCATACAAATTACAAAAAATTTGCTTTCAGCGCTGCTACTTTCACAGTGAACTCTATGCATAATATAAGGAGCACATACATACCCTAAAGTATTATCAATTAGTTTTGTTTCAACTTACACTCTGTATAATCGGATTTAGAAGACTTCACATTTTTTGTGATTAATCTTTACAAATTTAATATTTTCTTTTATTTACTGTTTGTATTCCTGCAAACTTTATTAAATAAGTAACTGTTTTTTTTTTGTGTTTCAGTTATTTTGCTATCGGCAAGATCAGCTTCCTCGGCGGAGTTGTGGTTATTCTGTGGGTGAGTGTATTCTTATATAATACATAAAATTTTCTTCAAGTGTCATAGTTTTTGTGCGCGAACTCCTCCAAAACGGTTCAACCGATTTTAATGAAATTTTGTATGTACATTCCTTAGGCCTGAGAATAGGTTTTATCTACTTTTTATATTGTTACTAGAAATAATTTATTTGCCATATAACAACGTTTGCCGGGTCAGCTAGTAGTTATATACGTTAAAGTAAAACTTCAATATATCACAAATTTCTAAAATAATAGATGCATGCCCCATATATTCTACTGATTTACATGGAATGTTTTTAGCCGTTTTGAAGTAATTTTTAAGATCATCTCATATAAAGTAGAAATCAATTAATAATAATCCAAAACCCCAACTAACCTGTTCTAAATCCAGGTCCTACGATAACTACACATCAACCGAGTTGGATAACCCTCTACCTATACTGTCAAACACGTGTTTCAACAAGGCTCTGAAATCAGTGATCTACGCGTTTGGATACAACACGTCACCTGATGATGACATCACCAAGATGGTGATTAATGGTTATCTGCAAGCTGGAGAAGTGAACACTTTCTTGTTGAACTGGGCGAAAGAAGCCGATGCAGGGGATTCGGTTATCGGATTTGCACTGAGGTATCCGGCAAAGGCTGTCCCGAATGTGATTAAGGTATGTAATCCAAAATGGTTAAAATTTAATCTCAAAATTTGCATAATAATTCATATGTGACTGTAAACGTTTTGAGCAACAAACAAAAAAAATCGGCCAAATGCGAGTCAAACTCACGCACGAAGAGTTCTGTACTAGAGCGAAAATAGGCAAAAAATTGTGTTCTTTGTTTGTAAATATTTATTTTATTTTATTTTTTATTAATTATTAAATTACAAATATACATACTTAATTCAGGATTTTGTAAAAGTTTTAAGGGCCTAGCTGTTGTCATTATTGATTACAAGCAAAAAATGCCCAAAAATCACGTTTCTTGTATGGGAGCCCCCCTTAAATATTAACTTCATTTTGTTTTTAGTATTTGTTGTTATACTTAGCGGCAACATATATAAACAATCTGTGAAAATTTCAGAAGTCTAGATATATCGGTTCTTGAGATACTGCCTGGAGACAGACAGACAGACAGACGGACAGAAGGACAGAAAACAAAGTCTTAGTAATAGGGTCCCATTTTTACCCTTTGGGCACAGAACCCTCAAAATTGAAGACAACATGACAACAAAATATAAATTTTATACAATTATATACCAGTCTGATGATAAGTGCGATGAACAGAAATGAGTAGGTTCTTGAGATTCACCGTTTTTGATGACTGGACCCGCGGTCATAGATAAAAATTAAAAACCCAAATCTGTATTTCAAAAGCTGATCCATCCGTATAAGAAATTGGTTAAAGCCTCAGATTGATACTTCGAGGGCGTTTATGCCTTTTTTTCAGGTCGGTAAAACATGCGGTAAAGCACTAGACATTATGTCTAATTCCGCGCTAAACCTAGGTAAAACGCGTCTTCTTGGCCATTCCTTGGGAGCGCATTTGGTAGGATTCTGCGGTACGGAACTACAGAATTACGACAAGATTGTAGAAAGGTAAGGAAGTTTTAAACGTCTCATCAATGGAGATTGTATTTTTTACAACGGGATATATTAACTTGGCACCTACCTACACAGAGTGTCCTTAGTTAGAACGAGGTGCCTAGTTATCTGTTCCGTGTTATACTTATGAATATTTAATGTCACGCAATAATTATTTGATAATGTTACGGTGCGAACCACAATGAAGTTTCAAAGAAATTTTTACAACATTTAACATGAAGTTTGGTGATTAGTTTCACGGTTTATCCTACTATCAAAAGTTAATAAAGACAAAAAAACCGGCCAAGTGCGTGTCGGGCCACGCGCAATGTAGGGTTCCGTAGCACCGCTAGTTTTTGAAAATTTCTGTATGGTCAATGAATGTACATTTATAACATGTTTTACACTACTAACAACATCATCTCAAAGGAATTTGAACGAAAAGTTCCTTTATACTTCGCCGAATACATTTTTTTTAGTTGATCGACTATTACTCTATAACTTATGAAGTCAACTTAGCCGTGATAGTTTTCCTATTAAATTCAGCATATTTCCTACTCCCGTGAATTTTTTCACATTTCCAGAAGCAACCGTTTAGCTGGTAGAAGGGGGGGACACTGGACTCTAACGATTTTTTCCGCTTTAGAACTTAATATTTCACAAATGGATCCCTAAACCGGAAAATGACCTATGAATACTCATAATATTTTTAAAAAACCTATCCAACGACACTCTACACGATGGGGTGGGCGCGAAAAAAAAAATTCAACCTCGCTTGATGTGTAGGGGAGGTACCATAAAAAATATTTTTTAAATATTTTATGTACCATTTTGTCGGCATTATTAATATATATATTCATGCCAAATTACAGCTTTGTAGGTCCTATAGTCTCTGAGCAAAACGGCGGACGGACAGACGGACAGACGGACGGACAGACCGAAACTATAAGGGTTCCTTGTTGACTACGGAACCCTAAAAATGCATCGAGTATTAATAGGCGAAGAGGTGTTACATTTTCATTCACAATCTAAATTCAGCACTTCATGTGCGAAAAACTCCAGAGTTACAGGCATGGACCCGGCCGGCCCGGGATTCCAGGGGCTCATCTCATTGCACGGCCTCACGGAAACCTGCGGCACGTTCGTGGACGCCTACCACACCGATCCAGGCGTATTCGGTATCGACGAGTCAGTTGCCCAACTGGACGTCTGGTTCAACTGCGACGACCACCACCAGCCGAAGTGTAAAAATGTGACATTGTTGGAAAAAGGTAAGTGTTTTTGAAACTAAGAAAAGATTTGTTCATTTTCCTCTTCCATTCGTCATCTTTCACTCTCGGTGAACTTTCAATTGAGTTTCATGAACAACATTTGAAATATTATGTATTTTTTTTCTTTTTATTCAACTTTGCTTTCCCAGTCTCTACTCTCTAGTTCATTATCGTTATCGTCGTTTCTCGTCTCATCTCATCTCCTTTTCATTAATTTTTGACTTTTGTCGCCATTGCGTGCTGTATTTCACCTGTCATTGGAAGGCATCTAACCTAGCTGTAAGTTACCTTTGTCTTTTATTTTAACGTATCAGATGATATTCAGTTTGTGAATCGTAATAAATAAATTATGTATACTCTACTTCAATTCGTTGTGATCGTTTTAACAATTAAAAAATTAAACTTGACCAAATATTTGCTGCTATATTAATTTTGTTTCTCATTACCCGGTTAACACGTGACATTAATTAGTGACATAAGCTTTGTTTACATTTAGATAAAAAAAAATCAATTTAGAACTAATTAATATTAATTGAATGAAAAGAAGATAAATTAATTGAAAAGATCATTAATCTTTTATCCGACTGGCGCACTCGGGTGAAAATCCCATATTCTCTCAGAAAGAGGGTTACTTTTATCTAGAGTATATTATCATTACATTTAGCACAGAGGTTCCCAAACTTTTTTTTCTCATGGTCTATGAGAAAAAAAAGTTTGGAACTTTCAACATTTTGCTGGATCCGGTGGACCCCCTGCACATTTACTAACTTACTTCCAAACCCCCAAAAAAGTCTATGTCTATGGAAATCTGTGTTGTGGCTGTTTTTCAATCAACAATGAGTTAAATTTTTTATATAATATATTTAATTAATCTGCTCCGCTTTTTTGTCCACAAGTTTGTTACGGCACTAAAATTACGTTCGACAAGATATGACGAAGGAAATGCTATGAGAAATTTTTCCACAATTCCCCACAGTTCTGGATATTTTTAGGTATTTGTGCCTGCAGCCAAAATGATCGATACCCTCTTTTGAATCCTACTTTTAGCTCCTCATTAGTGCTAAACTCGAGTAGCTCTTCTTGCAGTACCACATTTTCCACTTCAGTTTCATCATAATATGGATTTATTTTACTATCCATGGTGGTATATCCATGGACAGAATATCTTCAAACTGATTTTAAATTCATCGTACAGGGAAGTCAAGTCGGGTCACCTAATACATTTTGTAGACCCCCGTTAACGACTTGTGGACCCCCACTTTTTTCCACTCAATCCCTGTCGGGCTCCCGTGGACGCCTAGAGGTCCAATGAAGGGAATTTAGGGAATCAATGATTTAAGCAGGTTCTGCAACCCGAACGTCTTAGATTCTTTTTTACAACCGTAACAGGAAAAAATGTAGTCTTGCTTTTAGTTTTTAAATTACCGTATTCTTGTTTCAGATACTTGCAGTCACCTTGCCATTAACTACTACGTTGCCGAGATGATTTCCAATCCGACGGCTTTCGTCGCGGCCACAGCTGACTCCTGCAGCAAGTGGAAGTCTCAAAAAACCACCTCCGATTTGATCGACATCGGGGAATATACTGATCCTCTGTAAGTTTCCCGCTGCCCAATAAAATACTCATGCGTGCGTTTTCCGCGTAACTTTCTGCCAAGCACAGTAAAACTGTGGAACGAACTGTCGTCAGCAGTATTTCCAAACCAATACGATCTTCAAGAAAAGAACGTATTTCGTCTTAAAAGGCCTGCAACTCACCTCGAACCTTATGTTACGAATGTCCATGGGTAACGATAGTTGCTCATCGTTGGGTGACCCGTTTACGCGTTTTCCCCCTAATTTTATTTAAAAAATAGGAGATTACACACCTCATGCACTACTAATGTAGCTTCGTTCCTTGTTTGCTTTAGTCCGTATGAATTTAAGCAATTAATTTCCTCATGAAACTGCAAATCGACACTTGCATTTAATGGTAATACCATTTTGTAGGTTGATGGAAGGGGACTGGATAAAACATGACAACGACCGAAGCATTATCTTGGTATTAAGATAGAAAAACCACCGGGTTCTACCTAATTTAGCCAAAACCTAGATGTTCCAACTCATGATGGATTAAAAACCTATGACATTTTTATTTTTCCTCTTTTTCAGATCTCGTGGTAATGCTTTCTTGAGGACCAACGCGCTATCCTCATACGCCATGGGACTTGCTGGAGCCGTCGCGTCCACCTAGACATATTATCTAGTTTTCGCTTACAACCTGACTGCACCGAGTAAAATGTAATAAATAAAATGTGATGTAATGTTATGGGTATTTCCTACAATCCCGTTATGGTTGCAACTTGCAAAGTACACGAAATGTGTTTATGAGTAAAATCTAAATTATTCAGGTCATGGTACAATTCCCAGCACACATTGCTTAAATCGTTCCGAAAACTACAATAAGCAAGAACTTTGATAATGTGGGTAGCTAACATTTTATAACATGTGATCACCTAATTTTCCCCAAACCTTACCTACTTCATCATCTGGCTAATATACCTAAGTGGCTATACATAAAATACACATTTTTTCATTTGAAATCATTTTTCTAAAGCCACTATTTATTCGCCAAAACGGAACATATTTTTCATTTCAAATGATTTCAACGATGAAAAATGTCTTTTTTTAAGCCACTATTTACACCAAAACTTAAATGTTAAGTTACCCACTTTGCCCACTGCTTTATGTCCGTTTTAAACTTAGACAATTAATACAGACTAATACCTAAATCGTAATAGATCCAGCAGGTATAGTATTTAAGTCTCCTATTATCACATATTCGATGCGGGCCAATAAATCGCGAAGCGATAACCCAATTTTTGGAGGCCAAACGAAAAATTAATTAAAATACTGTGACAATAATCGCAATTAACACCAGATTAACGTTTACGGCGTGATCAAAGTCAAGGTGAGACATCAACGACAGCATCCATCCATCCATTTAGCCACGCATTAACTAAACTAATTTAAAAAATTGGCCAAGTGCGAGTTGGACTCGCGCACGAAGGGTTCCGTACCGGTACAGAGCGTAAGTAGACAAAAAATTGTATTTTTTGTATGGGAGCCCCCCTTAAATATTTACTTTATTTTAATTTTATTATTAATTACCAAAGTACAAATGTAACTAAGGATTTTGTGAGAATTTCAAATGCCTAGCTGTTACCATTATTGAATACGAGCAAAAAAGGCCAAAAAAAATCACGTTTCTTGTATGGGAGCCCCCCTTAAATATTAACTATTACCGTTCTTGAGTTACAGCAAAAAGGCCAAAAAAATCACGTTTGTTGTATGGGAGCCCCCCTTAAATATTCATTTTATTTTATTTTTAGTATTTGTTGTTATAGCGGCAACAGACATACATAATCTGTGAAAATATCAAATCTCTAGCTATTACCGTTCTTGAGTTACAGCCTGGAGACAGACAGACAGACAGACAGACAGACAGACAGACAGACAGACAGACAGACAGACAGACGGACAGACGGACAGACAACGAAGTCTTAGTAATAGGGTCCCGTTTTTACCCTTTGGGTACGGAACCCTAAAAATTAGGTCCTGCCATAAATGTATTCTTTGGCCCTGTGGCTGATCTCTCACCACTCAGTCGTGTCGTTCATAAGCCCCACTGGGTAAAGAGTAAAGAGAGAGCGCTCAGGCAGTACGCCTGCGCACAAACATGCACCCTAAAATGACTCTTTTAGCAGGCCTCGGCTAAACCAGCCACCGTCATTGAAACCGAATTTTCATAAATTCAAAACAAACAGGTTAAGATTATATACTTACATACAGTACAGCAACTCCTTACCTACAACAGAAGAAGTAAATTATGTACCAACATTCGGTTTTCACATTTAAGTGACTCCTTACCAACGGTACGTTACTCTATACTATAACTCTAACCAAAGAAAAAAGTAGAGTCGACTAGAGTTAGAGACTCATCCTCTTTAAAGGATATCCCAAACTTCTGGTAGCTCTGTATAGAAGTTATGATGATAAAGTAATATTCTACGTGAGGAGCATCTTCTATACATATTATAAAACAGTCGCTTTTTTTCGCTCATGTCCCTTTGTTCCCTTTAATCTTTAAAACTACGCAACGGATTTTGATGATTCTTTCAGTGTTAGCCCATTTATCGAGGAAGGGTATAGGCTATATTTTATCACGCTAAGACTAATATAGGAGCGAAGATATAGAGGAAAATGGAAAAAACGGGGAAAATTATTTGGAAGGGCTATTTGAACGCGCTAATCTCAGGAACTACTAGTCCAATTTGAAAAATTATTTCAGTAGATAGCCCATTTATTGAGGAAGGCTATAGGCTATATTTTATCACGCTAATACTAATCGGAGAATGTGGAAAAAACGGGGGAAATTATTTAAAAGGGCTTATCTCGCAAACTACTCGAGCAATTTTTATGTTATTTGGCACAGATAAGAAGTACAGATCACGTGAAGGATCATAGGCTATCGATTTTAATATATTTTTTGTGGCTATATATTTTATACCCGTGCGACGCCAGGGCGGGTCGCTAGTTACCAATATTCTTCATTTCAGTTGAATGATAATGCCAATCACGTAGGCTTGAAGGCTCTAGGAAAGTCTCGGTGCTGGCCTTCATGGGCTGACTTAAAGAAGGACGCGTCATTGCTATATAATACATGATCAAACGAACTTCCAAGTGAAGTTCGATCAGTATTATATGAATCTCTTTATTCGAAGATATAAAATCTTAACATATTGTAGTATTTCTCGATTGGCATTCATTCGCACGCTTCAGAGTTTAAAATATCGATATTTATATCGATATTAAAACAAGTACTAATCTACTCCCTACTGTTTGACGCCATGACACCTCATTATTTAAGAGATACCTAGCTCGTATGATATCAATATATGATATTATTGGCAAAACTTAAAGGGTTGGGTCGGGTGGGACTTTAGTCTATATCTTCGAATAAAGAGATTCATATAATACTGATCGAACTTCACTTGGAAGTTCGTTTGATCATGTATTAATATTTCATCTCTTTATTCGAAGATATAAAATCTTAACATATTGTAGATGTTTAGAGATGGTCTCAAGTTTTGCCTCTAAATTATTAAACAAATACAACTTAGGTAATTATAATATTATATAAGTTTATTCTTTTAGAAACAATCATCATAATATGGAATAACACAATAATAATCATTTCCTACAATGACAAAACACAATAATTTTATCTTTCCAAGAATAATTATAAATAAACTGTTTCAGAACAGAGTGCTGATGCAAAATTATTATCGTCTAAAATCTGTCTATTATAAAATTAAGCAAATGTATTAGAGGCGGACGTCCATCCAGCGGTTTTTCTAATAAGTACGAGCGAGACGCCCGCGCGGTTGGCGGCGGAGGTGGCGGGCACCGAAAACCGTCACGTCCACCCCGCTGTCGGCCAGCACCTGCTTCACCCACCGCGAGATCGTCTGGCTCGTGGCAGCTCGATGTGGCGTCCGCCAGGTCAGCAGCAAATTATCTATTTTTTGCTGCGATCTCAAACTCGCGGTTCGCTGAATGTATGCTTCGAGAACCGTAGCTGGACATACATCCCTATTTTGGAAAAAATAGGGAAGAGTCAGCAGAGGTTGATCTCGATCGGCCGCAGATGTCTTTACTATATCTGAAATAATTATCTTTACACTGTTGTTGTTGAACCTAATGTTACTTATCTTAATATACGACAATGTTTGTGCTCTGTGAGCAGTACATAGAGCTAATAAAACTGTGAGTTTTTTCGTTAATTTTTCAAGACATATACTATCGTGAGGTTTCCATTGGGCAACATGATCTAAAACTTCTTGAGGGTCCCATGTAGCGACATACTTGGGTAGTGCAGGCCTCAATCTGTATATGCCTTTAAAAAATCTTTTATTTAAACTGTTAGATCCCAGATCGCGATTTAATAAAAGAGCCAGTGCGGACCGGTGTGTATTGAGAGAACCGTAAGCCGCACCGTGTTCAAATTGATTATTAAGAAAATTTAAAATTACTGAATCAGAGTAACTATTAAATGGATTCAAATTTGCTTGCTTACAAAATTGCCACCATAGCTTATATTATGTGGAATTGTACTGCTTTATGGTGCTATCGGCGAGAGAGTACAGCATTATTTGTAATGTGAACTCGGTGCTTCCACTTTGGATGAAAGCTTGCCGGAGAGCTTCGCGGCAGCCAGGGTAAATTTGAACTGTTGTCGACTCGTCCTTCGGATTTTTCGCATCTTTTTTTTTTTTAACATTTTAAAATTAACGTGAACGGAGGAAAGGCATACTTAAAAGAAATAATTATTCCAATTTATAGTAAAGGCATCGACTGCAAAAGAATCGGGATCCGGTTTCCATGATATACATATATCATGGAAACTGTATATTTCTTACACTTAGCATTGGCATGAGAAGCGAAAATATCAATATCGGGTTTTCCGAAACCTGTGTTACATATTATTGCAATGTACAATTTGAAATTTCTAATTCTGTATCTAAATTTCTATTTCGCGACTCTTGATCCGCTTCAATATTTTCTTTCGTATTTATGTATGACGCGTACAACCATAGATTTCGCTTCCCGCACCACAGCCAAATTTCATTAGTTACATCATTTAAATGGGGAAATTGTATTCCTCCCATTCTGTTAATATAACTTATTGCAGTAGTATTATCACATCGTAATAAAATGGCGCTATCCTTTAAATCTTTGGCAAACAATTTTAAACATAGAAAGGCAGCTTTTATTTCTAAGTAATTTATATGAAAGGTGAGTTCTTCACTCCTCTATCTACCACCACACCTAACATTATTACAAAAACCATCCCAACTATGTCTCGATGCATCTGAAAAAATTTCTAATATAAAATACGGTTTTTCTATGTCATTTTGATAAATACAACATTTTTACTCCACCATAACAAATCCAGTAAAATAGTATTTGAAGGCTTAAATTTGGTATTATAATTATTGTTACCACTGAGCAAAGCCAAGTATTTTTCATATCTAAAAATTTTGTATATTTCCAGCAACATTTGACAGCTGGACATGCTGCTGTAAGAACCCCAATTAAGTGCGAAAACTCTCTAATAGTGCATCGAGGCAAGGTTAGGTTCTTTTGAATAAAATTAAAAATGTAATTTTGTTTATCTATAGGTAAACTAATAGACATGTTTACAGAATTAAAATTAAAACCCAAATATTTAGTTAAAGTTCCTTTTGCATTCGTTATAGGTTGATCCTATATAACAAAATATCATCTAACTTAATACCACTGACTGAAAGCCTTGACTTCTCAATTTACCTATTACAACTTTCATTATTTTAGTAATATGTCCTTGGAGCTATTGATAAGCCATAGGGCATAGCATTAAATTTGTATGTTTTGTTTTCAAACTGAAACTGAAGAAACTTTTTATGGCTCGGCTTAATAGGGACTATTATATGTATGATTATTTTAAATCTATTGCAGCCATAATATAACAGCCTCTGTACAGTAATTGAGTGACAATTCTATAGTCCTCCATCTTAAAATGAATTTTTTCAATAAATTTATTGAGAGGTTTTAAATTTAAAATAAATCTGTAGTCCCCATTAGGTTTAGGTGCTAAAAATATATTAGAAATATGTTGATTTTCTGACGGATTGCAAAGTGATACAGCACCTAATTGTATTAATTTATCTATAGATTTCGATAGCAAATTAGTGTTAGTGTTTTGTGCAGGCCCACAATAATTTTTATTAAAATTAACTTCTTCAATAAAAGGTATAGGAAAGCCATCACGAATCCAGGATAACACTGACTTATTACTAGTTATTTTGCACCAGCAATTATAAAAATATTTTAGTCTGCCTGCATGTACCTCTATGTCCGAGGGCCTGCACGCTGAGGAGGTTTGTTCCAAACTCTGTTCGGGTTGGAAGTGTTCGGATAGTGGTTCCTCTGGCTATTGTAGGGAGTCTTCCTGGCTCCTCCTCGCCCCCCCCTGTTCGTCAAGCGAGAAGTGCCTCTCCAGTTTCACTGCAGCTGCTTCGAAGATTGCACAGTAGATTGTCTGGAAAAAATTTTCGTTTCTGACCTTTTAATTTGAGAACCCTATTTTTCAATAGCTTTTGAGGCCTTAATTTTCTCTGGCAAGTCTGACCCAAATAGCATTTCATCTCTTTCAGAATTTTGAATTAAATTAAAAAACGTTTTATCCAAACCAAAAGAAACAGACTTCATTTTGGTGCTGGTTTCCAGAGCATGAAGATCGAACAAAATTCTAGTGGCATCCGTTAATAGCGGCTGCTATTTCATGATTTAAATGAGGAGCTCCAAATAATTTGCAGTTTTGAGGAATTGAATATTCCTTGAGGAGTGATTCCTTTTGTTTTGTGTCTGCAATTGGTTTAAGTATCGGAACCCACCTTTGGGCCAAATCCGGTTGTATGTCCGGGTCATATGTAATGTCCGCTAATGGCAACTTACCCAGTGCTACTAAAATATCTGTGCCTAAAGGTGCTCATTGGGATTCCACTGGTTCCGGTGGCGGATCCGAACAGCTAGCTGGAGGTGCGCCTTCATTGTTATCAATAAAAGTTGGCTGTTCGTCGTCCATTTGCCTTTTTTCCACGCCCTTTTGCAGTGGGTCCACATTATCATCGTGAACTTCTGGAAGTTACATTTAATATTTAAGTATCATAAAAGTACACACGTTTGCCTCACGGACAACTCTGTATTTGTATAAAAGTACCCAATGATTAACTCACGGTTAATTCCAGGGCAAAATTATTGCTTTTGGTTGCCTCACGGACAACTTTGTACTTGTATAAAAGTACCCAATGATTAACTTACGGTTAATTCTAGGGCAAAATTATTGCTTTTGGTTGCCTCACGGACAACTCTGTACTTGTATAAAAGTACCCAATGATTAACTCACGGTTAATTCCAGGGCAAAATTATTGCTTTTGGTTGCCTCACGGACAACTCTGTACTTGTATAAAAGTACCCAATGATTAACTCACGGTTAATTCTAGGGCAAAATTATTGCTTTTGGTTGCCTCACGGACAACTCTGTACTTGTATAAAAGTACCCAATGATTAACTCACGGTTAATTCCAGGGCAAAATTATTGCTTTTGGTTGCCTCACGGACAACTCTAAGCTTTTTTTTTTTTTTTGAGGGTAGTTTGAAGTTTTCCAATACTTGGTTTAATTAACTTCTTTTGGTTAATTTACGAAAAATCAACATCGTATTTGCATGAACAACTAAGGTTTAATAGTAAAACATAATCCAAACCCAATTTATTGATATTTCACTATGATTTCACTTTTTACAAAGTGAAAATTTCTTACCGGTTGTTTGCTCGATCTCCGATTCACTGGTTGATAAAATTCTTTTGCGCCTTTTTGTTTTTTCCTCCAATCTTCTTATTTTCTTTAGATATCTATCTATTTTATCCTCGGCACTCCGCTTCGGCATTGTTTTTTGAAAAGCGTGTTACTGAATGCGCGCACGAAAAATTAATGAGGTGTCATGGCGTCAAACAGTAGGGAGTAGATTAGTACTTGTTTTAATATCGATATAAATATCGATATTTTAAACTCTGAAGCGTGCGAATGAATGCCAATCGAGAAATACTACAATATGTTAAGATTTTATATCTTCGAATAAAGAGATGAAATATTAATATTTCTTTGTGTTAAAAAATAATATAATATTTAAAAGGCGATTGAGATCTAGATTGGCAAGGTTGTAAGTTGAATTTAAGTTTCAACACAGTATAAAACTGGAATAGCACATAATATGCAGCTAATTAAATAAAGGTAGGTAATTTGTCGACGCTTATTATATCATAATATATTATTATTATATCATAACATAATATATTATTTAATTATTTTTAAATTAGCGGGAAATAGTTGACATTTAATAAATTAATTATCATTTTTTATAAAAAAAAATATTGATAGAAAAAGTATAAACCAAAGAACCCCTAAAATCCGTATCATTACCTTCCTCATAAAAAGGAAAATCTCGATCGTGCCATTGACACCTGCAGCAGTCCTGCAGCGTGCGCGTATAGTGATTACTGGATACCGCACCGCGGCGCGCGTACGCACACTCCCGACAAAAAATTGTGTCACTGTACCGAAAAAATATTGTCACTTTCCCGAAAAAAACAGTGTCACTGTACCGAAAAAAATAGTGTCACTTTCCCGGAAAAAAACAGTGTTACGCTACCAAAAAAAGTGACACACTATATATAATTAAGTGCCACGAAAAATTGGAGCTGTTCAAAACACTGATAAATTGTTACGTTACAAAATAGTAAAATATTAGTGCAAAATGGCGAACATAATCTGGATTGCGACTTTGATTTTTTATGGTTTGTATTTTTATGATCTATGGTTTATGGTTCTACATTTTAAAAAATATATTAATTTGCCAGTGTAATGATGTCTAAAACCATAATTAATCTTTCAAACTAAATTAAATGAATTTCTTAACCATACCTAATATTAATACGCGAGCGAAAAACTTTGTAACCCTTTTTACAAAAAAATGGGGAAACGTAGATAATATATTATATGCATGAAATTTCGCACAGTTATAGTTTATATGGTGAAGGAGTGCATCGAGCTAATATTATTTTGATATTGTGCTTTTACACACACACTAAGGACAAGCCTATACCAAATTCTCATCGAATTGTACCTACTCCTATATATTTTATGGTTGAAGTCTGTTGTCAAATTGAAAATAGATTTAGGGCCTGTTTCACCACTTTCTGATAAAGTGTCGAATAATATGCTATTCACAACTTTTTTGACAGATTCTCCATACTTGATCTGTCAAGTTATTTGGTGGATAGCCTATTCGGCACTTATCAGGAAGTGGTGAAACAGGCCCTTAGTTTTTTTATTCGATCGTAAATTCTGTTAGACAATTATTACACGGCCAGTCTGTCATCATTTGACTTAATTAATTACTAAGCCCGGCCGCACATTGTACGACATTTCTGATCAGAAACAGTTGAACGTCCGAGCTCGAACTCGCCGGAAGGATATTTCGGATAGTGTGCGGGGTGGCGGTCCGGAGGAGTTCAACTGTTTCTGATCAGAATTCGGACAATGTGCGGCCGGGTTAATCTGAGACTGTCGCAGGAATTACCTATGTCTAAAAAATAATAAAGTCAATATTTTGACAATAGAATATTAATAGAAAAGCCTTGTGTCTCTAGTCTCTACTTATTATACATAACTAGCTATTTGACCGAGCTTTGCTCGGTATTCGATAAAACACGAATAAAATGACATTTTCTAAAAATGATTCCTAGCTAGATCGCTTTATCGCCCCCGAAAGTCGAAACCCCCTATACAATTTCATGAAAATCGTTGGAACCGATTCCAAGATTCTTTAAGTTGATTATCGATTATCGAACACGAATAAAATTACATTTTCTAAAAATGATTCCTAGCCAGATCGATTTATCACTCCCAAAACCCCCTATATACTAAATTTCATGAAAATCGTTGGAGCCGATTCCGAGATTCCAATTATTAAAGTGATTATGATCAAACAATAAATCTTTGCTGGTATAAACGGCATTTATTATATTATCCTATATCTTTAAACGATCAGCCTTTATATAGGATATAGTAAATCCTTATATACCAGCAAAGATTTGTTGTTTGATCACTAATCACTTTCAAATTACTAATAGTAATTAATACTACAAGGATTTTGATGATATTTGTTATGGTTAGATAAAACAGTCCTAGAGTTAACCTTTTCGATATTTCTATTGTTTCTATCACAGCAAAGTGTATGATACCGTACAAAGTCGCGAGAAATAAGTATTTAGATTAAAAATATAGTTTTAACCTTGTTTCGAAATACATGTCTGATCGAATTTTATCAGACTCATAGATTAGTCAACAAGTAATTGTTTTAGCACCTGTACAAATCTTAATGTTTAGTATTGCGAATTTTATTATTATTATCAAAACTAACCATTGCAACCATGGTAAAGGTCATTTTAATGCACTTGGAGTTAGAGGGTTAAAAGTAAATTGTCTTCTTGTTGTTGAATTTGTGTCTGTCTGTCTGTCTGTTACGTCTTCACGCCTAAACCGCTAGACCGATTTTGCTGAAACTTTGCATGGATATACTTTGAGTCCCAGGAAAGGACACAGGATACTTTTTATCCTGAAAAAATTTACGGTTCCTGCGCGAAAAACGAATTTTGGCGCAACGGAGTTGCGGGCGTCATCTAACTAGTTACAAAAAAATCAAAAAGGTTAAAAAGTAAAAACCTAAACGCGCGCTGCTCCACATAATTACTCATAGAGCCATAGAGGAATGACAAATGGCCATAAAAGTATATCCAAGTGCAGGATTTTTACTTAATTAATTCAACAATAAAGGTCTCAAGCGGAGTAATTAAGTTATTTATTTAAACTTTCATTTAATTAAGATTTTGACATAAGCTCCACTGTCAAACTCTTCATCAAAAATATTAAACTGTAATCATTAAAATATTATGTCTCGAAGTGCGACCGTTACCTTTATGCTATGTCCACAGTATGCAATTTCATCTTCAATTTTCGTCCTCTTCTTTTTATTCAACTTCCGTTTGGCATATTCAATAATTGAATGTGTCAAAATCCATCCGTGTTGAAAGAAAAGTGTCATAGCGAGCGCTACGATTTCAGGGCGCGTCACGGGCATGCCTCAGGTTCGCTGATTGACTGCGCTATAACGCATGCCCTTGATGAACAAAAAAGGCACAGTGTGGACAAAGCTATAGAATAACAGAATGTAACACCAATTATTAAGAAAATTTATCATTCATGAAAACTTTTCTACCGCACAATAATCGTCTGTAAAGATTGCAAAACTGGATAAAGCCCATGTAAAAGAATGTAACATAAAAAATTAGTTCACCGATTACCATAATTATCTCGCTAATATGCCTCATTAGTTATCTAGTGTGTTACAGTAATAGTTGTGTAGAGTTAATTATTAGCATGATAGTTTCGTCGGCTCGTGACGAGGAAAGGTTACTGCATAGATAAAGAGCCGTCTTGTTCTACATTGTCGTATGGCCTGAATGATCTTGAGTGTTTTCTTTTATAGGGCTCTTAGAAAATTAGTTTGTACTTTACTATAGTTGCCCGAGTAAATACAGTATCCCGCGGTAATTATACATTTTATCTCAATAAAAATTAACGGTTGTTCTGCCTCGTGGTGTAGGACGTAAGTATACCCTTTGTCTCCGCCGAATTTCATCAAAATTGCTCGAATAGTTTTAGTACCTATACATGGATGAAAGATGGGTATTATTATATAATTTCTAAGTTAAAGTTAGTCCGATTCTAAATGTTAGATATACCAATAATAAATTCGATGGAGTCACGATATTATGTTGAAACAGTAAATTTTTTACTGTTGAAACGTGTTTACGAGAGCACTATATTTTATTTGTATTTTCAAAATGACTTTAGATGAATTTGATTGTTATAAACTCGAAAATTCTATCTACTTTTCCAATTTGTCAATGATAGAACTACATTGGCAGGGTAGACTCTACAGCCTCTTTTTGTAACCGCTAGTAGGTATGACGATTGACGAAATTAATAGCAACTCTCAATTCCAAATACAAATAAAAGTTTGAAATATAAATACAGGCTCGTTAAGTAAACGAGTTCAAGAATAAGTAGCTCTAGTTAAAACAAACGAAGGTTAAAAAGTTCACAGACTCTTCACTATGTTTGACTATCGCTAGTGTATTTACAGACTACACTTGCCTACCGGCTAAAGACTCCTTGCATCCCATTCGAACGTTGAAAATGTTATTTTCAATCATCTCATGCATTTTTGCTTCATTTAAGAGGGACAACGTTAATAAAAAATATTAACGACCAAAAAATAGTGGACCAAGATGTTTTTGCAATTATTATTACTGTGGCGTGAATGCGAAATTGCTGCTGTGCCTGAAAATGTCGCCAGCGTTAATTTCCATTTCTTTCTTTTCTTTTTACTTGGATGATATTGACAGGAGACTGTGTGAAATATGGAAAAAGGTACTAGCTGTTTTGTCTTAGTCTGTTCTCGAGTTTTTAAGTTCCGGTTTTGTCCACGCGCCAAAACAGAATGTGCCGTTCCGTTCAAAATAATAATAATAATAAAATGCGCATTTCTGGTGACCTTTATTTACACACAAACTGCAGGAAAGCGTAATAATTAAGTACATTATTAAGTAGCATAAAGACGCATATGGAATGGAAATTCGTATTTTATGTATTAAAAATTACAATTATGTATCTATCAAAATGTGTAACATTATTGGGACCACAAATGATTCGATTTTTGGTCAGTAACTTTTGGTGGCACTGTGTTAACTATTATATTCTCTGCTTTCAGGTCTTATACACAGCACATTACAAGTTCAAATAAGATGCTATAAAGAGTAAGTATTTAATACCTACATACTACTTGTGCCTACGTTTAAAATGAGGTTTTGGGAATTTTATTTAGTTTATTTATTTAGTTTGTCTCGCACTCATTACCTACTTATTTGCGAGGAAATATAATGTATTTACACAATATTATAATTAATATTAAAGTAAGTGTGTAGGTAAGTTAGAATATATTAACCCAACTGTGGATAGCGATTTGTTTCATTTGGGCGGTAACCTGGTGAGTTTGGATGGTGAGACTATATGACATTAAGTACCTAAGATAAGTACCTACTATAGAGCTTAATCTCTTGTCTAGTCGATAAGAGCCAAAGATGTCCTATGACCTATCTTGCCACAGTATCCCCCCATAAGTTATTTCAAAATTTCATTTTTAATAAATCGCAGATAAATCTGATTTATTATAATACTTTAAAAAACGTTACAAAGTTCTAAGATTTAAACCTGAGCCTAAAAAAAACAGTAACAGCAGTTATTTAATAGTTTTGTAATAGCGAGGTCGATCATGCCGACATTGAATTATTTAATTGTAATAAACGTGTAACTACACTGTACAAGTATTACACAAATAAATTCGTTTGTACCAAAGGTTGTTTTTTGTGAATCGGGTGCAAACTTTCGTGCTTTTACCTCATTTCCTATCTCTTTTTGAGAGAAAGGGAACCTTCGATAAATTGATATCTCTAACTTTTATAGCCTATAGTAGAGAAAAGAATTTTACTATGTTAGTTATTCTATATAGTTATCTGGTACCTAGTTAGAAAATGCTCTGTTGTATTATGAATATTATGTAAGAAATAAAGAAATGAATATTATGTTACACTAATATGCAACACTATCTAAGTTCTAACGGTGTAATAAAAAACGGGGTTTTTCATTAAGTTTTTAAAATTGACATAAGTATTGGAAAACCCCGGTTTTTATGGTTTTGAGGTTTTTTTTTGGCTTCAATTTATTTATTCACTAGCGTGTTTATTGGCAACGTCAAATCATTAGCCAATCAACATGTTATTGTTGTTGCTTCATTATTATAAAAAGTTGAATAGATGTTCACTTATCAAAAAACTTCACAAGCCGAGCATTACGAGTGACCTATTTAATCATATAATCATCATCACACCATTCAATAGTGTCACAGGAAAAGTCTAGGAAATTGTTAACATATACTTATTATTAATATTAACTATAAGTATTAAATTAAATCTAAATTTTAAGTTAATGTATGGGTCTTATGTCAAAATTTTTATTTAATTATAGTTAAATAAAGATTTTGACATAATAATAATTCCTAAAATTAATTAGCATTCGTCTCTGAAGTCTGAGTGCGGCTGTAGGTAGGTACTCAAATTATCTTAGCGAGTGTACCTGAACAAAAACGCAGACTTTACACATCTTCAGCTGTCTGGCCGATGTATGACCCTTGATGTTTCACACAAAAACCTGGTTCCTGGTTCGCGACCTCCACTTGTAACCGTACAATACAATATACCTTACCTAAACATAATATTATTTGGTGTATGACCCAGAACTATATATATACTAGATATACAGCATGACTGGTGAGACAATACCGATAATAATTAAGGAGAGTATTCAGTACTCGATTCTCATTATAATTATGTAATAAAATTAGGTACTTAATTTATAACCAAATTTCCCTTTAAACAAATGAATAATGGACACTTAGTAAATTATTAAGCGGCCGGGCGCGGCCCACCCCGCCCCGCGCGCGGTGTCCATGCGTTGGGTAAATAATTATTAAACTTTAAGCTACATTTACTCAGTGATCAATTGATATTATTTTTTTATATTTTTTTTTCAACTAATATAATAACCAAATATCACGTCCTCGAATATTGAACATGTCTCACCAGTCGTGCTGTATATGGAGAGAGTCCTGGAAAATCGGAAAAATGCACGGTTCCCGTAGCGTAGTAACGAGTTGCGGTCGTCATCTAGTTTAACTTATTACTATTTTGTATCATTATTGCACCACATAACCATGCTGGAAATTAATAATATTGTGTTTACACGTTTTGCACAATATAATCGTAGATCAGGTTTGCCGGTCACCGGTGTGGTCGGTAGCAAAAACTAAACAAACCTTGCAATTAGGTACTTGTATTCGGTCACGATGAGTACTGGAGTGTAAAGGCCACGTGTACAGTCGAAGACAGCTGGTACGCACCACTTTCGAACGGCTGCTATAATAATAACTACCACACCGGTTTCGGTGACGGTGGCCGCTTTCATTGAAACCAGGCCAGCTACGCAGGAGTAATTTTATATTGCAGCCCAAGCTTGTGCGCAGTACCCATAGAACACTCCCTATTCCTTTACTCTCATAACCCAGTGGGACGGAAGACCGACACGACTGGCGAGAGATCAAGCGCAGGACTGACTTTTTACATGCCTATCCGACGCATGGATCATCTTACAAGTTTGGTTAGGACGATAAGACAATCAGCCTGCATCGTCCTAACCAAACTTGGAAATAGTCAAGAGCCGCGCTCTAAGCCACTGGACCACGGAGGCGTCATTCAGACAACATTAGGATCGCTTGGCAAAATGGCGTGAAGTTCGTATTTTATAGGTCTATTTGGTGGTGCAACGACACACGCTAAATATTGGTTGAGCAGAGGGGTCGTTATTGGTAAACAACGATTAACGACCTAAGTATTAATGGTTGCTATTTATATTGTCCCTGGTCCCACTGGAGAGGGAGCGAGATAGTTTTTCGCATCCTATTGCACGAGACCGAAACCCCTTTTTAACCGACTTCCAAAAAGGAGGAGGTTCTATGTTCGGCTGTGTATATATTTTTTTATGTATGTTCAACGATAACTCCGGGCCGTTTTACTAATTTTGATAGCGATATCTTCAGTTAGGTCGAATATAGGAAGTTTATACATATAGAGTCAGAAGGAGTCTACCTTCTGACTTCTCTCTATGAACTATTATAGTTACTCGTAGTAGCTCTACCTTCCTGCATTTGCAGCATGCAGTGTGTTAAACATATTGAACTGGTAAAGAAGTTATGTAAATGTAGTGAACTATTTTCAGAACCTAATGATCCACGTTCCGATTACATTCATTGTAAACTATACTTAGTTAAAATAATAAATTTATTAATGCAAATTCCATTTAATTCCTAATACGTATTGGAGAAGAACAAAAATATTACATTTTACAATGACACAAAACCATCCAATTGTAATTTAAAAAATGCAAAATTCTTGCATCTTCGATCCAGTCCGTTTACTTACTATCAAACTTTTAAAACCACTAACTTTAAAAACCCAAGTTGGTCGAACATAAAATATGTGTTGTTACTTGTTAGTACCTACTCAAGTCACTGTTTACTATGCCGATCACGGCGATTACCACACAAGGAAGAATTTAAAATTTTAATTCCTTTGTCATCCACATTCGAGTGCGGTGCGTCTAATGGTCAATGTAACAAAATATTGAAACAAAATGACTTGAACGACTGCAGTCTTGGTAAATGGTAGAGCCACAGAATATTAATAGTACTCCGTAGTAGAGCTGTGTATTTACACGTGAAAATGTCTGAATGAAAACAATTCTACGGCGCTGTAAGTGACTTTGTCGATGTATTAGTGTTAACATTTATTACACACAGCACACATACGTTATTGCGATTTAAAATAAAACTCAATTAAATATTTAAATGTTAATGCATTACTGACCTAATAAAAAATCGTTAATCAGTATCAATGTTAAGCAAAACCTTGCGACATAGGATGCGGTTTAGAAATATTTTGATGCAGTTTTGTACCAATTAGTATTAAAAAATTACCATATTTCATTTATGTTGACCACCGAGACACATACCAGTTAATAGAATCAGGCGTTACTTTGCGGAAATCCATAGCTTAAAATTTAGTTTGTTATTATTTTTAGCAATATTCCGCGAAATAAACCTCAACCTTTAAGTAAATGAGTGAGTGCACGCATAGGCATGCGTACAGCACCTCCCTCCTCTCCCACGCTGCCTATGCGTACACTCGCATGCAAGAACCTGCAAACACCACCACCACACAAGCAATAATGTTGGCAAATCCGTGCAAGGCCCCTCACCACCATACAGGTCGAAAACCTCGACGCGCGTTTCGCCCCAACACCGGAGCATCCTCAGGATGTGGACTCTACGAACAACGTTCGTCAAGTGATGTGACTTGACGACAACTTTAACCATAACAAAATGTGAAATTAACTGTCAAGTCCCTAGCAAAAGTCGCCATATTTGACGATAACCTTAACCTTAACTTTAACTACGCTTCTGGTGCAATTCACCCTAAGAGTGAGTTGCACCGGCTTACTTTAAATATAACTTTAACCATAACAAAATGTGAAATGAACTGTCAAATCCCTAGCAAAGTCGCCATATTTGACGATAACCTTAACCTTAACTTTAACTACGCTTCTGGTGCAATTCACCCTAAGGCCGGTATAAATAGTCAGTACTCAAGATGCATCTCGGTCTCAAGACACGGTTTAGGCTCTGTAATTGGTTGGCTGTCAAAATTGGGACCAATCACAGAGCCGAACCGCGTCTTGAGATCGGGTCGCATCTTAAGTACCGACCATTTATACGGGCCTAAGACTCATTAGTCATTAAGTATACCTACTTAAACAACTTTACCCTTTACTTTCCCTTGGAGAAAAAACACACAGAAGAACAACATCACACACTAAGGATAAGGACCGCAATCAGAGTTTAATAATTTAACTTTAATTAATTGAAGATTTATTTGACAATATAAGCTCCCAATTCCTATCAAAGTCGTCATACTATTATTAAAGTTAAGTACCAATACCTATAATAACTTATGTTAAGTTAATATAGGTATTGGTACTTAATTAATCATTAAATATCTCTGAGTTCGGCCTCAATATGAGTTCACAATGAGACGAGTGACGACTGACGAAGCGATGCATGATATTATATATTTTGTGTAAAAGAGCCTCTAGCGAAGACGATTTCTTTATCGTTTCTTTTTAGAATCGCCGAGCGCGCCGGTCAAAATGTATAACGCTTATGTCAATTTTATACATTTTGACATTTTTGATCAATAATTCTATAAAGAAGTGATAAAGAAAACGTCTTAGCTAAAGGGCCCGATGTACCTACAAGCCAAGTATAGATATCACTTCTCTACTTTTCAGCTCAAGAAGTAATTACACGGCAATCGACTTGGAGAACCCCGGGAAGCTGTTCAACTCGAGCTGCTTCAACTACGAGCTGCCGACGCTCTGCTATACCTTCGGGTATAGGGGCAAAGTGGACGGCCCCGCCACCACAGCGGTTGTGAACGCCTACTTGAAGTACAAGAAGAGGAATGTCCTGCTGTTGGACTGGGAGGAGGAGGCCGATGGGGGCGCTCTCGGGATCAAACTGGGATACGTCTTCAAAGCTGTGCCTAATGCGAAGCATGTAAGTACTTCCAGATGGAGAGTAAAGAGAGTGTTCAGAGACACTTATTTTAACACCTTCATCGTGGGTATCGCAGAGATACAATAGATTTTCAATTGTTATGCGGCAGCCGGCTGCATTATTATGGCGTGAATTTAGTTACATTTGTTGCCACTAGGGGGCGCTGGTTCTTTAAATAAATGAATAAACGTTTATTCAACAAAAATTTGAATTACACAAAGTACCAACATAATAAAAAGTAATAACTTTATTTACTGTAAGAAGTTACAAAAACTCTCATTTAGCTCTCTAGTATAAAGTGGTCTAGATTCACAATAAAGTTACTACTCCCATACTAAACCAAATAATCATAGTAAACCAAAGTCGGTGAATGTACGTAGGCACCTACATTTTGTTTGTCTCAAACCTTTCTTTACCTAACTAAGAAAATCCGCATAATATTATATTTGTATACATATTTGCCTGCGTTTGACTTTAAGTTTTGATTGGTGTAGCAATGAACCATTATTAATTTCTACATGATTTATTTTAGATCGGCGGGAGACTAGGCAGCGCATTGATTAAATTGGCCAAAGCCGGTCTCAACATGACCAATGTCCACCTCATGGGACACTCCCTGGGAGCACATTTGATGGCTCACGCCGGGAGATTCACGAGAGCCAACGGGTACGCCGTTTCAAGGTCAGTGAGAAACTATAGTTTGGTCAACTGTAGTTTGGACTTGAGTAGAAGAACCAGATAGCTAACTGCATTTAACATTTTATAACACAAGTAAAATTACTCATTTTTACCTTATTATTTTAACAACCCTTGTAACTTACCTACATAAAATCCAATAAGATATTGGATTTTATGTATAGCCAGGTGATGAATTAAAATTTATTTCAAATCATTTTTCCTCCTCCATTTACGCAAAAAAAAAAAACGTTTTTTTTAACAGTAACTTACCTGCTTCTTCCACTCTTGTTTTCAATAATTATGAATCTGTTACTAATAATTATTCTTAGCCCCAACTGCACCAACCAAATCGCTTATAGTCTGTCCAAGATTGTATCACGATCTTCATGACCTGTCTATTGTTATGGCGTTAAACAGACTACAAAAAAGATTTTTATCATCCTTTATTTCTTTACCAATTACATATAATGTTATTCTTACCTACCATCATAAGGTCTCAGCCTCGAATTTCCTCCTCGCGGACAGCGGGACAGGAACGGTGGCGGCGGCCCGGGAAGCGGTCTACCGCTTCCCGGACGCTTACCAGTGCCAGTCTTCGCGGCTAGTTCCATATAAATCTATACATTGGAACGCCCCGCCATCGCTCCTGCCTTGCTGCCCGCAAAATTCGAGGTTGAGGCCTTCGTCATAACATAACTCATTTTTATTTATTTATTTTTATTTCTTAGGAAAACTTACAGCTGCTATTATAAATTAACTTAACTAAATCATAACTATTAGCCATTTAAAAGTTTTCGCAAATAGTTTAAAATTAAAGTGTACAAAAATTTTTTCGTAGTTAATCAAGCACACAAAAAGAAAAAAGAAAAAATTACAAGCGAATTAATATTTAGATGAAAAAGAGCATTCACTATTCATGGTTTAAGCAAGTTAATAATAGGTAGTCAAGATTAATGTCAATAAATGTTAATAAACTTAGTTTAAGATTATCGTTTGGCTGTATGTAATAGTTCACCAACTATGAAAAGAATGAGCTAGTTAACGACTGTCTTATTTTATAAGGCTTAGTACAGAATATGTCAAAGGAAGGGTTATTTTTTAAAAATTCATTTAGCTGAGAACCAGCCCTTAATAAAAACGAATTACTGCGATAGTAAGTATTAGAGGTAGGTACATCTATTGGAGCAAAATTTCTGAAAAACTTGGTAGGGATACTAAAATTTAATTTCTGTAATAGATATGTACTGTCGATGTTATTATTTATTATTTTAACTAAGTAGGATAGATCAGTTATATTGCGTCTATGGTTAAGTGGTAAGAAGTGAAAATGTCTACATCTCTCTTCATAATTGGGTAAATAATAATTACTCCTAAATTGTAGGTACCGTAGAAAACGCTTTTGAATAGATTCGATCCTATTTTTATATATTTCATACCTGGGGTTCCATACCTCTGAGCAATATTCGAGTATACTGCGCACAAGAGAGCAAAACAGAATTTTAATAACCTTAAGTGTTGTGAAGTTTTTGCTCATCCTTATGACGAACCCAAGTGCCTTTGAAGCTTTATTTACAATATAATCGATATGTTTATCAAAAATTAACTTAGAATCCATGATAACACCTAGGTCTCTCATTTTATCAGTGGACTCAAGATATGTATTATTAATTGTATATGAGAAGGTTTTTAAATTAATATTACGAGAAAACGTCATCATAAAGCACTTGGATACATTTAGATCGAGTTTATTTATTTTGCAATAATGGCTAAATCTGTTCAAGTCCTCCTGCAGTAGGTGGCAATCGTTCATAGATGAAATTGTCCTAAAAATCTTGGTATCATCTGCATATAACAAAAATTTTGAATGTTTAAAACATGATGCAATGTCATTTAAGAAAATAGCAAATAAAAGAGGCCCCAGAAGCGAACCCTGGGGTACTCCTGATGGAATTGAAACCCAGTTAGAAATAAAACCATTTATAGCAACAGCTTGTGAACGATTGGTAATATACGAGCAGAACCACCTGAACAAACTACCATGTATTCCTGCAAACTGTAGCTTTTTAAGCAGCATTGAGTGGTCAATTCGATCAAATGCCTTTCGAAAGTCTGTAAAGATCATATCAACCTGATCACCAGAGTCCATGGACGAAGAGATATAGTCATTAGCTATGATAAGGTTAGATACAGTCGAGCGTCCTTTCATAAAGCCATGCTGCTCAGGTATAAACCAGCTACGCAGTGTGGAATACAGTTGGCGATGTACGATACCCTCGAAAATTTTTGCAAAGATACATAGTTTGGAAATGGGCCTGTAATTATTGATAGCAGTTTTATCTCCTCCCTTGTGTACTGGCGTAATGAAAGCAGACTTCCAGATGTTAGGTACATATCCTTCGTTAATTGATCGGGAAAAGAGGATACACACAGGGTAGACTAGACTCTTAGCACACTTAGATATGAATATCGGATGTAGATCATCAGGCCCAGCTCCCTTACTAAGATTAACCGATTTCAGCGCATTTAATATTTCAGAAGAATTAATATCTATAGTTCCAATGCTACAATTACTCGAATTAACATTATGGTCATTAGCGCCATCATTATTAGAGCTCAAGTGTCGGAAATTAGCCTCAAAATATGTATTAAACAGGTTGCATACCTCTTCACCATTAGAAGCCAATGTGCCATTGTAGGTCATAGTAGAGGGGAAAACATTACAAGAGTTTTTATTATTTTTAACATATGACCAAAAACATTTAGGATTGTTCACTATATTTATTTCAGCTTTCTCGACATAGGATTTGAAACATTGATGTTCTAAAGTTTTGACTCTATTCCTCAACAATGAAAAAGTATTATAATCATCAAGGTTACCATATAATTTATATTTCCTGTGAAATTTATATTTTTCTTTTAGCAACTTTTTTAGGGGTGCATCAAACCAGGGAGGGAAGCTCCTGGACGAAGAAATATTTTTGCTAGGAATGAAGGTGTTACGGAGGTCATAAATAATATTATAGAAATGCTCGACTGCATCTTCTAACGATTTATCATTTAGAATGGTCTTCCAATCAGTATCATCTAGAGCGGAGCATATTTCATCATAGTTACCAGAGTTATAAAAATATTTCTTTCTTTCATTAGCCTCTAAAGTTCTTTGCACGCCCAAACAAACATCAATGCAGAGTGACCTATGATGGGGGAAATCATCCGGTACCAATGGTTCGTCACAGGGGGAAACGCTTATTTCGAAATTAGAAAAAACTAAATCTAAAAATTTATTATTAAAGTTTTCCACCTGACTGCACTGAGACAAATTGCACTGTGCTATGGTATCCAAGAATTCAATCACATTACGGTTAAGAGAGTACCCAGTATGCACTGAATAATCACCTTGCGCGTCCCAGTTAATAAAAGGTAAATTGAAATCTCCGGTAACAATAAATTTGTCATCGGGATGTGCGCTGACTATGTCGAACAAGTTATTAGAGAAATTGTCCAATTGACTGCTATAGCTATTTCCCTCATTCTGCTTGCAGAGATATATAGTGCAGATATGTATGTGCACAGTTAACCTATTACTGCTAGGTCTATGCGATATTGTCACCCAAATATCCTCGGCGGACGAGCGCCAATCAACGCGCTCCGCAGCCGCTAGGTCGCGACGGACAGCGACCAGGACTCCACCGCCCAGAGACTGATTAGTCCGGCCATAGTCCCTATCGCGCCGCCAGACAACATACCTACTATCGAACAACTCCTCGTTCCTAATACCTTCGATTAACCACGTCTCAGATATTGATATTATATCATAGTTATTCAGGTAGATATTTCTTTTAAAAATATTTGTTTTAGTACGTAGACCTCTTGCATTTTGGTAGAAAATATTGAGTTTTGAATCCATTTAAAAAAAAAAAATAAAGAGATAGTAATTATTAGTAAATAAGTAACTGTAATGTATATAATAATATAAATTATGAAATATTAAATAATAAAATAATACAAGCAGTATAGCCTGCACAATTAATTTTTTGTATGTGCAATAATTTATTCGCAAGAATAATAATGTGCATATTATAACAGTTACTACCTACCTTAACATAATATCTGTGGCATTTAAAGATAAACGATACTAATTTTTGTAATTTTATCAAAGAGGACCATAATGTACATCGGTTTATAATTAATAATAATATCATAAAAATTATATTAGATTTTAATATCCCGTTAATTATTGTGTACCTATTTATCATTTCTATGTCATGTATATTCGGAAGTTTAAGTTGGCTATGGCCATTATTATATTTTATTCTGAGTTGCAATTTAACAGACAAAATATAATAAAGTATTAGACCCAGCAAATATTCGTAACAATAAACGAAATTAATAAAAAGGCAATGTATTAAAATATATGTCAGCCTTTCGTTATTTAGGATTACGACATTAGCTAACAAAAAGTAATGATATAATTTCACAAAACATAAACCATCACTTGCACATTGGATACCGTCTAACGCATTTATTCTATGTATTTTATAATAGCTAAGATTATTTATTTTGTTTGTAGTGTTATAAAAATTACAAGAAAAAAAGGTAGATGCACAGACCGCCCGAGCGGCAATTGACAGAGTGAGATGCATAGATAAAAATCAACTAATGCACGAAAGATATTGCAGTAATTCATATATGGTAAAATGACCCGTATTTGCACGCAATTACTAACATCTGCATACGATATTCGCATAATAAAGAGAATACTTACCGGTGACAACTGGCTGAGCGAGTGTCCACCATTCAATATAATAACAGCTGAGCGATAACGAACAGGTTTAGGTCCAGCGTTTCTCAAACTAGCAGAATCATCGCAAGGGACTAAGTTCATTAACACATTTTCTAACTTACTTTTCATGAATAAAAATATATTTATAGTTTTTTTACGAAATTTAGTTATGAAACAGTTCACTTTTAATATAATATGTCTTAAACCATGTATAGTAAGAACGCAGCACAAACTTAACACATAATATGTTATAAAGTTAGTTTTTAAGTATTTTGTATATAAGTATATTATAACTATAGCTAAACTAATTAATGGATAAAGAACAGTGACACAAAAATTCACTTTTTGATTTTTTCCAAGTCCTTTTCTGTCTGGATAAAAAACGCAGGCGCCGAGTCCGATTTTCTTGCCATAATTTTAGAATGCTTTACGCAAATATATTTAAAATTGTTATCCTTTGCCAGTGATTTCGCCTTAGCAAGTAAAACTTTACTTGCTTGGGTAAGGTGGTCGTTAACATAGAAGACTGAAGAGGTCGAGAAACCAATGTCCAGTGTGTTTAATTTACACTTTCGTGCGGCAGCAACAATATTCTCCTTAATGTAACGATTATTGAAAGATACAATGATGGGCTTAGGCAAGCTAGTAGACCTCGTAGGTACGCGAGTAATATAGTTAATATCTTCTTTTTTGATTTGCTGGCCAATGACGGATCCGATTTTATTAGCTAAATCAAAAAGATTTTCATTTTTTAGCAGCGGAATACCTTTGATTTCAATGTTATTGGCTCTAGCCCATTGGTCTCTTATATTAATTTCATTGTTCAATCTCGTAATTTCCTTCTGTAAACTGGGTATGTCGGCTGCGATCTTCTCGACACTCGTTACTTTGGCGCTCAACACATTGACATTACTCGATAACTTATCCGTACGGTCGTGTGCCATCTCGATGGAGGTTTTCAGGTCGGAGACGTCAGACTTAATGCTCCTGATATCATCTATCACTGTTGCAAGGGCGGCGAGCTGGTGCTGGATCGCATTCAGTTGGTCCTGCATTTTGTCCAATTGCGTAGGTGACTGAGAAACAGGAATCGGTGAAGCGCATGGGCTCACCTTACACCTCACACATCTCCAAGTACTTCTTCTGTCACCTAGTCGTCTATAACCCGCTTCCGTCACCCCAGAGCAGGGAAAGTCATACTGCTGTTTGCATACACTGCAAATAGGGCCGTCCGAGTGAGTTTCATTACAGCTGCTGCATACAAACATGTTGACAACCACTGGAAATGCGCTCGACAACTAGTACACGTGCACTCTGTTGCAACACCGATCGGTGACTGATGTGATCATAACATAATAGGTATTATATTAACTTATATCTACAAATCTTTGCCCATTATTATTTACCGTGTCGTCTATTTCGCTCTTCGATAAACACTAAACACTGCTTTCAGAATAACCGGCCTAGACCCAGCCAGGGTTCTATTCGAGGGCATACCGACGCTCCAGAAGGGTTTAGACCGCACGTGCGCCAAATTCGTGGACATCATCCACACGAACCCCGGCAACTACGGCTCGGAGAAGTCCACCGGCACCGCTGACTTCTGGCCCAACGACGGCAACCATGGCCTCCAGCCAGGCTGTCCGGAGGGAAGCTTTGAAATGTTCTCGCAGGAAGGTAAGACTTAAGAAGGATTCAGAGAAGACATATTTAACATTAGATTCAGGGACCCTGAATCTAATGTTAAATATGTCTTTTCTGACCCTGAGTCAGGGTGCACTTCCATCGGCACTGAGCTGCAAGGAACGTGTTTATGAGAACAATGGAATTTCTTTGTTTGCCAGACCTCGCGCAGCGATTCTATTGGATACAAAACACATTCCTCGCAAGCAGCTTCAATGAAAACGCAGACTTACGAATATTTCGCTCACTTAAATGAATCGATATATTTTGTTCTCAAAAACACATTCCTCGTGACGCAGCTTAGCTCAGCGCCATTAGAAACGCTGTATTAAATTAAACCCTTTCCAGATATGTGCAGCCACAACCGTGCGTGGCAGTTTTTCATCGAAACCCTGTTCGCACCGACCTCCTTCCCAGTGGTCAGCGCTGACACGTACGAGGAATTCGTTGAGATGGACGGCCGCACCAACTCCACAGCTTACATGGGCGAACTAGTCAGCACAAAGTACGTATTTTATTATGACTAAGATCAGTAGCGGCCTTACCCATTGCGAGGCCCCGGGCGGAAGGTCTTTGCGAGGCCCTGGGCGGCAGGTCTTTGCGAGGCCCTGGGCGGCAGGTCTTTGCAAGGCCCTGGGCGGCAGGTCTTTGCGAGGCCCTGGGCGGCAGGTCTTTGCGAGGCCCTGGGCGGCAGGTCTTTGCGAGGCCCTTTGTTATACAAAAAATACCTTGCAAGGCCCCGGGCGATTGCCCTGTTCGCCAGCTCCTAGGGCCGCCACTGAAGACTTTACGGTTGAGGCTTAATGATAACTTTAATTTAATGATTAGTGATAAAAAAGTATGGGACCTGGCAAAATCTTCATTAAAGTTAAGTGATCAATAATCATGAATGCGGCAGTTAATCATAATAAACATTACTGTCCAGAATCCTAAAGACTGGGAAAAAATTTGAGTACTGAAAAATAAAACTATTTGACTCGACGTTCTTATGTTCAATTTTGAGTTCTCTCGTTAAGAACTCAGATTTCATCACAATGTTATCCAAGCTATAAAAAATTTTTATATTAATTCCAGAGCCAGAGGTAACTACTACTTTACAACGAACGCTCAGGAACCATTTGGGATGGGCGAAGAAGGAATGCGACCCAGCAACCAAGCAAGAAGAAGAACCCCATACAAGAAATACACAACTACCCTCATTAAGCTTGTAGGATTCTTTAGATGATTTAAGTACTAGCTGTAAAATACAAAAATAAATTATATTATACACCAGTGTCTTACGTAATTTGTGGTTTATCTATTATTATTCCTCTTTTAATAAGAGACTTAGTATAAGAAAAATAAACTGAAATATTAACTCCAAAATAAATTAACTTTTAATATTATTCTTATAACTATTATTAGCTACTGTTTTAGGAGTTAGGAGTAAAAGTCATCATGAAAAATACTTATTATTAATTTATTATTTAAAATACAAAATAATAAATTATTGTGATTTATGATAGTGCGTAAAACTAAAATAATAATTATTTCATAATTTGTAATTATTGCATTATTTTGGACGTCACAAAATAAAAAAAATTATATTATGATAATATTTCTTATAAAACTATGTACAGTTGAGGAAAACCTCGATGTTCCATTTTTGAACCTGAGCTTGTACACATCATACCCTCATAAATAAAGCACTCAGCACTTTGTTTAATATGGCAGTGGTCTTATAAGGCCTTAACTATACTTAATAATTGTAATATTAATTTGTGATAATATTGTATCTATAATACTGATACTAAAACACGCGAGAAAAAGGCCTACCTACGCTACTTATTGTTGCTCGCGCATGAATTGAACACTTCTTAGTCTATTTTGACACTTTCTTTATTTACAATTTAGAGTAAAGACCAAGACATTGTATTATCATTCACTTTCGCACAAGTATAGGTCTACCAGAATCTGATAGTCCTTTTTCAAAATGTCTCTCTATCCCTCGACCAGACTTAACATAGCAGCGGCATACTGCCAGGTAGGTTGTGCTAAGTGGGTGTATTCGTGTAGTACCTCTTCATAGTCGCGTCTATGTCGACTAGTGCGTTCCGTACGTCGTGAGTCGACGCACCGATCGTCTCAAACGTATTAGCTAACCGCTCTACCGCCCGCGCCTAAAATTGTTCAAAAAGTTATTTTCGTTGTACCTTTAGGTTCTGTATGTTAGTAATAGTAAGTATGTTCATATTCTAGTTATAAAGATATTTTTAACAATAATTATTATGTATTCTTTCTGTATTACGCATAATATTTACTATTGTCAATATGACTTGATTTTTAATTAAGATTTCAATTAAGATTTTTATAAATGCATGAAAATCTGGACGCGCCTCAAAGCCGGCTTGTGTCACATAAATATTAAGGTTTGTTACTTTTTGCAGCCATAGAACTGCTATGATCCAAAGATTCATATATTATATTCTACTTCCTTGGTATTAATTTTGTTTTAAAACTCTTTTGATACAAAGATCTGATCTTACCTGTATAATAGAAGCTTCGGCCAGCCTCTCCATAGCTTGAGCATTCATTTGTGATGCATGCGCTAGTTGACTCATAGCCGTTGTTTGGTCACTCATAACCTTAACCTGAAATTATTAAAATAAATGATTTGAAAAAATCATATCCAAAACCACAGAATGTAAACTAAACTGTGGGTAGGCATTATGAAGGACAACTCTAAAAGTGTAAGGTTTCAATTCATGCAGATGTAATTAGAGGGTACTATAAAATAGGGGTACATAGGTACTATCAGAGAAGTTGATTCAAAGGTAGATAGCAGACCAACATCATTTGGTGGGATCATGTCAATTTAATTGTGATCTGCCAGCTTGGTTAGACATAATGCAACCAAACTTTGTGGGTCCTGCATAGGAATCAACTTCCCTGATAGTATCTATCTGATATATTATTATTATGATATACTGTATAATATATAAATGCAATACAAAGATGCATGCAACATAGTCCAAAGGCAACTTACCAATTTCTCCATTACAAGCATTTGTCGTTCCTCATAATCTGGCGCTGGTTCTTCAAAATGTAAAACAGGTTCAGGGTCATTATTACTAGGTTCTGGGCTATCCTCATTACCGGATTCCTCCTCAAATGTGTCATCTGTCAAATGCTTCTCCACTTTAACTCTACTATTGTCTCTGTCTTCTGAAACATTGTAAATAACTATTTTATGGATTGAAAAAAAACCCTTTACAGAGATCCAAAAACTTTACATGTAGATTTACAGGACAATGTTTGCTCCTTGTCTGGCACATCATTATTGTTACTCAACAAAGCCAAAACACAATATTATAACTTAAAAATTATTTTATAATTAAAATATACTTGGCAGGATTATTTTATTGAGTCAGAGGATATGAGTAAGTAGTACAGTACTTAGAAACTTGACTATCTGGCCCTCAGTTATATGGATTTGCTGGAATATCATCAGAAAACATATTATTATTATGTCTGAACAATTTCTATAATAAACATTGATTTTCTGGGTCGTTTGCACAAACATAATGCCTCATGACAACAGTAATTAGGGCCAGTTTCACCATTTCCTAATAAAGTGCCGGATAGGCCATCCACAACAAGATTCTCCATGCTCTGTCAAGTGGTGGATAGCCTATCCGGCACTGATCAGAAAGTGGTGAAACAGGCCCATAGTCTGGTTAATTGAGTTCCTATTCTACTATGCTATATAACATAATATAATAATATATTAGGTAGCATTTAATACTTTAGTATTGTGTGCACTGACTAGCAGAAAAGTAGATTACCACCATAGCTGTTAGTACAAAAGATTTTTAATATTATATGTTAATTTAAAA
This sequence comes from Plebejus argus, assembly GCA_905404155.3. Lineage (NCBI taxonomy): Eukaryota > Metazoa > Arthropoda > Insecta > Lepidoptera > Lycaenidae > Plebejus > Plebejus argus. Next base: position 4,673,934 of record FR989929.1, on the reverse strand, counting down.
AGTAACTTACTCAGGTGTGATAAAAACAGGTTGTATATCTTCCTTTCTACTGGTGAGCCCAAAGTGTTAGGATCACCACCAGCCGATAAGACCTTAGATCGGACTGTTGATTTCTTGTCAGCCCAGTACTGTAATTTATAGAAAATTAAATATTTGTTTACTTAACATCATAAACTTTAGAGTTCTGTATTTCAATATCAGCTAGGAATGTGTGATTTATGGGGTTTCATTTTTCAATAATTAGATACGATTTCAAAAAATTTAGAACAATTTTGAGTGATTATTTGTTCCAACATCTAGTAAATAAATGTTGCAACAAATAATTGCACAGAAACTGTACATTTTTAGGGATTACAAAATCCCTTTCATTTTTAGGGTTCCATAGCCAAAATGGCAAAAAAGGAACCCTTATAGATTCGTCATGTCTGTCTGTCTGTCTGTCCGTCCGTCCGTATGTCACAGCCACTTTTCTCCGAAACTATTAAAGCTATACTATTGAAACTTGGTAAGTAGATGTAGTCTGTGAACCGCATTAAGATTTTGATGCAAAAATGGAAAAATTATTAAAAATTTTAGGGGTCCCCATAGGTACAACTGAAACAAAAAAAATTTTTTTTCATCTAACCTATGCGAGTGGGGTATCTATGGATAGGTCTCTAAAAATCATATTGAGGTTTCTTTTATCATTTTTTTCTAACCTGAATAGTTTGCGAGAGAGACTCTTCCAAAGTGGTAAAATGTGTGTCCCCCCCCCCCCCCTCTAATTTCTAAAGTAGGGGCATGATAATTCTAAAAAATATATATGATGTAGATTACTATAAAAACTACCAACGAAAATTGGTTTGAACGAGATCTATCCAGCAGTTTTTTTTATACGTCATAAATGGTAAACCTTAATATAAATTTCATTAAATCGAATGAAATATAAAAATAAATCAAAAACCTTTTAATTTCATAAAAATAAACCTTATTGCTGCTGCGGAACCCTTCATGGGCGAGTCCAACTCGCACTTGGCCGGTTTTTTTTTGAGGACTTATGAATGTATCTTCATAGTTCATACTGAATTTTATAATAATTTGTTCAGCATTTTAAGTATCAAGAGGAAGAGCAGGCTGACACAATTTCGTATTTTATAATTTTAAATATGGAATTGATACTTACTTTGACCCAAGACTTCATGGGTCTATTCGGACCACCAACATTGTTTACAATTTGAGTCAACTGGTACCATAACCTTTTACTCTCATGCCTTCCCTCCAAGCCCCGCATCTGACCTAGTCCGAGATTCGGGTGCTTTTCCATAAAATCTACGATTGCTGAAACTTGATCGAGGCTAGGACGACCCTAAAATACACAGAATGTTCTTCATGTTCAGAAAAGCTGTTATCAAACATGTATAAATACAATAGTAATTACTGATAGACACTAATCGAGTTCTCACTTGATTACTCTCGAGATTGTAAGAAATAAAATGGAAATAAGCCAGAGAAGTTAGAACCTACCGAAATTGATCGGTCCGTCATGTTTGAAAAATAACTCTTTTACATTCAGATAATTAATATATGATCCAGCATATTGTATTTAAGGTAAATTAATACTTTAAAACTTATTTATTCACCAAGAAAGTAAAAAAACGACAACCAAACGACAACATTTAGTTGGGGCCACGGGCCATTGTGTTTTTGTTATCTATTGGTTAATGGTCATCTATGGTTTTTGTAATTTTTTCTTTTTTATTAAATTACTGTATTACAAATTTGCCACCTTATTATAAATAAAGCCTTTTCTAAATAGAAATATTTTACAATTCGACAACAAAAATGGATTAAAACGTTATATAATAATATACATATAGTGTATAATAATATATTCGGGAGACGCTCCTGACTCTTGAGCCTTTGATCCTTCATCCTTCATCTGTGCTTTGATCCTTGTTTGATCCACAGATTAATATATTATGTAGCAAGCTACTTTGCTCGCTGATTAAAAAATGTCTAAGTCAAATGCAGTTTGCCTCTGGTCTAATGTCAACTTGACAGTTGACAGTTACATTAAATCGTAAACAGCTGTTTCTTGCGGTCTTGCGGCTTTATTTTGCAATTTGCGGTTCTAAATCCAGAAAATTAAAAATATATTTACTATTACAGCATAGTATAATAAGTTTAATTTCATTACGGAAACTGCAAATGTCTGAATCCGAAACTATACCAATCATAGGTCATGATGCGAAAGGCGAAGAGAACCCGAAGAAAAGAATTCGCCATAGAAAGAAAAACTTATACGAAAACATTTTGAAACAAATGGAATTCTACTTTAGCGATGCAAATTTAAGTAAAGACAGATTTTTAGGAGACCTAGTCAAAAGTGATCCGTATGTGCCGATTGCTGAATTTTTAAAGTTTAACAAAATCAAATCTCTAACTCAAGATGTAAACGATATTGTTAAGGCAATGAAACATTCCACCTTCCTAGAATTATCAGAAGATAAAACCAAGGTACGTGGAACAAGTTGATGGCGTCTAAAATATTATAATATATTTTATCATGTATTTGACACTGTAGATGTAAATTATTATTTAATGTTGTAGGTGAAGAGGAAACTCCCTATGATGCCGTATGATGCTGATTTAAGGACTGTTTATGTGGAATCCATACCAGTGACAGCGAGCAGAGAGTGGCTAGAAAGAGTTTTCTCAGACTTTGGCTATGTTGCTTACATTTCATTGCCTAAGTTCAAAAATTCCCAGAGAATTAAGGTAGTTTTTTTTATCCTATTACTTGTCTCTTAAGTGAATTAAAATTCCCCTATAACTTAGAAATTTTCTTTTATGTTACAGGGCTTTGCATTTATAGAGTTTGAAAAACCTCAAGATGCCCATAAATGCATAGCAGCATTTACCGAAATGGGTTGTAAACTTCCTACTTGCATGCCTCCAGAAGAACTTTCATCTATAAAACTATTCTCTGTGGAAGAATCAGAAGAGACCAATGAGACAAAAGAAGAGTATGAACCACCTAAAAAGAAGACCAAGAAAGCTAAAGACAAGAAGAAACATTTAGATTTGAAACCAGATCAAGAGGGAGATACAGAAAAGAAGTCAGATACACCAACTGTAAGGAATAAAATCAATTGTCTTGGCTTTCAAATATTAAAATACTTATCTCACTAGACTCTAGAGCAGGGGTAGCCAACTGGTTGATCGCGGCCAGGCAAAAAATATAAATAGTTAGACCTATGCTGTTTCATTTAAGATTTCAATAAGTATGTACTATGTAATTAGGGTACTTGGTAGATCGCACAGGGTTTCGTTAATAAACAGTAGATCTTAGGTCTAGTGAAGTTGGCCACCCCTGCTCTAGAGTAACCTAATTTTGAAATGTGAAACTCAATTGTTAGGGTTTTGTTTAGTATTGTTACAACCTACATCGAGATTAAACACTAACAATGGATGCTGATAGTTTTATATTTAAATTATTTTTATTTCAGGTGGAAAATAAATCAATAGTTCCAACTGAGGTAATAAGTTTACTGGTATAAAGCTAATAAATATAAATATGGAATACTTGTTCACATATCTTTACTTAATATTATAAAGCTGAAGAGTTTGTTTGTTTGAGCATGCAAATCTCAGGAACTACTGCTCCAATTCGAAAAATTCTTTCAGTGTTAGCTCATTTATTTTATTTTATTTATTTTATTTTTTTATTTTTCGGAAAACATACAGTGTTAATTAAATTTATAGAAGGCTGTATAAAATCTAGACACCATATTTTACACGTTTTCACATTTAGAAACTAATTAATTGCGAAAGCTTACAAAAACTTACAAAAACTCATTTAGAAAAATAATAGTTTTTAGAAAGGTACAGACAGGTTTGTAATTATTATGAATTTAGTAATAACTTATAAAAGATATATATTTGTTATCAAACGACAGTCAGAGAACACCGTTAAACCAATGCTTAGATATAAGTCTTTTTGTGCCGGTAACTGTTGAGTTAAATATGTCCAGGTCAAAACGTTTGTGCAAATCGTTAAAGCTATTACAAGATCTTATGAAGATGGAATTTTTTCTATAGTTTGTGTAGGAAAAAGGGATGTAAAGGGGATTATAAGAGGACATTCTAGAAGATCGATTAGGAACTTTGATATTAATTTTTGAAAGTAGGAGAGGGGAGTCTATTTTACGTTGTGCGATTTTGAGCAGTATCGAGATGTCCGTTATTTGACGTCTTAGGTGTAAAGGCAGGAGGTGGTATCGCCTGCACCTGGACTCGTAATTGTGATCGAATGTGTTGCATTTAAATTGCAGAAATCTCGTGAACCGTCTTTGGATTGACTCCAACCGATTAATGTGGATGCTATATTGGGGATTATATCGAGGAAAGGATATAATATATAAAACTACGCTTTAGGATTATTTATAAAGGATATAATATATATTATGCTAAGACTAATAGGAGCAATGAAACAGAGGAAAATGTGAAAAAAATGTGAAAAAAATATTTCAAAGGGCTTATCTCACATACTACTGGAGAAATTTTTATGTTACTCGGCTCAGATAATAACCCTCCTGGCAGTTGGGTAAAAAGAAGACCATGACGTGAAGGATCATTGGCCATGTTTTGTGGGCTAATTTGTCTGTCAAATTCGTAACTTATGCGGGCAAAGTCGCGCGAAATGTCAACTTAGAAATAATACTCATTCTCAGACCTCAATATTGAAAACTTACCCCTTAGGCCTTGTATCAACCTGTTGTTTTTTTTTCAGGGAGATAAGACAACAGACATAGAGTCTAAAGATGAGCTAACAAGTCACGACGAAGGCAAAAAAGATGACGATACTCCAAGGAAAAAAAGACAAAAGAAAAGGTCAAAAGATAAAAGCAAAAGTAGTTTAGCAAAAGGTGAAGCTCCTAAAGGAGCATTGTGGGGTTTGCAAGTACTGCCAAAATCAGAGTGGAAGTCATTAAGAAATAAATATTTGAATTTACAAAGAAAATACATGAAAGAGATGAAAACTAATCTCTATAACAAGAGACATGCCTACTCTAGCATACCTACTGCTGCTTCAGCAAATGATCCAACTGAACCAGGTCATTATTTAAATACCTACTTTTAATTAAAAAAAAACTATAAAAAAGACAAGGGGATTAAAACAACAAATAGATATTCAATGTGACTAAACAATATTTTTTTTTATAATGATGATTGTGTCTTCTTTCAGAAGAAAATACCCAGGAGGTAGATAAAGAAAAGGATCAATTACAAAAAATACCTGGTGTATTTGTCAAAGAAATTCTATCTGAGCCATGCATAGATGTAAGAAGCACTAAAAGAATGGTATGTATCCAGATTATTGATTGTAGTGATCTAAAATGTAGAATTAGAAATTAAGCAACTACATTTTTATAATTTTCAGATAAAAAGCAACACTCACGCCTTACATGTGGAGGTGAAAGAAGGACAGAGCGAATTATTTATTCGTTTTGATTCTGCGGAGGCTGCTGAGGAGGCAAGTTTCATCCATATTTTATCATTACTTTTATAACAGACATTTTCGACTGTTTGCCACATGGTTATGCTTCTACCGCATTATTCGATACTCAATACTCATTGCTAGATACATTTCTAGAGTAATAGAGCATAATGATTAAACCATGTCAATGCAAATCAAACAGAATTGAACTTCCCGCTAAAATTTCCATAAATTACTTTTTTATTTTTTAATATTATCATAATATGAAACTTAGAGGAAATGTTCGCGGTGAAATTTTTTTTAAATGTTCTGTAGATCTAGATCAGCTATCCCCAACTAGATCAGCGAACCCGCGGGCCGCATGTTGCTCGCCGGGACAGTGACCCGCGTGATGTTAAACCATTTTGAAATTCACACCCATCGGGAAAATAATGTAGTCGTGAATTTTTTCACTTTGTAAATTGTAACTGTTAATTTTGAAGAATGTTAATTTTTAAAAATTTTTGTTGCGGCCCGCGACTAAGACCAAAACATGTTTGTGGCCCACATGAAAAAAGGTTGGGGACCACTGATCTGAATCTAGATCAAAGATTACTTCCCTACAACGTCACCAACTTTACCAGTTACCTCTTTACAAGATTTGTATAGATGAAAATAATCTAATCTATACTTCTATACTACTATTATAAAGAGGAAAGATTTGTTTGTTTGTTTGAGTCGAATAGGCTCCGAAACTACTGGACCGATTTGAAAAATTCTTTTGCTATTGGAATCTTACATTATTTCTGCTGAACATAGGCTACATTTTATTTTGGAAAAAAGTAGGGTTCCGTAAGATATTTGAGTTTTTCGGACGCAAGGTGTAAAAAATCAGCTAGAAAAGTTACTTATTTTGCGTACGCTGCCTAAACTATAAAAGATAGAACCATAAAATGTTCTAAGTAATTGTAGATCTTATAAATATCTACAAAAAAGTCCGCGACACACTATACCTATCTATGTCGAGTGAGGCACAATAACCATTTATTTATTTAAAAATCCTGATTTTTTTTTGACTAAATTGAAACGGATATATTTTACTCACGCTATTAATCCTTATCAAAATAAATTATTTTATCACTAAGTACAGTTTATGTAGATAATATTTGGTCTTTGAATGATTAAAATTGGACGTTTGGTTTTGAAATTATGGCGAAATTAAAATATTACGATAGCAGGCGTCACCAAAGCGCGTGCGGGAGGAATACAATAGTTATTCTGTTGTAGAAATGAAAATTCTGACACCCGAAATTACACCTTTGTCACTACATCGCTAGAGAAGCCAAAAATATGGTTAGTTTTTTGTCTGTCTGTCTGTCTGTCACTCTTTCTGTCTGTCTGTATGTTTGTTCCAGCATCACACGAAAAATACTGATCCGATTTGAATGTGGTTTTCGCAGATATATTTATCTTCTTCCAACTTAACATCTGGTGTATAAAATTTTTTTCCCCCACCCCTCTAAGGGGACAAAAGAGGGGGTCAGATTTTGTATCAAACTTTTTTCTTTAACACGAAAACTACTGATCCGATTTGCATACGGTTTTCACAGATATATTATGTTTGTCTTCTTCCAACTCAACATCTGGTGTATAAAAATCCTCCCCCCCCCTCCCCTCTCAACCCTCTCTGGGGACCAAAGAGGGGTCAGATTTTGTATACAACTTTTTTCTTTAGTGGACTTACTTCATATTAGGTATTAACTGTGTTTTTCAACTTAACTGGTGTATGACCTTCCCCCCCACACCCTCTTAGGGGACAAAAGAGGGGGTAAAACATGTATCAACTGATGATGTAGAAAATATACTTTAAATGGCAAAACAACGTTTGCCGGGACAGCTAGTATAATATAAAATTCTCATGTCAGTGTTTGTGCGCGAACTCCTCCAAAACGGCTACATTACATATTATCATAGGATATAATTATATCATATAATTATGATAACTATAAATAATTTATGTATATGGCAAAACAACGTTTGCCGGGTCAGCTAGTAATAACTCTTTACATTTCAGTACGCTGCCAAGTCGAACTGCGCGCGGGTACTGTCCGGTCCGGAGGAGCAGGAACAGTGGCAGCGCGCGATCGAGGCGCAGAGCAGCGCACGCCGCAACCGCCGCGCGCACGCACACGCGTACCCGCCACACCCCGCGTCCCCGCAACCCACACACACACATATACGCTTCGACGAGTGATGCGTGTACCTACCGTCAGGTGTTCACACACACATATACGCTTCGACGAGTGATGCCGGATGCGTGTACTGTCAGGTGTTTGTTTGATAACTTTGATTTTCGTTTACCTACTTTATGTGTAAAGCTTTTTTTTAATACAAAATTAAAATCTTATGCCACTTGTTAATAAAATATTTTGTCCTTATCTATAAAGATATATAACCAGGCATACCGCATAACAAAACAGTGCTAATATTTTAGGATGTGTATGTGTCCCTTAATTAAATAGATTTTACTGTGAAAGTAGCAACGCTGAAATTAAAGAGCGTATTTTTTTATTTTTATGTACAAGCGCCCCAGCGTCATACTAAAGTTTAGAAAATAATCGGCCAAGTGGGAGTCGGACTCGCGCACGAAGGGTTCTGAACCATTATAGAGCAAAATTAGGCCAAAAATTGTGTTTTTTGTATGGGGGCCCCCCTTAATTTTTTATTTCATTTTAATATTATTATTAATTTAGCTAAGGAATTTGAGAAAAATGTATATACATCTACCTTTTTCCATTATTAATATAGAGCAAAAAAGGTAAAAAAATGATATATGTTGTATGGGAGCCCACCTTAAATATTAATTTTATTTTGTTTTCAGTATTTGTTGTTTTAGCGGCAACAGATATACATAATCTGTCAAAATTTCAACTCTCTAGCTATTACCGTTCTTGAGTTACAGCCTGGAAACAGACAGACGGACAGACAACGAAGTCTTAGTAATAGGGTCCCGTTTTTACCCTTTGGGTACGGAACCCTAAAAATAAGCTTTCAGTGCTGCCACTTTCACAGTTAACTCATACACAGCCTAAAGTTTGTTTTGTTACAACCTATAGCTAATTACTAGTTAGTGGTGACTGGTAGTTATGTTGTGGTTGTTACCAAAATATTATAATAATTATTTAAAATGCATATTACTAATTTACTTTTTTAACCGACTTCCAAAAACGAGGAGGTTATACGTTCGTCTGTGGATATTTTTTTTTTTTTATGTATGTTCAACAATTACTCCGCCGTTTATGAACCGATTTTCAAAATTTTTCTTTTGTTATATTAGGTTCCACTCCAATTTGGTCCCATTTTGTCAAAAGTGGTGATCTGATGATGGGATCCATGAGTAATCGAGGGAACTCCTCAAAATTCAAATGGAAACATATGTTTTTTTTGGTTTCATATGAAGTATTCCAGGCATATTATGTTACCAAAAAGTAAGATTTTGCACCAGGATTTACCATGGTTCGAAGGTGGTGAACAGAACTCCTTACTCCTTATAGATACATGTTTGGGGGTTTCGGCGTTGTCTTAAGAACTGAAAGCATATACTACTATGCAAATTTAATTAATCATCATCATCATCACCACCATTCCACCATACATCCGTGAGTAATCGAGGGAACTCCTCCAAATTTATATGGAAACTTATAATGATTTCGATTTTATAAGAAGTATCATAAATAAGCATATGCTACCAAAAAGCAATGTTCAGAAAAGTGGTGACCTGATGATGGGATCCATGAGTAATCGAGGGAACTCCTCAAAATTCAAAAGGAAACATATGTTTTTTTTGGTTTCATATGAAGTATTTCAGGCATATGTTACCAAAAAGTAAGATTTTGCACCAGGATATACCATGGTTCGAAGGTGGTGAACAGAACTCCTTACTCCTAATAGATACATGTTTGGGGGTTTCGGCGTTGTCTTAAGAACTGAAAGCATATACTACTATGCAAATTAAATTTATCATCATCATCACCACCATTCCACCATACATCCGTGAGTAATCGAGGGAACTCCTCCAAATTTATATGGAAACATAATATAATGATTTCGATTTTATGAGAAGTATCCTAAGTATGTGCTACCAAAAAGCAAGATTTTAAAATTAGTTATACCATGGTTCCGAAGGTGCTAAGAGAACTCCGGATTCCTTATATATACAAGTTTGGGGGTTTCGGAGTTGGTTTAAGAACTGAAAGCATATGCTACTTTGCAAGTTACATTCATCATCATCATCACTACTACCAGTCACCACACCATGAGTTATCTAATTATAACCCTATTATTGTTACTTTTAATCGTCTTTAAGAACAAAGCCCGAATTTGTCGAACGATTTAAAAAATTATAATGTTATTTCAATGCAAATGACTCGACCTTGGTGTTTAGGTTACCGAGTTAGCAACTTGATCATAAGATCTATGAGGAAAGTTATTCTTAAAATTTATAAAGACGATTTTAGTTATATTTGAGCATCCATACAAATATTATAAATGCGAAAGTGTGTCTGTCTGTCTGTCTATCAGTCTGTCCGTTTGTTACCTCTTCATGCTCGAACAGCTGAACCGATTTTGCTGAAATTTGGCATGGAGATACTTTGAGTCCCTAGAAAGGACATAGGATGGGATATTTTTATCCCGGAAAAATTTTAAGTTTCCGCGCGATAAACGAATTTTGGCGCAACGAAGTTGCGGGCGTCATCTAGTAATGTTGAGTTGTTTTCATGAGTGTAATGTTAAAAAGTCACTGAACAGAACTTTAGAGCCTTTAAAGACAGGCGTATTAACATTAATTTTATTATAAGCATATACATTAGGTATACAGTGGTATATGCTTGGAGTTAAGTAAGCAATTCTGAAGTAGTGATATCAGACAATGAGTTCTCATAATATCATGAAAGTGTATCCTGGATCCAAAGTAACTAAGCATAACACATATTAGTATGTGCAGAAAATCAGCTTATAAATCACTTAAAAGAGTGAAATTATTATTTTTAACAAAAAATTAAAACCGACTTCCAGGGTAAAAACAATAATAATTTATAATGAACAAAAAAGTGTTAAATAATTCTTACTCTTTAAAGTGCCTTATGCATAATTCTCCTAAACCTCAACTATTTCTGTACACAATCTACATTATTTTGAAGTCGGTACCAGTCTTAAATATTAAAAATATTTTGTCATACAACTCAGCATTCTTATAGCTGGTACCGTCTTCAAAATAATGTAGATTGTGTACAGAAATAGTTGAGGTTTAGGAGAATTATGCATAAGGCACTTTAAAGAGTAAGAATTATTTAACACTTTTTTGTTCATTATAAATTATTATTGTTTTTACCCTGGAAGTCGGTTTTAATTTTTTGTTAAAAATAATTTAGTATACATTTCGTCCATCTTGGCGTTCTTTGAGAGAGGCCTATGTCCAGCAGTGGACAAATATAGGCTGATTTTATTGATTGATACATTTCAACCACTACTATGTAATATTAGTAGATACTTACTTAAATATTTTCCAAAAAGAATAGATTAAAGTGTAGTTGTGTATAAACCATAAAGTTATTATACCTAGCGGAATAGAGCAACAAACTCGAGCTGTCAAACGAAACCGAAATTGGTTTTCATCTGTGTGAAAAATATGTGTACGTATACACTTACACAAGCATGATTGAACATGAATTCTATGAGATTAAATTGTCAACGGGCTGATTCGGGCTGACTGGACGTCAAAAAAAGAGTGCTGCTGTCATATATCACACGTCTCTTTTTACCACGCGGTGTTACTGATAGTGACATCTCGCTTGCTCAGGCCTTTGTTTCTCTATTCCGCTAGGTATATTAACTTTATGGTATAAACGCAAATATAGGTAAGAAAATAAAACCTTTACATTTAATGTAACATCTGTTTTTTTACACCTATTTGAAGCATGAAAGTTTGCAATGTTTTGCTACCCATGTAAAATGGTTTTCGTGTTTAAGAATCCAATTAAAAAGAAAGTAACTAATTAAAAGGAAAATTTATTAGCAATAAATGCAACATCGAAATTCAGTCTTAAACACCTATACTTATAGCTTAGGCACAGGCACATAACTTAGACAAAAGAAAAGTATACTTTAAGAGTACATTAATTAAAATACACTTCTATACAATTTCCTATTTATAATACATTATACAATAGAAAATAAAATTAATCACATTCAGTAAAAATTATATATTGATTCAGATTTCAGATAGTCAATTAATAATTACTTTGTATACAAAGGAAATACAGATATAGTAATAATAATAATCTATTGATTAAAACAGACAAATCTTATGTTTAAATGGCACTGGAATAGTTTTTCATTTTCTTATTCTGTAGATAAGAAATTTATGAAATTAATCGCAATTTCTGAAATTGAAGTAATGTTAAAGAATTACAGTAAATTACATCAAACACAACAACCAACAATGTTTCCTTAATCTTTCTCCGCCTTTTAAGTACTTACAGAGTTATTTTGTTTAAAAACAATTCCAAAATTTAGAAATAGACATAGTTAGCTGCTATTCATTATACATCACAAACCTTTAAACAGCTGCCCTAAATTACTAAGTTTATAAAATAGTAATACTTATAATTATTAGTACATGTATAAAAAGTATATAAAATTACCTGCAATATTTCCTTACGTAAATAAGCTCAAATAGTATGGCATTAATGATTAAATTAATAATTATTATAAATTTAGTTGGGAAGACGCCTATGGAAGGTATTTTGATTAAAACAACTTTTTTGTAATGTGGTTAGGTGGTCATATACAAGTATCCACAAAATTTTAGGAGATACTTGACCAGTTGATTAAATATATTGCAAAGCGGTCAAAGAAGTTTAATAGTATGCTCCATAATATTTCTGTCATAAAAATAATTAAAATGTTAAGATTTATTATCACATCATTAAGTAATTATGTTATAGTAATAGGTAGTTACTACTTACTATAAGTACCTAAATAGTAAATACATAATTATTATGTACACAAGAGGTAGATAACTGCTATTGCTTACATCTACGATGTTTCCATATTTCTATGCACAGTGACAGGTGCTATAACACTATTTTTACCACAAGATAGCACTGTCACTGATAAATCGGTAGGAATATTATGTCTATGTTTAACTTTAGTAGGAACAGGAAAACTGACGTCGGATTTTGTATCGTCCGATAGTATCGTAGGATCATTCACAGAGAAGCCGGTAGCTTCGGAGTCCTCGTGGGGAGTCATCGTCGAGTAGCCGTGGTCGGAACCACCAGCAGTTTGAGACCTTCGGTACCCTGTGACCACCCTGTACGGAGATATCGGAGCCTCGATCTCCATCACAGGCAGCAGCTTGTCTTGGCCGTTGTGGTCGGGCATATCGTCCGATGACATGTAACTCAGTTGAACATCAATATCTTGCCAAGTCTCGGCTGGACCGTCAACGTACAAGTTGTGACAGCTAGCGGTCGTAGTGTTTTGTCTGTAACAGTATATCGCGACAGCTATCACCAAGCTGATCGTAACAATACACCCTGCTATTGGTCCAATCGCCGAGTAACTTGCGAAAGCATCTCTGTTGACCTGGCCGAAAGTACCCTCGCCGTACGGAGTCACGGCACCGAGGACACCGTTGAAACAAGTCGATTGAGAAGTACAAAACGGCGCAGCTAGCGGCGTGCGGCCGTCTGCGTCCACCTGACACCACTCGCAAGCTAACACGCCTAAGCAACTGGAATGGGTCAAGTAGTTTTCACATTGAAAGTCGAAACAGGGCTTCAGATTTTCAGCGTAGTTGTGGAAATAGTGCGATTTGTGGTTATTTTTCTCTGGCACCCTGCCGCACAACGGTATGTCCTGGCTCATGTTTGATTTGTTGGCGTTAGAACACTCGTACCATTCGGAGCTACATTCGCAAGGACACTCGCACTCTGTTTGCTCCATGCGGTTGCAGTTGAGACAGAGTCGATCGAACATGCTGCAGGGACAAAAAGGTCCGATACTTCCCAAGCTACATCTCGAATTCACGAGTCCAATGAAAGAGTTAGTTCCAGGGATAGCAGTTATGTGATAGTGGACACAGTGGTCGCCTGACACTATATTTGACAAAACATTAGGCAAGGACATGTTAAATTCGTAGTATCTTTGTATAGTTTTATCAAAAAAGTTGCTGCACATCTTCTTGGTGACGAAACCTTTGTGATTTAACATATCAATAGCTATCATTGACTCTTTATGTGTAATGTGCTGCTGCTCTATCGGCCCTGAACTATTTGGGTCCATCAAACCTGGGTGTGAAACCAAGTAACCTCGGTTGTCCATTATAAAACATTTTATATAAGCCAATGAACATTGCGGCATATTTTCTATGAGTAGCTTGTATAGAAAACCCATAGTGACATCCATCGAAACAACCATGGGAGGATAAATTGGACTTCGAAGAGCATAAGAAATAGATATAATGTAGCCTGCGCCACCGACATCGAGGGTAGGTGGTGTGAGAATAATTTTGTCTGGATTTTCCATGGCATTTGTATACCATGGTCTTCTAACAGGCTCATAGTCATATTCTAACACAGTACCTGGAAACATCACAAGGACACCGCTTTCTGTTGCTGCATATCTCCTAACAACATAGTCAGAGAGTGGTCCATGAAGGTGTTGCCTTTTGTAAAAGGATAAAATCGAATTAAGGAACCCGACATCTTGTTGTATTTCATTCCTTAAGCCAGGGTTGGAGAGTAGTCCATGAGCGACACTCTTTATATATGCCAAGTAATTTTGCATGTATGCCAAAGCTTCCTGTCCGTCTGCCATGTCATAGAGGTAAGTAAATGGCGACTGAAAACTAGATGGACTTAAATACACTGTCCCTTGGTCAATAGTTGAGATTTGTTTAAAATGCCTACATAACTTCCCAGCCTTTGGTGGAAATAAGTCGAGTCTATGAAACAGTATATCTTTGCTACTTCTTGAAAAATATATGTTAGACATGCTCATTATACTATCGTTTTTAAATTCTGTTACGAGACATACAATATAAAATTTATAAACCCACTTCCATTCATATAAAACATTAGTAAAATTATTAATATCAAATTTTATGTTACCTGATGATTTTTGGAGCATCTTTTGTTTTAACTTTCCAACAAACATGGGGGGCTCAATTGACTCCAAGTGTGTGAATTTAATTTTCTCTGATGTAGACTCTGGTCTTGGGAAATGTGAATGCATCAGTATTTTGCCAGAGAAATCCATAACAAATGCTCTTTTATCACCGTCTCTGCCTTTGAAATAAATTACGTCTTCTGCTAAATCAGACCAGTACAAATCCAGGCCAAATATACCACTGGAGATGGGGTATACCAAGGATATAATATAATCTCTCTCTGTTGCTTCCCAAATTGGTCCCTCGACTAGTGTCTTACTTTCATAGTTAGTGGGCATTAGGGACAAAAATGCTGATGCAACCTGACCAATTACTCCACTGTTGTTTATATGCAACTTCATAACTGAATGCTCCTTAGAATGGTTGTGCCACTTGTCAAAGGACAAAATTCCTAATGACTTGTTTTTATTGTCATCAGTTTCATAAAACAGCCCGATCGCTAGCTTCACTGTTTCATTGTTTTCCATGTGTGGGAACACTTTGAGCCAATTGTCATCTTTTAAAATCTTTGTATCGGTGAGATAAATGAACAATTTATTTGCAGGCAGCTGTTGTTCATTTAATAAACTTTTTATCTCTTTATTTATTGTCACAGGTGGCAATAGGGAGTCAGCCACTTCGAGTGTTGTAAAATATTCTCTTAACAGGAGTTTGTTAGTGTCTGTTGCATTGGCAAACTTTGACATTCCATCGATACTGCAGGAGTCTTCAAACTTCATAAAATTGCTAGCATTTGCTACCTTAACAGTGAACATATCTGTGCTTTGCAATGCAAAAACAGTCTCCTTGACAACATTAACAATATGCTGTAATGTTTCAAAATGAACAAAGTTGTCTACTATGAAAACAATATATTTTGGGTCAGGGTGCACTATTTTATGGTACAAATACCTAAGGTTTGTGTGCGGCATGGCGGTGCAGTCTTTGTCGGTGGCATAATCTAAGTGGGAGAGGAAATATTGTCTCTTCACTTTTAAGTCCTTATATCTACCAAATAAACTGGATGGTTCAATCAAAGAAATGTCTAGAATGTTCGGATTCTTTATAAGCACTGTTTTTCGTATTGAATTAAACGGACAGGGATGTGTGAAGGATGGAGTATTGATGTGTTTAAAAGTATCATTCATTTCCATCAGTATGTTTGTCGCTGACGACACTTTATAACTGAGCTTATCAACGATACTCGTTAAAACATCTTGGTCGGCATTGGACGAGCGATTTATTTTGTAAGTAGTCCGTATTTCTAAATGGGATGTATATTCACTTCCAAGCTCCTTGATCACCATTTCATTAAACCTGCTCGCCAAAGTCTCTGAAAGGTTTCTTATGCGTGTTTTTAAATCACATCGGCTGCTATTCTTTCCGCAATTGAGGTCGTTTGAAAGTAAAGACGAGAATAAACTCGCTTTGATGAAAAACAACAAAATTATCTTCATATTGTAAACAAGCTTTTGACAAAGCTTAAAATGTTAGTATGTTTATGCCGATTCAAGACTTCCGATAACCATTATTTTTGTGCTTGTACAAGCAGTAATTATTTCTGAACTCACACATGAAATTACACAATCAGTTCACATACAAAATTAGTGAAATACGCACGAAATACGGAAAGTTTGATATGGTTTGATAACAAATTCTCCACTCCATAGTACACTTTACAGTTTGACATTTTAATTTTTTATAGCGAATACTCGTTTTTTCTTCTTCTTCTTCTTGCATTTTGGAAAATACAGGGCTACAGGCATTATGGACAGTGGACACCATCCACAATACAGCTGTCAGTCTCGCTCATTGACTTATGAAACCATACCGTAGGTCTTTCATCTTTGGCAAATACCAGCTATACCTAGTCCTCACCTAGTCTTTCGTCTTGCTCAAGTCTCGCTCGTGTATAAAATCTATACATATTATAATAAAACTGTAGAAATGAAAATTCTGTACATTATGGATATTCAAAAAATAATAAGCAGGGTGAAGCAGGGGGTGTTACTACATCGCTATAGAAGCCAAAACTGTAGTTAATTTTTCATCAGCTGTCTGTCTGTCTGTCTGTCTGTATGTTTGTTCCAGCATCACACGAAAACTACTGATCCGATTTGAATGCGGCTTTCGCAGATATATTTGTCTTCTTCCAACTTAACATCTGGTGTATGAAAAAAATTCCCCGCACCCCTCTAAGGGGTCAAAAGAGGGGTCAGAATTTGTATCAAACTTTTGCATAGCTTTTGTATATAACACGAAAACTACTTTTCCAATTTGCATACGGTTTTCGCAAATATATTATTTGTCTGCTTCCAACTTAACGTCTGGTGTATAAAATTCCCCTCCCCCACCCCTCTAAGGGGACCAAAAAGGGGGTCAGATTTTGTATCAAACATTTTTCTTGGACTTACTTCATATTATTTACTGTGTTTTCCAACTTAACATCTAGTGTATAAATTCCCCCCCCCACCCCTTTTAGGGTCAAAAAAGGGGGTAAGATTTTGTATCAACTGATGAAGTAGAAATACTTTATATTATGGCAAAACAACGTTGCCGGGACAGCTAGTAAATGTGAAATTATTGTGTGCTACTGTGTTGCTCTGGAGCGTTTTTACGTACATTTACCGATTAACTTCTGTGCTGTGTATTATTAAGTTGATATGTTGACGTTGTTGGCCGTTGACCGGTTGCTTAGGGTGTATTACAAGGTCTTTCGTATGGGGATTGTGGACACAACTTATTTTTGGGCTTTTTTAAAGGTTTTTATACCCGAACGGTAAAAACAAACCCAATTACTGACACTTCGATGTCTGTCCGTCTGTATGTCCGTCTCTCTAACTATCTCCAGGCTGTATCTCAAGACCCGTTGTAGCTAGAGTTCTAAAATTTTTACAGATTGTGTATTTCTGTTGCTGCTTTAACAACATATACTGAAAATAAAATGAAATTAATATTTAAGGGGGGGCTCCCATACAAAAATCGTGTTTTTTTGGTCTTTTTTTCTCATGATCAACAATGGCAGCCGGTAGACACTTGAAATATTCTCGAAATCTTTAATTATATGTTTACTTCCATAATTTATAATAAAATTAAATTCAAATAAATATTTAAGGGGGGCTCCCATACAAAAAACACAATTTTCACTCTGTCCGACTCACACTTGGCCGATTTTTTTTATTTTTGGACTTTTCCCTGAGCTTTCACACAATTACCGAGGTGGATTCCAAATTTCAGCCTACTAGGTCATCTGGAAGTGAGTTAGAATTTTGATCTATAGGTCAGTCAGTCAGTCAGTCAGTGATAAAAATTACGATTTTCGAACGTTTGAGATTTGTTTATGAAATTTAGAGCATATAATTATCTCACAAGTCTCATTATATGAGCCAAATTTGAAACGTTTATGTTAAATAGATTTTGAATTATGAGGGGGTCAAAAGTGGCTCGAAATGGTTCGTGTAATATTACACACGGTGCTGCTCGCCAGTTCTGTTTATTTGAACTTGGCTTGACACGCAACCGCGTGTCTAGATTACTTATTGTTATTAATTAAAAAACCAAATAAGTACACAATTAAGTAATTAAAAATAATATATTATTTAAAGTATTATAATTATTATTATATTTATTTTAAACAATATTTTTTTACGATTGAATGTTTGAATCATGTTTCTTTTTCTGCTTTCTTGCATTGCTATTACTTGTAATTTGTTCAATCGTATCGTATAATGTTGAGTCTCTTGTTTCAGGTGTTATGAAGAACAACGCGCTAGCAGTAACAGCAAGGAACGCGTAAATAAATGCACCAAGGACTGGTGATACGAGATCCTGAAAAAACATGTGAGGTAAGTAAGTTAATAAGTACAACATTATTTTTAAACTAGTCACCCAATACACACGTCACACATTATCATGTCCTCAGTCCTCACAGCTCACTTTGAGGCCCGTACTTATGTATGTATATTATATTTCGCAATCTCAATCTCCTACTCATTACTCAATAACAATTTTAGCTGATACGCTCTCAGCGTCATAAGATTGTCTTTTAATTAATTAATAATTTAATTATTTGGGTTGCACCAAGTACCAATTACCTACTTTAACGGGTTGTATCTTTCTGATACCTATGTAGAATTTGTTGGAGTTAGGATCGGAGTTAGGCCGCGTAGATTCAGGAGCTGGGCTCTAGTCTATACATTAGATCTGATGTCTTTTTCACAGGGAAAACCTTTTGTGGCATGAAATGTTTTTTATGGCATAACCCGCCGGGCGAGGCCGGCGGCCTCAGTTAATTAAAAAAAATCCCAATAATGATCGTATAACGATAAACGTGCTTTATTACTACGGGCCTTAAAGTGAAAGAGACTGAGAGAGCTCTTTAAACTAGATACCATCAGGCTGCAACCACGGATTTATATATAAATCCGTGGCTGCAGCCTGATGGTATCTATATTCCAATAAAGGTCACGGCCTTGGGGCGGCCGCGGCAGCAAGAAACTTAAAAAACACATAAGATTCTTGGGCGGCAGCCATGGGCGTACCCAGGATTCAGCTAGGGGGGATTTTGCGCAGAGTAGGTAACACGTTTCTAATTCCCATTTGCCAGGAAAATTGTCGTTTATTTCTGACTTGACTTGACTTCCAGTGGGGGGGCAGCTGCCCGCTCCCCCCCTGCCCCCACCTGGGTACGCCCATGGCGGCAGCGTCCAAGGGGGGTGGCAGCGTCCATAGAGGCCTTACAGAAATATAGTGACCAGCTACTCTCATAAAAAATATAAATTCGGCACTGCCAGGCTGGTCCAAGCCTACGATAAGTTACTTGTACCTATGTAAACTATGTATTTAATTATAGACATGCTCAGATAAAATAAAATAAAAATACCAAAGCAGGCGTTAATGGTGCAAGCATGGTACCGCCACACGACGCCAGGGTACAAATCCCGATGCACGAGCCTCGCACACTCGTCGGGAACAGCTCCACAGTATATACCACAGATCCAGTGTAGATAGCTGATACTATGAGTTTTCCTATTAAGAATAACGTAATTTTCACCCATCTATAACCTGCAAAGACAATAAAAATACCGAATTACAAATGGTACTAACTGCTAAGTTGTGCTGCTAATAGGTTTTGATGTCATCGACCATACATAAATTCGCGTCATGCTACTACAGGAGGTAATTTATAGTGACGGTAAAAATTAGTCCAAAATATGATTAGTTATCAGTTTTTCTCTGAGAAAAGTAAATAAAAATAAAATGGTTATAATTACGGTACTTTGTAAACCATTTAGGATTTTTAATGAACGTTCTTTATATTCCCACTTTGTACTTACTTGGAGGAACAAATGCAATGGCAATGCAGTTTATTCCGCACAGCAAAAATCCACACTGAAGAGGTTTTCGTCTTCCAATTTTGTTCATCAAGTATATAGAGATAAGCTCGCCAGGGAAGGATGCGAGTGCTGTCATGAGGAAGGTGGTATATTTATCACCCGGTAGGAACACTGAGTTGACCAGCATACTGTAGTATATAAAGCTAACTGCCAATCTCCATACCACCCCAGCTATGAGCCTCTTCAGGATCTCCTTTGATCGTATGACCTCCCTAAATCCCTCTGTTGTCACGATGTTGTTCAAACCGAATAAATTTTTGAGATTTTCTTCGCTTATCCTATCGATCACTTGCGATTCTATCCCTAAGTTATTCATTTTGACCATCCGCTTCAACGATTCCTTGGCCTCCTTGATTTTGCCGTTTAGGATCTGCCATCGCGGGCTCTCGTTGAGGAAGAAAATGTTGCACGTGAAGAGGATCGGAGGAGAGCATATAATATACAAGATGTTCTTCCAATTGGAAACGAACCTGGCAATGCAGGCCAGCACCGCTTCTCCCATGTAGATGGCGTAAGCGAAGAGTACTCCAGCTACTATTCTAGTCTTCTTGCTGCTGTTTTCTGACACTGAAAGAGGCACTTATGTCTTATCAGTTATCTACTTAGCATTGGTTGGGCCAGTCGACGATAGATCCATGTATCGCTTATGGACTTTCTTCCTTGGTCATTTAAGGTTTAACAGGACACTGGATATGTCGTCGACTGTAAGTGTGCATTAGGTATCCGATTTAGCTTCAAGAGGACATTACTTAACACTGTAGCAGCGGTATATGCGCCAGTAGTAATAGCGCCTTCCAAAAACTCCAGCACAATGTATACATTGTAAGATATAGCCAGGACCTTGAAGTTCCCTATCAAACATCCAAGTGTGCAAACTATCAATGTGGGTTTGCGGCCAAATCTGAAAATAGAAAAATGTGTACTCACTACTCGTTATTGGGTATCATAATATATTTATATTTATGGTTTAAATGTCAATAGCGATTATCAGCCTTGTTGCCAACAGGACAAGGCTTTGCTTACCTGTCACACATCCATCCCGATGCTATCATGGAAATGATCATGCCGATCCCATGTGCTGTACCCACAAAACTCACCTTCCACGGCTCACAAGCGAGATTCAACTGCAGAAGAAAAGTATGAATGAAATTTAGTTCTCCAAGCAGCTCCCCATAAATTTAAACACAGGAGTTATATTTTTTGCTTAGTGCACGCACAGTACACAAAAGTCATTTTACACTCACTATATTATACAGTTAGTCGTGGGACGTGGCAGTCATCATTCGGACGACATATTCTGCAGTTCTGCACTTCTCTTTTCTGCCTGCACTATCCTTACTATTTGAAACAAAGTTTTGTTTCAAATCAAGATCGGCGAACAAAGTAGCCACTGGGTCCACGATTAACTTTGTAGTCTACTTCAGTAGATAATAATTATAATATAATATTGTTTTCTCACCTCGGCTACAATAGTATCATTATTCTCGTACACCCAATCACTACACTTTTCCGTTGTGTTTACAAAACTGTCGTTAGTGCAGATAGAGCTTGCTGAAGTGTGGTTGATCAGGGGCCGGTAGCATCTGTCGATGTCCATATTAGGCCACCAAGTTGGAGAGAACACTGGCTCTTTGGAATCACATTCGGGAATACGACACCTAAATAAAGGTGTGGTAAAATATTTGAAAAAATCTATACTTATATCTTTCTCTAGTCTCTACTATAATTTATTTAAAGGCAGAGCTCTATACTATATTATGCTTTGCTGACTAGCGTAATTGTTGACCAATATTATGCTTTTATAAAGATCTAAGCTAAGTTATGACTAGGTTATGACTTACGATAGTTCAAAGCTTACCGATAGTTCACATCTCCCGCTACAAAAACAAAATTAACACTGATCATGGACACAAATATCGCTGGCACACACGCAAGAAAGTACTGCCATGCTTGATACCTGCCAGGCCTCTCCAAAATCTGCGATATATCATTATCGTCTTTCTCCTTGATGTGCGCTCTACACATCGCTTTAAACAACGACGGCCTACTCATTTATCCTATTGCAAACTATAGGTACTAGTTTGTAATATTATGTATGTATGCTACAGTTCAATTCGTTCGTTGGACAAATAAATAGGGTTAATTGATGATACAGTACATTGGGTTGCCAATGACGAGTCATTTTTAGGGTTCCGTACTCTAAGGGTAAAAACGAACGAACGGACACTTGAAATTTTCACAAAATCGTCAATTGTACATGACGTGTACTTTAATATTAAAAAATAAAATTAAAATATATAATGAAGGGGGATCCCCTACAAAAAACACATTTTTTCCCTATTTTCGCTCTATAACGGTACGGAACCCTTCGTGCGCGAGTCCGACTCGCACTTGACCCTTTTTTAACAAACTAATGGAACTGCAAGTGTTTCAAGAGATTTGTGAGTGCTGAAATATAATTTGCTACCTAATAGATATCTGTAAGAAATTAGGTCTTCTGCTCTACATTTTCAGGTCTCAGGAAATGAAATGATCTTCAGCACACTAATATTAAAATTATATTTTTTTTCTTAAAATGTGTAGGTATTCTTACTATAATAATATTATGTAGTACACTTGTTTAAATTAAGAACTTAAAAAGTAAAACTGTCTAGATTACTTAACAAGAGATTTTTTTCATAGTTGCGTCGGTGTTCTGTCTAGGTATTCAGTCTTGTATGTGAAATAGCTGTTGTGTACTCTCTTTTATAATTTAAAAGCAAACGAAATCTCTGAATTAAAAACTTGTAATTTCTACCATTGTGTGACGTTTTCACACAAAGTACGTATCAGCGCTCTCTGCAATTTGTTCAACCTTCTTTACGCTGGATTAACTGCGTTCGTTTCCGGAACTTGCGTGTCTGTCGCTTTAGGTTCCGTTGCCTTTTTCAATTCCTTTGCCTTTTGTACGCTCAGTTTGAGTTGATAGATGGTGTCCAGTAGAGGAGTGCCCTTGGTTTCTGGTGTTATAATCAGTAGCGCCGACGCGAGCATAGCGATAAACGCAAAGCAATACGAAGAGAATGTCGGTGATATTACGGTCTGAAACAAAGAAATTCAATTAGTTTTGGGTTTATTAATCGTAAGAAATGTACCCTATGTCATAGCACACTGCTATACAGCATGACTGGTGAGACATTACCGATACTTATAGAGAGTACTCGCGGTAGTCGATTCTCATTATAATTATGTAATAAAATTAGGTACTTAATTTTTGACCTTTGCCTTTAAATAAATGAATCATGGACACTTAGTAAATTACTATGCGGCCGGCGCGGCGACGTGCGTCCCGCGCTCCGCGCTACCCTTCCCGCGGGCGGTGACCGTGCGCTGGGTAAATAATTATTTAACTTTAAGCTACATTTACTCAGTAATCAATTGAAATTAAGTATTTTTTTTATTATTTTTTTTCAACTACTAAGTATAATAGCCTAATATCACGTCCTCGAGTATTGAATAAACAGCTTCTGCGGGATAAAATTTGTTGTGCACTCTGTAAGTCTGAAGTGTATTTATAAATAAAGATGGACACGCCTACTAGGTAGTGGGGGTGGTTGGCAGAGGTCGCCCGACTTCAGAGTGATGATCATTGATCACTTCTTCACCAGCCGCCGCCTGAGTAGTACTAGTGTTGAATTTTACAGTAATCTGTGTTTAATTTACTCGCCAAGCCATTGTACATAGTACATACTGTACTGTACTGCGTTCTTACTCAAAGGCAACTTTTTATTGCAGCAAATATTGCGGTTTTTCGTGATGATGTGGGAAATATCAACTTTACCAATGCCGGTGTCAAAGGTGCGAGCATGCTGCCGGCGCAGGAAGCGAGGGTACAGAGGCTGACGCACGATCCTCGCACGCTGGTGGGGAACAGCTCCATGGTGTACACCACGGTGCCCGTGTAACACGCAGACACCACCAGCTTGCCGAACAGGAATAGACCTATTTTCATCCATCGGTATTCTGTGAAATGTAAGGTTTTGTTAGACAGCACAGGGTATAAAAGGCTGTGATAAGAGCGTATTTTATGGTCCCTTGGTGTCGTTGGATCCAGCGATATATGATCCAGTGAGGGAAATCAAAAGTGAGGCACTTCTTAAGGCTTCAGCCAAACCTACGCGTCAGTAACGCGGGACGCGGGACGGGAGCGTCTGCAACGCGAAACCGTGTGCACTGCACAGCTACGCGACTACTGACTCCAAATCAGAAGGTTGCGTGTTCAAATCACGTCGGGGTCACCAATGTAGGAGTCTAATTAGTCCCTCATATTACGTCCACAGGTTGCAACAATAAAACCAGTAACTGAAATTACACTTGGCCTTTTATTGTCCCGAAAACTAACACTCGTACATACCGACAAGGCCTCACGCAGTGACTGCCCGTCGTCTCTAACATACATCGCCTTCCAGACACAAAACTGCTGACACTCGCACATTCACACATACATGGTCCCTACAGTGCGAAACCGTAGATATTCCCGCTATGTTGACGCGAACGTCCCGCGTTGCAGACGCTTCCGCTTCGCGGTTGCTTTGGTCGCGTAGGTTTGGAAGAAGCTTAAATAGGACGTAGTTTTAAGAAACTCAGCAAGTAGTGAGTAGTTCTGTCGGTACTCTAGGAATGTTTTGTAGGTAGATATAGACATTATTATTCTTATGTAAAAATGTTATATTAAAATCTTATTATTTACTGAATAGGAGACAAGTACCTTCTGGGACATAAGCACTCCCGACGCATGTCACTCCACAAACCAGGAAGCCAATCATCAAAGGTTTTCTTCTGCCAATTTTGTTCATCAGGTACATAGATATTAACTCCCCAGGGAAGGATGTTAAGGCGGTCAGTAGGAATACTGTGTACTTATCACCAGGTAGCAATACAGAGTTGATGACTAAACTGTAGTAAATAAAACTAGCAGCGAGCCGCCAAGTGATACCCGCTACAAGCCTCTTCAAAATCTCTCTCGACCTGAACATCTCTTTGAATCCTTCTGTTTCGTTTTTCTTGTTCAAGTTGAAGACTTTTCTGAGTTCGTCTTCGGTGACGTCGTCTATTTCTTTAGCATCTATCTTGAGTTTGTTCACTCTGGCAATTGTTTTTAAAGTTTCTTTCGCGTCTTTTATTTTGCCGTTTATTATTTGCCATCGTGGACTTTCTTTAAGCAGTACCGTATATGATAGGAACAGTGCAGAAGGTGTGCATATAATCAGCAGCAAGTTCTTCCAGTTGGGTACATGCATGGCAATAACCGCAAAAAGTGCTTCTCCCATGTAAATTGCATAGGCGAATACAACTCCTGCTAATATTCTCGTTTTAGCATTACTATTTTCTGTCACTGAAAACAAACTATGTATATTATAGTAAGTTAAAAATAATAGAAGATAAATAAAAAACTAGTACTTTATGTAGAGTCTCTAAGAAGGTAATATTTCAATCTGTATAACATAAAATACTTCTAGCTTAAATTTCTCGATAAAAACACTAGACTTACGTAATACTGATGCTGATGTATAGCCTCCCGTAGATATGGCTCCTTCTAGAAACTCCAAGAAGACGTAGACATTGTAAGACTTAGCTATGATCTTGAGATTACCGAGTGTACACCCTACGGCGCATATTATTAGGGTCGGTTTTCGCCCAATCCTGAAACAATCACGCCAAATTCTAGTTAATTATAACATGTGATACTTCGTGATTTAGTAAAACAATTGCGTGATGAGTTTGTTTTATTTACGAGTTTGTAAGGATTGCGTGAGGTTTCTACTGTTTTTTTAACAATTTGTAGATTCAAACAAACCGCTGGATTTTGCAAAGTCAGCCACTAGCCAGCAATACATGAGAAGCGCGAGAACCTATGGGAAGAGTTCAGCAAGGAGACATACAACCACTTCTCCCAAATAGGGATTAGAGAATAGTGGGGAAAACCCCACTTAAATGTCTTGTAGGTTGTAAGTTACTGACAGTTACTGACTCAATAACTCACAGTACAATGATATTGCAAGAGTGTATTTTCCGAGTTAGTTTTGCAATAATTGTATGCAGCATGTAAGATAAAAACCCGGTATATTGATATTTGAACATGAAGACAAAGCATTATTCAATTGTTATAAAGTTACATAGTAAATCTTGTTTACTATGAGATAATAATAAGTCAACTTAACCTAGAAGTTAGAACTCAGATAAATATTAATATAATATCACTCACATGAAAATATTATTCAGTATTCTTAAAAATACAAATTGTAGAGTTGCGAGCAAAAGTTACCAAAATGCTACCTAAACACAATATTTAAGAAGTAAATATTTATTCTATGACTAAAATCTTAGTTTATCTTATTTTAAAGCACTTTATAAGTTTAATCTACGTTTTACTGTAAAAGATAACCAGTGTAATACCATAAATTACTAAAGATTAAGAGCGGGCTGTCATTTTGCTGTGTTTTCTAATTTAAGTATTACGATCCCGGAAGACGATTGACACAAATGAAATTGAGATTTTTTTTTATCATTGTACATTTATCTGATGCTTAACTTAAAACTGTACTTAGTGATGAAATAATTTATTTTGATAAGGATTAGTAGCATAAGTAAAATAAACGGTTTAAATGTAGTCCAAAAAAAATCAAGATTTTTAAATAAAAAAATGGTTATTGTGCCTCACTCGACATAGATAGGTATAGTGTGTCGCGGACTTTTTTGTAGATATTTATAAGATCTACAATTACTTAGAACATTTTATGGTTCTATCTTTTATAGTTTAGGCAGCGTACGCAAAATAAGTAACTTTTCTGGTTGATTTTTTACACCTTGCGTCTGAAAAACCCAAATATCTTACGGAACCCTATTTTTTTCCAAAGTAAAATTTAGCCTATGTTCAGCAGAAATAATGTAGGATTCCAATGGTAAAAGAATTTTTCAAATTGGTCCAGTAGTTTCGGAGCCTATTCAGGATAAACAAACAAACAAAAAACCAAATCTTTCCTCTTTAAAATAGTAGTGTAGATGGCAACCGGTAGGTACTTAAATTTTTCTCAAAGTTTTTAATTGTTTGTGTACTTTAATATTTAATAATAATATTAAAATAAAATAATTAAGGGGGGCTCCCATACAAAAAACACAATTTTTTGCCTAATTTTGCTCTATAATGGTACGGAACTCTTCGCGCGCGAGTCCGACCCGCACTTGGCCGATTATTTCGGGTCCGTTTCGGTTTTTAACACGCTTTATACTTGTAACTAGTGGAATCCACTTCTCGGTCTTCGATTAGTCATTAGGATGTTTGTACACGCTCTGAGTTCTAATAACAATACATGACTAGCTAAGAAACTTCATTACAAATCCAATATGGCGGCCACCCCAAGATGGCGGACAGGTTATTTGAAATGCACACCGATGATAGATAATATATGATAATATGACATCCAAGATGGCGGATTGGCTAAAGTGTGTTTTTCTAGTTTTTTAAACTATTATTATTTACTAATTACGTGTTATTAGTACCCATAGAATTATAGGTTTATGTTAGTACCTGTCACACATGAACCCCGATCCCAGCATGGCTATGATCATTCCTATACCGTGTGCTGTTCCAATGAAGTTCACCTTCCATGGTTGGCAGCCGAGATTCAGCTGAAAATAATAATTCGGTGTTAGGAGTTAGGACTGCCAAAGCGGGGTAGATAGACAGATAATCGCAGGAAATCTCCTGCTGTTTTCCTAGCCAACTCACCCACAAGAAACGACAACTAGTTTATAAATTCATAAAATTGCGTACAAGTGAGGGTCAATTTAAACTAACTATGTACTAAGACAAGTGGCCAAAGTAGACAAGTTTGACAAAGAGAAAATGTGGAAAGAACGGGGAAAATTATTCGAAAGAGCTTATCTCACGAACTACTGGAGCAATTTTTATGTTATTTGGCATTGATAAAAAGTAGACCACGTGAAGGATTTTTTTGAGAATTTTTTATTGTCTTATTGAGAATAATAAAGATCTTTAAACCGAAGGATCATAGGCTATTTTTTGGGCTAATTTGTGTGTGCTAATTTACTCGGGCGAAGCCACGAACGTATAGTGGAGGATAAAAAATGGGACCAAATTGGAGTGAAACCTAATATAACAAAAGAAAAATTTTAAAAAACGGTTCATAAACAACGGAGTAATCGTTGAACATACATAAAAAAAAATATCCACAGACGAACGTATAACCTCCTCGTTTTTGGAAGTCGGTTAAAAAATATAAACGCCTGGTACAGTCGAAAGCATGAAGCGTTAAACTTTGGAAGTATTTGCCTCGATGACGGTATCATTGTAATAAGAACGATTCTAATAACAATATCAATGTATAAAACTTTACTACTTTTTTAACATTTACCCCTACAAAGGGGCAACTACCTCCTTGGCAACGCCCGTGTAACTTGTAAGTGGCCCTTCTTGCGGCCCTTACAATAAATTGCAGCATAAAATTTTGTAATAAACACAACTTACTTACATCAGCGACAATCGTATCATTGTTTTCGTATACCCAGTCCGTACATATTTCCACTCGGTCTGTGAAACTAGTGTTGGTGCACACAGGATCGAGGCCTACTAGAGATTCGTTGAGGATAGGACTGGAACAGCTGTCGATCTCTGAGCTGGGCCACCAAGTTGGCAGGAAAGTGGAGTCAGTACCCTCACATTCTGACACGCGACACCTAAAATGAAGCTTTTCTTAAAATTTGATATAAGGTTAATAAGGGTAAGTTCGGACACAGGGTAAGTCTAGATAATTCAACGTATCACATACCTCAGTGCGTATCACTAATTAGTGTTTGTTTTTGCCTGGCGCTACGGGCATATATACGTCATACTGCACTACAACCGCAGACTGTACCGTACCGTAATTGAAGACATGAGTGCATGAATGAGGTAAGTAACATTTTTGAAAATTTACGTTTTATTGCATAAATGTAGCTTTTAGGACTTGGAAAATGATTTGCAATCAAAAAATTTAGAATTTTACGTATACTTACAAAGTTAGCCAGATGATGAAGCAGGTAAGTTACAAGGTTCGTCCAAATGACTATGCAAGAACCGGGTAATTACATCTCATATGCGTTGCAGTACGGGAGATCGCTTGAATATTTTACTTTTTATTATGTCGACTTTTTTATTGTTCTATTCTATTATTCAAAGGCATAGATAATTTAGTATACATTTTTTTTGTTAGCGTTTGGCTCTGACATCGGGGGTGTACTTTGCCACATACAAAGGTCAGTCTTCTTCATAATAATAATGTTCATCAACGTTTTTGTTTTTACTATATTATCGTCATTTATGATCATATCTAAAGTCTAGTCAAAGTCTAAGTAAAAGTCAAGTCAAGCAGTCAAGGAGTCAAATCGGTTGATTACCCTATACTCTATACTGAAACTTTTGACGGAGTTTTGGAGGGACACAAAAAGCACGTTCCTGGAAGTTGCAGCACGTGCACGATAACGAATATGTAATAATGGTTAATATTCTGCCAATAATACACATTATAACACAGTTAACAGAATAATTTAAGGAAAATAATACAAAAAAAAAATACAACAGTAATCTTTCACATTCTAGGCAAAACTCGAGTAGGTATATTAATAATGACACATTATCATACACATATTTATACATATAATCAAAGGATATTTCATACACATCCATACTCTTTTATACTACGATAGTTATTTTAAAGACTAGGCGCTTTTCGTTGTTTCCAAACAAATTAAAATTTTGGAAAAACCTATCGTAACTTAAATGGTACCTACGTATAAAATATTTTGTTTTTGTTTTTATTATAATATTAAATTGTTGGAAATGTAAAAAAAATATTTAGGCATCAGTTTGGCTGTTTGCATTTATCCTGTGCTAATACTTTATAGCGTCGCGTCGCGTACCTAGTGTATTTGTGGTATTTATTCTTTGGTCGCGTCGATACTTCATTCCAAATTCAAATGAGCGCGCGGGCCAAATTTGAAAATCGAACTAGCTATGCTCGACAAAGAATTTTTTATTGTAAGTACTTGACTGTTTTTTTTTTACTAGGTATTATGACGTACAAGCCATAGTCGTGAAAACGCAGTTAAAAGTAAGTTAAAACACAACAAAAACTTGAATTAGTATTTTGTTCTTTTAATTGTAACATTTGAATAGTGCATAATTTAAGTTATTATTATTAATATACTTAAATTTATTTATTAAGTAAGGGTTCATTTTAAACAATCTATAATATATCAACTTTGAGAAACCCAAGATATTTTAAAAAATTAATTGATCTTACTAGTAAACTATAAATTGGGAAATCGTGTTTGTATGATCTTAAATGCTTCTTAACACTTAAACGGCTGAACTGATTTCGACGAAATTTGCTTTGGAGATTATTACTTTCATCATCTCGTTTTCTCTACTTAATTCCTACTAGATGACGCCTACAACTCAGTTTTGTTTACATTTAGTTTTCTAATGCGGAATTCCCTTATATAATCTTTCCCGTCTTTCAAAAGTATAATCCATTTTTGTTTAAATCTGTTTGGCCGTGAATTTATTGTCTTTTAAATTGAGTCTTGTTTCATCTCAATAAAAAAAAAGTGATTTATGTGTACTTCATGCATTGACAGTCTTTACAGATTTTGTTGCATTTTAAAAGTGAAGAACCGAGTAACTTCACATTTTTCCTAATTTATCCTAGAATGGAGATTTTTTTATATAATTTTTAACATAACAATAAAAACGGAAGATATTTACACCTCCTGATACAATTAACAAAAGCCATTACTTGATTTGTGATGAAAAATCATAAAAAGTTTTTTCAAAACTTTAAACGCGATTTACTCGAAATTCGAAATGTGTTACATACCTCATTCATGCACTCACGTCTTTAATTACTTTTGTTTAATTTTTTGTTAACTTGAATTAAGTATCGGACTTACCCTGTGTTCGAATTTACCATGATTAGCTATACGCGCCACTCTGATTCAAGTCAACAAAATCAATTTAGTCTTACATTTAGATGTAGGAATTGTTAACTTGAATCAGAGTAACGCGTATAGCTATATAATATAGAATAGGAAATGAGTTTAGACTCATTTCCTATTCTATTTCCTGAACCAAACATATTGTACAAATTCTAATGATATAATTAATTACATGTTTACTTTAGTAAATTTTTATTGATCGTCATTATTCAAAAATACTGACTCCGAATTTTTTATAGCAAACCATTCTCGACTACTCGACTCGACTTTGTCCGCTCTACTTTTCCAACTTCCATGGTACTGTTAGTTTTTGTTAATTTTTGTATGGACAATGAATGTATATTTAAAACGTGTTTTACACTACTAAAAGATCATTTACGTTCAAAGGAATTTAAACGGAAAGTATTTTTAAAATAATCCGAATACATTTTTGTAGTTGATCGACTATTACTCAATAACTTATTCTGAAGTCTTCTTAGCTGTAATAGTTTTCCTTTTAAATTCAGCATAGTTTCTACTCCCGTGAATTTTTTCACATTTCCAAAAGCAACCGTTTAGCTGCTAGAAGGGGAGGACACTGGACTCTAACAATTTTTAGGGTTCCGTACCCAAAGGGTGAAAACGGGACCCTATTCATGAGACTTCGTTGTCTGTCCGTCTGTCTGTCTCCAGGCTGTATCTCAAGAACCGCTGCAGCTAGAGTTCTGAAATTTTCACAGATTATGTACCTATATCTGTTGCCGCTATAATAACAAATACTAAAAACAAAATAATATTAATAATTAAGGAGGGCTGCCATACAACAAATGTGATTTTTTCGGCCTATTTTGCTCGATATCAATATTGGCAACAGGTAGGCACTTGAGAATCTTGAGATTAGAATATGTATGTTCTTTGTGTTCTTTAATAATTAATAATAATATTCAAATAAAATAAAAATAGGGGGGCTCCCATACAAAAAACACAATTTTTGGCCCATTTTTGCTCTATAACGGTACGGAATCCTTCGTGCGCGAGTCCGACTCGTACTGGGCCGATTTTTTCCACTTTAAAACTTCATATTTCATAAATGGATCCCTAAGTCAGAATATGATCTTTGAATACTCGTAATATTAAAAAAACCTATCCAACGACACCCCACACACTGTTTTTTTTAGATTTTATATACTATTTTGTCGGCATCATTAATATGTGCATTCCATAAAGTTAATATGTATGGTGCATTCACGTCAAATTACCTACGGATTTGTAGGCCCTATAGTCTCTGAGCAAAACCGCGGACAGACAGACAGACACACGAACGGACAGACCGAAACTATAAGGGTTCCTTATTGACTACGCCATTGATTTTCAAACTAGGGGGCGCGCCCCACTAGGGAGGCGCGAAGACATGATGAGGGGGGCGCGGGCGCCGGCGGCGGATTTACTCCAGACGCCCGTGCATTCCCGCGACGTACGCGAATTGAAATCTTTTCAAAAACATGCAAGCTCATCCGTCACATTGATTCTTCTTAAGAAGGCGACTAACCCAAAAAATCAAACATTGTCCTTCTCAATAACTCGATAAATAAACAACATTTTAAAAATCCGCTAGGTCGGTTTCTCAATGATAGAATTTTTACAATATTGTGTTAAAATATTAACTGACTTTAATGCACGGTTATGGCAATATAATATTATGAAAAATTCGTTAAAATTAGATGCATCTTTGCGAATTGCCATTTTTTTCTATCGAAAAAATTTTAAGATATCGTGTTTTTGCTCAGATCGGATTCTTGGAAATATTATGTAGTATTAACTATTTAATTACTCTATGGTAGTATTTAATTTTAGAAAATGAAACAATTTAGTATTTATGTCTATGTTCGGAGCTTAATTGCAAGTATAACAAAGAATTATAAAATCGTCAATTTTGGGTTGGTCGCCCCCTCAAAATAAGTATGTAAAAGCATAATATTTTTATAATGAAACATCTGAAAATGTATTTTTGATCTTTATTATTTTATTTTACAATAGCTTGGCGAGCCCACTTGCTACTACTTGCTGGGCCCTGGGCCGAAGGGAGGCGTAAGCATGTTCATTTTAAGCAGTAGGGAGGCGTGGTACTTATAAGTTTGGGAACCTCTGGACTACGCAACCCTAAAAATTATGCAAAAGAAAAACTGTTTAGTATTACTATTTAACAACAAAAAACTTTAATGTAAACTCACCTGTGGTTGACATGTCCAGCAACAAACACGAAATTCACACTCAACATAGAAACAAAAATCGCCGGCAGACACAACAGAAGGTACATCCATGCCTGGTACCTGCCCGCTTTTTCTAGAATACTTGATATGTCAATCTTCTCTTCTTTAATTTCATCGATAATTTGCTTACACATTCTTGAATCTATAAATAAGTTGGCACAACTCTCCGCGACACTGAACCGTCTCTATGAGCTAGGTATCAGGTAGATAACTAACTCAAAACTTTCACAATCTTATATAAATAGTTTTGCTGAGCAAATATAATAAACAATTATATTATCAAGAACGTGTGTTGATATGTCAACAAAATTTCTTTGTATGTCTGATTTCTTGATATTTTGCTGCGCGGAAAAAACGCTGACTTTCAACACGATGATGGAAGGTATTTTGATAATACTGTATTAAATTATTTAGTAAAAAGCGTCAACCAATGTTGTAAAATAACTTACTTTGATTGATAAAATAATATATTATATAATAATTATTCATTGATCGTTCCAGTCGTATCAATGACAATATTATGTAGAGTCAGTCTCAACTCTCAGACAATAAACCACAAAACGTAACGTAAGAATCCATGATGATGAATAATTATTTGATAAGAACATCGTATAAAAAATAACTTTGTTTGCTTAGATGCCGTAAAACTTCACTACTTCGTTGCACACGACCCGGGAATATAATATGAAAAGGATTTAAATTATGATTACTATAACACCGTACAAAAATAGTGCACCGAAACCTTTATCAGGGCGAGCGAAGCGAGCCCTAGTACAACAACGAGCACTTTTGTGGTAGGTACACTTTACGGAAAAACTATAACGCCTATTGATTTGTGCTTTAACAAAGTAATTTTTAACCGACTTGCTTGCTCGCTCTGTGTGAAATTAGTTTATTACTTAATCCAGTCATTTACGGTCACACAACCTTTGCAAAAAAAAGACAAAATAGTTAAAAGGTAAAAGAAATTACTATTGTAGGTGTCAAAGGTGCAAGCATGCATTCAGCGCAGGCTGCCAAATTGCAAAGACCTACAAAATCCACGCACGCTCGTAGGGAATAGCTCCAATGTGTATACCACTGATGCCGTGTAGTTCATTGAAGCTAGAAACTTTCCGAATAAGAAGAAAAGTATTTTCAGCCAGGTCAACGCTGAAAAAGGAATGACCGATACCAAGGCGCACATAACCACTCTGGGTTATAAAAATTTTTAACTCTGACCAATGAAATCTGAAAAATGTTTATAGAGGGACTGCAAGTTGCAGTCGAACCGGCCTCTTGCAGTCGAATCCGACTGCAAATGCAGTTTTCATACTAAATTCATATCCGCAATACGCGGACCGCTCGAGCAGTTCTTGAGCGGTCGGAGCAGTCTCTCTGCGGTCGAATTTCTCTGTGCGGTCGAATAAAAATGGTAATGTATGGTCGATTTGCAGTCGTGTACCGTGTACGACTACGTGACCGCTCTAGAGCAGTCGGTCCCGACTGCTGCTCGCGGTCCGTCTATGACCAGTCTTAGGCCGCGCCGGCCTAACATAATATCAGTGTTCCATATTGCAGGGTTAATGTGTGTTAAGTGATAACGTGTGTTTTTCAAAGACAGATAATTTTAATTTTTTTTTAGAAGTATAATAAATAATTAAATCCTATATTTTATGAGCTTTCGCCCTGGCTTCACCTACGCGTAGGCCGCGTATTACGTAATATGCCAACAACGCTCCGGTAGAGTCTTGGAGTTCCAATTGCTATTTTCTGCCACAAAAAGAAGAAACCTTGTTGCTTATCTCAAATCTTAACCTTTTTGACTTTCAAGTTTCAACTGTTTAAAAATTTAATACATGTAGTAATGTACCTAAGTTTTTATAAAAATATGGGTACCATCGAGGAAATTGACTGCTAGGCAGTTGACGCACCTACGTCATAATATTGTGGCCGGTTTATGCCAGTTCAATGTTAGTTGTGGTCGGTCGGATGCATTTGACTTAACGCGACCAAATTACTTAGGTCAGCCATCTGCCCAGGAATCAACTTCTCTGATAGTACATTAATTTAAGCTGGCGTCTACAATATGCATTGTATATGAGTTATGAGTTATGACCTTATACAGGGTGCAATTATACCTTCCTGCCAAATTTTAATATATTGGTCATTGTTAAAAATAAAAATACATGTATTTTTTCTTTTATAATCACTCAGTACTAAAATGTTCTACTATTAATGGACACGAGTCACGACGCGTCGCCCGCGCGTGATGTGACCCCGCGCGCGCGCCCCTCCCCCCCCCCCCCGCGTTACCCCCGATCATTCCCCCGCGCCGCGAGTAACCATTCTGCAACGATACATTATGTACTGTCTTTATATTTTATCTATAACCTTGATCTTCAAAGCTACGTGAGGCCGATGGAAATGTCGTAGGTATTACTTATTAAAGTCAACCTGAAACACTACTATAATAATAGACTACACTTACCATATTTTATAGTTATCCATATAAAATTAATGTACCCTCAGGCTTGTAGTGAGTGAGTCCTTGGGCTCACTGACATGGACATGGAGTTTAGAGTTCTACTTCCCCGTTGAAGCTCTCGTCTGTAGAGACTGGATACTCAGGGTTAAGGCCCGGGTTACCCTCGAAATTTTCATACATTCTTAATACCAAAATCATTTTCTCATACGAAAATATTTAACATGTTTGAGTTATTTTTCAGCTTAAGATAGTAATTACCTATGGTCCTGAACAATTTTTTTTTTACAAAATATTTAGATACTAGCTGTCCCGGCAACGTTGTTTTGCCATTTAAAGTATATTTTCTACATCATCAGTTGATACATGTTTTACCCCCTCTTTTGTCCCCTAAGAGGGTGTGGGGGGGAAGGTCATACACCAGATGTTAAGTTGAAAAACACAGTTAATACCTAATATGAAGTAAGTCCACTAAAGAAAAAAGTTGTATACAAAATCTGACCCCTCTTTGGTCCCCAGAGAGGGTTGAGAGGGGAGGGGGGGGAGGATTTTTATACACCAGATGTTGAGTTGGAAGAAGACAAACATAATGTGAAAACCGTATGGAAATCGGATCAGTAGTTTTCGTGTTAAAGAAAAAGTTTGATACAAAATCTGACCCCCTCTTTTGTCCCCTTAGAGGGGTGGGGAAAAAAAATTTTATACACCAAATGTTAAGTTGGAAGAAGATAAATATATTATCTGCGAAAACCACATTCAAATCGGATCAGTATTTTTCGTGTGATGCTGGAACAAACATACAGACAGACAGACAGACAGACATAAAACTAACCACATTTTTGGCTTCTCTAGCGATGTAGTGACAAAGGTGTAATTTCGGGTGTCATTTCATATCTTTTATGTACAGAATTTTCATTTCTACAACAGAATATTGTATTCCTCCCGCACGCGCTTTGGTGACGCCTACTATCGTAATATTTTAATTTCGCCATAATTTCAAAACCAAACGTCCAATTTTAATCAGTCAAAGACCAAATATTATCTACATAAACTGTACTTAGTGATAAAATAATTTATTTTGATAAGGATTAATAGCGTGAGTAAAATATATCCGTTTCAATTTAGTCAAAAAAAAAATCACGATTTTTAAATAAATAAATGGTTATTGTGCCTCACTCGACATAGATAGGTATAGTGTGTCGCGGACTTTTTTGTAGATATTTATAAGATCTACAATTACTTAGAACATTTTATGGTTCTATTTTTTATAGTTTAGGCAGCGTACGCAAAATAAGTAACTTTTCTAGCTGATTTTTTACACCTTGCGTCCGAAAAACTCAAATATCTTACGGAACCCTACTTTTTTCCAAAATAAAATGTAGCCTATGTTCAGCAGAAATAATGTAAGATTCCAATAGCAAAAGAATTTTTCAAATCGGTCCAGTAGTTTCGGAGCCTATTCGACTCAAACAAACAAATCTTTCCTCTTTATAATAGTATAAGTAAATAAGTAAATAAGTAATAAGTAATAAGTAATAAGTATAAGTATAAGTAAGTATAAAAGTATAAGTATAGACTAAAAAAAAAATTTTTGTGTTTAAATATTTTTTAGTAAATTTACTACTAAATATTTAAACACCAAAAAATAGACAAAAACACTAAAAAAATATAAATAAATAGTATATTTACTACAAAATATTTAAATAATGAAAAATATTTTTTAAAGTTTAAATATTTTGTAGTAAATTTACTATTTATTTATATATATTTTTAGTGTTTTTGTCTATTTTTTGGTGTTTAAATATTTAAACACAAAAATTTTTTTTTTAGTATTTAAATATTTTGTAAAAAAAAACTGTTCAGGACCCTAGGTAATTACTATCTTAAGCTGAAAAATAACTCAAACATGTAAAATATTTTCGCATGAGAAAATGATTTTGGTATTAAGAATGTATGAAAATTAATAAATATGACGTTGAACTCGTCCGCTGCGCTAATTGCCAACAGTATGGCCACACCGCTAAATTCTGTCGCGATACAAAGCCATGCTGTAAACATTGCGCTGAAGGTCATAGCT
The DNA here is from genome assembly GCA_905404155.3 of Plebejus argus. Classification (NCBI taxonomy): domain Eukaryota; kingdom Metazoa; phylum Arthropoda; class Insecta; order Lepidoptera; family Lycaenidae; genus Plebejus; species Plebejus argus. Next base: position 4,636,042 of record FR989929.1, on the reverse strand, counting down.
CGGATAGCTGCCCAAAAAAAGATAAAGACGACTTTAAGCCGATTTGCGGTAGTTGTATGCGATTTAAAAAACCGACCGACCACCCCACAGGATCCCCAGATTGTCTTACGTATAAGTCTAAAATGGAGCAACTTATTCTAACGACTCGGTATGGCTAGATAAATATAGGACAGTTAAACCTACACAATAATAAGCATGCAACGATAGAATTAGAGAAGTTGGCTTCTGATTACAATTTAGACTTGGTGCTCGTTCAGGAGCAATATCAACTCGCGTCGCTATGGTCGAAGATAGTACAATTTAATAACCTAACTCGCGCGGGTATATACACACCTCAGTCTAGATTTTCAGTCACGGCCTTAACTAACCTTTCGACGTCACATTGTGCAGTAGCCGAGGTATCGTGTCCTCAGTTTAGACTATACGTTGTAAGCTGCTACTTTCAGTACGCGGACCCCGTAGGCCCACATTTACATCAACTTCGCCTCGTCTTACAATCTCTCGCGGGTAATAAAATTATTATCGGTGCCGACGTCAATGCATCCTCGCCCTTATGGCACGGCCAGCTTAGGTACACTGACCGCGACAGACGTTGCGCCGTTGAAGACTTTATTGCGGAGTTTAACCTCCAGATTCACAACACCCCCGATGCACCACCTACCTACAGTAGCCCAACGGGCGAATCGTCGATTGACGTCAGGCACCGACCACACAACCGTGGTTGTGTGGTCGGTGACGTCAGGCTATCTAGCGCGTACGTCCAGATTAGGCATTGGCGTGTCCTTCCCGATGCGTCATGTAGTGATCACCGCTTACTGGTGTACGAGTTCTCTCGTGCGGTCCCGAGTGATGCCGTAGTCAATTCTAACGAGTCTAACGACTATAAATACAATGCAATGCTAAACAACCTACTTTGTACATCTGGAGTCGCATACTACGGTGATCTCGTGGACAGCGCTAGGAACTTCCGTGCCTTCAAGCATTTTTGTCACAATTATTATTGGCAACAATCTAACACAACCAAATCCAATATTAATTTAGCTATAGCGTAGTAGTCAAATTATTAATTTTTATCCCCGTGGTGCTTCCCCTTCAGTTCTTTGACTTTCGGTCATTGTAACTTTGTGCTGTCTCCCGCTTTGTATGGGGAGGGAATCTGGAATTCTTCCTACTCCTCCTATTCTTCTTCTGATTAATTTCGTTGCGGGTCCCAAGACAGTTTTAGCATGTCCCTCGGGCTCCCTGAGATCATATCAAAGGGTTTTCGTGGTTGGATACCGCTGTCGATCCTGGCGACACAGGAGATACAGTGGTGGGAATGTGTGGTGGGCCAAAGCCCGTTATAAAAATGTATGAAAATTTCGAGGGTAACCCGGGCCCTTAAGGTCGAATTTAGTCGTATTCATAACAGGTCTATAGCAACTTTTAAGCTTAGTATCGGGACACCTCACACCACCTTGGAGAAAACACTGGATCAGACTCACATTCAGATAAATTAGACTAGTCCAGTTATTACGTCGGAAAAAAATAGGGTTAGAAATGCATGTCAACAAAAAGAGCCAAATTTCGGATATTATGTGGGAGATGGCTAGAAAAGCTTAAGTTCAAATTGTCGACCAAAATAACCTTGTGGGTTTTCCGCCATCTTGAAAAAAAGGTTAAATTCAGTTTTTTCATCATAACTCAATTCCCCGTCGAGATAAGAAATTTTTATAAAGTACTTTTTTGTTGCTCTATGTACGATCTACAAATAAGATCTCATACATTTTTCACGTATCGATCATCGTTGTCGAGATATTATTTATATCGAAACCACAAGTTTTGGGAGAAAAAATTGTTTTTCGCTATTTTCTTTGTTCTCGTGAAAGATATCGAAAAATGTCTGGTTTGAAACTTGTAGACCGTGTTTAGACCTACAAATTCATTTTTTTATTATTCATTTCCGAGAAAAATTAAGACCTCTAGCGCGTCGCAAAGTCAGTAAGACTGTGCCCGGTTTCGATTTACGGCCGAACCCAATATACGATCCTAATCCGTTTTTACCAATCCAAGATCGATATTTCAATCCATATTTGTGTTTGAGTGTGCCAATAATGTATCCACAGATTGAAATTACAATCTGTGGTTGCAAGCCATCCATGGGAGGCTCGCTCTATGATTTCGGATAGCCCTCCGTTTGAAAATGACAGTTCGAGTGTATTCATAACCTATCTCACAATTTTGACGTTTCTTTCGATCGGTTTTATGATCCAAATCTGCAATCTTAGGAATTTCTCGGTTTTACTGTTTAAAATATGGATTTGTCTATACTCTCAAGCAGTGATAGTAGTGATTTTGAGGATCTCATACTGATCGTGCGCGAGTCCGACTCGTACTTGGCCGATTATTTTTTATTACTTAATTATAATTATTAATTACCAGTATTGGACAAGCAACAAAAAAAGGGTGCGCTCGGTGCGCCATGATGACTGCCCGCTGCCGGCAGGTAGAAAATGAGCAATGGCATGTGTCAACTGTCAGCTTACAGCAAGATGGCGCGTGAAGTTTGTTTGTCAATTGTCAGTGCCATTAGAATTTAACGAAATACTCCTAAATCCGAATTTTGCGGATATATGTTGTCGACTCGAAATCAATATTTTTTTATTTTCTATTATTCACATAAGGTTTCGATCGAGTCTATCGTACCCCTGGACAGAGGGAAAAGATCGCAGGCAATCCGGCCAGAAAAAAGATTGCAGATTTCAATTTTTATTATTGAAACGTGGATTGGAGATCGATCTAAGGATTGGGATCGATCCGAGATTGATTTCAATCTATGCATAAGGATCGAATATTGGGTTCGGGCGTTAGCCGCTCGCACGGTTGTATCTACACTTAATAAAAATCGGCCAAGTGCGAGTCGGACTCGCGCACGAAGGGTTCCGTACCGTTATAGAGCAAAAATAGGCCAAAAATGTGTTTTTTGTATGGGAGCCCCCATTAAATTTTTATTTTATTTAAATATTCCTCCGCGCCGCGAGTAACCATTCTGCAACGATTTTAAATGGGATAAAATATGCCAATAAGAAAAATTTAACACCCAAGTTTTTTGGTTAAATAGACTCTCCTAATGATACCTAAGCCCTAATTAAATGTAACGCAGATATAAAAATTATTGCATTGTTACAATATTATGTTGTGTGCGACTCTATTTCATGTGCTTGGTCAGCTTTGTAGTCAGAAAAGGCTAAACTAATCTACCGTTGGTGACGAGATTATATTATTATTGTCTAATGTCTATCATTGTATCATTTCCGTTCCATCCGCTATCACAGCTTGCTTTAATTAGTCACGACTCACGTCTCTCAAATTACTTCTTATTTTTTATTGTTATGGCTCATGGCTTATGCTATTTTTCACTAATTAAATGATTCTAAGTATTCAATATTATAATTTAGCCATAGGAGTGGTCACTGATTTGTGGCCATTACTAACAATGGGAATAAAAATTAATTGTTCTCATAAAACCAAGCCTCTATAATTATAATGTAACGACAATTTGTCATGACCTGCGAGTCACCGAATATTCGAGTTAGGCAAGCCGCAAGAGTAATTTTAACAGATTTCGGTGCTTAAAATGTCCAGGCATATATACGATATGCATGTCTGCTCCAAAATCATCCTGTACATGCAAAATGTAGGCTTAGTTTAAAACTTAATGCACATTATTCGAGCCCAACCTAGATTGTGTGTATAGTGTATACAATATGTATACCTAGTATCGATTGGTCACGGGCGCCGGGCGGCACGAAGGCGGCCGGCTAGACTCGCCCGATCATTAACCCAGTTGGCGCGAGGCGGCGCGGCCGGGCAGGCCTGTCCCTTCGCACCATGCAACTGCCCGAAACTCCGCCACCGCCGCTCGCTCCTCTATGGGATCGGGTGCTCCGGGCCCGGGCTCTCCCGCCGGACATCGACGTCCAACTCCTCTACGTAGCTATCAAGGACCGCCTCACGCATCCCGAGTGGGAGGTCCGCTTGCACGCCCTCCGCGTCCTGGCCGATCTGTTGCCGCTCTCCGGTAATGCACTCTCGTTTCCCTTCGACCAAGTCGTCGACAACCTCGGGCATAACTCGCCGAACGTGAGAAAGGCTGCGCTGGATGCCCTCAAAGTGTTCTGTTCGTATTGCGAGGACCCCGAATGCGCCGCCCGAGCTGTCCTAGATAAATTCTCCTACAGTAACATAAGACCATTCTCGTCGGATATGGACACCAAAATAAACGTTGTCACTGGACTCATTTTATCGATTCCCTCTGTGATAGGTATACTGAAGCGGAGAAATCAAAGTCTGGATGTGTTTCCGATATTTCATATTTTAGGGGAGAAACTTTTTGATAACATGCACAAGGATGTCGCGCTGCGCTCGCTGCTGAAACTTCGGAGGGTTTGTGGCCCTCATTTGTTTACGGCGCTCTTTTCGAAGTTAAATTTAAAAACGCAGGATAAGTTTCGTTATTTATGTGAAGTTTACGACGAGGATTCCCTCGACGTTTACTACGCACCGAGAAAAACTCACAATCAACCTGTTGTTCAACTAAATCGGGTGTACAACGGTACGTTGTCCCAGCCCATAAATATTTCTACAGATTCCTCGTCGGAGGATTCCATCATCATGCCTTATTACAAGAACAATAATAACAATAATTATGCTAAAGTAATAATTGAAACTGAAATAAAATTCGATTCGGATACCGCCATAACTATGACGGTTTTAGAACAAAACGATACCGAATCAGATAAATACACAGGCAGTGAGGAAGATTTCGATCATGGAGACAGAAGCATGGTAAGATATAGCGAAGAAGACTCGGACGAAGACTCGGACGTTGTCGTGAAGAAAGTTCGATTTGGTGGTGAGAGTGTGAAAATTAGGACTCCTGATAGTGAAAATTTGCTAACTAGTGAGGATGACGCAAATCAAAATAAACCGCTGGCGTTGCTAGACAAACCGGCGCAAGTAGATAATACTCAAGTAAATTCAACAGTTAGTACTAAACAAGTAAAAGCTATTGAACCAAAACCAGAACCTAACAAACAAATTGGAACAGAAGTTCGGACAGCTAAAAAAAGTGGTATACCTTTACCAGTGATAAATAATAAAGTTAAAGAAACTGCAAGTACAGTGACAAAGTTTAACCAGTTTAAGTTTAAATCGAAATCATTAAGTGAACTTTACGACTTTTTTGACAAGAAAAACAGTAACTTTGATAGTAAACATATAAAATCGGACTTTGCTTTAACTCTTACTGAAGTGAGGACTCCAGACAAAGTACCGAGTCCTGTGGAGCCTCACCGAGAAGTTGAGGTGTTGCACAATCTACAGAGAAGTCCAACGCTGTCTCCGAGAAGACAGCATACTATAGTTAGCGTGGAGCGAGATGGGTAAGTTACTGCTAGACGTAAGGGCGCTGACCACTCTATTGCGCTGAATGATGAATCATTTCAATCCGTTGTGAATGAACTGGTGAGTGGTGGTTTCTGAGAAATTAAGGCTAGTTAATACGGATCTAAACAATCGATCGCAAACCAGTAAACGCCCTGAGTTGCGTGTTCAAAATTGCACAGCTATGCCATACCTACCTAAGTGAGCAAACGGGCTTACTGAGCCTGATAGTAATTAGTGATTATTATTCGCAACATCTGAGAAGTTTTAAGCGCATTTCCTTACTTGCCAGTTGCCCCTGAACCCCTGAAAATTCATTCACAATCATACATGACATAACTGGCACACTATATACGTAATTTTACTATCGTGGGGTATTAATTAATAATCTATGTTACGTAAAAATGTAATTTCATGTAATCTAATAAATAATAATATTATAAGGAAGTTGACTTATCATCAAGGATTTCGTCTTAAAGACCTTCAATTATTATCATGTAAACAAAAAGATACTTGATCACTTGACGTTGGATGATATGGGCTAAAATTAGAACAATAGGTACACTTACATAGTGATACTAGTATGGTGAAAAATGGCCCATTCCATAATATTAGTTTTGGTCTATTCATAGCTATTCATAGTTCTGAATACTAATGTTGTGATGAATGCGAAGTGTGTATGTCCATAACCTCTTTACTCTCAAACCGCTCATGAAGCTTTTATATAATTTGGTAGAAAGATACTTTGCATGATAGCGAAGTAAGACATAGGATACTTTTAGGGTTCCGTAGCCAAAATGGCAAAAAAAGGAACCCTTATAGATTCGTCATGTCTGTCTGTCTGTCTGTCTGTCTGTCTGTCCGTCCGTCCGTATGTCACAGCCACTTTTCTCCGAAACTATTAAAGCTATACTATTGAAACTTGGTGAGTAGATGTAGTCTGTGAACCGCATTAAGATTTTGATGCAAAAATGGAAAAATTATTAAAAATTTTAGGGGTCCCCATAGATACAACTGAAACAAAAAAAAATTTTTTTCATCTTACCTATGCGTGTGGGGTATCTATGGATAGGTCTCCAAAAATCATATTGAGGTTTCTCATATCATTTTTTTCTAACTTGAATAGTTTGCGAGAGAGACTCTTCCAAAGTGGTAAAATGTGTGTCCCCCCCCTCTAATTTCTAAAGTAGGGGCATGATAATTCTAAAAAAAATATATGATGTAGATTACTATAAAAACTACCAACCAAAATTGGTTTGAACGAGATCTAGCCAGTAGTTTTTTTTATACGTCATAAATGGTAAACCTTAATCTAAATTTCATTAAATCGACTGAAATGTAAAAATAAATCAAAAACCTTTTAATTTAATAAAAATAAACCTTATTGCTGCTGCGGAACCCTTCATGGGCGAGTGCAACTCGCACTTGGCCGCTTTTTTAACCTGTCAAAATGTACGCTTTTTAGGGTTCCGTACCCAAAGGGTAAAAACGGGACCCTATTACTAAGACTTCGTTGTCTGTCCGTCTGTCCGTCTGTCTGTCCGTCTGTCTGTCTGTTTGTCTGTCTGTCTGTCTGTCTCCAGGCTGTAACTCAAGAACGGTAATAGCTAGAGATTTGATATTTTCACAGATTATGTATATCTGTTGCCGCTATAACAACAAATACTAAAAATAAAATAAAATTAATATTGGGGGGCTCCCATACAACAAACGTGATTTTTTGGCCTTTTTTGCTATCTCCAGGCTGTAACTCAAGAACGGTACTAGCTAGAGATTTGATATTTTCACAGATTATGTATATCTGTTGCCGCTATAACAACAAATACTAAAAATAAAATAAAATGAATATTTAAGGGGGGCTCCCATACAACAAATGTGATTTTTTTGGCCTCTTTTGCTCTATACCAAAAATGGCAAGGTAGGTACTTGAATTTTTCACAAAATCCTTAGTTATATGTGTACTTTAATATTTTATAATAATATTAAAATAAAATAAAAAAATAAGGGGGGCTCCCATACAAAAAACACAATTTATGGCCTAATTTTGCTCTATAATGGTACGGAACCCTTCGTGCGCGATTCCGACTCGCACTTGGCCGATTATTACCTAATATATGAACTTCGGCGAAACGAAATTATGACTTGAACTGAAATTTTCATATGCGGTTGACACTTTGCTAAACCTCTTTGAATTTTTTTACCACCTGAAACTTTTCCTCAGATTCCTGGTGAATCTGGTATCATCGCACACTAACGACTTGGTGTCGCCGCGACCACCTGTTCCCCTGAGGGAACACTACGACTGGGAAATGTTGGGCCTGGTACCCGCACACACTATAGACCAGCTGCATAACACGGTAAGTGTTTGTGAAAATTGTGACTCACACAGATGTAGTTGTGTATCGTGTGTACCATATTTTTTAAAATATGATGTTTTTCATTGGCAATGACAACTAAATGGTGTTAGCAAGTTGATGACCAGCGAATTTCTAAATTCACCAGTGACGAAAGTGCCGAAAATAAGCAATAAAAAAATGCTTCAATTATTGCGATTACGCGCTAATTTGGGCAACGTTTACGTTTATTTAGTTTTGTCAGCACATCATAATATTATAAGTACTTATTATGATACCGTATTATTTATGAATACAATACCTACAATAGCTTTATTGCATCTGTAATAGTATGAACTATTTCATGCTTAAACATCTACACAGACTACATAACCACATAAGTATAACGGATACGGGATACCTCAATAAATAAAAACTTTATTTATTATTATTATATTAAATTGACTAATAAATAATTAATTCTTCAAATTAAAAATACTCCAGTGCTTGCGCAGTGCACGTGATACCCCTACTCAGAAGTATCACGAATGCTGAAGATTATACCTCAAACCAGGGATGTAACGGCGTTTTACTGGATTACGTTGTTTACTGGCGTAGCGCAGTGGTCCGCGCGGAGGGCAGCAACCCTTTACCGGACGCCATACGTCGGTGGAGGAGCTCAGCCAACGAGAGGGCAATGGAGTTGTGGGCGCAACGGCTCGAGGAGCCTACCGTGAGCGTCAACCTAATTGAGGCGATCCGACCCCTATTTAGGGAGTGGACAGAACGGAGGTACGGAGCACTAAGTTTCCGACTAACACAGATACTGACCGGGCATGGCTGCTTCGGTCGGTATCTGTGTGAGATAGCAGGAAGCGAACCGACCGCAGAATGTCACCACTGCGGTGCAGACCGGGACACGGCCGAGCACACACTCACGACCTGTCCCGCTTGGACGGAACAAAGAGCGGAACTATCGTCCGCCATCGGAGAAGACGCAACGCTCCCAGCGCTCATAAGGGCCATGGTGAGGAGCGAAAATGGATGGGCAGCCGTCGAGACGTACGCGCACAGCGTAATCACGACGAAGGAGGAAGCGGAGCGCGTGAGGGAGGCGGCGCTCGAACCTCAAAGAAGAAGGCCGAGGCGAAGACGCGTAGTTCGTAATGGCCACGACATCCCGCCTTAGCCTGGGAGCTCGGGGCAGCGGTGTGGGGATGCCGCTGCCCATTGCACCGAGTCCCCGAGAGGGTCGCAATGCGCAACATGTTCACGCGCATTGCGACATACGAAGAGGAACGGCCTGTGCAAGCCCCCCCATGTGGGGCCTCTGTTGGGCCTGAGGGGCCACAAACCCCCCCAGTGTAAGGGCCTGCGCCGTACAGCAGGTGTCGCCGACCGAGTCCCGGAAGCCATGTTGCAGTTACCGGTCGCACTCGGTCCAGCGTGTAGAGGGAACATCGCAGTGTTTTAGTGGGTAGGGCCGCGGCTCTCACGTCGCGGCGAGCCCCACATATCCGCAGCGGGAGTCCCCATCCCCTGCGTCGAATTCGTCACAGAATTTCACTGCGTAAAAAAAAAAAAAAAAAAAAAAAAGGGATGTAACGGAGGTAACTATATCGGAACCGAAGCCGGAGTCGGAGTTTTCAAATTTGACTTAACGGAACCGGAGTCGGAACCGAAGGCGGAGGTAGGGTCAGAAGTGGTGGCAGAAGAGAAGTCTGTTTAAGGGCCAATAAAACATGATTAAGTCACGAATTAACAAGTAAAAAAATAATAATACCTAGACGAAAGTACGCACATAGCGGCCAGCGGTCGGTGGGGGTTCCTCGCGCGTCATGTATGAATCTGTTTATAACTGTTCACGCGGGCAGCCGCGCCGCCGCCGGCGCCGTTTTGTTCTGCTTCAACCTCCGATTAACCTCCGATTTGAAAGCATCGAAGGCGAAGTCGGAACCGAAGGTGTAATATTAATCGGAGGTTCCGACTTATCAGAGCCGAAGTCGAAGCTTCGTAACATCCCTGCCTTAAACATAGGTTGTACCTAATTGCCCTCGCTTACTGCTTACCCCGAGGGGAGAATAACCACGGATCATGTTAAATATAGGCTTTTTACTTGGATTTTTAAATTAATACTTGCACGATAAATCCAGCAAATTATAGTTGTTAAAAGTCAAGGACGTTCAACGAACACAATACGTATACGGAAGGCCTTGGGCTACAAGAAATTTCTAAGTTAATTATACTACATAGTTAATAAGTCTGTTAACCACGATATAAATTACAACAATGCTTCTTGACAGTTGACGAGTTAATAAACTTATGTAAGTAATACAAGTTACAGTTTTTGAATTGCAAGATCAACAGTGCAGCTTCGATAGATGTAGAGAATGTTCTAGAAATAATAATTTATTTCATTCTACAGCCAAATTATAATAAATTTTATGTTTAATGTAGCGATATCGATTTTTCTCAACAATGACTAAATCTAAGAAAATATTAAAGTCCATTGCCAGTATTCATCATATCTTTGTGTTCGAATTACCCATAGCTAACACGATTGGTTAACTGGAAATTCTATAAATATTTTGTGGAGAACCGAGGAAGATGTGCAGGAAACTATCATTACAAAAATGTTATAAGGAGTCACTGGATAAGATACATATAGGGCGATCTCTAGTTCATGATCTATTCATAATCTTGTGTTTTTTGCAGGAAAACTGGATAGCAGCAGTGAAGGCAGCAGATCAAGTCCACAACGTTTTGCTAAGCCCCGAAAACGTGACCAGGATCGAACCTGTAGCCGACTCCTTCGTCCAGCACATGTTCGCCCTAAGCGATGCGGTAAGTACCTAATCTCAATAACTGGTAAAGAACTTAATATGAGATACTTCAACAAGTTCTATTAGGGATATTCCTTTGGGTGAATGAGGTTATAAGAAAACATAACAATAATATTTCATAGAGATATGTAGAGACCACCATGAGTATGAATCCAGTGTCATTCAAGTATTTTTTTAGAATCTCCAATATTTTATTACTATAACCTACTTTCTTCATGTATGTGAACTTTACCACTGAGACGTTGTAACTTGTAACCTACATCACAAACTAACGTTACGCCTACTCTACATTATGAATTCTGTCTACATTTGTCTATGTCTATCTATTTCGGAATATGTCTGCGTCAATACTATAGATCCAAATGTCAATCTTGTCTGACCTAGTTTACTTTCGGGGTTTTAATACCATTCCTTACCACAACCAAAATACTTACCTTTTGTCCTACTGACCTTAGTAGTAGCGAAATAAAAAAGTTTACCATAACAAATACGTAGGATAATTTGTAGACCCTAAAAAGCAATAAAAAAATAATTACCCTCGATGGAAACGCTTGGTTTCGTTTGTAGGCGATTTGGGTTAACCGAATAATTAACCCCTACCTAATTTGTACCCGCTAGTAACCTATTTTTAAACACGCTAAGTTTATTCTAAAGAAGTAGGCCGGCTCAATACTAAGAATATAGTCAAGAGCACAGTAAATTGCCGTAGATGTTATCAGGCTGGCAAAAATTAACGGTGGTTTAGCTACCATTACCTTACTTCTTGACTCTTGCCAAGAAATTTTGAATACGTTAATATTTTCACCACCAAGCAAATATAATTATAGTAGGAATTAACAAAACACGGCTAAATCGAAAGAGTTGGGAATTTCAACTGCACAATTTTCATGTACATATAATATATATTAATTTGTTAAGAGGCATCTAAAGTAATCAAAAACATAATATTGTTATTAAGGTGCTCCCTTACCGGGAGCGAAGGAGCATTCGCTTGTAATGTAACGTTAAAGAGTCGAGCATTACATCAGTGACGAAGGAGACTGGAGAGCCGAGCATTACAATGCGCACCTTGTAATGATACAGTGTGTAATATTATATTGATACAACAGCTTGTAACATCAATCTGACATTATGGAATCAGCTAGCTATGGTCGAATGCTCTAAGTCGAATGTTAATTTACACGCAAATGCTCGTCAGTCAGGGAGGTAGTTGTTAATTGTAATGTAATGCTCAAAGTTGAATCTTTAATGTTACATTACACGTGAATACTCGTCGGTCTGGAAGATATTTTTGTAACGAAACGAAACGCTCAAAAAGGAATCTATATAATACTATTACACGTGAATGCTCCCGGTGATGGTGAGTAGTGAGTACCTTTAGAGAAATAACAAATGTTTAACAATTCTAGGTGCCCGCCGCCCGCGCGCCCGCTGAAGGAGCCATCTGCGCGCTAGTCCGGAGCACCAGCGCCGACTGTGTCCGACACTTGCTGCCGCTACTAATAGCCAGGATTGCCAGGGAGCCATCACCAGCCGCTATACCACACGCCCTGCTGCAGAGGATGGCCCTGCACCATGTGGTCGAGCTGATCTTCGAGGAGGATTTACTTGGAGTGAGTGTTAGTGTACGAAAGGACTTGCCTGTATTTCTCGATTATATAAGGAGACAAGATAATATTTCTAGTGTCAATATTATGATAGATATTAGTTAAAAAAGCGGCCAAGTGCGAGTTGGACTCGCCCATGAAGGGTTCCACAGCAGCAATAAGGTTTATTTTTATGAAATTAAAATGTTTTTGATTTATTTTTATATTTCAGTCGATTTAATGAAATTTAGATTAAGGTTTACCATTTATGACGTATAAAAAAAACTACTAGCTAGATCTCGTTCAAATCAATTTTCGTTGGTAGTTTTTATAGTAATCTACATCATATATTTTTTTTAGAATTATCATGATACTTTAGAAATTAGAGGGGGGGGACACACATTTTACCACTTTGGAAGAGTCTCTCTCGCAAACTATTCAGGTTAGAAAAAAATGATATGAGAAACCTCAATATGATTTTTGGAGACTTATCCATAGATACCCCACACGCATAGGTTAGATGAAAAAAAAATTTTTTGTTTCAGTTGTGCCTATGGGCACCCCTAAAATTTTTAATATTTTTTCCATTTTTGCATCAAAATCTTAATGCGGTTCACAGACTACATCTACTTACCAAGTTTCAATAATATAGCTCTAATAGTTTCGGAGAAAAGTGGCTGTGACATACGGACGGACAGACAGACAGACAGACATGACGAATCTATAAGGGTTCCGTTTTTTGCCATTTTGGCTACGGAACCCTAAAAAGTAGGGCAGACATAGTTGTTGCCTGTTAGTAGTCACGTCAATCTTTCTAAAATGCAAGTATTGAGCTAATTCTCTGGTAAACTTGATATTACTCTGACACGAAGTCTCCATAATATCGAATCGAACTCTTTGACGAAGACTATGGCCAATTAAATTTTTCTTAATGGTGTACCATAAGAAATTCCCAGCATCTCATGGCTCTTTTAAATCAAACAAAAAAGAGCTCTGAAGACGACCTGCAAACCTTCAAGAAGAGAGCGTATTCCTTCTTAAAAGGCCAACAATGCACATGCAGCTCTTCAGCTAATGTTGCGAGTGTCCATGGGCGACGGTAGTTGCTCAGGTGTTAGTTTGTTTTACATTGTTTAGTTGCGAGTCGACCCATCACTCATCAGGTGATCCGTTTGCCCCTTAAATTATAAAAACGAAAATAACCAAAAACTGACAAAAGCCTTTATTTATTTCAAGGTAAGCGATAAGGAGCAAAGGAGGAATGCTCAGCTGCAGGCAGCGTTGTGCCTAGCGCGGGCTGCCGGGCCGGCTGCCGTGCTTGCCGCCGTCCGCAGACGACTGTCCGGCTCGCCTGAAGCTGACACCTTCTGTAACAAGGTAACAAACCCGCTGCCATGACATGTCTTCATTTCTTTTAAGACGTGTAAGTGATACGGCTCTTACGGTTTACAAGATGACGTTACGGTGATCACTCCGATACACCTAAATTCGTATACCGCGCGGAAATTGTACATTTTTCCGCAACAAAAACTATCGTATGCCCTTTTCAGGGACGCAAAGTATCTCCATACCTAAATTCGTCAAAATTGGGTCAGCGGTTTAGGCGTAAAGAGGTAACAGACAAACACACTTTCGCATTTATAATATCAGTAAGGATTGACAAAATAAATTAGATAGGAGTTAGGACTAAGTACACGTTGGAAAAACCATTTAAGTAGCAATGGCATATTATACCTACTTACATAGATTAATGATTTCAATTTTAATCTTCGTTAATTAAATTAAACGGTATCTTAGTACCATCGAGAAAATTGATTCCTGGGCAGTTGACGGACCTACGTCAGATGGTCGGCTTATGTCAATTCAATGTTAGCTCGGTCGGTCGGAATGGTCGGATGGGTTTGACTTAACGCGGCCAAATTACTTAGGTTCGCCATCTGCCTAGGTCTCAACTTCTCTGATAGTAGAGTAGTACTTTAGTTCTCTTCTTTCTCCAACTGAAAGATCTTTTGTTGCAGTTGCGAGAACGACTGAACAGACCAGTGGAAAATATAAGACCGAGTCATGTTGCCAGGTAACGAATTATTCCACGCTATATCTGGTAGTGCTTCAGTAGTACTCTTAAATAATAAATGATTTAGAAAAATAAACGATTCAGTCATCTTTTGAAAGTAAAACGGCAAACGGAGCTGTATAGTGTATGACTTTGCTCACATACAATTTTAGTGTGTACTATCAGAGAAGTTGATTCATAGGCAGATGGCGGATCTACATAATTTGGTTACGTTATGTCAAACCCAGCCGACAGATCTCGATTTACATTGGATTGACATAACCCGACCAAATGAAGTAGAACCGCCATCTGCCTATGCATCGATTGCCTCGATGGCACAAGGTGATGTAGTGAAAAATGAAGGTTTTGCTGTCATCGTTCAGTATTAAGTTGCCGCGAGGCGCAACGCAGATATTCCATCGTTAAATTGCGTTATACTATTCTCACGATACAAAATCACTCTGAACTCTGGAGACCTGACTTTGTTCTATAACTATAAATGCTCTTTTTCTTTACCAGAGCGTCTCAACTGCCAGTATCGATACGTCGTCGGGCGCGGTCCACTCCGCCCACCGCACCTATTCCTCTGCCGCGACGACTGAGACCTCTACCGGATTCTGCGCCGCTACCAGGTATCGAATAGGGATAGAAATAATAATTATATGATACCTACTCTAATTTCTAAAATAAATTCAACTATTTCCACGCTTACGCTTATCCATGTCATCTTTGTCTGATACGTTTGAAAAACCACTTGACGGTCAATCATGTTAATAGCGTAAATGTAGAGCACTTAGATTTTTATATAATAGGATAGCATTACCTATTTCTAGTAGAAAATAGTCACAACCTGATATTGTTATTAAGAAGTGCAACGACTTGAGTAGAGATTTTCCCTTTTCTTATTTTTGTCCATCTTTCACTAGTTATTAAACGAGCTTTATAATATTGTTTTGAGAAAATAAATACTTCAATCCAACAGGTACTACGCCACCTGGGAGGACCTTTGTTCCGCGGCCGCTTTCGCCCATACCGTTGAATGGAAGGTAAGTTTCTTTAGATCATATTAAAAAATAAATTAGAGTAGCTAAGAGATGATAGGTAGTCGATATCTTTTATCTTTAAACGAGCAATTTCTGTATATAAATATATAATAGGAATCTCGGAATCGGCTCTAACGATTTTCATGAAATTTAGTATACCTATAGGGGGTTTCGGGGGCGATAAATCGATCTAGCTAGGAATCATTTTTAGAAAATGTCATTTTATTCGTGTTTTATCCAATATGCTCGGTCAAATAGCTAGTATGAAATTAAATGTCATGCAACATTCTATAATGTTGCATGAGAGTCTTTATTACTCTACCGAAAAATATACAGAACGGCGCAGTGCCAAGTTTTATGCTGTAAGTAATTTAAAAGACCTAGCTTTGCTTGAAATTATGTGCAGACTTCAAATCTATAAAATATAATAATTATGTAGAATTTATACAATTCTAAACTCTAATAGTAGATACGACTTTACAAACTTTAAAAAGTTATATATAACGGAGACTGCTCCTCGTCCATGATTATTGGCCACGAAATAAAAGTCACAAATTAACCACTATAGTCTGTGTATTACAATTATCAAAATAACAATAACACAAATGTTCTCAATAATCAAGATGGAAGTCGATTTAATAAAACTTGTTATAATTATTTAGCTTTTTCAGCCAAGTGAAGTTATAATCAGTTCAGTTCGTAATTCAAGTGAAGTTGTCGACAATTAACATAGTGAAGTTTAAGCTTTAAATAGCATTCCGATTGCTCAAAACAACTTCATTGTTGTTAAAAGAGGTTCTTAAAATTGATAACAGATGTCGCTAAGTAAAGTAGAACAAATTCAAAAGCGGCACAGCAAAGATGATTTTTGTAATTTGTAATGCGACGACACGGCCGTCCTGCGCTTCACACGTCCTCGTGTGGTTCACCTGTAAAGAAGTTTTCTAAGTACATTTTCAGATCTCGGCCAGGCCTGACCATATTGGTCAGAGCAAAACAGCATTTTTTTTATTATTTTTGTTTTATGAAAGAAACATTCATTTAATAGATGGACAAGGCATAATATTAGAAAGTAATAAATCACAATTCACATAAAATTTGTTTCATGGACCAATTTCGGCTACAGTCACATAATAGTGTCCGTCTTCGTCACTTGACCAGCGACGGTATCGTTGCCACTTAACCAGCGACACGATTACTGTACTCCTTAAACCAGGTAGTTAGTTTGCCTTTTGATCACTTAACCAGTGATAGAGTTAATTTAGCATTGCCAGCTGCGCACCGCGCACTCACTACGGCAAAGCCGGAGCTACGGCTACAAACTGACCAATGCTAGTAACTATTATGAATAATGGTTTAAAACAAATTCTACAGTATAGACAGAAAAGTTACAAGGAGTAACGTTACAAACTCATAAATGTTTCCTTCGCTAATCTTTTGTTCACTCTTATGTTCATCGGATAAATCAGCAGGGAGTTCATGTAAGAGAACTTCAAGTACAATTGGTCAATCGTAATCATTGCTAAAATTTGTAACATACTATTGTAAACACTTGTTTGGCCAATCCCAGTTATTTTTATTTAATCGCGTGCCTTGAAATTTTGACGATATTGACTCTTTTATAAGTGAGCACTCGGCTCCAGTATCGTAGCAAAATGAAAACGACTCACCCGTGTCATGGAGAGTTCATTTAGGAGCGCTGACCGTGCAGAGCTCGACGCGACGCTCCGCAATCTTCCCAGCGGCCGCAGTCGAAGTCTTCCCTGCAGCAGCAGCATTCGGGCATCTCGATGAATAGTGCCCAGTTCCTCGACAGTTGTAGCAGGTGATCGTATCCGGCTGAGTGGTCTTCTGAATACTAGTAGACTTGCTAGGTTCTCCGTGTGACGTCCCAGAAAAACGGTTATCCTTTTTGAAGTTATCTCTGTTGTGGCGACAGATAGACACGTGATGTCCAAGCTTTCCGCAGTATGTACACTTTATAACTGGATCTGTCGTGAAGCTCCGTCTTTTCAAATCCGGGACACCATTATTACGGTCGTCTGTCAGCGAAATCTTTCGTTTTAAATACGAAAGTGCCTTCAGTTCTTGCTGCATCTTGGTCCTCGTGCCTACTTCAGTGGTAAAAGCAATACGATTAACCCGTGGTTCAATCTGTGACATATGTGCCATAACTGTGGCAATGGCGATCTGCTCTGTGGTTAACTTCTTCCATCGTGTCATCAAAACATTTAATTGAGCAGTGGCATAAGTAGCCAAACATTCTCCTTCTTTCGGCTTGCTGTTCAAGAAGTTGATGAGGGTAGAAGCAGCTGTTTCTGATGTGTCATAGCGAGCTGTGAAAGCCTCTTGAAAATCATTCCATTTCATCCCAGGAAATGATATCTGAGATAGCCATGCTGAAGCCTCTCCTTTTACAGCCTTACTCAAAGCTTTCATAAGCGATGCTCCGGATAATTGCTTGTCTTCCATACACAGATCTGCTGTAGCTAACCAAGCACGTGCGTCCATATTTTTCTTTTCGGGATCGAATTCCGGCAAATTCACGTTGTCATTACCTTGCATGGCTTTGATCAAGGCCAAAAAATTTTGATTTTGTTGCTCTAACAACATTTTCCACTTTTCCTCGTCGCAGTCCAACTTTGGGGATGGCGGTACACATCCAACTTCTGATAACGGAGACTGCTCCTCGTCCATGATTATTGGCCACGAAATAAAAGTCACAAATTAACCACTATAGTCTGTGTATTACAATTATCAAAATAACAATAACACAAATGTTCTCAATAATCAAGATGGAAGTCGATTTAATAAAACTTGTTATAATTATTTAGCTTTTTCAGCCAAGTGAAGTTATAATCAGTTCAGTTCGTAATTCAAGTGAAGTTGTCGACAATTAACATAGTGAAGTTTAAGCTTTAAATAGCATTCCGATTGCTCAAAACAACTTCATTGTTGTTAAAAGAGGTTCTTAAAATTGATAACAGATGTCGCTAAGTAAAGTAGAACAAATTCAAAAGCGGCACAGCAAAGATGATTTTTGTAATTTGTAATGCGACGACATATAAATATTTTTAAATGTTGCTAAGAATACTTATACGGCTCTTATAAGTATAATATAACACTTGCAAGTTGCAACGGATAAGCCTAATTGTTGCCTACCATAATGTTATCGGAAGCGGTGCATGAATACCTACCATAAACTTAAAGGTTAGGTTTTAGGAAATATTAGTTCTTATTTTCATTAGTCTATGATTTAACGGAAGTAGCAGTTGTTTTCTTTCAGGCTTTATACATTTTTCAATAACAAGACATTTCTGTTTTTGAGCATCTCATAAAATGTGTTAAATAATTAATATTATTTAAACATTGTTGAAAAAAGTAATAAAAACAGTTTCATCAGTATTTACCTCTACTTACGAGTAGGTACCTACTTTATAACAAACTATCCGACAATTTCCCCCCGAACTTTTCACTAACGAGTTTGCCAAGACTTTATTACTTACTTACCTCGTTTCTCTTTGAAAAAACATTATGCTAAGTAGCTAGCTGGAAAAGTATAATTAGCACAGCTTATTGTCGTAAATATTGCAACATATTATGTTTCTTGCTGAGAAGTTCCGATAAAAATCACCTTAAAATGTGGGGTTAAGGCAATTTAATTTATATACAGTAGACGATCTTCATTATTCATACTTGACCTCCCGAATCGGCGTATACATAGGCGTACACGTATTAATGTCGTTTCAGATAACTCGAAATAGCAAAAGAATACAGTTTAACAAAGCACACGCGTAAAACATGTGACTGTGTTGAGCAAATTAGATTTCAAGGACGCGGCTAAGTTACAGTACTGTATGATAGTGACAGTGTGACTTCACCTTGAAATTAAATTACCGTTTACCCGCATGATTACTCATCCAGTTCTCGAAACATTAGTACTGGGAACTAAAACCATTAGTACCTTCGGTAATCGATAATATCTATACTGAAAGGTGGTTACAAGTCCTTTAAAACTTGTATTTGAAGAAAAACTTATGAGCCGACCTCAAAAGTTTTTCTGATATTATGCCTCATGCCAGGCAGACAAAATATACACGGTGTAACAACACAAAGCCTAATTATTTATATTTTTCGTCTGGCCACAATCGACTGGACTAAATGTCGCGACCCCTGCAGTATAGTGCATATAATCACCTCTATACGATTAACAAATTACAGGTATAGATTAGAGTACGGAACCACGAAAATAACCGTACGAGTATCATAACCGTTTCCATGTAAACCATTACAATATTAGATGCTAATCCAATCGCTTATTAGAGCAAATAGCTCATAAGCTTTTGTTGGTGTTTCCATGACACGAGGAATGGAGGTAATTCGTGATATTAACACAATTATTACGGTCATACATCATCCAACATGCACGCTTGGGTCAATGGGTCAATTCAGGTCGATAGCAGGAGCTTCGACGCCTTAAAAGGTTTCGATAGGTTTTTTCTTTAAAAACCACTGCACTAGTGCCCGGTTTCTGAGGTTTTTTGACTGGAGTTTATCCTTTCACTAACGTTGTTGATTGGTTAATTTTTTGACGCCAGCCAATCAAAAGCGATAGTGAAAAGATAAACTCCGGTCAAAAAACCTCAGAAACTGGGCATAATTCGTTTCTTCTCTGACATAATATGCCTGAGAATAATTTCGAAAGCACAATATTAATTTAATGCGTTTCGCTTCTCTGAAGTATGCCGAAATACCTAGCACACAATATGGGTTATTATTCAGAGGGGTTATTATCCCCCGTCTAATACTAGTAGCTAGAAAAGAGCGTCCTTAAAAAGATTATAGACACGGGTAGCCATTAGGAATTGACCTGCATGGCGTTAAATGACCACTGAATAATAATGGCTGATACTCAACCCCTTTTTGAGATTAATATAAGATTTTTATCAGATAATTTTTGACCCCTCAATCATAAATTTAATAGGTTTTTTCTAGAATATCAATATATTCTAGAAAAAACCTATTAAATTTATGATGCTCAATGCAATGCTCAATAGCATTTATGAATCAACATGCTCTCCATTTTTCTCCCGGGTCACTGGGTCATATCACGTCGATGGTAGGAGTTTTTGACGCTAATTGTGAAAGGGATTCAATAGATTTTCTTTGGGATATAGGTTAATGGTGTGTGGACATCAATCGATAAACTATAATCATCTCATATGTGTAAAGGTTCTCACGTAATTCAAGTGGTTTAAGATCAACAAGTTCTAAAGACTATCAGCTTGGAATAAAAGAGAAAGTTACATAGAATATTGCATTTACAATAATCTCTATACTCAAATACCTATCTCCAACAAGTTGATGGAGTCTATACAATATCAATCGTGACACGGTTCCATTACATCGTAGCGAGGTCTACGCGTATCGTAGCTTCTCTACGAAGTATCTACGAACTTCGTAGATGAAGTATTTTTCAATAGAATCATTCCTTTCGTTGCGATTGCGTGTCACGAAAAGCGATCAAATAGCTCACGATTCTTTAACTATTCGATACCTTCTGTTGTGTCTAGACGCCCTATTTTTGGTATCGTCAAATCGCTCCACTTTCCCGTGCTCACAATATTTACGATACGAGATGTGGGTCACTGAATCGCGCGGTAATTATACTTATATCTTCGATCTATTCAAAAGCTCGTGATGTCACACCTTACATAATGACGCATGAATTCATCAACATAATACGTGCGACGTGCGTAGTTGATTGGGGGCACAGTCATTAGGGGCTAGGGAGGCGAGGCGTCGGTAGCGTGCGGTAGTGCGGCAGTCGGTAGTCAGTCTGTGGGCCGCGCTCCTGCCACATGCGGCGGCTGTGCTGCCTGTGCGGGGGCGGCTCCGTGCACCCCGCGCCCCCCGCCGCGCCCCTCGCACCTTCCGCGCCCGACCTCGTCGCCAACCTGCCCGCACTCACGCGGTAATTTTCCCGCCACCCCATCATCATTCACTCGCGCTCAATTGTACTTACTTACATAAACGTTTTTCTTCGCAGGGAATCGAGTCTAAGCGAGAAAGAGGCTGCGCCTAAAAATGACATCGAAGCCGAGGACGTCAACTACGACGTCGACCCCGAGACGAGACTCCCGGACGATCTCGTCCCGCCGCGGACGCCCTCCATCCACATCGAGGACGTCTCCGAGAAATTCAATCCGTCGATACACAGCTCGCAAACAATAGCGTTGTCCACGAGGAGTACTGCATCCTCTGAAAACTTGTCCAATCAAAGGCCTGATACGCCGGACGCTCCCGCGGAAGTCGAATCTCCGACTAAAAGTGAAAAAGCGTCCCCCGCGGTGTCGATATCTAGCAAAGAGACAAAGTCGTCGGTCTCGCAGGATACCGTTCAGCTCGAATCGGAGCCGGAGACGCCCGAGCGTGTGTGCGAGAGGGACGTTCGCACCGCGATCTCGGAGTGCATAGTGCCGGCGAAGCACGAGGACTGGGAGACGATCCTGGGCGGGCTGCTGGAGCTGGAGCGGCTGGCCAGCGACGGCGGGGCGCACGCGCCGGCGGCGAGCTGGCGGGCCGCGGCGCGCTCCACCACGCTCCACGTCCGCTCGCTGCGGTCCCGGGTGGCGCGCGCGGCCTGCTCCACCCTGGGTGCGCTGTTCGAGCACCGGGGCAAAGTCCTGGATCCGGAGCTGGAGGAGGCGGCGCAAGCCCTGCTGGACCGGTGCGCCGACGTCAACAGGTTCCTGCGGGCGGACGCGACGGCGGCGCTGGGGCGCGTCGCGTGCGGGGGCGGGTACGTGCGGGCGGGGGTGGCACTGGCCCGGCGGGGGGCGAGCCACCGCGCGGGCCCGGTGCGCGCCGCCGCGGCCCAGGCGCTCGCTCGCCTCGTGAAGCAGCAAGGCGCGGCTCGAGTGCTGGAGCTTCCCGGCGAGCCCCGCGTGCTGGTGCTGCGTGCGGTGGGCGAGCTGCTGGCCGACGCCAACGCGGACACGCGCCTGCACGCTCGTCACCTGTGCCTCGCACTCGCCGACGACCACCGCTTCAAGCCCCTCCTAAAGGAGGCGATGGCGCCGAGTCGATATCGAGCCATTGAAAAGTTTGTTGATAAGTTGCGTTGTCGGTAGTAACAGACCTATCTTTGTTACTCACCCTCCAGACAAAACAAAGTTGTTTGCGTTGCGCGCGATGAAGCAAGTAATATAAGGTATTAAATGAAATACCTAAATGAAATAATATTATCTTTGTTGGTAGAGAAACAACTTAAACTTGACATTATTCATTTAAGTATAATACACGTATAATAATTGTTTTTCTATTTAAGTGGAAGTACCTATTTAACAAATTTTTAGCTAAGTATATCGTCTTTATGATTGTTATTTTATTAGATTTATGTATCTAATAGATAAGTACTTAAAAAGTTTATAAATAAACGTTATTTCGAAAAATATGTTATTCTTTTATTCACTTACAATAATAATAATATAATAATTGTAAAAATAAAAATATACGAATATTACACATTTCTGATGTAAATGAGCACGAATATCGGCCTATAGTTATGTATTTTCTTTATAAGTACATACACGTTCTTATTTTATATTAGGTAATTATCTATAGTAGTGAGTACTGAGACTGAGTATCTATTGAAAGCATATAAAGTTAATAATATATCTACCTATTAAAAGCCAATATATTATATTATGAAATTAAATTCTTGTAACTCTGAGGTCAAAGCATAATAATTTATTTTCTATGTTTAAAAAAATCATAAAAGGGGATCAATAGACAAGAAAGTGACATCTTACTTACTTTAATGTTTTTTGAAATTTTCTAGGTATTTTACTTTAAAGATGTATAGAAAATAAAAAGGTTTTAAGAAGTGAACAAACTAAATTAAATGATCCTCTACACGAACTATGAACTATCCAACGCCGCTTTAATCAAACTGAGCTCTTTCTTGTTTTGGAGTTGGTCTTACTTGTGGTGCACCCAAGGGTTTCCGAGACATGAGCCAGAATGGTATTCACGAATGGTGACTCTGCTGCATGGATCCGTTGCCTCTTTTTTCGGATTCTATCAATGCGGTCTCACGAGTTTGTCTTACTCCAAATTAACACGTAAGTAGATTAATTAAGTACAGAATAATTTACCGAAATAAATGTTTACTCAAAATGTAGGTAGGTATGGCCTTTGCTCTATTGTGGTCTGTTGATTGATTTAAATGATATTCTCTTTTTTTATATAAAATAAGGGGGCAAACGAGCAAACTGAACTGAAAGTTAACTACCGTCGCCCATTCACACTCGCAATATCAGAATAGCTGCAGGTGCGTTGCCGGACTTTTAAGAGGGAATATGGGTAGGGGAGGGTAGGAAGGGAATAGGGTAGGGGATTGGGCCTCCGGTAAACTCACCCACTCGGCGAAACACAGCGCAAGCGCTGTTTCACGCCGGTTTTCTGCGAACCCAATTGGTATTTCTCCGGTCGGCCCATTCGTGCCGAAGCATGGCTCTCCCAAGGTTCTCTCGGAGCGAAACAACCACTCATCATGTACCTACTGTAGTGCCTGAGACAGTTAGGTATTTTTAATATCCGTGTGTATTGACCAGATGGCCAACCGCCTTTGGTCAATACGTCTGAGATCAACCATGTGTGCTCACGGGCATAACTAGACACTTATACCTATAACCTACTTGAGAAAAAAAGATGTGGCATCACAATCATCATAATGTGAGCGAGTCAATATGTTTACCCACTAGCCACAGACGCTCTATAAAAAAGGCTTGATACAAACGATGCCACGGCACATAGCCTTGATCCAATAGGACATAGGTAATTGGGCTACTTAAAAGGCTGGTTATGAATTACGTTGAAGAGGCCTATAATGCGGCTCTCAACTTATCGTATTTCATATCTGCGCAAAAGCCTTGTTACCTAAAGCAGAAAGAACCAGCGGTCTAATTTACAATGCCGTTTAACTCGGGTTCGTAAACTTTTAACGCAAAATTGATCAGCGCCACAACGCGTCATTAAACTGGCGACTAACATTGACCAAACGACAAACGTTGACGTTTATTTATGTTGACGTGCAGTAAGTTTTCGAATCCCTAGAAAAAGATTTAGGAATCAGTTGCTCAAAAGATAGTACGTAGGTAAGTCGTAACTAAGCCTAAAATTTTGCTATCTTTTTAAGCGTGTGCCCCTAATCTAACCTTCGCTTTGATAACTATGTTAAGTAATTATTATAGAAGCCATTGACCATTCACCTAATTTTAGAGGACAATACCGCTAGTCAATATGCCCTCATGGTGTGGTCATGGGGCTACTTCGCATTTGACCTGATGTGGTGTCTGATCTACATGCCTCGAGACTACATCATACTGCTGCATCACGCTAGCGCGCTAGTCGGCGTCAACGTCTACATGGGCAAAGCGAACACTGGCTGCAGCTTCGCCTGTACCGTAGCCTTGTTGGAGATTACCAATCCTCTACTACAAACGCGATGGTAAGATTTTTAACCGGTAGATAATATTAAATATAATATTATAACGTAGCTAAGGTAGCCTACGTCCACCAGCTTGATTAAACTTCTCTGAGTGCTCGGCAATCTTGGTTGTAAATTGTAATGTATAATATCCCTTGTCATTAAATTATGTTCGCCTGAGCTTGGCCTGAGCATAGAATGTAGTTTGGAATTGAAATTTTCCGTTTCACAACTAATTATTATTAAACTTATTGACTATTGAAAGTACAGCACTCAGTAGATTTCTTGAATAAGCATTATTAATAATGATCTATTATGATTGAACTTATTGAAATATAATTGAACCAAAAGTTACTAAGAGGACACTTGGAATAACAAATACAGACTTTGGTAAATACCAGCTCAAGTACTTAACTAAACCAAAGTAAATACAGTTTTTGTTTACCAGGTTTCTCCGTGAATGTGGATACAATAAGACAGTTGTTTACTACACCGTTGAGATACTGTATTTGCTGATGTTCTTAGTGCTACGTGGGGTGCTGTGTACCTACTTTATGTACAAGATAATCTTATCTGATACATTTGGAATGGACCAGAAACTTATATCGTTCGCTCTGTACATAGTTTCATCCGCTCTTGTGTATGAAATATTTGGCTACATAATGTACAAGTATGAGAAAATTATTGTAGAATTTATACGACGCATCAATCAATAACAGGATTTTTATGCGATTTTAGCTTTAATCTAAATGCACAGATGCTAAATGCTAATGGAAATAAAAATACAATGCAGTTATGGAAGACTAAAACAGTAATGTATTTTATTTAATAAATACATTTTACAGAGATGTTTTACAGTTTGTATTGATATTGTGGATCATCATCTTTGTAATAAAATCTAAGGTACACTACTTTAATTTGCAGCCATGGTAGTAAAATCAAAAAAAGTTCCATGCAAATGCTTCTTATTTATTAAAATAAATAATAATGGCATTTATATAATATATATTTATAAATATAATAAATAATCAATGGCATTTTAGTTATTTCAGTACTTAGTAAAAAAATGTTATACAGCGAAATCAATATCCTATACTCTGAAATCAATATATGATATTATGATAAACTATAAAATATTACTTGTACAGTATAACCATAATCTTAATGGCTCAACAATTTCCATGTTTTAAATTTTAATATTTAAAAATGAACATCATTTTCATAATAAAACAATGACTGAAGTCATTATCACTCTGGATTTACTGTAACTGTCATAAGGTTTCAACATAATATGTAACTAATTTCAGCTGTAGTCATAACAATTAAAACAAAGTAAAAATTAAATGGTTTTTTATAAAATCATGAAACTTTTTAGTTTTCCGAGCAAACTTCAATAGATCATCTGCGACTCCTGTGATTTCTCCTATCTCTCCAGCTGCCGGAATGTTTGCTGCGAGATTTGTAATCATCCCTGTCTTTGGTATCACTGTACCTATAATCATCCCGACTCTCTCCCCGTCTATAGTCATTGGAATCATTGTGTCTGCTGTCTCTACTATGCATCTTGTCTTTTGGTCTGTACGGATGATGTCTGTGTGACCAGTTACCCTGTAAACTGGCCATCACGAGATTGTCTGCTGCATGCTGATTAGCATCGTAACTTTCTTGTGGCAGATTGGCGCTGTAAATCAATGGATTTTCCTGCTTCAATCTCTCTGTCATTTCCAAGAAATGCTGAGCCACATTGTCCTGGTTTTGAAAGTTCATTGGCATCTCGAGACCGTAACACCTGATAGGAGGAGGCAGCATAACCATTCGACCTTTGCTTTGTAAGTTCAAAGTTCTATTGAAAAGGGCCGTCCCGCGAAATAAGTTAAGTGCATAAGGCACAGACACTTCGTGGCAATACGTTATGAAAGCAAAGTTTTTCTGTCGCCCATCTCTGTCCCTCGGAATCTTTACTTTTTCTAGTGGACCCGCCTGAAAACAAAATAACATCGCTCATAGGTAATTGTTGCAATATACTTGACAAAGAATTATATATCATAAAACAGGAAATATTACTTGCAGAAATAGCTCATATAGTACTTCCTCAGTTACTTGATCCGCTAAATTACCACACCACAGTGTTTTAGTGTCTTCGTCTATCATTTTCAAAGTGTTTACGTTGGTAGCAATTTATTTGCAGATCTTTACACACTTGCCTTCTTCGTTTATAAGTTGTAACAATAAATGCATATTATATCTTCGCTTTCTGAATGAAATTATGTATCGAAAAAATTTAAAAACATTTTGGAAACGCAATTAAAAAGTAATTTATCCACCAAATAATCAACTTTCGTCTTTCACCCTCTTTCTCCTTCTTCTTTTTTTTTCTTATAATGGCACTTCGGCTTTAACCATGGCCAGCGTCGAGTATATAATATTATGACGGGAAAACAATATTTTATAATACAATAATTTTCAGCATCGTTACTCCATAATATTATTGTCAGGTCTAAAGTCTAGTCAAAGTCTAAGTAAAAATCATTACAGTCAGAAAGTCAAGTCAGTGGTATTTGGTAGACGCTTTACTGAAACTTTTGATGGAGTTTTGGAGGGAACACAAAATAGCACGTTTCTGGATAATGCATCACTTTCCCACACTTATGCATGATAACGAATATCTAATGGTTAATATTCTACCAATATTACACATTAAAAACCCAACCACAATTTTAGGAAAATATTACAATGATTTTGTATTTTAGCGCTCTGGCTGGCTGCTCACCTTTTTAATTACCATAGACTACAGAAATCAAATATCGTTGTCAGCTGTCATAAATTGTCAAAATATATTTGAATTTGACGACATCTGTGATTTGAGTTTTGACGTTTGAGTGTGTTCTATGTTTGAGTAAAGCTGGAAGCCTCGTTTTCTAATTTGTGCATTTTCAATTTACATTTTATACAATCTTTATTATAATTAGATTTAATAAACAAACGGAATCATCAAAAAAATATTAAATCTGCGCTTTAATCAACAAATTTGACTTGGACAATAATGGTTTACTATGTACGTACTATCCATGTAAAATCACCATAGATTTGCAAAATTTTAATTAAAACTACGTAAAGGTTTTGGATTTCTTTTAGTTCAAAGCATTAGAAGCACCATGGACGACAGTAGTAAATTCCAACAGATGCAAGATGAAATGTCCAGGTAAGTTTTTATTTAAAGTGTCCAATTAATATACCAGCCTGCCCAGCATAGTACGCCAACGAGATATCTCACTCTCGAGATAATTAAAAAATACTCATCTCATAATGTCAAAATCTCGACATTATCTCGACAAAACTATAGAAATGTGTTATTTCGATGATAGATCTACGCGAGAAAAAATGTTTGTCATGCTAGGGTCAATAGAGATTCAAATCAAATCATTTATTCACAATAATGTAGTAAATAAAGGTGTTATCTTATGTCTAGTTTGTGCTTACATTATTTAAATGGTGTGTGAAACTTATTAATAATTTTCTAATAAATTCATTTACATGCTTTCAAGTTTTAAAATATCAAAATAAGTCAATAATAGTTATAACAATTAGTCAAATAAAATAAAGATGATAAGATAAAGATAAAAAAAAGAGATAGAGATACAAACTATCAAACATCGAGAAACGTTTAGAGTGAGATATGTCATTGGTGTATGCTAGGCAGGCTGAACAACTTGATCTAATATTTTATTTTTGTATCAGATTTGAGGCGGAAATTTCTGGATCCGACTTGATAGTGCGACCGGTGATCGGGGCGGGCACGTTTGGTGCTGTACAGCAACAGCTGGACAGGGCTTTGCCTCCTCCTCCTCCTCCTCCAGCGATGCTGCAGCCGTTCGACCACATGGGACCCAGACTCATGTTCCCAACAGTACCACCACCCCCGCCACCTCCTAACATGATGGTACCTGCATCTGTGAGTATGATTTTTATAATCAAACAATCCAAAAAATTATTACTTTGAAGTTTGACAGAATTTTTTAAATTTTCTGCTACTATTTAGGGTAAGGTAGTTTCATTAAAACTTATTAATTGAAACTTAACACGACATATTCTGGTAGTAATGCTACTACGAGTCTAAGAACAGACCGCCCGGTGCAAACGAAGACATCGCACTCCTACAGTCTCTTCATGACCACGGCCGTTGCAACACGGCCGAAACGTTGAGAAAAAGTATGTACTCGTAGTAGTATTACTACTAGAATATGTCACGTTAAGTTCTGATTAATAAGTTTTAATTATAATGCAACGCGAAAATTTAAAATGTTAAGGTAGTTTCATTCTAGTTATTTTTAATACATCTACATATTCGTGGTTGCACCTGCCAAATCCTTTGTGTTTTTAGTAAAATTTATCAATAAATTAAAGGTCTTATTTCATACATAATAAGATTTGCCACCATACTGCATTCTTAATTGCCAAATTAATAAAACCATTGCATAATTGGATAAATCCATCCATTATTAAATAAAATAGTTTATTGTTACCCCTGAAAATTTTACTAATAACACATAGAGGATTTGGCAGGGGCAGCGACAATATTATATTATGTACATAATAGAAATGAAGTTAAAATTTTGGTAATCTTGCTGAAAAGTCTATACTAATTGAGCTAATTTTAGTCATATAATATTTGAGGAAGGCCAGGGAAGGTTTTTATTAGGAGGGAAGTGAACAAATAAAATGAGATTTTCAAATGCCGTAAAAAATGTGTTCATTGGTAACTATTTCAGTTTTTTGTTCCATTTAAAAGTATTGTAAAATATTATTTATTGAAGAGAAATATATTATTATATATTAAAGTAAAGTTTTTAATGTTAATTTCAGGTGCAAAGGTTAAGACCTCCGATTGGACCAGACGGGTTTCCAGGTCCGATGCCGTTCCTCCGTCCCGGGATGCCAGGGCCACAGTTAATACCGCCACCACCTCCAAAGCCCCAGCCTGTTGTGCTGACTGCTGCCCCGAAGCTGTACAAGCAACCCCTAGAAGATGAAGAGAAAAAAGACAAGAAGGAGAAAAAAAGGGTAAAACGAGCAATCTTGCTCTCTTAAAGTGATCCGATGCTAGCCGCGACTGAAAAAAATCAAAATAAAATGCCACTCTGTGACATAGACTACAGGTATCATTTTCTACTGACATTTGTGTAGCGACCCACGCTGCCGCCGCGCCGCCTGCGGCGTAAAAGTTAGTGGCATAGAGTAATTCATTTTACTCTATGTGACTAACAATTCATAATCTCAAAAAACCCTCATTAAAATGCTTATAGAAACGTGAGCGCGAGCGGACCCCGTCACCTGTGCGCGTGGAGCCCGCCCCGGCGCCAGCCCCCGCACCCGCGCCCCCGCCGCCTCCTATTGTCACAGAAACTGTCGTCACCAAACCCAAAAAGGAGAAGAAGCATAGAAAGGTACATTATACATATAGGCGTTATATAGGCAATAATATAAATTGGAGATCTCACATGTCTTGAATATATACTATCAGCTCTATAGTTGTTCTATAGACTATAGAAGTTAAAGTACTTTTTGCTATATTCTGAAATACACTTGTTTTAGTTGTTTCACTGTCCATGTAAATTTTGAAGAGACTGATGTTGGAATATTCTATTGTAAAAATGAGACCGCACTACGCGTAACTGCGCTAAAGCGTCACGGCACCGCTAAATATTTCTTGTATGAAATTGTATTAGCTACCGCACCACGTGCCAGCGGAACGACGCGACTCGGCACTCCAGTCCATAAGGCAAGGTATTGTGTCGTGTCGCTCTGCTGCACTGATGTTTCTTGTACGACACACCATAAAATATGATATCAAATTATAAGTTTACTAGCTGACCTGGCAAGTGTTGTTTTGCCGTATTTCATCAATCTGACTCACGGAATACTGATGGTTTTAAAAAAGTTCATATTAAAAAAAATATCAATCCAGCAATCCAGTAGGTTAGACGATCAATATTTCATCAGGATTGATGGATCAGATTGATGAAATACTGATCGTGTTAAACCTGCCATAGGCATCGGCACGATCAGTATTTCATCAATCTAACCTACTGGATTGATGGATCCGATTGTTGAAATACTGATTGTGTAACCTCTGCCACAAATTATTTCTAGTATCAATATTTAGTATAGATAATAAATTATTATCAGGAGTCGGGTCTAACGAATTGTACCATTGAGG
This sequence comes from Plebejus argus, assembly GCA_905404155.3. NCBI lineage: Eukaryota > Metazoa > Arthropoda > Insecta > Lepidoptera > Lycaenidae > Plebejus > Plebejus argus. The sequence goes on along the minus strand of FR989929.1, from coordinate 4,605,050 downwards.
AAATTGATTCCTAGGCAGTTGACAGACCAACATCATTTGATCGGATCATGTCAATTATCGGCTGGGATTGACGTAACGCGACCAAACTATGCTGGTTCCATCTGCCTAGGATTCAACTTCTCTGATAGTGCATACAAAATTTCGTTAAAATCGGTTGAGCCGTTTTGGAGGAGTTCGCGCACATCGCGCACAAACACTGTGACATGAGAATTTTGTATATTATAGAAGAAGATGACATGCAAGGGTCTGAAATAATCTGGTATTTGTAGGTGGTGCGGACGGCTGGTGGGCAGGTGTGGGAGGATGTGACACTGCTGGACTGGCCTGATGATGACTTCCGCATGTTCTGCGGGGACTTGGGCAATGATGTTACCGATGAACTACTGGTAATGATATGTTTCGTATTATTTTTCTTTTTGGTACTGGTTAAAGGTTGTCTGGCAGAAACTGCTGTTAGCAGTAACACTGCCTATTTGTACATAGTTTTCCTGTAAGTATTGTGTTTTTAAGTTTAGTTTTAAGTTTTATTTATTTATTTATATAATAAACCTTCTTACAACTTGTACAAATAAAGAATTTTCTATTCTATTCTAATACCCAACAGGAGCCTTTGTATGTGTATTTGTTTTATTACAATCAAAATCGCATTTTCATAAAAATATGGTAAAAGGTATGTGATTAACAGAAGCAATAACTTGATTGGTGTAAATAGCATGATGAAAACTTTGAAATTGCATCTATGGTAGGTTGCAATCTAAAGAAAGCTAATGAAATAATATGAGAGAACTATACACACCGGCAAAATTAGCGGAACATAACAAAATTATCAGTTTTTTTGTAAATTATTCGCTTATTTGTATATATTTCTTTATTAATTTAATAATTGATGATTAAAAAATAAAACTTATATAAATTTAGGGCATGAAATCGTGTAAAAAGAAAAAAAATCAGCAAAAATCAAAAATTAAGAAAATCTTTGAAATTACAGCAGTAATTTTTTAAGTTAAATTCTTCATTTTTACTTAAGAAATGCCATGTTAAAAGCGTTTAATGCCTTCTATGGATCTCAAGAGGGCCTGGATACGCCATTCCATGCTTGCATTTTGATTGTCAATCATTTCCTGTGGAATATTCTCCTACTCCTCCAGTAGCGCCAACTCGAGCTCCTGAACAGATTTTGGAGCTGGAGGTTTAACTCGTACCGTTCACCCATTGATGTGCCACACGTCCTTAATCGGATCCATATCCGTAGACCGTGCTGGCCTCTCCACCTAGGCTACGCCAGCATAATTTAGGTAATAATGCCTGATTTTTTTACTCTATGGACGCGCATAAAATTGAAGCTACTGCCTAAACTTGTGTAAAAGGCACAACATGCAGTTCTAGGACATCTGTGCTTTAGCCGTGTACTGTCAAAGTACCATCATTAACAATCATCAGCTCCGTGCGAGCTCCAAGTCATATGCCACCCCAAACCATTTCGAAGCCTGCATGATAGGCCACTGTTTCCGTTAAGTTTGATGGTCTATAGCGTTCCTTACGATTTATCCACATTCTTTATCGCCTGTCAACAAAATTTACACAGAATTTGCTCCCATCACTGTACAGCATACGATTTCATACACTTGTCAAATTTTGATGTTCACGCGCATATCTTAGCCTAGCTCTTTGGTGTCCTGTCTCAAGTTCTGGTGCCCTTGCTGGCACTTTTGAGTTTAATTTAACTTCTTTGAGTCTTCTTCTTACTGTACAATCGCTCACACGTACATCTCGGATCTGTTCCGACAGGTTTCGTGTATGCAATGCAGTTTGAGGTTGATTTCTTAAGGGTTGTACCCTAACAAAACGGTCATCCCGAACCAATGTCACCCGATATCTGCCTTGTTCTCGTCTCCAGACGTAAGATCCAGTCTCTCTGTAGCGTTGAAAGTTACGATGGACCACGGAAGCTGACCCACCTAAGGCCTGACTGACCGAACGGTAGGTGTGACCTTTCTCTATCGTGGTTACAGCTCTAGCTGACGTAGATGCTGGGAAATCACTAATTTTATATCTAAGCAATGTGTTCTTCCAAAAACCAAACAATCAAATGAGCTGGCATACCTTGAACCCCGCTAAAATCGCCATTCTTATCAGAAACACTTACAACGTCAATCATCGAAAAACATTTATTATGGCATAATTGCAATAAAAATCTCTCAAATTGCCAGTTTTGTTCAATATTTTATTTCTTAAATGAGCTTAGAAACTATATAAAAGGATTTCAGACAGCCCGACCCACTTGAGTTCAAGTTGTGCCCCTTTTTGACTATGTTCCGCTAATTTTGCCAGTGTGTGTAGATGACGCCTGCAACTCCGTTGCGCCAAAACTCGTTTATCGCGCGGTAACGGTACATTTTTCCGGAATAAAAAGTACCCTATGTCCTTTCCCGGGACTCAAAGTATCTCCATGCCAAATTTCAGCAAAATCGGTTCAGCGGTTTGAGCGTGTAGAGGTAACAGACAGACAGACAAACAGACGGACAGACACACTTCCGCATTTATAATCTTAGCTGTGATATTACTATGGATGGCATGTAGTGTATTTGAATAAATCGCTAGATGATGGCGATAAAAAGTACAGATAGTTATTACGCGTGGGTCACAAAACGTAGTTATTAGTAATTTTACATTGTGTCTGTTTATTTTTTCAGACTAGAACATTCGGCAAATACGCCTCGTTCCAAAGGGCTAAAGTGATCAGAGACAAGAGAACTAACAAGAGCAAAGGATTCGGCTTTGTCAGTTTCAAAGACCCGGGAGATTTCATCAAGGCCATGAAGGAAATGGATGGTATGTATTGTTTTGAAATTTAATATTAATTAATAGCTAGTCCTCCATATTGATCTGAATGATTTCCAAAATCTGAAACTTAACCAAGTTAATGTGGATATGCATTTTTTTGTCGCGCTGCAGGCTTTAAATCAAAGAGATGTTTAAATTGGCAATGGGCTATTTTTATCAAAAATGTATTTTTAACAACTCAATATTATCGCATTATAAAGATAGATAGTGTTATTATCTTTCTGTCTATAAATATTATTATATGAATTAAAAACATTAACTACCGGAAATTTTAAGAGCGCGTGCAACGGCGCCGTGGCTTAGTTGGTTAAAGCGCCTGTCTAGTAAACAGGAGATCGCGAGTTCGAATCTCGCCGGGGCCTAGTGACTTGCTTTTTGTAATTGTATTAATTATTTCCAAGGTAGATAAAATTCATTTTGTCGTAGCTCAGTACATAATATTATGTATTATAAATGCGAAAGTGTCTGTCTGTCTGTTATCTCTTCACGCCCACACCGCTGAACCCATTTTGGTGAAATTTGATATGGAGATGTACTTTCAGCCCCGTGAAAGGACATATAATATATAATACTTCTTAGTTCTTATCCCGAAAAAATGTACGGTTCCCGCGCGATAAACGGATTTTGGAGTTGCCGGCGTCATCTAGTTCTCACTTCTCAATATTATCTAACTGCGTTAATGGGTTTGCTAGCAATCACCTGATAATTGCAAGAATTCATAAATCACTCCAATGCAATATCTATACATATGTATAATAAAATCGGTAGGGGGGGGCTTCGCCCCTGGCTTGTATTAGGGGGGGGGGGAGGGGGCTATCCCTTAAACATTTCCATCTCACTATAAACTGTTTTCCTGTTTCATATTTTTAGAGCATGTTTTAGTAGTCGGGTTTTAGTTTTTTAAACTTAATTTTTTTAATTCTCGGTCATATATTATTTTAATCATATATTTTTTTAATTCAGGTCGGTACGTTGGAAGTCGTCCGATAAAGCTAAGAAAGAGCACGTGGAAGAACAGAGCTCTGGACGTCGTTCGTAAGAAGGAGAAGGAAAAAGCGGCGCTGCTCTCTCTACTTATGTCCGGAAATAAGAGCTGACAAAACTAAACAACTAAGTCGGTTAAAATATTAATGAGGGTTTTTGATGTTCTATTTTCCACCATGTGCCGCTATGTAGCCTCAGGGTCTATCGTGTCAAATATAGTTCGACAAGGCTCTACATGAACGTGGCGAGAAAAGGAACTAAACGCTTCTATCATACAAAAACGTCATTTTTGACATGTGTTTGACAGTTTTCCTTTACCAGCAGCGCCTTTTGACATCATTGACACATTCATAATATAAAGCCTTGTCGGACTATACATAGACATGTTATCGTGACGCATGACAGCTGTATCGTGATACATGACAGCTATATCGTGATACATGACAGCTATATCGTGATACATGACAGCTATATCGTGATACATGACAGCTATATCGTGATACATGACAGCTATATCGTGATACATGACAGCTATATCGTGATACATGACAGCTATATCGTGACATGACAGCAGTTTGACACGATAGACAGGCTACATAGCGGCACCTGGCGGCAAATAGAATATCAATACTAGATAGACAGACAGACAGAGTCACTTTCGCATTCATAATAATATTATGTATGGATTGTAAGTAAATGTGTAGAAAATTACATTTTTAGAAACTAAATTGACGATGAATTTACGTTTTGTATATCTTGAGTGAGGCTCATGAGGCTTAATTATTTTTGCATGTCAAGAGCGAACACACGCATAATATTTAAAGTAAAAAATAGTGTAAACTCCTTACTAATAACAATATTTAAGAAACAACATTTTTGCAGCAAACTTGTTTGCATATTGAAGATATACTATACCAGACATAGATATCGGACCTAGAATAGTATGAATGAATGAATGAATAAATATAATAGAAAATAATAATAGAAAATAATAAAAAGAATATAATGTAATAGTAATTACAGAGTAAACAGAACTAACGAGTAAGCCGACTCAGAAAAGATCACGATACGTTTGACGTAGTATGTCATATCGGCCGGCGCGCGCAGTACTTAGCGTTACCCGGCATTGTGAAACATGTTGAAAGTGACAATCGCACCCAACTCGCGTATATATTCACCCGTTTGTTTGAAGTCTAGTGTGTAGTTATACGCTGCGTAAAATATATTTTGATTAGTAAGGGAGTTATTTTTACTAATTACCTGTTTAAACAAGGTGTAACAATAGAAACTGATAATACTTCAGGGCATGTATGTGTTCCTTGTAAAAGTAGCAGCGCTGAAAGAGCATTTTTTGTGACTTGTATGGGCAAGCGCCAGAGTGTCACGGATTTACCCCATACAAAAGTAAAAAAGTAACCCTTTCACCGCTGCTACTGTCACAGCTAACTCTATGTAGGGTATACATCCTAAAGTATTATCACTTAATTTTTTTACAATCTGTTCAAGTAGGGGCTGAGCAATATACATACTTAGCTATTCCTCGAAGCTCGTGAGTAAAGTATAATATTAGCAATAATTAATATTATTTAAACCCGTATTATTATTTAAACTTACAATAAAATTTGTAACTAGAAGTTAATTTCATTTGTAACTGTCCCTAATAAAGTAGGAAAATAAATAGGCTCAATTTACAAAAACACAAATAAAAGTATGAATTCATTTATTCTTTGGTTCAACACAATAAAACTGTTTATTGTACTGTTGAAATGTTTTTCATACATTCTTCAATAATTCAAACATTGTTTTGCTTTTAACCATACATCATTCTTAACTTAATTTAGGTCCTGAATTCAGGAATCAAATGATAATAACGTAAAACTAACCTAACATATTAAATTAAATGCGATAATTAAATCGGATCTTTGATCAGTACACAGCATCCATCTCTGTAACCTCTGTAGGCCAAATGGATTATTTTTAACCCGGTTTACAATATAGCGAAAAAATGACGTTATATCGCTATTACATGGCACCTAAACCATTTTACAATAATATACGCCGGTTCTGCGTTTCCTCCAAAGATGTGCGAACCGCGAGGATGCGTAGCGAGAATAAGAACCAATATAATCGCTTCATCTTCGCCTCGGTAAGCCGTTTCCACCACAGCTCTGGCGGAAACGGCTTAGCGGAGCTAGATTTTTGCGCATACAAAACAAGCGAGGAATGTGTGCGAGGAATGTGTACGAGGGATGTGTTGCGAGAAATGTGTGTTGAGATGGATGTGTTGCTAGGTTTGCGCATACTGTGCCAGTGCATTCTAACAGCTCCGCTACACATCTTCGTAGGCACATTTTCATCGCACAGCTTTGGTGGAAGCACCTACACATTTTCACAGCACAGCTAGACATCCTCGCACGACACATTTCCATCGCACATCTCTGATGGAAACGCAGCCTTAAAATATCAATATAATGTCTAATTGAGTAAGATTACTCAAAACCAAAACAAAAATCCCTTGCCATCTCTAGTCAAAGAGCCTGTTATAGATATCGAAGGCGTCGAACGTGGAATTCTGGTCGTAGTTGCTCTTCAGTCGGTTGTTCCTCAGCCTGTGTCCCGGTCGTCGTGGTCGGTTGGTGGTCGTCGTGGCCGCTGCGGCGTACTGCTCGTCTAAGCAGCAGCGTTCGTCGCCTTCTTTCAGACCACTCGTCTTTGGACAGAAAGGTGGGGAGAAGTTCTCGACGCAGTACGCTCCGGATGCCCTGAAAATGGTAGAAACGTGGTTTGAATTTCTGAGTTACATGTGGGTAGTAGAGTTTGAATTCAGTGGTCAATTCCGATAAAATTCAAACAGACTTTGAAAAACTTAAAACATAGACCTAATCTGTCTATAAAAAACAGACATATGAGACATAGTACCTATATACGTACCGCAAATATTCAAACTACATACATATAGGTAGGTAATATGATAATATTTTCACGATTTTCAACATTATTATACTATACAAGTAAATTTATTTATTTAGTTCTCAGCTCCTACTTTTCTTACGTCTTACTTAGCATCGTAAATAATTGGATGAGGGCGAAAGAAGGGCTAAAAACGTAATAGGTAAAATTGTTAGCCCTGTTAATGAACGAGGCACCGCGAAGTGACAACGAGCTATCGTTGTTGCTTAGCATTGCCTTTCGGGCTTCCTAAATCACATGAGGCAATTTTAGTGATTCTTGGTGAGATATTATCTCCCTCTGGTAAGATATCTTCCCCCTCCCTCCCGACTCTAATCTCACATGCGAAGTACAGCATCCCTCGCGTCATGGGCGCAGTAACCATACTCTTGTGGCAGTCCTAACACAGTCAGTACTCACGTCATGGGCGCGGGCTGTCCCAGCGGCACGGGCAGCGCGGACGCCCGCGCCGGCGGCACGCGCACCGAGCACCGCCGCCCGCACGGCACCGCCGCGCGATGCCGGAACAGGCTCTCCGCCTGGTAGCAGATCGCCCACACGTGGCTGCAGAGTGCCTCGTCTGGAATATAACGGAGGTTTACAATGGATATTTGGTAGACGAACCAAGTCATAGACGAGTGACCGTTATTTACCTAGGACAATCTGTTTGAAATGTTAAAAGTACCTACTGCCAGTTTTAAGTTTAGGTACCCTATTGCTTCATCACTTAAAGGCTAGCTTGTGCAAGGTAAAATATTTTGTCTGTACTCACTAGGAGTGTCCTCGCAGAAGGGCTGGCTTCGGCCGCCATTCAGGCAGAAGTCCGCGTGTCCCAGGCGCGCCGCCTCGCCGTATCTCCCAGCGTTGGTGTGCAGCACGTGGACGGCGCGAGCATCGCCAGGGTCCAGGCGCAGTGCTGGTGCTGAACGGATGAGCGGCCTGGCCGGGTCTAGACCTAGAATGATAAAAGAGTTTAATTTTGTTAGTGATGTAATAAATATTAAATACTTAATTATTGTGGAGGATGCGAAATCCCCAAAAGAAGATATTCTCAGGATAATATGCTTGGTCAGGTCGGAACTCAGAGCACACTAATGTTATGTAATAGGTATGTCGCGACTCGCGCCAATTCCAGAAACTTCGAAAGCACCAACATGGCACCAGTCGGCACTCGGCTACATTATGCTCTAGCTGTTATCTTGATGCTTGCGATTATGATATTTTGTCTTTGACACAAGCTGGTTGTCAATCTCACTTTCAGGTTCAAATAGAGCTTATATGAAACCACTGATGTTTACTTTAACCAAATAACACTGCTACATACTCCTTAGTTTCTCATAACGTAAGGTAAGCTCACCAATGATCCTATTCAGCCTGAAGTTCAGGAAGTTGGCCATGATTCCGCACATGTGGGCACCGAGGGAGTGGCCCACGCACGTCAGTTTATCAGGCCTGAGGCCCGCGCGGCGGAGGGAGGCCAGGGCCTCGGATACACAGCGGGCGACTGGCCTGAGGTTGTGGACGGCGGCGACGTAGCACGGCGGCTGGCTCAGCTTGCCCCAGTCCACCATGAACACGTTGTAACCACCACGACGGAGGTACGCTGGAGATGGAGTGTCTTAGTTAGGATTTTGCGTTTGTAGAAAACATTTTACGTTAAGTCTTATTACACGTATACTATACTATACTTATATTATATGATATATCATTGTATACTATACACTATACAGCCATGATCTAGAGTTTCCATAAATGTTAATTCAAATTGACTTCACACGTCTCTATGGTACTGCTTACACCTTGTAATCCTGTCTAGTCCTGTCTATAATACACGCCAAGTTCTGTCCTCTGAGACAGAATCAGCCATCGCCACTAGTCTACGGTATGCTGCATAATCGAACGTACTTACCTATAGGTAGTAGTACCTTGTAATATGAACTTGATGCATACCGCGGGTATTGACCCGTATTGGGGAGAAAGTTAGGAAGCGAATGCAAGTGGTGGCAGATTTGCTGATCCCATAAACGTAGGACCACTTTCACTTGCGTAATACCACCCAAAAGAAAGCTCATTTCAATATGGAAATATTCGCGAAGCATAAATATCCTAATATAAAACGCTAATTTGTATGCAAGTTGCAACACTGTGATCTCTATAATATGAAGGCTTTAGGCTACTGTCACAGAATATATATTAGTAGGTACTGATTCGAAGCAGAATATTTTGAATAATATTATGGTAATGATTGAAATCCTAATAAGTAGAAAATGTTATGGTTGTTTTGATTAAAAGGATGCTGATATTTTTGGTCCATAGATATTAGATAACATTGAAGATGGTAGTAACATAAAGTTAATATACCTAGCGGAATAGAGCAACAAACTCGAGCTGTCAAACCAAACCGAAATTGGTTTTCATCTGTGTGAAAAATATGTGTACTTACGTATACACTTACACAAGCATGATTGAACACGAATTATTGTCAACGGGCTGATCCGGGCTGACTGGACGTCAAAAAAGAGTGCTGCTGTCATGTAGGTATCACACGTCTCTTTTTACCACGCAGTGTTACTGATAGTGACATTCATTGCTTGCTAAGGCCTTTGTTTCTCTATTCCGCTAGGTATATTTACTTTATGGGTAGTAAATATAACGACATGTTGCCCATAGATGTTAGGAAATATTTGTTAGGTAATTAAAATTGACCGTTTACATCACATACCGAATTCGTCTAAGTATTTGCTTGCACAAGCGAACGAGGTGGCCGTAAACATAGCATTGAAGCTATAATATCGCATTCTTTAGATTTGGTAAGAATTAATATTAAAAACCCGTGACAAAAACTATCAGAGGGACACATAATTATTATTATTATGAGTTGTCAGGTAGTTTGGTAGGGGTAAAATTTCTATTTTCTAGAGAGGCTACTACGGTAGTCGCTTTAAAATTAACTAGTGTCTTGCATATTTTCTTATCGCCGCGGCAGTTTAGTACTATGTAATAATAAACCTCTGTTCTTTTTAAGTGACAGAATTGGGATAATTACGCAAAATAAAATAAATCTGCTCTTAGAAACCATTAAATCGCTATTCCGTTATGCTGGCATGGCAATGCTATAGCATTATCGCCTTTATTTGCCATTAATTATTACGATATTTAATGCAATAATTAATGGCATTTCTCGTTAGTGTGGTCCAGCATTAGCAGTAGGTAAGGAGCCGCAAGTACCAGCGTCATGGGCAAAGGCCCGTATTAACGAGGACCTAGACCCTTTGTGCCATGTCATTTCTAGGGCCCTTAGTCTTGCGAAATGGCTAGAGGCCTGATAAGTAAGGCCCGAGGTCAGAAACTAACCATCTCTTAGCACAATGATGGGCAGCGTGTCGTCTCCGCCGGCGTACCCGTGTATGAGCAGGATAGTCTCGTGCGATGGCTCGAAGCTGCTCTGACGGAGCCAGTCCTCGCTGAACACGTTTACCTGAAGAATATATTAAAAATAAATAAAGAAAAAAAACTTGAGAGGTGTCAAGGGACACCCGGATGGAACGAAGTTTTAATCCCGCCAGTTGACGTCATCGCCACATCAACGCCCTCTGCCCCTACTTCGCAGGTACTAAAATAAGTGTCGGTCAAAAATCATCGTTACAACTTTTCCGTCTATAGCCCCCTTTCGCAACACGCGATAAAGAACTTCTTTCCAATACGTGTGGCACTCGGGGACTGCTACGGTAATAAAAGCTATTGCATAGCATTTTTTATCAACTTTAATGCATACGCAATAAAAGCTATGCAATAGCTTAATTCCTCGATCGCGGATTCTTGGAAATCTATTGTTCTCGCGGCCACATGTGGCCGCTTGGGAGTTGAAACTACTTATATAAAACTCTATTAGCTGTCAGGAATCAGAACTCAAAAGAGTTAACTGATTAAATGACTGAAAATTGGTTACAACCTTTCATGAAATAGGTACACATACCTAATATTATTATTATCATACGTACTGCGTACAGAGTCAATCGTAAACACCCCTTATATTTTATCGTCGGTGGTTAAAATTAGGTATTTTGTAACCGTTGTAACATAATAATAGCTTTGGCAAACAACATAACCCGCTTTTCAGAAGTCGCTTTAAAATAAGACGTGCGTTTATCCTACCTGTGTTGTACAAATTGTGAGAAAAAACGTCTCAATAGGGAAATATAGAGCAGTGTCAATACAATACACACAAGAAACAAGGTGAATATCAGTCAATAGACAATATACGCAGGTAACAAATACCAGAGTATGAACTATGAATGGTTCTAAGCAACCAGGTGTATGGCTAATGGTCTACCTGCGGTCGTGTATCGCGCGTTTCCCGTAGTTCCACCTTCAGGAGCAGGGACATTGTTGGGGTTTTAGGGCGTAGTCCCGGGTACGGATCTTATGTCCGCCCCGGGGAGTCCCACATACCTCGGTGGTCCTCCTCAGGCCCGCCGCCCTGGGGATGCGTAAATGCATTCCCCCAACAAAAAAGGGGTATGGCCTATATAAATACAGTACTTACTTTAACTTTAGTGGCATAGTATTTATATATTATACTTATAACAACATTTATATGTACGGTAGAGACGAGATACGCTCACGTGATAGTGCATTGTTTTGCCTTCTGACGTTGTCTGTTATCACTAATCACGCTAAGCCCGGCCGCACATTGTCCGAATTCTGATCAGAAACATTTGAATTCCGCCGGACCGCCACCCCGCACACTATCCGAAATTTCCTTCCGGCGAGTTCGATCTCACTCGGCTCAGTACAAAATGTAAGAAACAGCGCGGACGTTCAACTGTTCGGCAGAAATGTCGTAGGTACAATGTTCGGTCGGGCTTAATCGCCAATTTGGGTAGCCATAATTTAATCAAAATTGATATCGCAAACATTAAGAGTAGGTACACGAGAGCGACAATTTCTTTGTTTCATACGAGAGTGCATATATACAGCCTAAGCCACTGAACAGTTCACTGTCTTGAAAATTGATCCACAAGCCAGTCGATTCTAACACAAGCAATCACTAACTAGAAGAATTAATTAAAAATAATCGGCCAAGTGCGAATCGGACTCGCGCACGTTCCGTACCGATAAAGAGCAAAAATAGGCAAAAAATGTGTGTATTGTATGGGAGCCCTCCATTATTTTATTTTATTATTATTATTAATTATTAAAGTACACATACGTACAATCAAGGATTTTGTGAAAATTTCAAGTGTCTAATAGTTACCATTATTGAAAATTGAAATCGAGCAAAAAAGGCCAAAAAAATACGTTTGTTGTATGGGAGACGGGAGCCCTCCTTAATTATTAATTTTATTTTGTTTTTAGTATTTGTTGTTATAGCGGCAACAGATATACATAATCTGTGATAGAAGTCTAGCTATAGCGGTTTTTGAGACGGACAGACATCACAAGTCTCGGTAATAGGGTCCCGTTTTTACCCTTTGGGTACGGAAGTCGGAACCCTCAAAATCGGTACCAAATAGGAGTTCGAAGTTTGCTTGGACAAAAAGACTTCAACGCGAATGAAGCTCGTGCCAAAATAAATCCAATAACATACTATTATAAAATTATTTTGTTCTTTTGGGTAAAATTGAGTAAGTACATTAGTTAAGTGTACCTACATAAGTTAATTTTGAAAAGAAATTGACTAATTTGTATATTTTTCAATATTGCCAATATTATTTTAGATATTAGGTAGGTACTTGTGATAAATGAAACTCTATCGTTGTTGTTTGCAAAATTATTTGCACTTGAAAGTTGAAACGCCATTAGGTAGTTAAAAATTAAAACTAATCACGCTTTGAAAATAAAACTTAAAAAAGTTTCATCGTGAAAAGTAAAACTGAATATTACAATAATAGCCAAAGTTAGAAATTCAAAAGTTAAAACTTAATAAATAAATCTTATTTTTTTTAATTTCTAATTTTGGCTTTTGTTGTAGGTACTTATTCGGTGTAGTTGGTTTAACTCCAATACACCATTCCCACTATTCAACTAGTCAAGAATACGTGGGTTTCATTGTAAACTGTAAAGTGTCTCCAATACAATAGAATATATTCTCCAAGAGCGTGACAAATGGGTCAGACCGTCACACGGCGACCGGTTGTAAGGACATGTGACACACTACACTAAACATGTGTGCTTCTTTAGGTACACTTGAATCGCAGACGTATAGGCTTTTGGAATTCTTTGCCCTTAGGCAGACAATATTTCACATTGATCATTGCGTTGCGACATCGTATCGCAAAAACACATCGTACAGAAATGTGATGCGATGTCGGAGTGCAAAATTTCAGAGGAAAATGTCCTTGTCGCATCGCAAATTTCCACGATGCGTTCTGCGGCATCGTCGGTCGTAGATTTTGACGATGCGACGCCGCAACGCAGTGTTGTGGCCTGGCCCGTAGGTAGGTATATTCGGGATAAAAAGAAAGTACCTAAAGCATGCGGCAAATTCGCAAAAGCTATGTTCAGACTTCAGTCAGGGACCAAGAGAAGAAAGCCAATTATTATGACTTAATATGATTCTTTGCCTCATTAACGCAAATGGAATAAAAATAAGTGTGGCACTCGCGGTCCGCGGACTGCCGTAGTAAAGCTATTACATAGCATTTTTATCATTATCAGTCGCACATACACAAACACCGTGCTGAAGTCTGTCGAACTGAAACGACGAAAGCACGGCAACGCCGCGCTGTGCCGGTCGGAGTGAGGGTGTTAGCTTTATTTTCGTTACGGAATTTCTTGATTAGGTCGCCGCGCTCACAGAACGCGATAAAAGCTATGCAATAGATTAACTACAGTAGGTATACTAACATAGGTATGATAAGGTAAGTAAGTAGCTGCCATGTGTGTTAAACTGAGGCTTACTGTGTAGATATTTGTAGGAATGTTATGATACAAATCGTTGTTTACTTTTGTAGTAAAAGTTGAACACGTATTACATATCATTTTAATGCAATTATCTATTTTATAAAATTATTTATTATGTAGCTACTAGCTTTTCACCTTCTCCTCAACTGTCCTGCTCTACTACAGAGCAGAAACAGGCATCTTGGTCGCCACGAATACTCATCCATAAGTGATCGAAGTCCACAGAGGAAATTCGTGACACCAACCCCAACCACATCGTTCAATTTATGAGCAGTATTGGGCTGGGGATGATACTCTAATGCGAAGGAGTCACAATAGATCCTTATGGGTCGCAGTGACGTCAGGGCTACAGCGACCTGCCTTCTTTATAATAATAAAAAAAAAAAAGCTACTAGCTACTCACAAATTGGTATGTATGTATTCTATTTACCCAGAGGCCATAGCTTAATTATTAAGATTATAAATAATCTTAATCTAACCTTGCCGTTTCTCAACATTTTTAAGCCTCCAATAAATAACGTTTGGTAAGGTCCACCATGGTCTAAATGAGTGTGGAATGTGGTAAAGGGGGCAGGGGCCATATAATTATGGAACCCATTAGGTATTCTGGACGTGGCTCTGTAACGGACGACCTGTACAGCGGTAAGTCGACCATGACCGACATGTCTTGACATCCATATTATCTACATCACAATTTGTTTACAATTGTTACAGTTATAAATTATTAATTACTGATATTTCACATTGATCTATGTCTATCTACTGGGGTCTAAGGAGAAAACAACAGCTTAACCCTTACCACACTGGATTCCCTTAGTTATGCAGAAGATTATTTATTTAAGTACTTAGCACAATTTATTTGTGTCCTTGTTTAGCCATTACATATTTTATTAGCCCTAGTCACATCTTTTAACCAAGTAAGTACTTATGTAAGAGCTGAGAATGGGATTATGCTTATCGTGTTTTTGCACTTAGATTTTTTTTACTCTGAGCATAAGTGTAGAAATAATTGGTAAGTACACACTAACTGAATAGCTTAAACGATTCTTTTGCCTAAGCATAAAACTATGAGTCGTAGAAAATGACGGAAACGACCATTTATTTTCTAATAGTTAACTTATTTATTGCCTATTCTCTAACAATGCATGTGCGTGAGAGTTTTATAACCAATACCAGCTAATGTGCAATATCTGATAACTATGTAGCTGGATATTAAACGTAGACATATTTTGTAATTCGTATGCAAATAACTAAGAGGATATCCTAATAGATAGGTAGTATGTAGATGTATGGAATAAATAGCCTAGGCCGCTGATAAACATCTAGCAACTAGCCAAGCAGTCAGCATATAATTTATTATTAGGCCATCAAGTAAATTTATGTTTATTATGGTTTACTGATGTCTACTATAGTATGGAATTATAATTCATATACGAATAGTCGCACGCACATAAACACCGTGCAGTCAGTATGGCAACGCCGCACCGGGGGTGTTAGGTTTTTCGTTACTTTTCTGATATTACCTACAATCTTCATATTATCAAACACACAGTATTCGAGAAAAGGTAGGTAGTGCCCTTGCGTTTCGCTTGGCCCATCTCGGCGGATTACTTGATATCAACTCTGTGGGACGCAGTATATAAGTTGAACTACTCACAGTGTGCTTAAACGGCTCATCCTCAGTGTACAAGTTGATGGTGACGTTGGCGTCCGGGCAGGGCTCCAGCTCGCGCCGCCACACGCAGTCCTCCAGCGTCGTGTTAAACATGTCCGTGTTGAGGAACAGAGCCTCCTTGATCGGCTGCCGCTGGCTGCTGCAGCCTGGAGGGAAGCTTGGATTGAGAGCACGGCCATAGCTAGAGGGGGGCATTGTGGGGCCCTACCTTAAAATCACAATGCCCTTCCTTAAAAATACTAAAAACGAAGATAGTAATATACAAAATTATTTTATTAAATTGTTCATAGTTTGAGATTAAAAAAAACTATATGTAGCAAGCAAAAATTTGTAAGCATGGTGATTGATTTAGGAGCCCGTACTCAGAGGACAGATCGATAATTATGATATTCTTTACTTCCACCCTACCTAGGTAATCAATACTGCGCCCTACTTCGAGTGTAGCTACAGCCCTGGTTGAGTCTCCCAGGGCTAAAAAGTCCGGCAACGCGCCTGCAGCTGTTCTAATGTTGAGTGTCCATGGGCGACGGTAGTTGCCTTCCATCAGGTGACCCTTTTGCTCGTTTGTAAGTTCCCAGTCACATTGTGATTTGCGAAATGATTGACCTAAGACTGCCTAAGAGTTGAGAGGGAGTGTAAAGGAAGCTGAATATAGAAGCCTCCCAGGACTTAGCTTATACATATTTGCTTGATTGCTGAATTGAGAGTTAAAAGGGAGTTATTATAGAGTATGCTAAAGTAGGATAGCAATTATTTGATCTTATGTCTTTAAAGTAGTTAGCTGTAGTAGAGTCCATGGTAGAGTCACAACTCACATTGTCTCAAGTCAAAATTTCATGTCTAGATAGGCCTCCTATTTTATATTTTTGGCAACACTGTACATGGATTATCTACATAGGTCTACCAGAATCTGATGGCAAAAAGTGCGAAAGTAAATTGACTCTAGCAATATTGGGAAAAATTGGAATAAAATTTTGATCCTTTTTTTATCCTTTAGCGGCTGATTCTGTGTGTGAAACATGCAATTATATGAATTTATCTAATGATCAAAGATATTTTTTGAAAATCTGCAGTCAAAATTTGCCATCAGATTCTGATGGTAGACCTATGGTTAAGATCAAAGTGATAATATAAAATATCGCAAACGCTACATTACCTTGTTACTATGTGAAACAAAACAATTTGTAATAAAACATTGTACCCTCGAGGAAATTGATTCCTAGGCAGTTGACAGACCAACGTCATTTGGTCGAATCGTGTCAAATTGTGATCTGTTGGTCTGCGTTTGACGTAACGCGACCAAACTACGAAGGTCCCCCATCTGCCTAGGAATCAACTTCTAGATAGTACTATCAGAGAAGTTGATTCCTAGGCAGATGACAGACCTAAGTAATTTCGTCGCGTTAAGTCAAACCCAGCCTACAGATCACATAATTGACAAAAGCCGACCAACTGACGTAGGTCCGTCAACTGCCTAGGAATCAATTTCCTCGATGGTACATCGACACTACCTAAAGCGGTATATTTAGACCGCAGACGTTATACTAGATTAAAAAAATATTACTAAAATATTGTTTTTGGCTTTAAAATTTTAGTTTCTAAATACAACTTCAAGTAGGTAATGTAAAAAACTTTTGAAAAATCCCAAAAAATGGCATTGTTCTTTACAGCACTATATACAATTAACACACAACATAAAAAAATATTATCCCTGCCTAAAATCAAGCTCTAAAAATTGTACGTACCGTTTAGAAAGACCACAAGGAGCAGTAAAGGTGCGCGCGCCATCCTTGAAGGCACACGAACGTGTGGCCGGCGCAGGCGCAGGAGTGGGAACAATTTGTATGCAATAGCCGCGAAATATCAGTGAAATGCATGGCGCGAAAGCAAAATTCCCCCCGTAACTAAATTATGCGGAAAAGTGACGACAAAGCGTACGGATCGGAAGTTTTTAGCAATAAATTGATTATTATATTGATTACATTAAAAATATTTTTCAGTACTTGAGGATCTACAAGAATGCTACATCGTCCAATATAAAGACAAATTATATATACTTTATATTCAAAATACGTCTACTGGATTTGGAGCTACTGAGCTAGTAAATAAAGATGTGGTTCAATAATTATACTATCCTTGAGAGTTCAGATTTAGAGGAGGTAAAAAAATTACATTCATCCTAGAGCAAAACACTATACTTGAGTTGCAAGTCATCATAAACAATAACAGTAATTAGGGTTCACTTAATTTTGTCAGCAAAGCTTTATTAAAATTATACATTTTGGTTGATATAAAATATAAATATTATGGAGATCACCTTTCGCAAAGTCACATAAAATATACATATAAGTAGGTAGAGCCGAATGGCAGTTGTAGAATTTACTTTCTTGTACTTCTCGCAGACTAGTAAAAAGAGGGATGAGGTCACAATAGGTATTGTGACTTGTGTACTAAAGTGAGGGTAAGAACCAGGGGTCAAACAAAAGATTAATCCAAATGAAATTCTCTAGGTAGGTATTGGGTTACCTACTTTTTGTTTTTGGTTGGTAATTATTTTTACTCGTAAGTATGCGTATATATAGGTACCTATTTTATTCTTTTAGTTTAGGTTCCCTATATAATATCCATCTCTATTATAGAGCCTATATTATCGTCATATTAGGTATGTACCTGATATGTTATAAATTACCACATAAGTTATCTCTATTTCAAAAGTTAAAAGATTTGTAAGTGTTTAGAAACAAAATAGGTAACTTAGTTGAGTCAGAGACCAGACATGGTAGAGTAATCTAATTTAGAAAAGAATGTGAACTTTCGTTTAGTAAATCTTCGGTGTTGAAATGATACTATTGTCACATCCGTGTGTGCATGAATACGTGAATGGCTGCGCATGTGTGCGGCGCAGGTAAGAGAGAGCGCGGTATAGCGCCGCGAAGCCTCCGCGCGCGCGCAGGTAGAAACATACTCTACGGCCAGTCAGAGCAACGCGCCCCGCGCGCGCCCGCGTCCATAGAGAATAACTCGTTTCATAAAAACAACATAATTCCAACCTCAAACTCCAAATATAAACACGAGCTTGTGAAACGTCGGAATATACTGTAAACTAATATAAATAAGTGCAAAACGGACGTGTAATATTGTTGCGTGAATGCCACGGTCTACGGCCTACGCGGCCGGCGGCGTTCCCCACCTACGTTCATTCAAGGACCAGCCGATGAACCTATGTCGCCACAGCTACAGATTGCGCGTGCTCCGTTCGATTTGGAAATGTTTATGAAAAATCGCGCCGAGTAGATCATCGCCCGATGACTGTTTCGGAATCGAGCGATACGATGTCAAACGCGGCTCAGTTTAACAAGCACAAGCAACAACAACTGGGTAAACAGGGCTCAGAACCGGTCAGCTTTCCACCTCGCTATCATCCGCCGCCACCTGCCGCGGCCGGCTCTAGCGTCGACACTGTAGACGCGACGTCTAAGGAGTTCAAACCTCCGTACGCGAGCAAACACGTCGACCCCGGCAAATTGCAGTATCCGACTCAGAATTCCGGGCCCATTCCCTATCAGGGCGGTCCGTATCCTCCGGTTAAGTATCCTCCCGGCTATCCGGCCGGGTACCCCGTCCCTCCCGGAGCGGGAAGAGTTCTCAGACCGTCGGGCGAAATTATTACTAAGGCGATCGTGCACGGGCCGGGCGAGGCGACGCGCTCGCGCAGCGCCGACGACACTCAGCGGGTTCAACGTAACTTCGAGGAGGAACAGATTCACCGCCGCTCCGCTGACATGCTCAAATTCACGAAGCGAATCGAGCCGGACAACAGACAACCGACCGATCAGAGGCGACAGATTCAAACGCTTTTGGATGAAATTAAGCAGCTGAAGGAGGCTAACCGTCGCCTGAGCGAGGACAACCAGGAGTTAAGGGATCTATGCTGTTTTCTGGACGACGATCGCCAGAAGGGACGAAAGTTGGCTCGAGAATGGCAGCGATTCGGAAGGTACACGGCTTCGGTGATGCGGCAGGAGGTATCGGCTTATCAGAGCAAACTGAGGGAGCTGGATGATAAGCAGCAGGAGTTGATACGTGATAATTTGGAACTTAAGGAGCTATGTTTATATTTGGACGAGGAACGGGAGCGCAGTGCGTGCGTTAACTGTGGGAGAACAGCTGGAAGGGAGAGGGACGACGGCGACGGCAGCAGCAGCGGGACAAACGCCGACGAGCCCCCCCGTCCCGCACCTCCAGCCGTCTCCATTACCCATCCTCAACTAGCCGAGAGAACGGTCCAGTACGTCAGAGATCTGGAGCAGAAAGTGCGAAGGCTGGAGGCCGAGAAAGGGATCGGAAGTGGATTGGGCGAGAGGCCCGAAGCGGTCGTCCGTGCCCTACAAGTGTTGGAAGTGCGGGAGCGTGTAGAAAGGGAGCGTCGAAGGCCGGCGCCGGACCTTGACACTGGAGAACAGGCTTTGGTCAGGGAGATGTGCAACGTCGTGTGGGGGAAACTGGAGGATGCCCCACCTCAGGCTCCCCCGCGCTGACAATTCTGTGACAGATCAGATAACACGTGCAGAAGTGAAACTGTGAGAATGCAGTGGAATTCTCGATCGAGGTCAGAGTGAATGATGTCGGCCCTACAGTGCCTTTAGTAATGACCTTGTTTAAACGTGTCTATATCGATTGACGTGCCGTCTATGTACTACCTTGCCGTAGTTGTAAGCCGTGTTAAGCCCGAAAAGTACAAACGTAGCATTTAGGAATTACATTAGTGTAGCTGTGTAGATAAGTACCACTTAAGTAGCATTTACTTCTAGTTAAGTACTTATTTGGTCATAATGTAAAACGCTGCAAAATGGCTGCAAAATAATCTGGTTTTGCTTAACACTTTTATTTGTTTATATTTTTCCACGCTTATGCTAAGCCATGGGTCTGTTACTACCTATGACTTTTCCAAATTATCAAACAGGAACATGGATTAGCGTTAAGGTGGATTAAATATTTTCATAATAAGGTGGAGCATGTCCAACAATCAAGATAATGAGGCTATGAAATAGTTTAACTTGGTAAATTGTATATCAATCCATGAAAATAAGTGCGAATTGTAAGCACTTGTTTAAGTATAATTCAGAAAATGTTTTCCCCCTAATTTAAAGAGTTCTGTTATCTAGTCACAAACTACAAACAACAATAAGATCCCGTAAATTATTATTAATTTATTTTAAGAATAAACTATATCAGTTAAATTTTACCTAAGCTACCTTTAGTTTTCTGTTTTGTTAGGTAATAGCTGATAAGGCCGTTCTTGCTAGTGTTATTAATTTATTTGTAGTGATTCCGAATTAATAAATTATTGCTGTTTTAATAGTGGATGTTCTTTGATTTTATAGTTTTAAATGAAGTATAGGTACCTACTACGTAATATTATGTTAAGTGATAAGTGATATAACACAGGTGACACAACTGCACAGATAATGTTGGTATACCTAATACCAACATTATCTGTGCAGTTGCCATCCTCCTATCTGAAACCAAAAGGCATCTCATGCCCCCAAAAACACTTTCTTTTTAAACGTTTTAGGCCTACTTCTACAGATCTGGGTTAAAGTTAGCCAGAGGTCATAAATCTCAGCTCTCTCCTTCTTCATATTATTTAACAAAAGATAATATAACGCCTACGTTTACATAATAATTATTAATTACTTAGCCCGTGGTTAACTTTCATCCAAGTCTGTGCAAGGTGCAAGGCGACGAAATGACGTTTTACAATTTTATTTTTTCATTAATTTTTTTCGTTCATTGTTGTCAGTCACTGACAGCCATAGGTATAATTTCTTGGCCTTGTTTTAATTATATTTCCTTTTAAAAATAACTTGGTAGTGAATTATGTCGTATGTAGATGTTGTGGGAGAAGGTGGCGAGGATAAAGACACCATCGGCGTAAGCATCCAGACTTCTTGCTATCTATATGTTTGCAGTATTTTTGCCTTTGACAGGATCTATGCTAACATGGCACCATCGTCATAGCACACCCTCATTCCTCAAAGAAACTTGGATGTGAAATACCTATGAGTTTAGAGTGGATTGTACCTATAGCCTACCTGTGCATAATAAGGGCTATTACTTGAATTATTACTCGAATCCTGTAGTTTAGAGAAAATAATCGTAAGGTTCTTGCGGGATTTCCTTCTGGGCTTAAGCAATTGCGAACAAATTCTTAAAAACGTAGGCACTAGCTTTGTATTTCAGTAATAATTATCGACTTTTATTTTGTGTTTTGTTATCAAAATTATTTGAAATAGGTACAAAGTTGATAGAGCTTAGAACTTTAGAAGCAAATAATGTATAGCGTAAAAGGAGCAATATACACTTTGTACATTTGCTCAACAGACTTATGTAGGCGCACGCAACGACAAAGGAGAGAGGCACGGGCGCGGCTGGGCTCTGCTGCCAAACGGCGACTTCTATGAAGGCTGCTACTGCCAGGGTATGAGAAACGGTAAAGGCTTGTATGTATTCAAGAACGGAGCAAGATACGATGGTAAATATCTTCTGCTTAACCCTGCTACACTGTACACATAAAGGTACCTACATACTCAATTTCTGTGGAAAATTGCATAGCAAATGGCATGCCGTGTAAAGTAAGTCGCGCTTTGACGATTCGACGATTGAAACCTAGGTACAGCCTAGATATGGATACCTCTTTGTGTGTTATCCTATATTTGTGCTATAATACCTTACAGGCGAATGGCGCCAATCCCTGAAATACGGTGTAGGAACAATGATATACCCGGATGGATCGCGGTACGAAGGGGACTGGAGACACGACATGAAACACGGATTTGGGGCATATTACTACCCCAACGGTGACATCTACGAAGGCGCCTGGTTTAAGGGCAAACGGCATGGGATGGGAACCTATTTTTATGCTGAAAGCCAAGTAAGTGTGACACACGTTTTATTTTATTAAAAAGTTAGGTAGATACTTAATTATATGGACCATTAAAGAATGTTATCAACTTATAAGTAGGTATACCTAATACTAGCTGACTCGGCAATCGTATTTTGCTATAGGTATAGGTACAGTATACGTTATTTCGGGTATGAAAAATTGATACTGATCGATTGTTAAGTATTATCACTTATCAGACCACCCCGATAAGCAAACAAAATTGAAAATTTCATTATCGGTCCAGCTATTTTCGGAGGAAATTGCAAACACTATGTAATTCGTGTCACAGACTGTGATAGATTATGAATAGCTGCCCTAATTCAGTCCTGGAAACCAAGCAACTTTAGAGCGGTCTTAAAAGCGTAGAATTATAAACCTTTAGAAGAGGCATTCCATACAATCGTCAGCGCAAAAATGTGTCACCCTCGAAATGAGTGAGCTCACTCATCTGAGAGCAGTGTGCCCTTATACGTAGGCCGGTATAAATAGTCAGTACTTAAAATGCGACCCGCTCTCAAGACGCGGTTCGGCTCTGTGATTGGTCCAAATTTTGACAGCCAACCAATCACAGAGCCTGAACCGTGTCTTGAGACCGAGATGCATCTTGAGTACTGACTATTTATACCGGCCGTAGTATCCCTTATTAGTCTGTGAGTGTGCCTTAGGACGCGGTGACAGTCGGACGTGTTTAATGCATTGATTACTTACGTAAAATATGCATTGAAAGCGTAAAATGAGTGAAAGAGAAAGTAGTATATGCTATTACTGTAAGACAAAAAAGGACGACAATATTTTCTCGATACACATTGCTACAGTTTTGATGGCTTTACATGCCATAATATCCAAGTATCAAATTGACATCGTTGCTTATAAGTTATAAGGTGGTTATAAGAGTTAATATGATCTCAGGCAAAATTCATGGGTACCTGGGTCAATGGAGTCATAGAAGGCCCTGGACAAATCATTTACCCAAGAGTACGATTCCACGGCTCATGGCTGAAGGGAAAACCGAAGGGTCCAGGCTGTTTCGTTTTCGACACGAATTGTATGCAGCATGGCTTCTATATTTGGATCAAAAAACCTGATCTTGCTGGAGGTGAAGAGGAAAGTGAAAAAGGAAGTCTAAAAGAGGATGTGAGTGAGGAAGAAATTGATAAGGATGCAGGTAACACGTTATACTTACATTGTATAACCATAATATAGAACTGTAGTGCTTGTTATAGAGCATGCCTATTATTGTAAAGTTGCCAGAATTTTAGGAATAGTTGAGGCATAGTTGAGGAGTGACGGAACAAAACATGATAATTCCACTTTTTGTGAAAAAAAGTTAGCAATGACATTCGACAGAATACCAAATTACGTCGTCCGATAAGCTGATGTGGTTCGAATCGTGCTTATTCCTATAGTAAATAGCCTCTGAAGTTGAAAGTTTGATGCAAATCATGATATTTCCATGTTGATCTGATCAGAAAATGATATTTCCATATTTTACAATAAGAAAAATACACAATTGCAAATTATAAAGTGTTTATTATGGCCGGGCCACACTAACGTTTAATGCCGTTAATAAACGCGATAATGGACGTTCACCGCTAGTGTAGCCACAATTGAACGCGATAATTTTGAACGGCGTTCATGATCGCCGTTGAACGCCGTTGAATGCCGTTGAATGCTCTAGTGGCGGTACATCAAAGAGCGCCGTTGAACGGCGTTCTCTTATACTATTAATAATTATTGTACCTATTACCTAAAGATTATGTGTTAGTTGCTGGAGTAAAAATTATTGTTCTCACACTTACCATAAAAAATTTAGAGATAGCATAATATTAGGAACAATTAATAACAATTCAAAATATACTTAATTAAAAGCCTTTTAGGCCCACTTGTGCCAGACTCTATCTAATAGGTAATAGGTATCTATCTATGGACGCTTCACACCACGTCAGTCTGGCCCCGTGATAAGTACAAACAAACAAACAAATATACTTTATTGTGCACAAACCAGTGAAATTTACATTAATTAAAAGTCGAGACATAAGTATTATTGTACACAAGGGCGGCAAGTACCAGAAGGACTTGTGTTACGGTTACCCAGACAACGGAAATATATAATATTATTAATATTTAATACTTTTAAACTATACATAATAATATATTTAAGGTTTTTATTATATGATACCAGATACACATATAAATTAATACACATCCATGACCCAGGAACTTTGGAAACTTTTTGTTCCGTCGGCGGGATTCGAACCCGCGACCCCTGGCTTGAGCTACCAATTATAGCCCACGAACTGAGCCACAGAGGTTGTCTTTAAGACTGAGTTAACACGGTTAACTCTGAGTTAAATAACTATATTTCGGAGTTAAATTCTCATCATGTCTTGGTGCAAGACATGATGAGAATTTAACTCCGAAGGTCCAAGAGTTAGTAGTATGTGGAATTCTCTTACACCAAAATTGATGTAGACTCAAAGGAAGTAACAAATAACAAAATAACCGAAATTATAGAATATTGAAAAATGGCATAGTGATTCTGTAAAAAAATCTTGAATATCAATTATCACCATAATAAAAAAAAAAGTTTAAAAACTAAAACCCGACTACTAAAACACGCTCTAAAAAGTATGAAACAAGAAAACAGTTTATAGTAATATAGAAATGTTTAAAGGATAGCCGTGGTCGTATGTATGCCCGGTGCCCCATTAATTTTGTTATTACTTATTATCTATATAATCTATATTTATTAATCTGTTTTGCTATAGTAGGTGGCATACGACCACGGCTATCCACATTTCCACATCACTAGTAAACTGTTTTCTTGTTTCATACTTTTTAGTTTTTAGAGCGTGTTTTAGTAGTCGGGGTTTTAGTTTTTTAAACTTTATTTTTAATTCAATTATTATGGGGCTAAGATTAGCTCGATAAATTTCTTAACCTTTCCAACTCCTCAAATGATCGAGGATATTAAGGCCGCGTTTCCACTGACGCGGAGCGGAGAGGAGCTTAGCGGTGCCGAATTGACCAATCACCATGCTCGAAATCTTCGTTCCGCTTCGCTGTCATTCCGCTGGAATAGCACGATTGGTCAATTCGGGCACCGCGAAGCTCCTCTCCGCTCCGCTCCGCGTCAGTGGAAACGCGGCCTAATTGAATGAGGCTCGAAAGCACACTCGAAAGAGCCCGCATAGTACGGGCTGGGGGCGAAGCCCTCCACGTGGTAATTAAATGACACTCAAAAAGTATGTTTAGTTATGGTACCACATTTTGTTATATATTATATATTTGTTCCTAAAAAAGAATTAAAACTCAACCCAAATTTAGGCCAGGGGCGACCTACAGATTTGATTATTGTATGTATAGATATTGCATTGAAGTGATTTATGAATTCTTGCATTAATTATCAGTCAGGAAAAAGGTTTTTTTTTGTTCCTTTAAGTCCCCCAGATGGCGCTATAGTCGATTTACGTGATTTCATGTAGCCTATTATAACTAGCGGACAATCAAGAGGCTTCCAACGACACCTCATTTGTCCAAATAAGATAAGTAGTTTTAAAGTTAAGAGGGAACAGATGAACATCCATGATCCATACCCACATACATACATAGTACACACAATATACATACATACAGGTCAAAATCATAACCCTTCTTTTTGCTTCGCCGTAGTCGGGTAAAAATACACTTCAAATTCGAACATCTCGTAATTTTCAATGACAATGCATGATGTTATTTTTTTTACAACAAGGAAAGCTTTTTTATAGTTCTAACAAAATAACCAAATAGTTTTTTATTAAATTATTCGATCATTAAAAAAAATAAAAATAAAATGTATAATTTTCTCCTATTTCGCCCTATCAAGGACGCGGGGAGCGTCGTAAGTCGTAACCGCCACTGTACAAGGCGCGCTGATATGAATATTATTTTAATGTTGTTTACGTCGATATTCGTACTGACAGACATCGACCTGCTAATTTTAGGGACAACCTTGCCTTAAGTAAAGTAAAATAAATAGCCGTTGGCGGCTCAATACTGAGGTTCACACAATGAAAAATAGATGAGAAGATTATTATAATAATAATGTGTATATTACTTATTGAAAGATTGTAGTTGTAACTGCCTAATTAATTCATTATGTTCATAACGTTTCTTTGCATCTTCCAGTTCCATAGCCCGCAGTAATTGGTTATGTTGCAATTTCTCTTTCTCGTCTAATAATTGACACTTGAGCAATTCTTTTTGCAAAGCCACCAGCTCCAACTTTTCAGTAGCATATCGTTTCTTTGCATCTTCCAGTTCCATAGTCCGCAGTAATTGGTTATGTTGCAATTTCTCTTCCTCTTCTAATAATTGACACTCGAGCAATTCTTCTGGCAAAGCCACCAACTCCGACTTTTCAGTAGCTAGGCTACTCTGAAGACCATCAAAAGATGGCCCAACTAAAGCTTTTACTTTATCCAGTAATGGGTCATCATCACTTCTCGGTGGTGGTCCCCCGCCTGTAATAAAAGCACACAACATGTAGGTATTATATACACACACTGGCAAAATTAGCGGAACATAGTTAAAAAGGGGCACAACTTGAACTCAAGTGGGTCGGGCTGTCTGAAATCCTTTTTTATAGTTTCTAAGCTCATTTAAGAAATAAAATATTGAACAAAACTGACAATTTGAGAGATTTTTATTGCAATTATGCCATAATAAATGTTTTTCGATGATTGACGTTGTAAGTGTTTCTGATAAGAATGGCGTTTTTAGCGGGGTTCAAGGTATGCCAGCTCATTCGATTGTTTGGTTTTTGGAAGAACACATTGCTTAGATATAAAATTAGTGATTTCCCAGCATCTACGACAGCTAGAGCTGTAACCACGATAGAGAAAGGTCACACCTACCGTTCGGTCAGTCAGGCCTTAGGTGGGTCAGCTTCCGTGGTCCATCGTAACTTTCAACGCTACAGAGAGACTGGATCTTACGTCTGGAGACGAGAACAAGGCAGATATCGGGTGACATTGGTTCAGGATGACCGTTTTGTTAGGGTTCAAGCCTTAAGAAATCGACCTCAAACTGCTTTGCAGACACGAAACCTGTCGGAACAGGTCCGAGATGTACGTGTAAGTGATTGTACAATAAGAAGGAGACTTAAAGAAGTTAAATTAAACTCAAAAGTGCCAGCAAGGGCACCAGAACTTGAGACAGGACACCAAAGAGCCAGGCTAAGATATGCGCGTGAACATCAAAATTTGACAAGTGTATGAAATCGTATGCTGTACAGTGATGGGAGCAAATTCTGTGTAAATTTTGTTGACAGGCGATAAAGAATGTGGATAAATGGTAAGGAACGCTATAGACCATCAAACTTAACGGAAAAGTGGCCTATCATGCAGGCTTCGAAATGGTTTGGGGTGGCATATGATTTGGAGCCCGCACGGAGCTGATGATTATTAATGATGGTACTTTGACAGTACACGGCTAAAGCACAGATGTCCTAGAACTGCATGTTGTGCCTTTTACACAATTTTAGGCAGTAACTTCAATTTTATGCGCGTCCATAGTGTAAAAAAATCGGGCATTATTACCTAAATTATGCTGGCGTAGCCTAGGTGGAGAGGCCAGCACGGTCTACGGATATGGATCCGATTGAGGACGTGTGGCACATCAATGGGTGAACGGTACGAGTTAAACCTCCAGCTCCAAAAACTGTTCAGGAGCTCGAGTTGGCGCTACTGGAGGAGTAGGAGAATATCCCACAGGAAATGATTGACAATCAAAATGCAAGCATGGAATGGCGTATCCAGGCCCTCTTGAGATCCATAGAAGGCATTAAACGCTTTTAACATGGCATTTCTGTATTAAAAATGGAAAATTTAACTTAAAAACTTACTACTGAAATTTCAAAGATTTGCTTATTTTTTTTATTTTTGCGGAATTTTTTCTATGTTGCACGTTTTTATGCCCTAAATTTATATAAATTTTATTTTTTAATCATCAATTTTTAAATTAATAAAGAAATATATAAAAATAAGCGAATAATTTACAAAAAAACTGAATATTTTGTTATGTTCCGCTAATTTTGCCGGTGTGTATATAATCCAGTAGTGACTAGTGAGTAGACAAAGAATAAAAAATGCCAGTGACTAACCTGTACCCAAGATCTTCTTTTTAAAACAGTTATCTTTTGTTACTGTCTCTTTTCTTAGCGCTTCAAACTCTTTTTTACAATGATCTTCCGAAGCTCCTGTACCCTCAGAAACTTTTTCCCAGCCTTCAGAAGAAGTGCCAGACTCTTCAATATTTTCTAGAAGCACTATCCTATCAACTGGAAGTTAAAAATAGGTAAGTAATAAAATAACACTTGACTTTAGATGAGACCATAGCATGTGCATATACCTGGAATATCCATTTTAGCATCTGAAGCATTTTTCTTTTTCGCCTTCTTTTTTAAATTCTTGTAATTATGTTGCAGGCTCTCGACCGTGCGGTAATGACCAGTGGCGATACTATTAAATTCTTTTTCCACTGCCAGCCAAGCTTTTCGTTTTTGTTGTAGGTTCTCTCCGTCAATTTTTTTATTTTCTATAAAATGCTTATATTTGGCAACCGTTTTGCACAGTAGCAAATTGTCACTATTTGTGAAATTTGGGCCTCGTAAACGTTTCTTCTCAATTTTTATCATCTTCCGAGTTCCGCCTAATTTATTTGCACAAAATATCACAATAAACACAATTCACAACACTGCACAAGTCACAACCCACAGAGTACATTCTTATAATTCACAACCACAACTACCTACCTACTACTGTATAATGGCTCCTCTTCAAGATGGCCCAGCGCTGGCCCATCGAATGGCGCATGCGATGGCCATGCAATGGTCGCAACGCCTCTACATGATGGCCGTGTTCAGTTGTGATCTAAACGTCGTTCAAGATGGACGTGTAAGCATTAGCCATTGTGGCAATGCAAAACGCGCATTTTTAATAATTTATGACTTCACCAGATGACCCGGTGAACTTCGTATCACCTCCCTCCTAATATGAACCTTCTTTTGAATTCTACAAATAATTATTTCGAGATTAAAATTAAAATAATGGTTTATGGTAGTGATGATGATGACAATGATGAATGTAATAATAGCATAATATGCTTTCTGTTCTTAAAACAACGCAGAAACTCCCAAAGTCTAAACTTGTATCTTTGAAAAGTCAGGAGTTATATAATATTGTAAAGTTTCAATAAAATCCGTTCAGTAGTTTTGAGTAAAAGAGTAACAAACATCAAAAACTAATTATAGCTTCATTATCATTCATTATAAGACCGCGTACTCGTCAATTTGAATGAAATTCGTAAATTGTAATACGAATTACGACGTCCTCACTCGACCGCGGTCAAGCGACGACTGTCGTATCGCCAACGTGTAGAGGCGTACCGCCATCGCTGGGCCATCATCCTTTGATGTGCGGCCGAAAAACCGACACCGCCGCCATTCCACGGCCATCGCTGGCGCCATCGGCCATCCTACGCCACTACGCCCTCCCCACGCTGGCCCATCGTGATGGCCCACTACGCTGGCCCATCTTGTAGAGCGGCCATAAAGCACTCATGAAGGTACAGATAATGTACCTTCATGATAGCACATCTCTGGGCGCGTTCCACTTGGCGTTGAAAACGATCAAAACGCAAAAATAGGAGGCATTTTCAGCGTTTTGATCGTTTTTAACACCAGGTGGAACGCGGGGTCTAATAATTATTCCCCTGTTCCACTTGGCGTTGAAAACGATCAAAACGCTAAAAATAGGAGGCATTTTCAGCGTTTTCATCGTTTTCAACGCCAGGTGGAACGCGGGGGTAAGGTACGCTGGATAGCTGATAGCCTTTGAAATTACAGCTATTTTTTTGTGCCTATTTGAAGCGGAATCAGCGCCCCTATTATTCGGGTAGAGAACTAAATCTGACGTTAAAATGACGTTTGAAAGCCGCCATATTGGCGCTGATAGCAGTAGGGAGCATAAACCTATAATAGTATATTATAAGTCTATGGTAGGGAGAGTATTTGGAACATTGGAACAACAATTAACTAGTGATGACAACTGTTGTTATTGGTTGTGGTTACGTCAAATTTAGTTCTCTACCCGAATAATGGGGGCGCTGATTCCGCTTCAAATAGGCACAAAAAGCAGGTAGGTCTGTATCAGATAACTATACTCTAATCTGTGCAGTGTATTATAGAGATCAGTGGCCCTAAATAATTATTCAGCTTTCCCTCTATCATATTATTTGGCTGGATGTAAAATGAAATGAAGATGATTTAAGCCCAGTCAGTTACAGCTTGACTCTGGGATAAATTCTTCTGGTGCAATAATATGTAGTATGAGCACTGACATTTATAATATTATGTGTATATGTCGCAGTCATCTAGTTCAATCTGCGATTCGATTGAATGACTAGCGCATTCATTGAATGACTCCGTTCAATTGAATGACTTGGCCGAACGTTGATTGTACAATCGTCACTCAACGTTCAACTAGTTAGCGATTTTTAACATAGCCCTTTGAAGAGAGCGGATATGAAATTAGTCAGGTAATTGAATGTATTTATTTTTAACGGAATAGGAAATGTATAAGAACAGTATATCATTCTTAGTTAATTAATAGCAATGTATTTATTACTTCGTCTGTCCAATACGATTGGATTTGGTTAGGTTAGATGGCAAGGCGGGAGCGTAGCGCAGCGAAGCTCCCGCCTTAGCCATCGTGGTTATTTTTTTTGTAAACCACCCAGAAGTAGCCGTCGCCTCATAATTGAAGTCAGTTTCTAGATTAACCTATTAGTACGCCACCAACAAATATTTAAAAAAATCATAGCATTCCATTTAACGACTTCACTATGATGACGTTTAGTCAAGACGTTAAACGTTACAGTCAGCGTCTTGACTAGTTGTCCTTCAGTCATTCAATAGAACGGTGTCATTCAATGAATACGCTAGTCATTCAATCGAATCACAGATTGAACCAGATGACTGCGCCATATTATACACGTACTGTAGTACTTACTATCTCAGTAGTACCTATATGAGTTAAAAACACAAACTATACCTAATATAGATGGCGGCCCACTGGCGCAGATCTGAGTTAAAGTTAACTCTGAGTTAAACATCATGTCATAATATTCTGTATCACTCACCAATCACATGCCAATCACTCACTTGGTGAGTGATACAGATGACATGATGTTTAACTCAGAGTTAACTTTAACTTAGATCTGTGCAAGTGGGCCAAAAATTAAAAACGATAACACTGAGTTAGTAAGCCCGGGTTATTTATTTAACTCAAAGTTTTGGTACAAGTGGGCCTTAGTTATCAGGACAAATAAGAAAATCTCAGTCATTAGTCATTAGTCATTACTCAAAAATTACAGATAAAATACCTGTATGGAGAGCCCGGTCGGTTACTGCATATTTGTCAGAGCTCATGCCACCTGAACCAGTTCCACTGCCAGTGCACGACTCCCTGGCCTCGTTGGTGGCTGAGTCGGTTGAGGCTTGTGCCAGTATCCAGTTTGACCAGCCCTCGATATCTCAGGAAGATGAAGGTGCAATCAATGATGACACATGGCTTCTGCACCGACAAAAATTCATCGAAGAAGCTGAGCAGCAAGTTGTCGCAAATGATGTGTAGAATCACTTTTTAATTTAATGTTTCAATTTAATTAATAAAAGAATGCTTTGCAAATGTTTTTTAACTAGATGACACCCATATCTCCGTTGCGCCAATGCATGGCCCCCGCTACCATGTGTGCAATGCACACGGGCGTCATCCTCTAGGGGCGCCAAATCGCCATCTTTAGGGGCGCCAAAACCAAGGACCCAAAAAATTTGCCTAAAGGGGCGCCAAAATCCTTTTTTTGCACACAGGCGCCAGTAGCCCTTACGGGGGCAAAGCATCTCCATGCCAAAATTTCAGCTAAATGGTTCAGCGGTTGGGGCGCGGCGTGAAGAGGTAACAGATAGACAGACGGACAGACAGACATGTGGATTATAATTTTGAATGAAGTTATTCTGCTCTTTAATTTAAGTAAAGCTCATAGATTCAAGAAATGAAATATTATAAAAATATGCTCTATGTTAAAATAATAAAAAATATTAGCATAAAAGAAAGAAAATATATAATTTTTGGTTTATGTACTTTATTAGTCAAAAATACAATAATTATTATAATTTAAAAATCTAATCCATACAACTAATTAGGTAAGGTTATCAAACTGAATCCATTTGTAAACTAAATGTTTGGTTTTTTATGATAACTTAAAATATGTACAATAATGATAAGCATTAGAATACTCCTCGGATAATATTATAATTAATGAATATCTCAGGTATTATTAATTCAAATCCTATTAGCAGCGTTTCCCAACCTGTGGTCCGCGAACCCCTGGGGGTCCGCGAGCATATGTATGGGGGTCCGCGGTGTCATCTCTGGACCATACATAATCCGAATTTTCAGCTGTTTGTTTTATTAAAGGGGTCCGTGAAAGCTGTGCTTGATTTCCAAGGGATCCGTGGCGAAAAAGGTTGAGAAACAATGCTACATACATAGGATACAACCTTTTCACAAACAACACTGTTGGAAAAGTGTGTGACATACCAGTAATATATTATAAAATCTCTCGCATGTAACACAACTTGGAAAAGTTGCATTCTAAAAGCTCTTGAATTTCATAAAATTACAGTAGGGCCTAGGTAATCCGGACTCCCGCTTGTTCGGTGATCGCTGTAATCCGGCCGGCCGGAGCTTTAAACACTGCTTGAAAATGAGCTGAAGATAACGAATTTGATTGAATCGATCGAACTACGAAGTTATGTTTCTGCGTCAACTTAGATACCGGGCTTTCGAAATGAAGAGTGAAAGTCATTTAAATAGAAGTTGCGTATATGGTATAACAGTCATTTTTTTAAAAAGAATTAATATTTTATTTTAACTTACTTAATTACAATCATGTAAGAAATTTGCATGGTTGTAATTATTATTAACATTTGCATTTTGTTTAAGATATAATTTAAAAATTGATTAATGAACTAATGTTAAACATGTGTTTTATTAACATTAAATATGTATTGCATACTATAATCCGGACGCATCGATAATTCTCAAAGGGTCTTATTTTTGCCTCTACGGATTAATGAGGCCCTACTGTATTTAAAGCGAATTCACACTATTGATATTAGGAAGTTATTTCTTTTACTTTAATCTTTGCCTCTATTTACTTTTAACATGACAATTTGGGGCTTGATGAATTAATATTATGAAAATTCCCAATAATACAACTTTCCCTGTAATATTTTAACAAAATATCCCGGAGCCTGAGTGCAGAATGTAAATTTCAAAATGTTAGTTTAAATGCAAAAACTTACCATTCTTCACTTTTCAGTTGAATTTAAACTTCACAATAACGGAAATACCTTTTATTGCTCCACTCCTATTTTAATAAGTTTAAATTAAAATTAAACACCTTTTAACACATATTTATATCACTTCATTAGTAATTTTCCACACATTATAACTAACTTAAAAATTGTGAGCCCAAGTTTAAACCCATAGACCATAGTACATTGTTTCATACAGGTGTGATGACACCTCTGGCATTGCACAAGTTTTCTATGTTTGAGGATTTGGTTGAGGATTGTTGTTTGACGGAGCATTGCTATTATTATCAAATGTAGTTTTGTTTTTCAATAGATAGGCAGCGAGATAGTTGATGGGATCTGGAGGTCTTTCTTTGGCTAATGCTGAGAGTCCTTGTAATAATATGGGAACAACAGTCTGGTCCAAGTATTGGCGGGTCGGCAATGCATTGAGATCAATTCGAGATTTTCGATTGGCATTGTTTTCGTTTTCTTTCTCCATCGTCAAAATTTTCTGCAAGAAAAAAACTCAGGTTACAAGGTATACCTAATAACAGAAATGTATGCCACTTTAATTATGATTAATTTAATAGTTAAAATAACTGTTAAAGCTTTAAACTAAGGATCAAGAAAACTAACCCTAACGGATTCCGGTATCTTGGACGAGGGTTGTTCTTCTTTTGAGGTTTGATTATCTTTTATAGAAGACTCTGACATCGGTTGTAGTTATGTTATGGTTTTCCACATACAAGTTGCTATTTGTAGTAAATAATTATTATAGGTAAATACAGAAGCCAAAAATATAAATAGGTACCTTTACATAAAAATGTAAATAAGTGGTAAATAATTGCAAAATGCAAAATAAAATCGCATTTGTCAGTTCGATTTCGATTTTCGATCTTGACATAATCTTGACAAATGACAATGACAGGGGTGTGTTCCTTAAAAATCAAAGTACGCTGGTCAACGCGACTTGAATCCTAACAAGATTTGATTGGCTGCAGAGACGTCAAAATGTTCAATAACAAATACTAACAATTCATTACACTATGGTCAGTACACTGTAACTAGAAAATGAACACATTCCCTATGTCAAAAAATGTTTTTTTCCATGCCAGCAAACATGATTCTTTGCCAGTTAAAAAAATATATTCTACTCTAGTACTCTCATGTCGTTTTGTATTTTATCTAAAATACAAGACGGCCTAGCGTAGTGGGCCATCGCCCATCAGTCATCACGATAGCCCAGCGTGGGGAGGACGTAGTGGTGTGACGTTGCAACCATTGTATAGAGCGCGACTCTTAACTCAGAGGTCATGGGTTCGATTCCCGCGTTGGAAACATGATATTTCCAAGTTTGGTTAGGACAATAATTCAGACTGATCACCTGATTGTCTGACAAGTAAGACGATCCATGCCTCGGATGGGTATGTAAAATATCAGTCCTGCGCTTCATCTCTCGCCAGTCGTGTCGGTCTTCCGTCCCACTGGGTTAATATGAGAGTAAAGGAATAGAGAGTTCTAGAGAGTTCTCTTGTGTACTGCGCACACACTTGGGCACTATAAAATTACTCCTGCGTAGCTGGCCTGGTTTCAATGAAACCGGCCACTGTCACCGAAACCGGTGTGGGAGCAATTATAGCCATGCATGGGCGTATCCAGGTAGGGGCAAGGGGCAGCTAAATGAAATGTTGGAAACCTCCGCTAGGAGTAAATATTGTGTTCTGTGTTGGAAACAAAATGTCTTTTCAGTCACATTAATAAAAGTCAATTTATTTATTTAAACCAGACCGACCATCTTCTAGAAACAGGTATGCTGCCCCCCAACCAGCTGAAATCCTGAGTACGCATGTAGCCATGGCATGCGCCATTTGATGGGCCAGCGCTGGCACGTTGTGAGTATAGTAACTATTCGTTGAGCGCTGACCCATCGTGTATAGAAGCTGGTATAGACGCATAAATCATAATAGATGCTAAAATGTTTCTAGCTATACAGGGTGCAATTAAACCTATCTGCCAAATTTATAACTTAGCAAAGTATAATTATTACGTCTTATTAGGTACATATTATAATGTTATATAACCCCCATAACAACGGCTGGTTTACCCCAAAACTCAACACAATCTCATCCTTTACACCAGCCGGTAGCCGTTAAGAGGTTGGTTTATTTTCTAATCTAAAGTAAAAAGAAAAATAAAACTCATAAAATGAATTCACATTCTTTACTTCCTATGCTACATAAGAATAAAATTGTTAAAATAAGGCAACAATAAATTTGTATTAAAATAGATTTTTAATCTATGATGCCCTCTTTACATTATGGTCTGTGTCTATTCTCTATAGGCTTGTGACGTGTGTCACTCTCTTGAGGAGTAAATCTGTTCTGTGCTCTCTTGTAAAAAAGGCCTCCTTGAACTTGTGCTAACTAAAAAGTGTATTAATGTATAAAATTAAAAATAAACGTTCTTTGTATAAAAATAAACAGTGTTTCCTATAGCAATCCACTTCCACTGCTCGAAAACATATTCTGCGATCAGGTTATGGGCCCAGAACTCCGGATTGCTATAGATTAATATCGCGGTAAAGCGAGGTCGGAACAAAGAACGGGCCGGGTCAAACGGTATAATATCATGGAAGCTACTTCGGAAAACCAAAACTTACTATTATTGGAATGCTTATCAAATTGGATGTCATGGAAGTTCCAAATTCGGGTAATATTAAAAGCACAAGGAATATTTGGAGTTGTAGACGGGTCGGATAAAAACGATGGACAAGATGTAAAATGGCCGACACGAGACGCAAAGGCACAATCTATAATAGTAACAAGGCTGAACAACAAAAACATTTTACAGGTGTCTAACTGTGAGACTGCTAAAGAAATATGGGAAAAGTTGTGTTCCATATATGAATCCAAATCTGACACGTCTTTACACATATTGCAACAAAAATTTTTTGAAGCCCAATATACTAAAAATGAGGAAATATCATTATATATAGCAAAGCTAGAAGGATTGGCAAACAGAATAAATCAGGCAGGTGGAAGTATACCAGAATCCATGGTAGTCACTAAAATTATTAGTTCTTTGCCGGAAAATTTTAGACATTTTATCTCAGCTTGGGATTCAGTTCCTATGGCAGATAGAAAATTATCTGAATTAATATCCAGATTGGTGCTAGAAGAGCAACGTAACAATATTTTTGAGGAGAAAATGGCTTTATCTACCCAATCAAGAAACAGCGAGAGAAAATGTTTTAAATGTCAACAAGTTGGACATTATAAAAAAGACTGTAAGAAAAACATGAATAATATTAACAATGGTAAAAACTATAAGCAGTGTAAAATATGTAAGAAGTTTAATCATAAAGAAAAAGACTGTTGGTTTAGAAATAAAAGAAATTCATACCAGAAATCGGACAATGTAAAAGGTAATACAAATGCATTTATTACATCAGCGATAAACTTTTCCTTTGCAAACAATTTTCTAGAAGCATGCTGGGTGGTGGACAGTGGTGCCTCGGAACATATGTGCAAAAATATAAATATGTTCAAAAATTATAAAACTTTATCAATTCCGAAAGATATCATAATTGGTGATGGTTCAATCATAAAAGCTCTTGGTCAAGGTGAAATACACTTGAGTGCTTACAATGGAAAACAGTGGATACCTACCATTCTATACAATGTTTTATTTATACCAGAAATAAAAGTAAATCTGTTTTCATCATCGGTAGCAATGGATAAAGGTTATACAATGAGATGTGATCAAAAGACATGCACTTTCATAAAAGATAATTTAATTAAAGCAACCGCTTACAGAAAAGGAAAAATGTATTTAATGAACTTTAAAAACGAATCTGATATTGCTATGGTTGGTCAATCAAATAGCGGGCTCGCTGAGTGGCATTCGAAGCTAGGTCACCAGAATATTGAGCATGTGAAGACTATTCTGAAACAAAACAATATTGAGTATAAAGAAGGTGATTCAGAGATATGCACATCATGTTTACAAGGTAAACAACATAAGTTACCATTTAATAAAAGTGACACAAGAGGTGAAAAACCAGGAGATTTAATACACATGGACATATGTGGACCGATGGAGTGTGTGTCACTGGGAGGTGCAAAATATTTTCTTTTACTAGTTGATGATTACTCAAAATATAGAAGAGTATATTTTCTACGAAATAAAAATGAAACAGCAGAACATATTAAGAACTATATAAGTGAGAGTGAAAATATAACAGGCCACACTATTAAGGTTATGCGAAGTGACAACGGAACAGAATTTGTGAATAAAATTGTGGAAAAATTATTAAATTCTAAAGGAATAAGACACGAGAAAAGTATTCCATATCTCCAAGAACAAAATGGTTGCGCAGAACGCGAGATACGCACAATTGTGGAATCTGCTAGATCTATGTTAGCGGAAAGTCAACTTGGAAAACAATTTTGGGCAGAAGCAGTAAATACTGCAACATACATCTTAAATCGAACAGGAAAAAGTAGAATAATAGACAAAACTCCTTATGAATTATGGTATAAAAGACCAAAATATAATATAACTAACCTATACAGTTTTGGAGTAGACGTCGCAGTTCATATACCTGATCAAAAGAGACTAAAATGGGATTACAAAACAGAATTTGGAAAATTTGTTGGTTATGGAGAGACAAGTAAAGGATATAGAGTATACTTACCAAAGAAAAATGATGTAGAGTTGAAAAGAGAAATTGTGGTAATTAAAAAGAAGTATCAGACACATAATAATAGAAATAAAGGTATATATGTACAAGAAGAAGACTTACCTATAGATAACCCCGAAGAAGATGAACAGGAGGATTCTAATATCAACTCATTCTACGAAGAAAGTTCAATCCAATCTGAAACAGAGGAAGAAAATGTAGAGTTATATGAAACACCAGAAACAGATGAAATAAATTTGCTTGAAACAGAAAATAATATCTTACCTCAGGTAGCAGACGTTGATAACACTAACAATCAAACACAAAAGAGGAAAAGAAAGCCACCGAATTGGATGAACGATTATGACACAAACTTTTTTTGTCTAGGCGAAGAGCCAATATCCTACGCAGATGCAATGGCTAGTCCGCAAAAAACAAAGTGGGCTGAGGCCATACAGAATGAAATGACACAACTGGAAAAAAATGAAACCTGGGAAGAGGTGGAAAATGTACCTAAAGAGGAAAATGTTATTAGTAGCAAATGGGTTTTTAAAATAAAAGAAGCAGATGGCAACAAACTATACAAGGCTAGGCTAGTGGCAAGAGGTTTTGAACAGAAGAATTGTGACAACAATACATACACACCCGTAGCGAGCTTAACAACTTTCAGAACTATGATGGCAGTCGCAGTCCAAAAGAGGTTACCAGTATTCCAGATGGATGTCGTAGGAGCATTTCTGCATGGTGAAATTAAAGAAAAGGTATTTATGAAACTTCATAATGATAAAATTGTAAAACTTAAAAAATCTTTGTATGGTTTAAAGAAATCACCCCGTTATTGGAATGAAAAATTTAATAATTTCATGTTACAAGAAAATTTTGTTAGATCCAAAAATGACCCATGTTTATATTTTAGAAAGCAAAATGACAAGTTTATATACTTATTGTTATATGTAGACGATTTAATTTATTTTGGAAATGATGATATAGAGATAAAAACATTTAAAAATTCATTATGTAATAAATTCAGTATGAAAGATTTGGGAATAGCAAATGCATATTTGGGTATAAGTGTAAAACAAGACATAAAACATTTTGTAACAGTAATAAACCAAGAAAAATATCTTAAATCATTATTAATTAAACATAATATGTATAAATGTAAAACGGTTTCTACACCACTAGAGCAAAACTTTAATTTTGAATTGTTGAAGAGAAATAAACCAGAAAGCAAAGAAATTGAGAGTACTTGTAGAAGCATATTAGGCAGTTTATTATATGCATGTTGTACGAGACCTGATTTATCATTAGCAATAGGATTTCTTAGTAGATATTTAAACTGTGCAAGTATGGCATTATATAAGTGTTTAAAGAGAGTTATGAGATATATAAGAGGTACTATTTCTTTGTCATTAGTGTATAAGTATAATAATAGCAATGTAACATTACAAGGTTATACTGATGCAGACTGGGCTGGGGATATAGCCGACAGAAAGTCAACTTCTGGATTTATATACTATATATTTG
Organism: Plebejus argus; assembly: GCA_905404155.3. Taxonomy (NCBI): domain Eukaryota; kingdom Metazoa; phylum Arthropoda; class Insecta; order Lepidoptera; family Lycaenidae; genus Plebejus; species Plebejus argus. Next base: position 4,565,137 of record FR989929.1, on the reverse strand, counting down.
ATTGTCCTATTTCATGGGGTACAAAAAAACAACAATCTGTATCATTATCATCTTGTGAAGCTGAATATATTGCATTGTGTTTAGCTATAACTGAAGGCTGCTGGCTTAAGCAATTGTTAATTGATTTTGGATATAATGTTAATATAAATATTTTAGAAGATAACTTAAGTGTAATAAAAATTTCATTGTCTAGTGACAGTAATAAAAGATTAAAACATGTAGATATAAAATATCATTATATAATGGAAAAGGTATGTAATGGTGAAGTTAATGTTACTTATGTTAATACAAATGAGAATATTGCAGACATGTTTACAAAGCCATTGGGCAAGCAATGTTTTGAAAAGTTTAGGAATTGTATAGTTAAATAAAATTTTAAGTTTAAGATAAAGTTATTTTGTAAGTTATTCTGATAGTGTAAGAAACCAGTCAGTCAAATATTTTTTTTTTAGGTTTCTTATACTATGCTTATTAAGGGGGTGTGATGGAAATAAAAAATCAGTTAAGGGTTATAATATTATTATAATAAAATTTATTGTTGAGGGGGTGTGTTAAAATAAGGCAACAATAAATTTGTATTAAAATAGATTTTTAATCTATGATGCCCTCTTTACATTATGGTCTGTGTCTATTCTCTATAGGCTTGTGACGTGTGTCACTCTCTTGTAAAAAAGGCCTCCTTGAACTTGTGCTAACTAAAAAGTGTATTAATGTATAAAATTAAAAATAAACGTTCTTTGTATAAAAATAAACAGTGTTTCCTATAGCAATCCACTTCCACTGCTCGAAAACATATTCTGCGATCAAAAATAATAATATTATATACAAACAAATCAATGTACACGCAACACGCACTAGGTAAGTAGGCACAAGTTTTAAGAAGAAAAATATTTCAGGGTATGTTTGCACATACAGGAAATATTAATTAAATCCTAAGGCGCTATATTGAAAGTAATTTTACCGCAAGGGCAATTTTATACTTAATTTGTATGACTATAAAGTCGTGAATACTACGTAATAAAGGCCAGAAGCTATCGGCTCGCTCGGAAAACATGCGAAAAAACGTAATTTTGTTTATTTAAAAAATAACTAGGAGCATTTAAGAAAAATGCGTATAGACGATTCTGGATTGCAAAGGTGTCTAATTATTAGACTAAGTATATAAGGGGGGGGGGGTCCTGAGGGTCCGGACCCCCCCCCCATTACTATCCATCTTACTTGTCCAATCGACAATATAATATGTACTCGTAGTTACCACACCGATTTTAATCGGCGAGGTACGTGTATTTTTTTCCTAAACACGTTACCTATTTGCTGCTGCGGAAACCTTCATAGGCGAGTCCAACTCGCACTTGGCCGCTTTTTTACGTTAGGGACCCCCCCCCTTATCAAAGCTATATATACGCCCGTGCCTACCATACATCTCGTTTAAAAATAATCTTCAAATTTCGTATTTTTGAGAGGTCATTTCGATCGAGAAATGTATCAAGGCAAAATCATGGAACTAATAATATATACTATAGGCAAAGTACATTAATCGTGTTTCTGGTTCTTCTCAAACCTAGGGCTATGAAGATATTATGTATATCTCATTACCAGATTTGTAACATTTCTGAGGGTCCTATAGTATTACTTCAAAAAGGACGTTAATATCAATATAGCGCCTTATAGGTGGTTTAAATGATGAAAAGTTAATTTTATTCTATTTTCAAACGTATATAATACAGTATATTACAGGTACTGCGACAAGAAAGTGAAGAAATTAAAAAGTGGCAACATCGTAGTGTCGTCAATGTTGCCACTTTTTAATTTCTTCACTTTCTTGACGTACTTTGAGTACCACTACCTAAAGCTAATAATAATCTCATTCTTTCAAAATTATTTTAATATTTCGATCGCGGATTCTTGGAAATCTGTCGTTGTTCTCGCGGCCGCATGTGGCCACTTGGGAGTGTAAGTATTATCATTGTAAATCTGATAATTTACAAAATGTTTTTACGGTGCAAAAATACATCTATATAATATTATGTATAAAATGTTTGAGGTATAGAATAAACAGAGTGACAGTATATTACAATCTATGAGTTGATAATGTAAGTTTTTTGACGAAGACAAACCATTACACTAACGCATGTTTAATTTACTCGACATTCGACAAACTAAAATAGTGTATTGTGTGCTGTTTTATCGTAAACCTATTTCTCAGCAGTTTAACGACAGCAATCTGTGTCTTCATTACGATGGCGCCAAAGATAGCCTTGATGACTATTCTGACTTGTAATGCTTCAAACTATGATTTGAGTAGGAAAAGATAGACAGAGAGTTATAGTACATAGAGGCACTATTTCTATTTAACTTACGTTAACTTACTTTGTAGACGAACAAATTTTGGTTTAACCAAAGAGGTATTATGTACTAGGGTTTAACGCATTTTATTGGACCTCTACACGTCATGTACGTAGAAAAAAAGGCGGACGGAGTCTTATTATACACAGAACTGTTCAGAGTCGGCCAGGCTGACAGCATATTGTGCACGACTGCACTCACACATTCTTACGCTAGTCCATACCATTTGACAGGCGTAAGAATGTGTGCGTGGCCGACTCTGAAGACACAGTTCTGCCGTCTGCGTATGATATGACTCCGTCCGCCTTTTTCTTCTACGTTCATGCCTCTATAGTCTACATTGTATAATATCTATTCTCGACATTCCTTGTAATCAGCTGGTATTAAATATTTTACCACTTTTCATATAATGAATATTATTGAGTTCAACTTCAGACCATTCATAGCAGCGAATGCAATTCTCTTGATAGATTTCCTGCTGGTTTCGTTAATAAGTAATAATTGATGTTGAACGCGTGAATGTATTACTGACTCAGTGGTTTGACGTTAAACGTATTATGGTGGAGTAACATAAAAAACGTAGGAAAGACTAGTTAAAATATGTAATAGCTAAGAATGTTTAGGTAAGTACTTGAACTATTGATCTTCTAGATTATTCTAGAATATTCTGTTAGATTCACAACAACATGGACATCGATTTTGAACTCATGCTTAAACTAGGCACATTATCCACTTTCTAAAAATGTCTATTTCAATATGTTTCGGAGTATTATGAGATCACTAGCTCCAAAATTTTAAGAAGACCCTGTTTTAAACATATTAAAGTTAATATACCTTTTCGCTAGGTATATTAACTTTATGGTTTTAAAAAAGCCTCGTTTTACCAAGCATTGAGCTGTATGTGACTCTCTGCCGCACTCAGAGACATAATGATCACTTTGAGTTTCACAGCAGCTACCGTATGGAGTTTTTGTCAAAATCTTCATCAAATTAAAATTAAGTATCAAATATCTCCAAGTGCGGCCATAACAAAAATAGAGCTCAACAAGCCTTTATATGAACGTGACGAAAAAAGGAACTAACGCTGCCATCATACAAAAACGCCATTTTTGACATTTCTCCTTTACCAGCAGCGCCCCCGCCCACGTTCATTTAAAGCCTTATCGCACTTTAATCGCATCTTGAAATAGACAAGTCGGAAACAAAAACCACTGCTGAGTAAATCATTTATTATGTTCTAAGATAGTGTGGTGGGGGCGGGGGCGGCGGCGCGGGGCGGAGTCTCGGACCTCGCTCGAGCTGCCGTCGCCAGGACGCCATGGTCTCGCTCAGCGTCCACAGCTCTGAGAGCAGGGAGAGATCCAACTGACGCAGGCTGGCCTGAAATCAAGAGGAACCATGTTTAGTCACTGAAGGCCTGTAGTTGAGGAATTCAGACAGGTCAGATCATTTCGAAGAAAGAAAATCGTCAATCACTGAAGGTCAATTTAAAATCTACTACAAAGTAGATTTTAAATAGGTCAGACTATTTCGACGATCAATTTCTGGGATCTCACATCAATGAAAAGTATGAAATGTTTTATTTTTAACATGCAGCAATTGTAATACCGGCGCCACACATAGCACAAATGTTTGAACACAGACTTTGTCACACATTTGAACACTTGTATGTTGAACCTGCCAGACATGTTTCACAGAGTTTCACATACATTTTCACTTCACAGTTGTTGCAAGGACGTCAAACAAGACGGACGACTGATTTGACGTGACAACTGACCACAGACAAGAATTTTTTTTTTCTTATTATGGCACTTCGGCTTTAGCCATGGCCAGTGTCGAGCATAATATAATATGGCAGGAAAACAATATTTTTTATTTCAATTTTCAGCATCGTTTTCCATATTATCAGGTCTAAAGTCTAGTCAAAGTCTAAGTAAATGTCATTACAGTCAGAAAGTCAAGTCAGTCGATTCAGTAAAGTGGTAGACGCTTTACTGAAACTTTTGATGGAGTTTTGGAGGGAACACAAAATAGCACGTTTCTGGGTAGTTATTCCATTACACTAAATTTAGAAGTTCTAAATAGGATTCTAAAAAGAAGACAAATTAGAAGCTACTTATTCCACTTGTCCTAATTTAGTAACTAAATCAGTTGCACAGATTAAAAATCAGTTGTGACGACGCGGCGATTTTGGCCAGACGTTTTCATAATGGCTCCAGTTCTGTCAAACCAACAAAAAATCAAAATAAATAAAAGGCGAAAAAGATGGTTGAAAGAATTTTTGCTCCACGAAAAATTATGAATCATGAACTTTCTGAACTACTTGGAACCAGCAGACTTTAGAAATTAATTATGAATGGATTCCAGATCGTATAACATAAAATATATTGACTTTAATACAATAAATGGTTGAAACCATCTGGCAACACTGATTTAGTCAGTTAGAAGTTAGAACTTAGAAGCCACATTTTTGCCGATTTAGTACACTAATTAGGATCCTAGCTTTCTAAATGTTATTCCACTTCACTAAATTTAGTGACTAAATCATTTAGATTTCTAAATTTAGTGTAATGGAATAAATACTTAATGCATCACTTTCCCACACGTCTTGTGCACGATAACGAATATCTTAATGGATAATATTCTACTGCCACGGCCGCATATTATGCGTAGTGCTTCGCGCTAAAACCGATTCTGTTGGACGATCTTCTTGTATCGTCCAATAGTAGGTATCGTCTCATAGCACGAAGCTTCAGACGATAGACGCAGGTGCGGCCGGGCCCTTAGCCCTACCAATATTACACATTAAAACCCAATTAACACAATTTTAGGAAAATAATTATACAAAAACACAACATCACTCTTTCACATTCCCGGCAAAATACTTCGATCAACCACAGACTACATGACATGTAGTCTGTGGTTGTATATATTGTATTATCTATGGACTACACAGAAGTGTCAAGTGAACTTTGCGCATATGTGTAGCAGGTAAGCAAACATTTGAACATAGATCTTTGAGCTCTTTGATGTGCGCCAAAAAACCGACATCGAAGGGCAAAGTGCAAATGTTTGTACAAAGCTGTGAACAAAGTCTCAAAGTCCCGTGCTACACATGTGTACAAACAAGTGTTCAAATATGTGTTCAAATGTTTGTGCTATGTGTGGCGCCGGCCTAACACACAACTTTGCCAAAGCAAAATAAGGTTTAGGCATGTGATGAGAATACCTTATAAATAATTATAATCCTTATACATATTATTATAATGTCTATATTATTTTAAGGTAAAAAGCTTAATGAAAAATTGTTTTACGAAGTTTCAACTCTACGACAATAAGATATAAGAATAATATTAAAGAAAATAGGTGCGTCCTATTTTTCACTTCACCACAAGAGGGCCTTCCTGTTTTTCTAATGTGCCTTTAAATAATATTTGCAATGGACTTATCCACCTAAAACAAATCTGTGTCAAGAGAAAAACGAACAACGAAGAGAAACACTAGCAAATTGTTTTTAATGTTCGTATGCAAATCACAAAAGTCGGTCGTGCGACCTTCCTGTTGCCTTCTCCGAGATTGCGTTAGGTAGGAATGTACTAATGTAGCGTGCTAAGCTGCTCACGTTTGACATTATGTACACAGTACAAGACAAAAGCTTTAAGAATTTTCTAGAACACCTTTGAGAAATCCGCAGCATTCATTAGGACTTATTAGCAATAGTACTTTGCGCTGTGAATAATTAATATCAAACAAAAACAAGACGAATTAAGTGACGAAAGATGAACACGTTTTCTATTTCTATCAATTAGTGAAACAGAAAAAAAGAAATGGAATCGTTTCATGCGTCACGAGATAAAAACGATTATTCGTGATCTTTCGTGAACAGCGAGAGTACCATTAGCAAAGAATACTGCAAAGGAGTTCAATACAAAATACAAAGTGGTTAAAAATGATTTCCGAAAATTACAGAAACTTAAAAAGTAGTTAGTTAGATTGTAAAGTTATTACATATATTTTGTACAAAGAGGGTAGGCCGGGTCAAGGCCGGGCGCCATCTTGTCTTGATTTTACGTCTGCCTAGATTTGTGTCTAGATTTTTTCCGCGATCGAGGGGTTAAAGGCTGTCATAACTCTACATTTTGTCTCCAGAAAATTAGTTAATTAACAATTATTTAACTAACAATAAACAATTATTTTAATTTCGAAAACAAAAAAATGCTGCATAGCAATAACGAAGATTAATTATTATAGACAATTACTGTTGTTGAAGATGCTGACTATAACGATTAGCATAATAGATCCATACTGAAGATGTGTTTGAGGAGTACCATTTAATTTGTGCGCAGCTGCTGCATCTCCCGGCAGCCAACGTCATCTAATAATGGAGAATGGCGAGCAAGTACTGAGTCACAATATTATTCGGTAACGGGAGAAGCCGCTATAAATAATTTGGATAAATTTGAAATCACAAACCAATATAGCGGAACAGTTGCGCCGAATCGTTTGTTTGAACGTGCAATAAACACTGTGTGAATGAATGATGTCAAGGGAAGTGGGAACAGCATTACGCCGACGGCTATAAAATATTTTTACTTGGAGAACTATGTGAACTGAAACTTAGAGGTATGGAATTGGCAAGACAAAAATGCGACAAAAATTTTAGATGATACAAAAAGTGCCCAATCTAAATCTGACGAATAATACTAAGACGTATTCGTTTCCGCATTTGAACCTAACCCTGAAGGTCATTGATTTTTTAAATAATTTAGAATATTAGGTTAGTAAGCCTTTAGTATCATTTGCAAGGTGAGCTATCTAACGTTATAAACGACTATTATTTCACCTGCAAATTAGGTGGCCTAGTACATCCATACTTAATGAGGACAATCAATTTTTAACGATAAATCGAGCAAAACGGTACCACGACACGAAAACCAATACTCTTGATTGAAAATTGAGAATATTTTTCCTCTAATTTAAAATTTCTTTAATAGATTCGTAGTACAATTTCATGCCAATAAAAACTAAAATAGTCTTAAAGCTGTATTGGTAACATCCGCTATTGGAGACTAAAGAATGCAAGTGGAACAACTGTTTTGAGTTGTTATTGTTGCAACTAGTTCAAAGGAAACCCCTATTAGAGTTCAGTACGTCCGAGCTATTGTGTACAAATACCAGTCTATAGTTGGCAGTTGGAACAAAGCAGTTACACCACGCCACCCAATCATTAACGGTGAAATTTTCGAATGCAGATTACGTCAATGTTGTACTTTGCAACAATAGCGTCAATTGTACATATTTTCTTATACGATCAGGGGGGCTATTACGAGCTCTTATATCCAGCCAGTTTACAGGCCAGTTTACAGGCCGTTGCATAGACACGGCTTGTAAACTGGCTGGAAACTGGCTGGATATAAGAGGTCGTAATAACCCCCTGTACTTATTCAAACTTTCAAAGTATCTTCACTTCAGAGTCGTTATAGTTTATTGAAGAAACAATTAAGAATTTTAAATTTAAATGTTTTGAATTTATCTTCATTAGTAAAAGATGCATCATTTTCTAAGTCTGAGCCCTTAGTAAGTTCTACATCTTCTTTAAACGAATGAGATCTTCTATCAAAAGCCCATGGAGCTATTTAAACCTGTTAGTATTTTGTAATCAACGACGGCGCCGGCGCCTACCGGTAGGTCTTACGCCTACAGTCCAATACACCCTTCATACTAATTTGAATTCAATGAGCTTCCGGCATCATATTACTATCGCTACCAGAAGAAAGCACGCAAGTCTATGATTTCCTTAATATTTTAAAGGTTTTAAATTGAATTATGACAGATGATGGTTATAATTACACACCGAAAAGTAAAACTGTTTCAGGTGTTTCTTTATTATCTCGTGCTGTTGCAAAAAAATCAAACACAAAATATTATTTAATTATCTACAAAAAACCTATTCGATGTTTTAATTGAAGGATTTTTCTTTTTAAATTCTATAATAGTTCTACTAAAGAAAACATTCAAAGAAAACATACTATGTAGTAATAACAATTACAATGCAGTGGCAAACAGCTGACCAACTAAATCGATCACCCAAGAATTCGTAACACAAAAGCTAACTGTTTCTATGTTGTCACAAGTCACAACCAATAAGCTGCTGTTACTTGCGTAGGTAGTAGATTGAATGAATGAGTGCATACAAGTCTAAATAGCCAAGTATACGATGCGACAACGGTACACGTGATAGTATTGACATACCAGAGAACAGTTAGGTACGGAGGCGTTAGAAAAACCGTGTACCGGTCCACCCACTTGCCCAACGATTTTAGCCAAATATGTTAACCTGTCTTGTAATTATTGATACTTCATCTAACACCACAGTCCACAAGTACTTGAGTTCCGTTCCATTTCTTCTTTAAAGCTGTGGCATTCCGCATTAGTGTCCGTAGTTACAGTTTATAATATTATGTAATGCTACTGTGTTTGTATATTTTTGATGAAATGTAATTATAAATATATTTAAACGAGCTCTTGCCCGCGGCTTTGCTCGCGTTAAGAAGTTTGTTTTATACAAATTTTCATCCCCTATTTTAACCCCTTGGGGTTGGAATTTATCAAAATCCTTTCTTAGCGGATGCCTACGTCAAAACATCTACCTGCATGCCAAATTTCAGCCCGATCCGTCCAGTGGTTTGGGCTGTGCTTTGATAGATCACCATGTCAGTCAGTCACCTTTGAGTTTTATAATTCGACGGCAAAAAACGAAAACGTAGTAACCCGCAAAATGGAAAATGTAAGTACACCAGAGCCAAAAAACTTTTGAGATTTCAGAAAAAAAATCATATCTCCTTTTTCATTAAACCCACGCGCACCATTTTTTTAACATTTATATGTATAATTATCTTCTATCGATAAGAATAACTAAAATCTACCAGAAGTTACTTTTGAGATCCGTTTCTGTGGGTTACAGCAAAAGCACATATTATTTTTATATGATAAAACGCTGTAAATGAATCAAATAGTATGGGCAACTTCGAATCAAGTGTTTTTCTATAAAGCAGAATTGTTGTAGCTGCATACAAGAGTGTATGGAAATTGCCTCAATTTTGACTAAAATGTATGTTATATATAATTTTGATCTCAATTTGTATGATTGTGATGTTGGAGGTGATTAAAATAAAAAACGTTTTAAAAATAAGTAAATAATTTTGTTGCCATTCTAAGCTTACTCCATTTAAATTCCTTTTTTTAATTTATTTCAAATTTCTAACATTAATGACATTTCAGTGCATTTGATTTCGTTTTATATTTCATTTTAGTCAAAATTGAGGAAATTCTATATACTCTAGTATGTAGTTACAGCAATTGCCCATACTCTTTGATTAATTTACAGCGTTTTATCATATAAAAATAATAATATTTTATGTTATTTACAGCAAACGTTAAGGTAGTCCCTCAAAAAAAATAGACTAAATTCCAACGCTGCACAAAATTTTCTATTGGTCGTAGAGCCACGGGAGTCAGCTCATTAGACGCAGATTTTTTTTTGACTCCAGATCTGTAATGATAAAAAAATGACGTGGGTGTGGGTTACTACGTTTTCGCTTTTTGCCGTCGAATTAAATATACCTATTTTACCGCCGACAATTCCACCCATTTAAAAATATGTAAGTAATGAAAATAATCATTACCTTTTCAGAAGTCAGACCAAATGAAAAAAATATCTGCCACAAAGCGATCGAAACTAAAACTACGCCTTGGCTTGTTGGTAAAATATGTCACGTGTGGTTATTGTTTCACACAGTTTTTTCGACCTCAGATCTCTGTCTACTTTTTATTTGCTCCGAGATTAAACGGAAGCCTACATAAACACGGCTGCGAATGTGGAGTAAAAAACATTCGGCGAGACCTTTGAGGATATTACCTGCTCCAGATCTCGAGGCATTCGCATTCGTGAACACGCGCGCCCCAGCCACGGATCCGGTTCCATATAACGCCGTAAAAAATATTACGAGACCAGCATTCACCACGCTCAATTACAACTTATTAATGTTTAATGGTCTATTGATTAAACTATGATTAATAAAGAATGGCGGGTGAAGAAATGTATCGAGCGACGTGGGTTCTGAAAGTATGCAATAAGTAGGTGACATGAAAAAAGATCTATCAAGATAATCAATAGCACAACATCTTTTAAGTAGAACGAAGCTGGCTGCTTTTCTAATAATTATATGTTTTATCTTTTCATTCCGTAATTCTTTAATTTCATCTCATTTATGTTGTTAAAAAAAATGTTGACAACGCAAAAAAATTCAAAGCATCCTATCCATAATGTCGAAAGCAGATGATTCAGCTGGGAACTAGTAATCGGTATGTTAAGCCCAGTGACAATGTACAAAAACATACACACGTGCCACTACAATTATCACCAGCAGATGTGGCAAACTCTTCAAAAACATCTGCTAGAGGCTCAGGTAGTTGAACGTTATAGAATGGAGTTTTAAGTAGAAAAACTGAATAATGTTATATATTTAATACCGTTCATTCCGCATTTTATAACATTCCTACAATAGATAATAAAGTATTCAAGGTTTCAAATATACTTTCACTGACAGACGCCTTTGTGTTTAACGAAGCAAAAGGGCAACGCTGATTCTTTGTTAATATAACTGGAAGATCAAGAAACTTTATCAAAAGTCTTGAGATTCTTACCTAGTAGTGCATGCAAATATTTTTAATTCAGTAAAATAAAATATTTAAGTCTAAAATTAGTTTACTTTTGTTTCTGGTCCAATAATTTTCTGGGTTTCATCTAAATCATTAAATGGTTTTTATTCTAGTTTAACAATATGAATTTTTCGACACATAATATAGACATTTTTGGATAATGTATGGTCTACTGTTCAAAATTTTGCTACCAGTCTGTTATTAAGATCTACAGCTACCAATAATGTTACTGTCAAGGAATTACAAATTTTTAATCAATTAGAATTCTCAAATAAAGCCTTGATGGTTTCAAAGGAGTTGACGTCATGATAAACCGGGTTTAAGGCACTTGAAGGTGACTGGTGTTCATAGTTCTCTGTTCACGCCTCGAATGACGTGTGTATTGTGTGCCTTTTATTGACTAGAGATATCATCTCGTTAACTATCCGTATTGTGAATCTTTGGACGTAGAATATGGAATATATTCTAATCATGGCAAAACTTCGAAAGAGTTTCATAATAGTCTTGCTAAGATTTCGGATGCATTGCGAGCCAAATTTGGATATGGTCTTCAAATATAACTTTCACATTACATATACATTGCCTCAAAGAGAAATGATTGTAAGATCATTATAAATTGTATAATACTTCAAGGATATTAGAATCAAAAATACTTTGTTGCTTACTAAGTTTATTTTTACAGTAATCATAATAATTAACATCAATTATATTTCTACCTCTACCGAAAATATTGTAATTTTACCCCCTTGTTTAATGACAACGCAAGTGCGCAGTGGCCAATGGCCATTTAATATGCTGCTGTATGTTTGTTTTATGATTATTTATATGTAAATTATAAATCAAGCAACTATTTAATTAGCTCTACAATATTTTGTATAATATGCTTATAGCATTGACCAAAGTGTAATAAATATCGTCGTTGGGTCGCAGTGATTAGAAGCAGAGAATATTTTACATTTTATGAAAGATAATTTATTATTAAAATGTAATACGTATGCAAAGTTTTGTAATCGCCAGTTATTTCAGGTAAAAAAACCTCGCTCCAAAACGTTACGTTAAGCTATTAGCACCCAATTAGCACATTAGTTGAATACCGAAACGTTAAAAATTGGTGAAATCGTATAACAAATTTAGCATTTTAAGTATTTGAAAATAATTACTAATGAAGGTAAACAACAAAACACCACCAAATAAATCAGAGGGTGTAGTACGAGTTTTATTCGATAATACGCATCGAGCACGTTAACGCGAATTTGTATGGGATCAAAGCGGTATCCACGTTAGCCAGTAGATGGCGCTGCTTTGATCCCATACAAATTCGCGTTAACGTGCTCGATGCGTATGATCGAATAAAACTCGCACTAACCCCCCAGGCGCATAAAATAATAAGGATATTGAACTTGAAAGTGGGTAAGTATTTGGAAATGTTGCCGAATTCGAGGCACGCCTTCGTCGCTGGTAGGTCGTCCGGTACATGACCTTAGTGTGTTACAGTCGTGTTATGACTAGCTAATCGCTTTAGGACATTTCAATAACTGTGCCATTGTTGGATTAGAACAATGTGCTTTTAAAGTTTGAATCAGATTCAATGTCACCCCCGAAGGCACGATTTATGGTAACGGCTTTTTAGCTTTACAAGTCTTACAACAGGTAACAGACAAACATACTTTTGCATTTCTAATATTAAAGTATGTAAGTACTTAACCTTAAGGGGAGGATAAGTACCTACCTTTTAATACGCTTCCTCAACAAAGCGAGGGTTAATACACTAATGGCAATGAGTTGTGTTTTAATCGATATGGACCCAATAAAAGCAATATCCGACCCAAGTACCTTTTTCGTATTACCTGAATTGCATAATCATCGGGCTAACAAACCATAACCAAAGGCTTAATGTCCCATAACATTCGAAACAAAAATTGTTATAGAGGCTCGTGAACCAGCAACAGAATAAACAATGGATGTTGATTTTGTAATATTCTCATTATACCTACCTTGACACGCTGGCCTTGTTATAAAATTTTAATAAAAATCGTGTCTCAAAACAGCTGTTTAATAAAAATATAAACCACACATTGAACAATGCTAAATGCTAAAAATCTCTATGATAACACTGTCTAGAGAATGGTCTAGACAAATCCTAGATCTGCTAAAGTTATACGCGTTCTGCATGGTTATACCATGACTAATTTAATTTTTGATCCCACATCCACAGCCAGGTCGTTGGCAGCGCAAATTTAGCCACAGAAAGACTACCGATGACTCACCGTAATAACCACTTATTATACCGGCGGATATCATACTTAATTCGCGATACATATCAAATAGTTGATTGGACGCAGTAACATACGATATACAATTGCGTCGTGTCTTCGGAAGTGGTGTACATTGTAGAAGATCTAAAATATATCCAATTCCCTGAACGCGAGGGTGGTTCATAAAAGTATATGTCGAGTACCCATAAATCTTTTATTCCTTTCATCTTTCAGCCTGTTAGTTCAAACTAAAGATATCTTTGAAGTAGAAAAGTACTAGAAGTATTGTTTATTTGTGATAAAAGGTATTTATAAAAGCAGATGCAGCTAGGGTGCATTTAAGATTAGTTTTGAACTTGCAAATGAAATAAGTCTTTTGTTTTTGCTCTATTATAATTTCCCACGATTCGTCACGATAATAAAAAATATCGAAGGCCTTTGCTGATTCATAGATCTATGGAAGAGGCCTCAGTCTCGCTCTGCTTAATACATATTATAAAAGAAACAATGCTCTTACGATACTTATTTCAGCACTAAGTCGTACTTCCTTGCACAACATTCAAATTAGATATTGTACCGTTGCAACTCATGTGAAAATTGCAAAAGTTATTCATGATTATAAAACAAAAACATAATACAACTAACGTTTTTACACAATGACGATTCCTACTTAATTATAGCAGACTGCAGTAGAGTCGTTTGGGAAATTTTTAATGACATTCTTCCACGTTACTTTAGAGATCATATTTAAGATTCAAGCTAGCTGCTAGAAGTAAGTTGTAAGTTGTAACGGATCCTGCTTTTAGAGCGACCGCAAACTTACAATTTCAAGACAACTACAGTCTGTCAAGAAAGTCATGACAGGCGGGAAAATTTTCTAAACGTAATCACGCGTATTGTTTTCTTTGTATTTTTACAGAGACGCTTATTACATTTTAAATATTGTCACCTTGCACATTTTTATCTCGAATTAATAAAGTTCTCATATTATTTTTTTCATTTAAAAATTGTAGTTGACTGTAGTTGTACAACTTGAAATTGTAAGTCTGCGGTCGCCCTTAGACATTCAAGACTCAACTCCTTGAACTTTTCGATTACCTTTACCACCACCGCAAAATTCAATACCTGTGCGAACAAACACAGGTCTTTATGTATAAGCGATTCAGTAGACCTACTACGAAACTGTTTTGAGACTCAAACAATCGGCCGAGAATGCCGCGTCCTGCTCTAACAACGTCATACAGAAGTGTTTTTAATCTGTATGTAGAGATAGTTATGACCACAGATCATAGAAGTAAGAGATATGTTATGTGGGCGTGGCACATGTCGCCCACTCATTGCGCAAATGCGCAGTTAGGTGTCAGTCACATGTAAATCGCTCCACGGCTTACACGTTGTACTACGTTGTAAATTGTAAACAAAATGCCGACTTGTGCAATAATTACGTGCAGAAATCGCAGCGAAACTTTGAATAAAAAAAATTGCGGGATCACCTATCACAGCCAACTGTAATTTATACGATTTTTTAATTTAAAAATCAATTATTCTTCACGAAAAATATTCGCCGCTACACCGCCATTTTCGGGCCGCTTGATGTTCCGTGAACTATCAAACTAAGGCACTAGTGATGTGGTATGATGCAGATTTTGGTATCGATATTTTTTATGCGGTTGCGTTATTATCTACACAAATATTATAAAGCTGACGAGTTTGTTTGTTTGAACGCGCTAATCTCAGGAACTACTAGTCCGATTTGAAATTTTGAAACATTCTTTGATAACATTCTTAGATACTTAGCTTGTTTTTATAAAGTAATAAAAGTTAATAAATCTTTTTTCGTCATTTCAGTATTTGTTTCCGTTACTTTTGAAGTTTACCTTACTTTTTTTGACGTTGGAGATCCATGCTTAGGCTCGAATGGGCCGGCTCGACCGGAGAAATACCATGTCCTCACAGAAAACCGGCGTGAAACAGCGCTTGCGCTGTGTTTCGCCGAGTGAGTGAGTCAACCGGAGGCCCAATCCCCTACCCTATTCCCCTCCCTTCCCATCCCATCCCTACTATCCCCTTACCTTACTTTACCCAATTCCCTCTTAAAAGGCCGGCAACGCACCTGCAGCTCTTCTGGTGCTGCGGGTGTCCATGGGTGACGGAAGTTGCTTTCCATCAGGTGACCCGTTTGCTCGTTTGCCCCCTTATTTCATAAATAAAAAAACGTTTGTGGACGACTGGCGAAGATTAAATTGATCCTGCTTTTTAAGCCAAAGGCTTCCCGCTTAAAAGTTAAAACAAAGATTTGTGTGCATTAAGGCGACGCGACGCCTTGATAATTTGGCTGTAGCGATGTCGATTTTTCTCAGCAATGACTAAAGCTAAGAAATTAAAGTTCATTGTCAGTATTCATCATGTCTTTGTCTTTGAATTACCCATAGCATAACACGATTGGTCAACTTTTATAACAAGACCTCTGTAAAAAAAGGGATTCCTATTTTGCCAACAGAGGAGAGTATATATAAGCTTCCAAAGTACATAGATTGGTTCCAGCATACACTTTAATTTGTCCATAGCTTATATGAAATGTATTTACCTGTGGTTTTTAAATTACGCGACAACAACCATTTTGTCGCTACGCCCTTTCCATTTTTTGCTGTTCCATTGCTTGTTCCATTGGTCTCGCGCACGAAGGGTTCTGTATCATAATAGAGCAAAAATAGGCGAAGAATGTGTATTTTGTATGGATCCTTAATTATTTAGTTTATTTTAATTTTATTATTAATAATTGTTAAAGTATAATTACCTGTTGCCGTTATTGATATCGAGCAAAAATAGCAAAAAATCACGTTTGTTGTATGGGAGCCCCCCTTTGTTAAATATTTAATTTATTTTGTTTAAATATCTGTTATTATAGCGGTAACAGACATACCGTACACAATCTGTGAAAATTTCGGAATTCTAGCGGTTATTGAGATACAGCCTGGGCTTGTACCACAAAACCGTTTTGAGACTCAAACAATCGATCGAGAATGCCGCATCCTACTCTAACAAACGTGAAATGACGTTGTTAGAGAAGGACGCGGTATTCTCGTCCGATTGTTTGAATCTCAAAACGGTTTCGTAGTAGGCCTACTTGAGACAGACAGACAGACAGACAATAAGACATCGAAGTCTTAGAAATAGGGTCCCTTTTTAGGGTTCCGTACCCAAAGGGTAAAAACGGGGTTTATATTAATATTATTATATATTTTATAATAATATTAATATAAAATAAAAAGTTAAGTGGGGCCCCCATACAAAAAACACAAAATATTTTGGCCTAATTTTGCTCTATAATGGTACGGAACCCTCCGTGCGCGAGTCCGACTCGCACTTGGCCGATTATTACCTTTTGGGTACGGAACAAAAATAACTCAAGGGCCGAAAGGGGTTGAAACATCCATGATTACGAAAAAGTTTTACTATGGGACCAACTCAATTCGGCAAAATAATCAGCTGTCTGGCAAAAGCGTAACTAGGCAATTATTGCCTAGTTACGATTCCCATAGTAAAAGTTTTTCGTAATTTATTTTGCCGAATTGAGTTGGTTCCATAGTAAAAGTTTTTCGTATTCATGGATGATTTCAACCCCTTTCGGCCTTTAAGTTATTTTTGTTAGTCTCTGTAATATTATATTTTATCACTTTCATTCTTTTAATAGTATTTAAATACCTACCAAAATACATCGATATCGTCGTAATAATATGGTAATAATTAATCGACACCGTAGATAGACCGGACATCACTAGACCGTGTACCGTTGACACTATGCTGACAAAGTAGTGTCATTGAAGTTGGCGACATAGGTTTCCATACAAACGGCGCTACATAACACTTCTCTTTATTTTCCTGTTCTGAGGTTATGACCACTTGGTTTTTTATATTATTACGTTTCTACATACTTTAAGAAAACCTTGGACCTTAAGTAAATAAGTAATTAAAATATTCCTAACCAAACTGTTATTTCGATACGAGGAGCAGGTTGAAATGTATGGAACAAGTTAGTACATTAAGACCGGCTTGTCGTTGAACCCAAAAACCTAAAGCTTTCTTTTTCTCGTCAAAATATAGGTGAAATAACCTAAATGCAGAGTAGGTACATGAAAATCGAAAAGCGAGAGACACAATTGAAAGACTTATCTCGAAAACAATATTGAAAGCGTGACCGAGACGCAGTAAAAGTGTTACTAAATGGTCTTTGATGATCATTGTAATTAGCGGAAACTAAGCAGCATTCGATAATAACATCGATGACATAATAATTATAAGCAGTTACATTCGTATCATCTAAATTAAGGCACGAAGATAGCTCGATAACATTGTTCCACCGAAAACGGAAGTTACGAAGCAAGTTGCTTTTAGGCGTGAAGTGTGAACGTTTCAGCTATAAAGACCAACTGTAAAAGATAATAATCACATTATAAGAAAATTACTGTAAGGAAATTGATATTTGGAATTAATCATTAAGTAGATCCTATAGTTTAAACCAGCATAAAGCCGTATATGACACATTAAGGTTGAACCAAAGAACGCGCTTTCATTTAAAGGTTCAAAAGCTCTCTCTCACACAATAGTCTGATTAAGACGTAGCATCAAATAAATCATAACTTTCAGCGTTCGCGTTGCGCGTTCATCGTTACGTAGGCGATTTGAATACAAAAAAATGTAGGTGAAATTGATTTTATTGTTTATGGATAACGTGTGAAAGTACCTGCGTCCGGTGGCGGTGATGCGAGACGGACGATAGCGATCACGCAAGATATGCCTTAGCCCGCATACGCATACGCCGATTTCCATAGCCTCAGAAGACTGGTGGTCTAGTAAGGTTTTGGTTTAATGACTGAAGTGGTAAAGATTTCATTCGTAGGAATTAGAGTGGACCCTAAGATTAGTCTACGTGTTAAAGTTTTAAAATCGCAGAAAAGCTATCTAGCTAGAAATTTCAAGATGGGAAAATTAGGAACGCAGATATGCTATTATATTTTGGGAACGAAAATACACGCTTAAACGACATTAAATATTAATTAAAAAGTATCTACACTACTATTATAAAGAGGAAAGATTTGATTTTTTGTTTGTTTGTTTGTTTGTTTGTTTGTTTGTTTGAGTCGAATAGGCTCCGAAACTACTGGACCGATTTGAAAAATTCTTTTGCTATTGGAATCTTACATTATTTCTGCTGAACATAGGCTACATTTTATTTTGGAAAAAAGTAGGGTTCCGTAAGATATTTGAGTTTTTCGGGCGCAAGGTGTAAAAAATCAGCTAGAAAAGTTACTTATTTTGCGTACGCTGCCTAAACTATAAAAGATAGAACCATAAAATGTTCTAAGTAATTGTAGATCTTATAAATATCTACAAAAAAGTCCGCGACACACTATACCTATCTATGTCGAGTGAGGCACAATAACCATTTATTTATTTAAAAATCATGAATTTTTTTTGGACTACATTAAAACGGATATATTTTACTCACGCTATTAATCCTTATCAAAATAAATTATTTTATCACTAAGTACAGTTTATGTAGATAATATTTGGTCTTTGAATGATTAAAATTGGACGTTTGGTTTTGAAATTATGGCGAAATTAAAATATTACGATAGTGGGCGTCACCAAAGCGCGTGCGGGGAAGACAATATTCTGTTGTAGAAATGAAAATTCTGTACTTAGAAGATATGAAATGACACCCGAAATTACACCTTTGTCACTACATCGCTATAGAAGCCATAAATGTGGTTAGTTTTTTGTCTGTCTGTCTGTCACTCTTTCTGTCTGTCTGTATGTTTGTTCCAGCATCACACGAAAAATATTGATCCGATTTGAATGTGGTTTTCGCAGATATATTTATCTTCTTCCAACTTAACATATGGTGTATAAAATTTTTTCCCCCCACCCCTCTAAGGGGACAAAAGAGGGGGTCAGATTTTGTATCAAACTTTTTTCTTTAATACGAAAACTACTTATCCGATTTGCATACAGTTTTCACAGATATATTATATTTGTCTTCTTCCAACTCAACATCTGGTGTATAAAAATCTTCCCCCCCTTCCCCTCTCAACCCTCTCTGGGGACCAAAGAGGGGTCAGATTTTGTATACAACTTTTTTCTTTAGTGGACTTACTTCATATTAGGTATTAACTGTGTTTTTCAACTTAACATCTGGTGTATGACCTTCCCCCTCACACCCTCTTAGGGGACAAAAGAGGGGGTAAAACATGTATCAACTGATGATGTAGAAAATATACTTTAAATGGCAAAACAACGTTTGCCGGGACAGCTAGTAGTAAATAAACGATTAGTGCAAGCCAAGCCTAATGTTGTACTTACGATACAATAATATAGTTTTTCACACTTGACAACAGACATGGGTGTGAATATAGTCCATGCGTGACGAATAAAATAGGTAATATAAATATTTATTTCAGCTTTATGATATTTTTTTATTATTTCCAAACATTATACAAATCCACATACAGCAGTCACACTAGGGTAACAAGTTAGCAATTTATAACACGCAAGCCCTAAAAAATATTTTTTTGTGAAACAGATTTTAACTTAATAATAGTAATGTTGATTCAAGTCATGGCATCATCGCAAGTGATGCATGCTGTGATAGGTTTGACCCTCGAAGACTAGAAGAATTGACCCTATTTGATTTTGACCCTAGAAGAATTGAAGACCTTACATGATGTCAGCAATCAATACAAACAAGGCTAATCGGTCAATGATATCATAATCTCGGATTACGTAAAAACATCAGCGTCACGGAAGCCAACTATTTTATAATCAAAAAGCCCTGTATGGGACTAAAGAATGTTGTGACGTTAATGACTATAGTAATACAAAAAATTACGCTTCAGCTCCGTGGTCTAGTGGATTAGAGCGTGGATCTTGACTCGGAGGTCGTGGGTTCGATTCCCGCGTTGGAAACATGTTATAATATTCAAGTTTGGTTAGGACAATGCAGGCTGATCACTTGATTGTCTGACAAGTAAGATGATCCATGCGTCGGATGGGTATGTCGATCCTGCGCCTGATCTCTTTCCAGTCGTGTCGGTCGTCCGTCCCACTGGGTTATGAGAGTAGAAGGAATAGAGAGTGCTCTTGAGTACTGCGCACACACTTGGGCACTATAAAATTACTCGGCGTAACTGGCCTGCCCCCCTAGACAAGTGTCAAAACGCTAGTCGCTAACGCTAACGTTACAAAATGTATGCGATTTGACATAAGTCATCGCTTCGCTAGCGAATCTATACATATAATAAAATCGTAGGAAAGTCAATTCTGTACATTGAATATTTTTGAAAAATAATACTTGGGACATGATCTACAATCGATATAGAAGCCAAAAATATAGTTTTTAGAATTTTTGTCTGTTTGTCTGTTTGTCTGTTTGTCTGTTTGTCTGTATGTATGTCCGGGATAAACTCAGAAAGTACTGAATGGATTTACTTCAAATTTTGCACGAATATTACATAGAGGTCGGGTCAACACATAGGCTATATATTATGACGATATCACCTAGGGGGGGGGGGAGGGGCTCAAGTTTCAATATTTTTAGTTTTTTGCTCATATCGCTAAAACGGTGCGTTGTAGAGAAAAAATGTCCGGTACGTGATGAAAGCCCATAAAATTTCCTACAAATTTCTCCTTCACACTTTGTATCTATCTTCACTCCTTGCCATGCTATGAGCCCCCCCAAACCCTCCCCCCCCCTTATTCCTCATGAAACTTTTGTTCATAATTAAAAGGTATCGTGGAGTTTGTATTGCGTCTTAATTATCCTTTGTAGGAACAAACTAAGTCATCTATACATATTGTAATAAAATCGTAAGAAAGTCAATTCTGTACATTGAATATTTTTGAAAAATAATACTTGGGACGTGATCTACTGTACTAACGCGGACGAAGTCGCGGGCAACAGCTAGTACTAAATAAATGTCAAATTCCATACATTTTGTAACGTTAGCGTTAGCGTTTTGACACTTGTCTACAGGCCCTGGTTTCAATGAAGCCGGCCACCGTCACCAAAACCAGTGTGGCAGTTATTTAATAAAAAATAAATTCAAATAACTAGAATAGAATAATGGTGACCTAACAAAAATAACCTGATTGATCAAATCGACAAAAACTCATTTGATTAAACAGTCGGACAACATAGATTTCCAAAGCTGTTGGAAATTGGGATCTAAGAAAACCGCGTTTGAGGTCATTATGGCCATTTATATTTATGGACTAATAAATTATATCAATAAAATGTCGATAAAATAAACCATATTTCAAAATATTATGTTGCAACAATGAAAGCCACAAACGTAAATTACACTAGAACTAATGTTTTTATAATTGGCATATTCAAATGTATTCAAAGTTGCGCTTACCGAATCAGATCTCTACACAGTGCGCAATAGGCAATATGAGAAATCTTAACACTCGTACAAGTAGATCTTATACAGGGTGTAACACAAAGTGATAAGTGATAAACTGATAACTGATGATACTATAGAGCAGGGATGGCGAACCTTTATGCGTATACGTGCCAATTTTCTGGAATAATATTTAATGACGTCGCAGCCGTGCCATAAAATATTCTTGACTTTGTGATCAGTGGAAAAATAATGTAAAATAACAATATCAACTCAAAGCCTCCACCCCGCGCACCGGACCCGAACGCTCGCGCGCGTTTGCTTTTCAAAGATTCATAGGTATTATGCTACATCATAAATCATAATCATAATTTATACTTTTTTCTTTAAACTCGTAATCAGTGACGTGCCGAAATTATTTCGTCGCGTGCCAGCAATGGCACGCGTGCCATTGGTTCGCCATCCCTGCTATAGAGTATAGAGTATAGGGTGTGTAATGAGAATGTGCCCCTTATCTATACATAAAGGTAGCAGCGCTGAAATATTTCCCTTCTATGTTTCTCTGAGAAATGTCCTTAATTTCTCCACAAATTCACAAAAAAACACCTCTTTAATAGCTGCTGGCTGGTTTAATGCTCGGTAGCATTAAACCAGCCAGGCCGCTACTTACAGTGAATATTATACATGGGACTACATGGGACTCGTACAACACCTAAAGAATTATCATTTTGTTTCGTTACACTAAGGTAACAGGTAAACAATTTTCTTGTATCAGTCAAATATTTATCACAATTTTTTCACTACTGCACTGGGTAGAGCTCTTTAGATTGCGGAATTCCTTCACATTTTCTCGGTTCGACCTCTGCTCTTTCGACATCTACTTTGTGGTTATTACGTGATAACGTGACTAAACGCAACAAATTACCCTCATACTCGTGGTATAAGTACACTGTACAGGATTACCTTTTAGCCCAATTTCAATAGAGCAAGGATACAAAGTCGATAGTACATACTACATACTTTATTAACAGAATTCAAGGAAAATGAAACTGAGCTAAAAGTAGAGATTTTTTTTTTCTGACGTGTCCTATGTTGACAAGATCGAATCTTTAGACCAGTGGTTCTTAACCGGTGGTTTGCGGACCACAGGGACCACCTCCCTGAAGGCATTCAAAGTGGTCCGCGAAGCCATCCTAATAATATTATATTGTGAGAATACAGAAGTTAATAACTTAAACTTAAAGAGTATGCAGTCACATTAAATTAAAATCTGTAACTTTTCAATTTTTGCCAAATGAAAAAGAGTGCTAATAATTATAAAGTTGTGCTTGTTTTCTTTATCAAACAACCCCTAATTTAGGTAAACCAACTGGGTGGTCCCCGGCAAGACCAACATTAATTTGGTAAAATGGTCCCTCATGACTAAAAGGTCCACTGCCTAAGAACCACTGCTTTAGACCAAATAATTTCTTGGGAACTAAACTCTTTTGCCTAGTGCCAATTTAGAATAAAATTATATCTGTATGTTGAGTAAGATCCAAAACAAAATGTTGGAATATCGTTCCTCCTAGTATTTGTATCTACAATTTATGATATCAATATTTTTGCTTGTTCGGAACTATCAGCACACAAAAATGTACACTAAGTAAATTATACCATTGTCCATTGCATCAAACATTTGAGGTTTATTATGAAGTAGAAACAGCGAACGATAAATATCAACCTAATGGTAGCAAAATAGTACCCTCAGAAAACCGTTTCGTCGTGATCACGCTATTATTTCTTGCGTTAGGCTTCAAAGACCTCATGCAATTGGACAATACAAACATTACCCGAAGGTATGTATTACCTTTCGTTTTTGTTGTAATATAGTTCCAATTGTATATTTGCACATTAACCGCACAATAAAGGTCATACATAATCTCACCTCTATTATTTTACCACAATGTAGATGAGTTCCCAAGTTAAACAGACTAATGTCTGGGCTTACAAAATGAAAGTGTTATTGTCAAACCTGGATGTAATGTGCATTATAAAGGGTTGATCTATTTCATCAGTCATGATAGTAAATTGACTTTAATAGTAAGAGCAGATTATATCATCAGTAATATTGATGACATCATTTTGTAAAAAGTAGGTAATCATTATTCGACGAATCAACAACAATCACTCTCTTCTAGTAACTGCAACTGTCTCGTTAAGGGGCCGGGGTACCCTCGAAATTCTCATACATACTTAATACCAAAATCATTTTCTCATACGAAAATATTTAACATGTTTGAGCTATTTTTCAGCTTAAAATAGTAATTACCTAGGTTCCTGCACAATTTTTTTTTACAAAATATTTAAATACTTACCAAAAAAAATTTTTTTGTGTTTAAATATTTTTTAGTAAATTTACGACTAAATATTTAACCACCAAAAATAGACAAAAACACAAAAAAATATATAAATAAATAGTAAATTTACTACAAAATATTAATAAAATACTAAAAAATATTTTTTAAAGTTTAAATATTTTGTAGTAAATTTACTATTTATTTATATATTTTTTTGTGTTTTTGTCTATTTTTTGGTGTTTAAATATTTAGTCGTAAATTTACTAAAAAATATTTAAACAAAAATTTTTTTTTTAGTGTTTATATATTTTTTTTAGTGTTTATATATTTTATGTGGTTTCGTCTATTTTTTAGTGCTTAAATATTTAGTAATAAATTTACTACAAAATATTTTAACACAAAAAAATTTTTTTAGTGTAAATATTTTGTAGAAAAATTTTGTGCAGGAACCTAGGTAATTACTATTTAAGCTGAAAAATAACTCAAACATGTTAAATATTTTCGTATGAGAAAATGATTTTGGTATTAAGTATGTATGAGAATTTCGAGGGTACTCCGGCCTCTTAACATTTTATAACAAGGAGCAAATTCAGGTTAATGTACGATTTACTTCTACTACTAGATACTGGCATTTGCACATTGCATATGTGCGGTGTGCCACATCTCCACACAGAAGCAAGACGTTGATTAATGACATAATAAGTACATATAATTTTTGTTGCACCTAACAAAATTCTACTTAAAAGTTAAACCTAGCATAGATTAGGAAACTAACACTGACTTACTAATAACGGCCACAATTATCGCGAACAACACTTTTGCAACGTTATTACGTTCGCGTTATGTGTTTAGAGTTTAGACCATTCGTTTGTCTTTTAAACGAAGACAGAATTTAATGAAAAGTGTTTTTGTAATAATATTTTAGGTAGTATCATAATATTTTTTCTTGTGATTTCAACTACCTACATAGTACATATTAAAACTAAGAATCTAACGCTCATTTGTAAAATGTAAATAAAATAATTCTGAAAGAGCCACATGAAGACAAATGTAAAATTTATATTACCATTGCATAATAATTTTTCTCATGGTAGCGTTATCAATAAAAATCTTGTACCTATTCGTGTTCCCAAAATATATTGGACTTTTATGCTTATCTTTAGAATCCAATATGGCTGAAACACGATGCGTCACGAGCACGACTCACGTCTAACGCCATTACAGTTATAGGGTTTCCATGACAAGCCTAAATTAAACTGCTTTCGAATATAAAAGTGGCCATAATGGTACAAATAGCAGTTTACATAAATATGGCCCTGAGTGGGAGGTAAATATGGATATTTATGTAACGTTATCAGGATTATATCATAAAAAGAAATAGCGTAATGGACACTTTAGATTTTTTGACAAGGGAAGGTAGTATTTTCTGGTCAAAAAATGTATTTTCTTGTACACAAGAAAATACATTTTTTTGCTGCTACGTTTTCAATTACAACTCTTTTATTTGGTGCTTCATCTATGAACAAAGTATATTTTAATAAGTTTTATATAACGACGTCTTTGCATAATGTTATGGTGTAGTAATAGCAGTTGCGGTAGGTTCTATCGTACCCGCAACTCTGCCTTAAGCGATGAGTGGAGCACCATGGGGTTTTAGTGGGTAGTCTACCAGGAGTCCCACATACCCCGGCCGATATCCCCAACCTGCCGGGGATGCGTAAAGCAAGCAAAAAAAGTAAAAAAAAAATGGTGTAGTAATAGCCATACCTGATGCTCCTGTTCTCGTGCTAATAGCTGGTACTATAAAACACGATTGACGTAGACATGGATTTACAAATTACGACATACACATACATTTACGACATACATTTGAAGGTATAGTTTGTCATTATTAGTATTTAGTAATATTTTTCCGCGAGGTTAACTTTGATCAGGCAGAACCAAAGATAGCTAGAATCTATTAACAAGAAACAAAAGGAGCCTTGTAGTAGTAGTCGATTAGTAACAAATAAGCGATGAAAATTAAATCCAATCATTTGTAAATTGACGTATCGCGCCCGCGTCTCTTGCGGTGTGATGGGACTTTAAGGGTTCGCGCACACTTTGTCGGCGCGTGCCAGGGCTGGCCGGGACGGGTCGGGGCGCAGCGCAGCGCAAAATGCGCTATAGCACACTATTGCCGGGTTGGGTCGCATCGCATCGGCGGATTTTAACGCTCACTGAGGGGGAGCATGCCGGGGCGGGTCGGTGCGCAACGCATTGGCGGATTTTGAGTTGAGGGCCGAGCTGAGACTTGCCGGGCCGCATCGCATCGCAATCCGCGCGTCGCTTGCCGGGGCGCAGCGGGTCTTGTCGGGCCGTGTCGGGCCGTGTCGGCCCGTGTCGCATTGACGGAAATCCGTAGAGCAAAAATCCGCACCGATGCCCCCCGACACAGTGCGCGATTTTGCGATGCGCCCCGGCACGCTGAGCCCCGGCAAGTCCCGTCTCAGTCTGCTCACTCCTTTATTCGTCAGTGGCGAGGAATGAGTAGCGTTATGTCACAACTCACAATGGCTAAGAGGTTGATGCCCTTTCATTGATTGCCCGTTTATTTCCTTGTGGAACTCCCCTTGCGACCTAACGATTGACCAATGACCATGCCATACATACCTCTATAGTGTAGACGATGCATTTACAAAATTAACCTATCAAGCCCCAAGTGGTCGCATGCGACCGAGACAACAATAGAATACAATGGCAATTCCTAGAACCCGCGATCGACGGATTTACAAAACGAAATTGAATAAGTAGTGTAGAAGAAATTTAAGTACTTTTAGCCTAGGAGGAATGTTTTTAAAGATCCTGCAGCTTTAATCCAATTAATCCCGTTAGTTCGGTTACCAGCCCTGGATGTTTTAAAAGCAAAAAAGTCACCTAATGAGTTTCGCATCTCTGTTACATCAACAGATTGTCGCCGAGTTAACGGCGCGGCGCCGATGACCGACTTTATTTATAGTCGATGCGGTTAGTTAGATCAAAACGCAGTTATATGTTGGTTTTAGATGAGTAAATCTCGACAGCATTCAAGACAATGAATATACGAGAAATAATGGTATGTAAATGTAAAGAATTAAGAAACATTTCGTGAAACTATTTTAAATGGGGATTGTATTGTCTGTTTACTCGAGCGTAATGAAAAAACCTATTTCATGGTACATTTGTTTGACCGTGAAGGAGCGTCGCTTTCATCATTGATGGTGACATTTCGTTTGATCCAGTTATAGGGCTGACGTAACAGCGCTGGGTGTCGTCTGCTATTAATACCGGTGCGTGTACAGGACTGCGTAACTTAGGGCTGCTACACCCAAAATTTGCCGTAGCAAATGACGTACTGACTTTAGACGAAATTATACAGAAGGATGTAGAACTAGTAGCAGTTACTGATCTGATACTAAAATCGCACTGAATTTAAGCATATAGCGAAGTATTTGATGCTTTTCGTCTTTTAAGCTAAAGAGTATATATAATTGTCTCTGGAAATCAGTTGTTACTGCCTTTTGGCAATTGTATTTACTATTTACTTTAAGAACTTAAGAGCCATGCAGCATGCTGTATTAAACTTTGGAATCTTTTGGTTTCAAGACAAGAATTTTAGACAGCCCTAAGCACCTGATATAGGAACTGATTTATGAAAGCTGTTCGGAACTAATTATGCATCATAAGTGAGGAAGAAAAGTTAACTAGTCTAATAGGCGTAAAAGTTTGAAAGGATTTGGTTTTGTATTTATGAAACAGACTAAAGATAAAGGTACTATCAGAGAAGTTGATCCCTAGCCTCCTAGGCAAATGGGGGACCTACGTAGTTTGGTCGTGTTACGTCAAACCCAGCCGACATGAACCGACCTAATATAATAACATTGGTCTGTCAACTACCTAGGAATCAATTTCCTCGATGATACATTACTTAGAAGCTAAATGCAGACGTTTAAAAATACCGTTTTATTTTCACTAACGCATAATATGTAAAGGCTACATTTACTTCAAATTTACTTCGCCTCGCTATAACAGGAAGAGCTTTAATTTTGACAGGTAGCCCCGCCTTAATCAACATGCCTCAAAGTTTCCCTTCAGGAAATCCTATTACATTATACAGAACAAGTTTAGGGTTCACCACGTTGATTTCGTATAAACCGATTACCAAAATTAATATGAAAATTTTCGTAACAAAATTAGAGTTTTGTTTACAGTGGAAAATAACTTTAAGCGTTGACGTAGAAAAACTTACCAAGCTAAATTTCATGGATTCTAGAAAGTGAAAAAAAAAGATGGATTATCACTACCAAAGGCTTAGAAAACATCTGCGACGAGCACACGTTTTATATGCGCTAAGCAAGGGAAGAAATATGACTTTAAAACGAGACATAGGCGCAAGGCTAGAAGAAAATCTCTGACATGGAAACACACGTCTCAAATGCACCAGTTCAATTATTCTGATCTAGCGAGCACGACTGAGAGCTGAGACCTAGATCCAGATCTCCCAGGCTGCCAACGCGGATGTGTCCGAGTGACATTATAAAGAATACGGGTTAAACAGCTATGATAAATGTTAATTAATGATCTTTACTGATTGCTAGCCGACAGTTAGAAATGTGAAAGTGATCTAGACAAATTAGTTTTGAGACCTAGATTCGGAAGAAAATAGAAGACTGGTTATTTTTGGGTTCAAATCGAAAACAACAAGAAATGTAGGATGACACACTGTGATATAGGATAAAGAATGCTGATACTTCTACTATTGTAGTAATTAGACTTGCTCATGATTTTTGACTAACAGAATAAAAAAATAAATACTCATTCGTATTACGATTCCTGCGTCAGAGTTACATCCTATCGAAATCTACAAATAACAAAAACATCAAAGGAGGTACTATCAGCTGATGTTGCGAGAAGGCGTTAGTCGTTACATAGGTTAGGGTATCCGGGAAGTAAAACATTCCGGTAGTTTACTGTTTAGGCATCATAAAATACAATTTACAGATGTATTAATCAATAATGTAGTAAAAGAATACAAATTATTATGAGACGCATAACTTTAATGGAAAGAAGTGGAAGAATATGGCTCAAAACTATTTTAGTTATTTTAAAGAAGCGATAAGTCATGTAACATTACATCCAAAATAGATGCATACAAACAAAATATAGGTAACTAAATAAGGTGCGTAAAGAAAGCACTTGTCCCTTTCACATGGCTGCACATAGCAGTACCGACAAACGGCGTGGGAGCCCCTGGCCAAACACATAGAAAGTTGCTTGTTTTGGTCGCTATAATGTTATCACAACAATATCCAATCTACGGCACACCGCTCGCCGAAACGTGAACAATGATGCGTGGAAATCAATCAAAGTCAAAAAGGCCAAGTGCGAGTTGGACTCGCCCATGAAAGGTTCCGCAGCAGCAATAAGGTTTATTTTTTTGAAATTAAAAGGTTTTTGATTTATTTTTATATTTCAGTCGATTTAATGAAATTTTGATTAAGGTTTACCATTTTTATGACGTATAAAAAAAAACTACTGGCTAGATCTCGTTCAAACCAATTTTCGTTGGTATGATTTTTATAGTAATCTACATCATATATTTTTTTTAGAATTATCATGCCCCTACTTTAGAAATTAGAGGGGGGGACACACATTTTCCCACTTTGGAAGAGTCTCTCTCGCAAACTATTCAGGTTAGAAAAAATGATATGAGAAACCTCAATATGATTTTTGGAGACCTATCCATAGATACCCCACACGCATAAGTTAGATGAAAAAAATTTTTTTTTGTTTCAGTTGTACCTATGGGGACCCCTAAAATTTTTAATAATTTTTCCATTTTTGCATCAAAAAATCTTAATGCGGTTCACAGAATACATCTACTTACCAAGTTTCAATAATCTAGCTCTAATAGTTTCGGAGGAAAGTGGCTGTGACATACGAACGGACGGACAGACAGACAGTCAGACAGACAGTCAGACATGACGAATCTATAAGGGTTCCTTTTTTGCCATTTTGGCTACGGAACCCTAAAAAGTTTGTAATTAATTTGAGAATTTGAACATACACTGTGGTCCAAACCACAAGACATAAAATTCATAACTTTGACATTCAATTTTAAGTTTTGTATGAGAAAGAATTTCCATTCTTTCTCTTACAGAAATTACCCTGTTATTACCCTGTTATTTACAGAAAGAGGTAGAACATTATAAATCTTAGGATAAGTAGGTAATTTCAAGTTTTGTAAGAGAAAGAATTTCCATTGTTTCTCTTACAAAACCCTGTTATTTACATAAAGAGGCAGAACAGCATAAGTCTTAGGTAATTAAGAAGGTAGGAAGAAATTTTATTAAATTATTATTATATTTATTTATTTATATTTATTCATTAAAAAAAAACTTAAGAACTAATACAATTAAACCTCGCCAAACCAAAGTTTGATAACCAAACCAAATGGATGATTATGATGACATAGCTAAAAAATTTATGGGGTAAAAAAGACGTATCTCATAAACATTTTTCTATGAATATTGAATAATGATCGTAGATTGTATCAGGAAATCTTTTACGGTATGGTAAAACCATAAAAAGCGAACATCCGCTGTTAAAAATTCCGAGACCAAACCGTTTTGACTTTATGTGCCGTTTTTCACCAATTTAGAAAATCTTGACTTCCGTGATATTAATTTTCATCATTGACACATACTATGGTAAGTATATTATGATTTATGAAATATAATATTTAAATCTTGGTAGGTATACCTATGACCCCTTTTACATAATTCAAGGCGCACAAAATTAATTTAAAAGACAAACTTTTCAGTTACTCAACCGTTTTAGATTTTGAGCTATAGTACCCATTGAGGTACCCATACAACAAATTAACAAAAAGGCAATTCACAGTTCACTGCATGCTACTAAAAAACAATAGACCTTTTAAAAACAATGATAAATTTACAGTAAACAGCAAAGGTCATTGTGCAATACAGCCAGCTGATGGCAAAATACATTAGACTAGGTCCAAGACAATAGAGGAACCCGTCAGTCCATTACCATTAAAAAGTAAGTGTAACATCCGGCCACAAGATGTTCCGGTTGAAAAGAACTTGGCGGTGTCACTTTACTTAAAATGCACCACACGTCGCAGGAGTAAAAAATCTTGACACGTGTTTTGACGTTGACAGTTTCTATTAACGACGCATTTGAGGTTATGTTTACTTGAACTTTCCAAAATTGAAATTTAAAAATGGTATTTTATGAATTTAGAAGTTTATTGGTCCCAGAGACTTAGGATCAATCAATAAATTTTCGTAGCTTTAAATAAATAAATAAATAAATAAAAAACTCTTTATTCAAACCATTAAAGATCAGAATCAGTAGACGAGCTTAGTAGCTTTGGCACCTACCAAAATATATTGAAGCAAATTATCAAGTTCCTACTTTGCCAAATGAGGCCAGAGTTGATAGTAATATTAATTTCAAACAAACTCAATTAATAAAAGGAACGTGAGTGTGGGATTCGAATTATTACAAGGACTTCAAGGTTGTGACTGTGCGATAACTTGCAGCACTAGGACACACTAACGACAACGCGTTTACTACAGTTATTACTTTCATTAGAAGAATCTTCACAAATCCATTTTAAAAAAGGGGGAATTTTACAGATAAAATTCAGAAAATTAACTAATAATTACATAGGAAGGAAGATAAAAAATATACTTATTGATATAATTTAATGTAGAACCAAATTAAAAGAAACCTCAATCTAATGAAATTGAAAAAGTTGTCATAACTCTAATATGACAAATAGGTAAAAGCTCAAAAGGTCGATTTAACAACGCCCCTAAAACAGGTAAACATGGTTATAAAATTCTTAAAATCATAAGGTAACGACTTAATCTTTAAGATGTATGGCCTTTATAAATTAAGAATAATAAAAAAATATATAATAAGGTATGGAGGTAAATAATACTATAAGAATATATTTCATAATATTATGTCTAGAGCGTGTTCTGAATCACTTATCGTATAACAGGTTCCATTTAAATACCTGTATAATGACATAAGTGTTCAGTAATCAGTACTACCTATAATATAATATTTTGTACAATATCATAATAGGCGCATTGTTTATTCTATTGATATATCAAAAACACAAAAAGGTATATTTTGAATTTTAAAACAGAACTTTTTAAAGTGAGTTCAATTTAAAGTTTTTAAAGTTGAATTATTAAACGTTTTAAAAGTAGAAACTCTAGGCAAGGGGACAATAATTTTAACCGCTCAATATTCCATTGAAATTAATGGTTGATAAGGTCTCAATTATTTTCATTCTCGTCTATATGTAATTTACAAAGCACTTCATATTCCAACAGAATTGGTAGCAGTGACGTTTTCCAGTTGTCAGTCGTCAACATAACAATACAACAATTATCTTGTGCGCCGGCGCACGATGACACGTAAGCTTACGTGAGTCATTTCATCACCTAAAACTGCATGTTAATCTTCGTCATAAAAAATCAATCATTGTTTTAGTAGGTATCTAACGTCAAGAGTCAAGACATGAGATAAATAATGTAATTTTTTTTAATAAAGACAACAAATATACAAATGTTTAAAAAGAGGTTTTCAAAATTCTTTACTTGGCGGCCCCTGTCCCTCGGTTACCTTCGATTTTCAAATGAAAATG
This sequence comes from Plebejus argus, assembly GCA_905404155.3. NCBI lineage: Eukaryota > Metazoa > Arthropoda > Insecta > Lepidoptera > Lycaenidae > Plebejus > Plebejus argus. Next base: position 4,532,367 of record FR989929.1, on the reverse strand, counting down.
ATAGACGTAGAAAAAAAAATGGACGATTCCATATACTAACGGAATTGACTCGATGTTCATTCTGCAGGTATGACCTTTGTGTAAAAGGTTAATGCTAGCCTAAAACAAAACAGAAGATACAAATTATTACAAACCATTATCGGTGAAACCCTACTGAATAAGAACAAACCGCCGTTTAAATGAGATTAATGATTCCTAAGGATTCCTAACGGATGCAACAATAAACTTAATGCTTTTATATAACCGGGGAAAGAATCTGTATTTGCACATGTCTACTTAACATGGTAACAAGGTAGAAGTGATAAGACGAGCTAAAAGTAGAGACCAACAACTGGCTTCTTCTAATCTTAGATGATGCATAGAGATCGTCTTATTACTACTTAAATGGTTTTTCAAAGTAACTTGTATACTATACCTACTAAATAAGCAGGGTGTAACGAAACAAAGTGATAATAGTTAAGGGTGTGTAATGTGTATCTGTCCCAATATATTATATAGTATAGTTCACTGTAAAAATAGCAGCGCTGAAAGAGCAAAGTTTTTTGTGGTTAAATATGGGCACGCGCCCAAAAAAAAAACTCTTCCAGTACTAGTAAGTAGTTGCTACTTTCACAGTCGACTCTACAGGAGAGTGGAGACTCATACACACCCTAAACCACAGAATATATAATAGCTAAACTCTAAAGTATTATCACTTTTGTTATACACCCTGTATAAAGAGATGAGAAATGCTAAGAAGATAACAATATGGCTGAAACACAAACTATAAATATTTATTTTCGGTTATTTAATAGTTAATACGTAATACAGAGGATAGGTTTATTTATGAAAAATATCATCGTTTTAGACATCACATTTCAGGTGTTGCTTATCAAGCCGTAAGTGGATGAGTCAGTGTGGAACATAGTTAATTGCTGCATATTTCAAATATCTCGTATCTTATTAGAGTTTTAAAAATGAAAATTATTTTCTTATGAGAAACAACAGCTTGCTCATGTTTTTAATTTACAATATAATAATTAAAAGGAATATTATAGCTAGTCTTCAGTAAAATTAAAATATTTAAAGTTAACTGTCAAAGAATTGAAATAGTAGTGGTAGTAATTTGCGGTAAGACTTCTGAAACTGCGTGAAAATTCCTGCATTTCTATAATTGTTGCAAAAAAGCTCTAGGTCCGCTTTTACATTTAAAAGTGTGAATTTTATTTGAATGACGCATTATAGTTCGCACTGTTTTGTAAAACAATGGAAAACTGCTTAACTTAGAACTGAATTTCTTTACAAATTAAAATATCACACTTATGTCGATTTAAATAAAAGAGCATTATTTTCAAATCTAAATGAACTATTTTTGTATAATAAAAATTATTTAATTAAAACTTTCTCTCGAAACGCAAACAAAATAATATATCTAAGCAGTATTGCTCAAAGCATCTTTCTCCCATTTGCTGTTCTCGGTCAAGCAATTAATATTATTAACGCCTATCAAGTATACGACCTCGACGTTTCAAAATACTAGTTACATGAATTTGTTACAGAAGTGCATGATAAATTAAGTGTGCAATTCAATTAGTTCATAATACTTGTTCCTAAGCAATACGAAACCAATAAATACATAATTTGGTCAAATCGCAATACAGTGAAAAAGAAAGGCAAAATGCTTCACAATCACAATAAATAGTATTTTGCTCGTACCTCATGTAAGGCCAAGAAGCGACTACAGCTACTAATACATATTAAAAAAACACAAGAAGTTTCAGAAGTAAGTACTTTGTTTTCAAGACTAAATTAAGGTTAACAAACGATTCAAGATTGGAAACACGTACATTCTATTGTATAATTAAGACTTTTGCTCATTTTTAAATGGTACTAAAAAGTGAAACCAGATTGGTTAATGTAGAACATGGCTACATCTAAATTCGAAATAGCAGATAAACTAAAAAGGGCAAGCGATCCAGTGCGCAATCAGTTTTATTTGGGCAACGATAAATAGCGATAAACTAATGTACAACATCTGTTTTTCAAACTGCAAGCTGCGTCTGTTGCAAGCGATATGTTCTAGTTATATCTGAATTATTTTAAACAAAAATTCAGCTATTTTTGTTTTTATTGCAGAATGCTGGTGAAATGATAGGCAAGATCCTGAATAAAAGAATATTAGAAGTTAGTATAATGATATTGAACGATTTGTATAGCAAAAATATGGTAAAAAGAAATGTTGATACAATGCATATTCTGATGATTAATGATAATAAGGAATACGAGCCTTACGTTTAGATATGTTAGAGCTTACATAATATATTCTATTGCAAACCATAATTAAATCATGAATGTCGACTTATTTACCTTTCTGTCAGAACAACTCATTTTATATCCTCCCAAAACGTTCAACTAATTAAGATTTCACATTTCCGAGAAACCCAGATGGAAGAATACAAAAATAGACAAAAGCAGTTCTCTACAAATGTTTACTTAACTATTTTGGTCGCGGGATTTCCAGATTTTTAACGTATCTTCTAAAGGTAAAGGATTCTAGCTATTACCTATGTCATAAATAATTTCAAATTACAACAGTTAATGTCGGAGGGATGGAAAGTTCATCGATGACTACAGCAGGCTGATGGTGACAACGACTTTAAGATGATAATGCTAAGGGTACAAGTCTACCAAGAACTTCCGGTTTTTGAGTTTTTTGCCAGAAGTTTACACTAGCGCTTTTGATTGGTTATTCTTTTGTCGTAAACCAATCAAAAGCGAAGCCTATTCAAGAGTGAATGGATATGAACTCCTGTAAAAAAACTCCTCTGACTTAAACCGGCTCAGTATTGCAAATATTTTATACAGATACAGAGGGCTGAGGGAAGTAGCAATCCGGAGGAAAAGTGATTTGTCTATGCAAACACTTTCGCTGCGATGAAAGGGAACACCTGAATAAGAGCGCATGAGTCTTCATAAACCAAACACTCCATATTTTCAAAAGGGACTTTTCACTTCTATAAATAGGCTTTACGCATTCAAAATGTTACGCCTAAAGTAGAAGGAAATGAGGTTGTCGTACCAGATCGTGTCGTAATATAAATTTTATGTGAATAATATACAGTTTAATTTTTAGAGACATTTTACATGGAGTTCTTCCAGTAGAAACTTCAAATACATGAACTTCAGAAATCATGGTTTTTACAGAGTTTTAATGTTTACCAAAATTTTGAATACTAAAGGCTCTTATTGGAAACTACTTTGTAGTCGCCTCGTTTAAATACAAATGAGATCCAAATCCATATAATATTATATACACAAGTAATATTATATGCGTTACTTAAATCCAAGCTATAATAATATGAATATGCAACGAAAGAATATCGGCTAAAGTAGCCTTACAGATAACCCATAACCATTAAAAATCTGTAAGTAAACAAGACCGCATCAGAATCGGTTTTTCAAAAGAATACTGCAAGGTTTATAATATAGGTACAGTAATTAAAGTATACAAAAGTTTCGTTCCCATAAAGCTGTTATTATCTAGAATTGTAGACGGTATTTCCAGCAGAACTAGGATCGCTAAAAAAACTAAAATCTATAAAAAATATCACCTAATTCGACTCTCTATGCCTATGGTATACCTAAATCATTGGTCGACGGATAGCGGACGTATTACTTTTCGGTACTCACCATTTCCTTTTTCAAATAGACGAGCTGCGAATCGAGGTCAGTCGGTGGGTGCTCCTCAACAGTCGCTTCCGGCTCCGGTTCTAGCTCGGGCTCCGCGTCGGCGAAACCACTGAGACTCTTGGGCAGAGGGGGCAGGCCTTGAAGCGACATTGTGCTTATGGCCTTGAACTGCTTCCTTAACCTGCAAAAAATCTGATGTGAGATAATTAAGCCCGGCCGCACATTGTCCGAATTCTCATCAGAAACAGTTGAATTCCGCCGAACCGTCACCCCGCACATTATCCGAAATATCCTTCCGGCGAGTTCTAGCTCACTCGGCTCAGTACAAAATGTAAGAGACAGCGCGGACGTTCAACTGTTTCTGATCAGAACTGTCGTACAATGTGCGGCCAGGCTTAAGGCACTATTGTGGTCTAGAACCAGTTTGACAATCGAGGATCGCGGAGCTATTATGTCGAGCGTTTTTGGCAGGAGTTCATCTATTCAATTCTCTGATTGGCTAACGTCGAAACAAAATCAACCACAACGTTTTTGAAAATTACAATCCTATCAAATGAGCCCAGAAATGCAGGACAATTAGACAAGGATTATACTAATTGCAAATGTATATAAGGATAAAAAGTTGTTTATATTAATTATGTCTCATATTATGTATGAGGTTTTTTGAAGTCTTCTAGTTAACAAACGGTAGTAGAAACCCAACTAACTATTAAACAACGCAAAATTATAGAAAACCAGATACCTGTGCTAATACGTCCTAATACAATAATTGAATAAGAAGTCATAGAAAATTTATAGGTGAGCTAAACTTTTTATTGCCTTGACATCCTTCACAATTTAGCCTAGTTTCAAGTACTAGGTACAAAATGTGCATCAGTCGTTCAGGGCAAGCGGGATTCCTGTCAAGTGCTACTTGCAGATATCTTTCCTTTTACTTTTAATATTATTAATTTTATTCAGCATAGAAGCCTTATTGTGGAACATTCTAACAATTCAGAAGTATTTAATTATTACTTACTGTACGATCCATATCGTACATCAAGCATTTTAGGGTTTTTAAGGAGTCAGCGTTTGGGACGCGCTCGCGTAATTATTTAATTATTTTATTAAAATCAGTTCGCATCGATCTATCAAGGCGATCGCGCGTGCTCGCACACCCGGGTCATTCTATCATCAAGTGTATCAGTCAATAAATCAAGTAACGGTTTATCAAGTCAATCGTTTCATTTATCAAGTAAAAGTAGTAGTAGTCAATCAAGGACGCTACATACTTTATGGTCCTTCGAGCCGGATTACTTTCGAATATTTCTAAATTATTTGATCCATTAGGTTGGCTTTCTCCAATTTCGACTAAAATTAAATTATTATTTCAACAAGTATGGCAGTTGCAGTTAAAATGGGATGATCCCCTACCGGAAAATTTTATTAAGGAATGGGAAAGTATGAAAATAGATTTAGAAAATATAAGTAATTTTTACATGCCAAGATGGTTAGGTATAACAGAAAATAATGTCATCGAACTTCACGGCTTTTCCGATGCATCAACAAAATGTTACGCCTGTGTTGTTTATTGCAAGGTAAGCTCACACGGCCAGACGTCAGTAACCATGATAGCTGGAAAATCAAGACTGGTACCTGTAAATAATAAACTTACTTTACCTAAACTAGAGTTATGCGGTGCTCTATTACTTACAAAACTATTATCAAAAATCAAGAGTTGCCTGGAAACATATCAAATTAATACTTACTGCTGGGTCGATTCTATGGTAGTATTAGGATGGATCAATGGTGTACCGGAACGCTGGAAGCCATTTGTGGCCAATAGAGTGAAGCAGATTGTCGACGTGGTGCCGCCCAGCAGCTGGAATTACGTTAAGTCGGAGGAGAACCCGGCTGATAGCGCTAGTCGCGGTTTGTCAGCATCCCAGTTAAAAGATCATGAACTTTGGTTTAACGGGCCGACTTGGCTGAAAACTGAAAATTTATCACGTAATATACAAACAAAATTTTCCACGGATCAAGAAGTGAGAAAAACTAAAAAGGTGGTTGCATCTGTAACTCAAAATCAAGAAGAAAGCATCATAAAATTATTACTGCATAAATATAGCTCGCTAAGCAAGATTGCGAGAATTTTAGCATGGATATATAGATTTATAAGCAAGAAACAAGTTGTAAATAAATACTTAACACTATGTGAAATAAAGCAAGCAAATATAAAGATTATTAAACACTGTCAGCAAGAATATTTTAGCGAAGAAATAGAAGCATTACAGAAAGGTAAAAGCGTAGCATCAAAAAGCAAGATTTGCATGCTCAACCCTATTCTGGATCAGGATCAAGTTTTAAGAGTTGGAGGTCGTTTAAAACATGCAAATATTAGCTTAGACATGAAACATCCTATTATTATCCCAAAAAACAGTCGCTTGTCTGAGTTAATAATAGATCAGTGTCATGAACTTACCTTCCACGGTGGCGCTAAGCTCACTTCGGGGTTCATTCGACAGAAGTACTGGTTGGTAGGAGGACTCAAGGCCACGAAGAAGCGCATTTATCAATGTGTTAAGTGCAGAAAGCACAGTCCCAGCCAGCACTATCAAATCATGGGAGATTTACCAGCATCAAGGGTGAATTCGTCGCGACCATTTTACGAAACAGGGGTGGATTACACTGGTCACGTGTTCGTTAAGGCCAACAAGGGCCGAGGTATTCTTACAACAAAGGGCTACGTGGCAGTGTTCGTGTGTATGGTAACAAAGGCCATACATTTGGAGCTGGTTTCGGATCTGACGACGTCAGCTTTTCTAGCAGCTTTACGTCGTATGTCAGCCAGGCGAGGAGTGCCGAAAAATATGTACAGCGATCAAGGTACAACTTTCATCGGAGCAAACAAGGTTCTGCAGGAAGAATATCAACAAATTTTATGTACATTCGAAAACACAGAATTCATCAACGATGCATGGGTATCAAGTGGCATTTCAATACCCCCTCTTGGCCGTCAGCAGGTGGACTGTGGGAGGCTTCGGTCAAAAGTTTAAAATATCACATGAAGCGAGTGATAGGCGAACAACGTCTTACCTTTGAGGAGTACTCTACATTGCTCTCTCAACTCGAAGCCTGCATCAATCAGAGACCATTATGTGCTATGACCGAAGATCCTGACGACTTAAATTGTCTAACACCATCACATTTTTTAACTAGCGGTCCTCATCTCGCATTTTTCGACACAGAAACAGATCTACGTACTCGTTGGCATCATACACAGAAATTGTTCGAAGATATCTGGAAGAAATGGCGTCTAGAATATCTTACACAATTATCAGTCCGCAGCAAGTGGAGACTACCGCAAGAGAACATCAAGGTCAACGACATAGTGCTCATACAAGATGCCAATTTGCCGGCCGGGAGGTGGCCACTAGGCCGCGTCCTAGAGCTACACCCCGGAAGCGACGGTTATGTGAGGGTCGTTACGCTTAAAACAAAAAGTGGCATCATAAAACGCCCCGTAGTAAAACTGTCCATATTGCCTGTTAATCAAGAACAGACAGATCAAAATAATATCAAGAATCAAGAAGATGATATAAAGCAAGTATATCATGTTACTAAACCTATCAAGAGAAATAATAATTACAGCTTTTCTAAATTCGTATTTACAATTTTATTATTTATTATGACCTTCATATCAAGCTCAGAAGGTTCATTTAATGTTACACCGCTACAACATCAAAGTTTATACTTCGACAAGGTGACAAACATGGCTCTCATCAAGGACGAGTGGCGCCTAGTCGTCTACTATGACATGAGTCCCTACTGGGAGGGCTCATTAACAGCTAGCAAGTACTTAGATTATTTACAAAACATATGTGATAGTAAACAAGACCATTCACAATGTGCAGCGATCATGTTACAACTACGTCACGGCTACGAACAATTAAGTCACTATAACAATGTTATGATGAACAAGCAAACTTCGCGCACGCGACGAGGACTGATAAATGGAGTCGGTAATATAGCAAATTCCTTATTCGGAATTCTGGATAGTAATTTCGCTGAAAAATATGAACAAGATATTGACCTTATCAAGAAGAATCAAGATCATCTCGCCGTTCTCTGGAAGAATCAGACCTCCGTCGTCGAAGCCGAATTTAATCTGTTGAAGCGTACAGAAAATATCATGAATAAACAGCACAAGATTATCAATCTACGTTTAAATCAGGTGGAACAACAGTTAAACGCTGCTAAAAAGGAAAACTTAGAAAATAATGATTTTGTTCTCTCCGCAATAATCGCCAGCAATTTACTTAGTCAACTAAAAGAAATGCAGAATACCCTGTTAGACACTATGACCAATATATACAATGGGCAGCTCAGTTTACACCTATTAACACCCGATCAACTTCGACAAGAATTAAATACTATATCAGGAAAAATACCTAAGGACTTATGTTTACCATTTGAGAATATAAGCTTACCTAATATCTATCATTTATTAAAAGTTAAAGCTAGAATGTCGTCAAATTACTTACTATTTGAAACAAAAATACCTCTAGTTCACCGTGACAGTTTTGAAATTCATAAAATCATTACCGTACCACGTTTAGTAAACAATACCATCATGATTCATATAAAACCCGTATCAAGTTACCTAGCGATTAACCTTATAAAGGACGCTCTGTTGCCTATGACTGAAAGTGACCTAAAATCGTGTCTGCAGCAGGAGTCAGGCACTCTACTATGTAGGAGCAGGTCACCAGTGTACTCCCTGAAGGACGACGAGAGTCTCTGCGAAAAGGATGCAGTCTCCGGGAGATGCAGGGCCTATCAGGAGCCATGCCGATCACAGTGGCAAGAGTTGCATCAAGTCAACACATACTTTTATTTTTACTGTCAAGAGCAGAAGGTTAAAGTACTCTGCGACGATCAAGTTTCATCGCTACAGCTGTTGCAAGCTGGCTCATTGACGACAAATCAAGGTTGTCAACTGAAGTTCAAGGATTTCACCGTGTACACTCACAAGCAGGAGGTGAGTGATCTGCACATCAAGGCAGATGTTACTGTCCCAAAGCTATCGCCGATCAACTATCTCATCAACATATCGGTACCGAGCAACGGCACTATTAGCGCAGGGGAAGAGGACGTCAGCGAGCATTCAAGGCAGCTGACACATCTGCAGCAGCAGATAGAGGAGATGAAGCAGACCGTGCCGCTGTACGACAGCGTCAGCAGCCACGACATTCATCATTATACAGCGACGTACGTCATCGTCATTGTGGCTGCTGTAGGAGCAGGTGTCTGGGGAGCGCGCAGGTTCCGGCGCCGGCGGTCGGCGCGGGCAGCGGCGGAGCAAGTGGCGCAGCGTGCGGGGCGGGCGACGCCGCCCACCCCGGAGGTGGCGAGGCGGCAGCCGCCCTCCTCCTCCACGACGGTGATTGACAATCAGTGTGAGAGCAGTGAGAGTGACAAGTGTGTTAAAAAGGTTTCGAGTCATATGAGCTATATTAACCTAGGTTATAGTGATCCGTGCAAACAAGTGCAAGACTTTAAACGAGTGTCGTGTTCTAACGTACCTAAGCAAAACAGAGGCACGTCACCGACCTTTCGTTCTGTATACGTAATCGGTGACGACAGTGTTAAATTTAATTCTTTGTAAATCATCAATTTGTACTTTACTTACTAACAAGTGTAGGTTAAGGACAAAATGGTATCACCTTGTATCATCTCATCTCTACTAACTTCTCTACTTTTCGGTGTGGGAGCATGTACGATCCATATCGTACATCAAGCATTTTAGGGTTTTTAAGGAGTCAGCGTTTGGGACGCGCTCGCGTAATTATTTAATTATTTTATTAAAATCAGTTCGCATCGATCTATCAAGGCGATCGCGCGTGCTCGCACACCCGGGTCATTCTATCATCAAGTGTATCAGTCAATAAATCAAGTAACGGTTTATCAAGTCAATCGTTTCATTTATCAAGTAAAAGTAGTAGTAGTCAATCAAGGACGCTACACTTACATTATTGTTTATTGAAAGTTTTTACTGAACGTAAAAAAAATTATTAGGGAAAACCATTTATAGGCATCATTGGGTTCAAAATGTAATTTATAAAAAAACATTCATGATTACATTCAATGTGAGTAATGAAAAACTAGTATTCGGGTTAATTTTTAAATCCTGAAAGTAAGTATATAATAATATCTAGTAAGTAATCAAAAACCTCTGAAAGGCTAATTTTAATCCAAAACACGGACAAACTACGCACAATCGATGCAAAATTCATCGCATTGCGGCACCGATTTTGGCAAAAGATTTCAATTTGTTTGAGCAGAGGTTTGAGCCTTTCAAGTTGTTTGGACAGAGCTGATATAATAGAACCAATCAGTCATTTATACGGATAATGGAGTATTGAAGGCCTTGCATTGTTAAACTGCGTAATGCGTATAATCTGCGAGGCCATGTGTTCGTGGGCTGATTGACCGTAGGGAATATTTATCATTGTTGATACTGCATTATCATTAGCTCTATGGGGCGTATTACACCGTCAATATCATCACGATTTTAGTATCACGCGTATCACAAGTACTATTTAACTGCGATTCGACCTATTACACCATCAATATTATCACGGAATCGCGATAATATTGGTGCGTGTAATATGCCCCTATTAGTATTACAGACGTACATATTCCCTCGCTATTTCCCTTCAATATTTCCCTACCTACTGTGGTTTATGATAATATCTATCATATTCAGTTTACATTTAAAGCTTCTTGAAAAAAAAAAGATGGACTGTGAACTATGGAAGATAAGAGATTACTGCTGAAACTTCCGAAGATTTTTAAGTTTAGTGTCTAATATCATACTATTAAGATTAAGACAACTGCTTAGTGCTTATCTTTACGCGTTACGAATTGCGGTTTCTGTAAGCGCAAGAAAAGACAAATTTTTCGCAAGGAAAAGCTAGGTAACAACTAATATTAAATAACATCAAAATCCTGAGCCCATGATTAAAATCAATAAAGCTAACTGAGAACTTCTTGACCTTTTAGTAAAACTGCTTCATTATTAGCTGAGAAGGTCAGACGATCTTAAGTTATAAGCAGCACTTGAAAATATTAAAACACCGATCCAAAATTGTAAATATCCCTGACAGAGTTGAAAAATTATAGAAATATAGTTGAAAAATATAATGTCAAATTAATAATTTCAATAATAAAAAAACTTACGTACGTAGTCATTTAAGTCATAAAATACTTAAAGATTTTTGCATCAAGTAAAATAAGCAAACTAATTTTTAATTAGACAAAGGTATAAGTTAACAAAAAATAAAAGTCGGTTTATTTAACCAGAAGAAGCTTAATGCTGCTATTGCAACTTCGTTGTTTGAAAAAACAAACGTTACTTAGTACCATGGCCATCCACTTTTCATAAGAATATCATTTTGTATTTTTATAAGAAACAGACTGGATCGAACACGACTCAAGAAATGAATTGCAGTGTTACATTGATGATAATATAGTATTCAGTGTACTCGAAGTACCTCGTTCTGTTATTAAGGACGCTATACAAATATCAGCGATTTTCCGGTACCCTATTAAAGAATTAGGAGTCAAACTGCGAGAATATTTTGGTTTCAAATGAAAGATAATATATTCATCTCCACGACTAAATCATAAAAATTCTATAGCCGCATACAAAATTTTCACATAAAATACGTTTTAACCATCACAATAATCGCAAAATATGAAAAAAATGGGGTCTGATTAGGTACCTTAATATCTAAATACACCGAAATGAGGAAAATAAATATACAAAAAAATTGTTGCTTATTTAGTCCTCTATAAAGTCCGCTAAAAATTTTATATAAAAATAAACAACTTTTTCAGTTATAAGAAAAATAAGAAAATTTCTCAAATTTTTTCATACATTTTCGCCATATCAAGAGCGCGGCGAGCGTCGTAACCGCCACTGTACAAGGCGCGCTAATATGAATCTTATTTTAATGTCATTAACGTCGATATTCGTACTGACAGACATCCGACCTGCTAATTTTTTTGTTATAGCGTCCTTAAGTGTAAGAAATGACCTACACACGAAATAAGCGTTAAAACAACAATTCATTTGCATAATAAGACACGGTCATAGCTCTGTACCACAAACACAGTTACCTTGATTTAAGATCATCATCTCTTATGCTCGCGTACGCCTGATCACAGTCATCCATGTTTACACTTGTCACTGATGATACAGCATAGTTCACCTCTGAATCAGAGTCGCACTGCATCGACGAATTCATATCAATAACCTCAGGTACGTTCGACTGCGAATGCATCGTCTGCAATTCGTATATGAGCATCTCGTGGTTATTCAAGTCCTTCATATTTTCGAATTCCGGGGATAGGTTCCCGTTGGATAGCGGGAGAACTTTCCCCTTATCGATAACCGTATTTGGCTCCTCTTTGTTGTTGTTTCTGCTGGCCAGTATTTCGGATATCAACATTTCAGTCACTTGGGAGGTTTTTCTCTCCAAAGAATTATTGTTTTTGTTTAAAGCGTCACAAGATAACGAATTGCGTTTGTTTTGAATAACTTTACAGGTGTCATTGTTTTGCGTTGACGTAATATTCCGTAGCCGGTCCTCGATGTCCTGAACCTCATCTATTGACGCATACGCGGCCTCCTGAGGCACAGGTTTAGGTTTAGCGTCGATAGGCAAAGAGTACGAGGATACTTCCGGATCCTCTATTCTTTTATATGATTCATCCACACTTTTTTGTACAGGTACCTGTTTCATTGGCTTTAGTTTTGGTTTCGGTGATAGAGGCGGCGGGGGAGCCTTGCGCAAAGGAAGTGTCTTTTCGGCGAAACTAGACGATTTAGACACTCTACATTTGGAGTCTTGATCTAGCTTGTTCGAAGTAGACAGAGATCGCACTAGGATCTGTTTACAAGTTTTAACGGCCTTCGAATTGAGCAACTCGTTCGACTTCTTGTTGGATGGCGGTGATTGAATCGTGCTGCTGTCGCTGGAGCTCCGTCGAGAATTCTGCCCGCTCGATCTTCTCTCGTCGGACGAGGAACTCCTATCGCTTATCACATCCTTAATGAAAGATTTAACTCGCGCCAGGCCGTTCTGCCGGGGAGACACCGAAGGTTTACTCAGGGTGGCGGTCCTATCCAAAGTTTTCGCCTTCGACGAAACTTTGGGTGCCTCATTTTTGGTGTACGTTTTGCTTTTTGTTAGATTCGCTTTAGAATCGGCGACTGCTTTTCTAGTTTTGGCGAGCGCCTCAGCGACCATGCTCTGGCTGGGCCGCGGGGGGACCGGCGGCGGTCCCTTGATCTTGGTCGTCTTCATCGGTTGGGAGTTGGTCTGAACCATTAGCATGCTGAACGAGGCGTCGCTCGGACAATACTATAAGGGGAAGTATAGTATAATGAGCGCGGTGATAGACGCGACACGCGCGGGTTGAGCGCTCACCACACGACCATCCGCGGCCGCGCGCCACACTGACTAACTGGCTAACTGCCCGCCTGACTGCAATCGTGATTCATGAATAGTGCGACCACCGCGACGCGATTACTGCACCGATTCGCTTTCAATAATAATTAACGATAGCGCCCTAATACTTTTATTAGTGATCTAGTGCACAGACTGACCCGCACCACACTATACTCATTTCACAAAGGCTATTGTTTATATGGGAATAAAGCGTCGTTATTGCAGGCGAGGCGGAGGCGGGCGGCACGCTACGTTGCATGCGGCTACGATTTGTTGGCAAACCACTTTAGAAAATGCTTTGTAAGCCATTGTGTCGAGATTCGAGAACTTCAATCGCCAAAATGAGTTATCCTGGATTTGCAAACATCATAGTGTGCCTGTATAGCTAACATTTGTCATGACCTAATGAAATATTTCGAAAAATAACCAAAATGCTGAGTTTTCATGAAAAATGATAAATAAACTACTATTGTACTAATTAGACGGTAATTTTACATATTATTTGCAACCTATTAAGTTTGCAACTAGTTAAGTTTAGTTTAAATTATATCTATAAGAATGAAACATATTTTTGTCCCTCCTATTCAGTACTTATGAGGTAAGCAGCAACAAATTTTAAAATAATGTTTGTAATTGTTTTTTAATTAAGTAATAAAATGTTTTTACAAATTAAATTTATATCCTGTTGATTAACAACAGGATTTATATTGTATAGAATATTTTTTGGTATGCATAATATGATTTCAAATATTTAGCCTATCAATCCCCAAGTGGCAGCCGGCTGCCACATAACAGTTGAAAATCTCTGTCTGCGATACCCACGATGGAGGTGTTAATAGTTTATGTGCCTACTATAATAATACATAGTTTATTTGTTTGCCTTGCCAAGTTACCACAAGTTATAATTTTAAACACTTAACTGAAAATGGAAATAATTAACGGTCAAAACAGAATACATGTAACAAGTTTGTCCCACTTGTACTGTTATTGTAAATAATTGTGGATAATCATATAAAAAAATAGATAATTTGGCAAACAATTGGCAAAATACGGAGCGGACTAATAGCCCTGCCTTATCAAAACAAGTAACATAGCATGCATCACTTACTATTTATTTATTGTCAAACTTCCAGTCCTGCCGGCACATAGGACACTGTTGCTGCGGTTGGGACCGGAGCCACTTGTCAATGCAATGTATATGGAAACAGTGGGAGCAGGCACCCCAGACCAGGGGGCAATCGTCACCAGGTAACTTGCAATCAGGACAGCAACTATCGAATGGCATACGACAAATACCACAGTTATCGTCGTTTGCGATCCAGCGCCAAGTCGCTACGCCTGTCCAACCTAGAGAATTAGAATAAAAACGGATTACACACCGATGTTTACATGGGGTTTCGAAGCCTTGAGTGGTTATGGTTCATAAAACTAACTTACTTTTAATGGTCACTTTCATTTCAGTCCTAGGGCATCACCGTATAGCTAGTTATTTACAATTAATAGGGATTAGGGAGTCTAGAAAAATAGCAAAACAATAAAATCGTAAAAACTGTAAAAACAGCGGGCAGCGAAGCCAAAAATACATCTGTCACTGTCAACCACACTGTCAACCACCTGTCAACAGTCAAGTAAAGTGTCACTGTCATGTCATTCAACTGTCATCTGATAATATTTGTTTATTATTATTTTTTTAACAAAGTAACAAAACAGGACAGCCGGTAAATATCATTATCAACTCTAACGGCCCGGCCGCATCTGCGTGTATCGTCCGAAGCTTCGTGCCAAGAGACGATACTATTGGACGATTCACGCAGATCGTCCAATAGTATCGGTTTTAGCGCGAAGCTCCACTCATAATATGCGGCCGCGGCATTACACGTTCCTCGCAAACAAAGCAGGAGATTTCAGTCTCATTTTAATACGTCCTCCATTTTTTTTTCAGTTTCATTGAATCTTAAGAAAAATTATAATTTTTGGCTTGCAAATTGCAATGGGAGGAAGAAGAAGCGGAAAATAATTTCTTATCTGTAGCGAGTGTCAAGTGTCAAGTTCTCGTTCACGTTTTTGACATTTTGTAATTGATGTGTTGGATTCATGGAATAAAGTTAGATTTTGTTGTTGTTTCACAGGATTAAGCGCTGAAATCTTCATAAATAATAGCTGCAAGTGATAGAAAATTATACATTTTTAGTTACAAAGTGAAACCATTCACTGAATATGACGACTTTTGATTCCAAGTACGATGTAAGTATGTTCGGCAATTGGAGTGAATCAACCCATTTGATTTGAATTTAAAGTAAAAATAGTGATTTAAATCACTCATTTAGAATAACATTTACATATTAAATATAAAGTTTTTATATCAAATATTTATAAAATTGGAAATATTTCATCTGGAACCAGACGTAAACAAATATTAATTCGAAATGAGAAATTTTACTAATTTTTCTATTTACGTCCTTTCAGATGTACCCAGCGGGGGATGTAGGAGTTGTAGAAGGTGAAATGAATATTCCAGGAAGAGGGCCCACATCTGGTGAAAGCATGGAATTCAATACACTTGATGAGCCTATCAAGGAGACATTCGTAAGTTTTAATTTACTGACACAGACAAGAGTAAATTACTGCAAGAGTAATATAATTTTTTCATAAAGTCCATGATACTACACTTACTGCTATTAATTCATTTAAGTGTGACAATATAATGTGCAGAATAAACTTTGCATCCAACTAGTATTTTAAACAAAAAAAAATTACTTTTACTTATGTATGGTATTCACTTAAAGCTTTATACAATAAAAGTAGCACTAAAATTTGTTTTATTTTTCAGCTTCGTGATCTAAGAGCAGTTGGTAACAAATTCTTTCATGTCCTCATACCAAGAGAGAAAACCAGTTTGTTAAAAGAATGTGAGTTATGCTAGTTATTAGTTTTGTACCCATTCTAATGTTATAAATGCAAAAGAATATCTCTTATCTCTTCATGATTCAATTGCTAAACCAATTCAAATTGGGCATAGGAATTTTTTGAGTTCTGGAAAATACAGTAGATTTTGTACGATTGTAAAAATGATTAATTAACAAATGTGGGATTTTACACACTACATATATTATTGAACTACATTTAATGTATCCCTATTCCCTATTATATGTATAACAGACAGTAAAAAAACTCCTGTCGTTGCAATAGGCTACTTGACCTAATTTTTTTCTTCATGCTAATCGCTTCTTAATCATTAATTTTCACGAAATAAACTAATATTTTATTATTTTACACAGTAAAAACCCATAAAAATGTTGATTGAAAAATACGCCTTATAAATGGCGCCGAAAACACTGTCCGCCATAGTGTGACGTCATGCTGTTTGTATTTTAGAGTCTCTTTATTTAACATTTTTTTATGTGCTAAATGTACGAGTCTTAAGGTGCCCAAAAATTATAAAAGAATTAAATAAGAAATTAGAAATCATTTGTAATGTTGAAAACTTTTGGAGAAAAGTTTTGGCCATTTCATTTCCCGTCTACAATAAATGGAGATAATATATAAAACTGGTGTTTTATTTGAATTACTCAAGAAAATATATTTTGCAAATCTTTCTAGGCTTATTCTTATTATTTATGTACAAATAAACTTACACATAACGAGCGCGATAAATAAAAGATATTAAATTACGAACATGATGACGTCACATCCAAATCGGAAGTACTGCAAAAGCGTTTTAGTCAGTACAAATCATATTTTCATAAAATCATATTTTCAAATCGACTTTATTTATCAATCATAAGCTTTTATTTGATGATAAGGGTGAAATACTGTTTCCTACGCCAAGTTCTACTAGAAATATGCATTTGTTCAATGAAATTGAATATAGGTCAAGTAGCCTATTGTGGAAATGTGTGGTGGGCCATTTGCCCGTTAAAAAAAATTAAATAAGATAATAAAAAAATTAAAATGTATAATTTCAGGGGATTTATGGGGTCCTCTTTTGCTATGTACGTTCATGGCCACAATACTACAAGGTAGTACGGAACGTGCCGACAACTCCAACGATGGTGGCCCTGAGTTTGCTGAAGTGTTTGTACTTGTGTGGATCGGAGCCGCCGTAGTTACGTTAAACTCTAAACTTTTAGGTGGTAACATGTAAGTACATTTTATTTGTTTCTCTCTGCATCTCAAAAACTTTTTGATAAGGAGAAAAAATGGAATATTGTGACTTCTAAAGCTGTGCTAGCTAGTGTGCTAGTCTAATAATATGATCAACAATAATTATTAGTCTAATAAGTTTTTCTTTTTCAGTTCATTCTTTCAATCAGTGTGTGTGCTGGGCTATTGTTTGCTGCCAATCGCAATATCTTTAGTGATATGTAGAGTTATACTGTTTACTACACAAAATACATTCCTCTTCTTTCTACGGTTCACAATCTCCATGTTTGGATTTGCTTGGGCTACCTTTGGTAAGTGTTTATATTATTATATTATGTAGAAATTAATCTTAGGCAAATTGCCAACATACACAATTTGGTTGGATGAAAATCAGCCAACAAACTGTGACTTGACATAATATTAAGTTATACAAGAAGTTATTTGACAAGAATTGAATTTTTATTTTTTACCAATTACTGCTGTTGCTGTAACAATGAAACGATGATGCTGTCTTGTAAACGCATTATGTTTCTTTATGAATTTCCTATGACTATTTTTATTTTTCAGCTGCAACAAAGTTCCTTGGAGACAGTCAACCAGAAGGCAAAAAGTGTCTTGCCATGTATCCGATTTGCTTATTCTACTTCATACTGTCGTGGCTGGTCGTCTCACACAGTAATGTCTAGGTAACATATAGTCCAGTTTATTATTTGTATTTATTATTGTGATATAAACATTTTAGGATAATTTGTGTATATTAAGAAGTTTTTCTAATGTAAAAATATATTGTCGTATTCTTTAACTTGTACAGATGGATAGAAATAGGTTTTTCCTAGTTTTCTTAACTTTCTTGTGTATTTCATTCAATGAGTGTACAAAAAATCATACATATGATCAGGCACATAAAATGTAATCAAGGCTAAACATAGCATTAATATGTGAGATACAGGTTTTTGTTCATGACTTTTGTAAACATACTTTTGGATCAAAAATTTTATGGCATGCACTAACCGAAATTAGACATTATTTTGTTGACTAGACTTACTATCGTTTTAGCCAGTATTAAACGTAAGTATGTACTTATTGAACACCCAGAATGTTACGAGGATTTGTTGATGTACTATCAGAGAAGTTTACTTCTAGGCATATGGCTGACCGAAATAATTTGGTCGTGTTAAGTCAAACTAATCCGACTGATCACAGCTAATATTGAAATGACATAAGCCGACCAAATGACGTAGGTCCGTCAACTGCCTAGGAATCAATTTCCTCGATGATACTATGTAATATCAATGACAATTTTGTGAAACAGACAATTATATTGTGTGCAGTGTCTTTCAAATGACACTTTACAGTTATAGGGCGACAGTAGTTCTAATTTTGACTACGCGCCAAATCAGCCTAGTATGCACAGAGAAACGAGTGGTTTATCCTAGTCAAACATTAAACTATTATTATTTTATTTAATTTTTGCAGAAATAAAATTTAAATAAAAAACGTAGAAATAGCAATAGCACACAAAATACATAAACAATTTAATGCACAAAATAAGAAAAACATTGCACACCACAGTTTTTGTGAATATTATGGTAACAAGCCTTATTGCAGGTTTATGTATTTTTAATCGATGTATTTTAAATAATCCATATTGGGATGTTGACTTAGCCGGCCCCTAGATGAGCAATTTTATTGTCAATATCACGCTTCAATTTTATTGAACAGTTTATTTGATAATTAGATTAAAGGCGCACGATGTTCAATATCAACCCTAGACGGTCAATAATATTACGCAATAAGTGATATTGACGATAAAATTGCTCGTCTAGGCGGCGCGGCGCCGGCTAAAAGTTATTCTGAATAAAAGTTTTTGTTTTGCTTGTAAAACAATTGAGTAAGAAAATATTATTTGATTGTATAAAACTTTACTTTTTCTAAAAAATGATTCCTAGCTAGATCGATTTATCGCCCCCGAAACCCCCCTTAAACTAAATTTCATGACAATCATTCGAGCCGATTCCGAGATTCCAATTATATATTTATATACATATAATATACAAGAATTCCTCGTTTAAAAAATATATAATAAGATATTTTTGGTTTGTTCAAAATGGTGTTTTGCAGATTCGAATGTTTCCAAAGTTGGGTTACCGACTCTGGTTTGATTTGTCTCCAAGAAGCCCAATGAGCCATCAGTGGATATGTACCGTAGCCAGTTAATTGTAAAAACAAAATGTCGCAGCGAGCTTACTGCTAGTGAAACCACATTACTCCTTTGCGTTGCGTAGTCGGAACGGATTAGGAAGATCGCACTGTACGTGATATGTTTTATGTCATGTCGATGCTACGATACATAATATTATGTATAACAAAATATGACGTCCGTGTTTAAGCTGCAGTACATTATAGCGCCAATAGCTGCGCTGCGTTAATACAACGGTATCGGCCATCGGAGCTCGTATCGCTCTCCGATTTTGTTTGTAAATCCGTTGAAACACCGCGTCTAAGTTCTAACACATTATAATAAAATCGCTGGTTTGACGCACGGCGCACCGCAATATGGAGAAACGTGGCTTCATTAATACTTACATTCCAATTGAAAATGTACTGAATTTCCGCTTTTGTACAGAATATGTATTTCTAAATAAAAGACTATTTTCCATCCATTGTAAATTTTATTCGAATACGTTATACAAAACATTTATCACAAAAATACATCACGTTGAAGATGTAGAATGAAACGTGAATACTAATAAAAACATTTCTTGGGCCCCATGTGTACTACGCGTCGTCACATCCGTTTGTAGTTTGACTACAACGCAGTTGTAACGTTGGAAAATCGCATAGTGCGTATGGGACCTTATCTAAATCCTTACTGTAAATTACATGACATGTGTTTTATGCAACAAAAGAACAAGGTTTTATTTTAAATCGAGCAATAAATACATTTTTATTTTAGCATCTAAAGTCTAAACCTACCAAAATATGAAAAGCACATCTACTTTGCAATGGCTAGAAGCCAAGCCTCGACGATTAGAGAGTATATTAGTCTTTGGGTTTTCTTTTTTTAATCACAGCTTTTGACTTATTGTGATGGCTTTAAGGAAAAAAAACAAGACTGAAAAATAATGAAAATACTATGAATTATTTGTAGTTCTCAGAGTCTTTAAAGTAAGTACTTGCTGTTTATATAAAACTATAAATATATAATTATCTACAGAGTATAATGTTTAAACTAAAAATTGTATGAGTATGTACTGGATTTCCCTGGAGTTTGACGTAGGAAGTTTATGACGCATACATTAATATCTTTTGAAAACAAATATACAGCATTTAATTGATATATTTCATTGATATTCCTGTTTCTTAACGACTAATGTTTAAAAATAAAATGCTATTTGCAAAAGTGAAAATATTTCTTACTACTATTATTTACATAATATAGATAATATTATTTCGGCTAATTTAACAATAAAAGCTGCAAATAAAACTAACAACTAATTGATCACATTGGCATACACTTTATGTGCGTCAAGTAAAAAGCACTAAACTCCGGCGAAGTGTGCAAAATGTTAGGGAATTCAATAATTTCTATATTGTAACCATCTACTCTTTCAACTAAATTTTGCCACTCATTTGGCGCCGAAGAATTTTTAAATGTATGTGCAGTAGTGACAGATAAATATTCTCATATTTTAATTCGTTTTTCGTACATCTATTTAAATATGTTCATTAAAAAGTGTAATACTTGAAATTGTGTAAACATATTTTGTAAATTTCCCAAATATTTTGAACAAACTTCAAAAGTGATATATTCCAGAAATAATTTGTAAGAGATGGTTAGTGAAATTACTTACAATTCTAATATTTTTTGTAAAAAATACAGATTTGGAATGTTAACATTTAAAATTTTATTTTTTGTTAATCGAAAACGTGTTTCAAAATGAGACTGGTATATAATTGTTTTTTTTTTACGAATCATAAGAACAGTTACTGGCAGTTAGTGAGTTACACAGTACATGGTTTAAATTTTAAACTTTAAAATACATCTACAAAACGTTTGTTGGAATATCAGAAGTGGGATTAGGAACAATTACACTCAGATCAATAAATTCGAGGGAGGGACGGGACGCACGGGTTTTAATGCATTTTTTTCTAACGATAGAACCTTGATAATCGGTGACCGAGGTATTGACGGTTAAAATTACAAATACACGATTATCATATTTACTCCCAATTTCACCAAAGACTGTTAAAGTTAACGCTCGAATTAGTATAACGTTACTTCTTTCGTTTTTCATATGAATGAAAGAGAAGACATGACATTTTAATAAGTTGTTAACACTAACAGACGTTGGCGAAATTGGGGCTTAGGGCTCTAGACAAGTTTTTGGGATTTTTATGTAACCTAGACTGACCTTGAAATAAAACTAAGAGAAAAGGTTTTCAAGGATTCATACTTTCACATACGGTGCGATTTTGCGATGTGATGGGATGTATCGCTTTATATATTGTGTCTAGATACCCTTCAAATCCGATCTAATTGGAGTCCGACCCTGAAGTTTTGTCGGGCGACCGCGGTGGGGAGCGGGGAGGCGTGTGCAGCGGCGACTTCTCAAGCGGCTGATACGACATGTGCGTCTGAATCGTGTCGCGGGCCTTACGCGCTGTTTTGTACGTGAGGGAGTTGCGCGGCTTGCGGCGGGAGAAGTGACGTTCTATCCACTTGAGCATCGCTAGAACTGAGTCGGGGGAGGGCAGACGACGCTCGGCCGACGTCTTGATGATGTTCGACGATGCCACACGGAAAGTCGCCGCCATACCTTTGAGCGCCTGTGAAGAGAGGTGTTTTATGAAGAAGTCATGTTCGGAATTGATTGACTTGTCTCTATGTAATAATAATAACTCCCACACCGGTTTCGGTGACGGTGGCCGGCTTCATTGAAATTAGGCCAGTTACGCGGGAGTAATTTTATAATGCCCAAGTGTGTGCGCAGTACACAAGAGCACTCTCTATTCCTTTTACTCTCATAATCCAGTGGGACGGCAGACCGACACGACCGGCGAGAGATCAGGCGCAGGACCGACTTTTTACATGCCCATCCGACGCATGGATCATCTTACTTATCAGACAATCTGGGGGTGTAGTGCGAGTTTTATTCGATCATACTCATCGAGAATGTTAACGCGAATTTGTATGGGATCAAAGCGGTATCTACGTTAGCCAGTAGATGGCGCTGCTTTGATCCCATACAAATTCGCGTTAACGTGTTCGATGCGTATGATCGAATAAAACTCGCACTACACCCCCAGGTGATCAGCCTGCATTGTCCTAACCAAGCTTGGAAATAACATGTTTCCAACGCGGGAATCGAACCCACGACCTCCGAGTCTAGAGCCACGCTCTGAACCACTGGACCACGGAGGCGATTAATTTTGTCTCCATGTATGATGTAACGCTTAGGCTAAAGAAAAGATAGTATATCGTAGAAAACATGCACCAAATTGATAGAGTTGTCTGATGTCTCTATGCAATGCCAGGGCTGCGAAGACGGTAAGCTATACTAGCTTTTCGTGCCAATTATTATTATTAATATAAAGATATGACTATAAACTTTTTTTATTTGAAATTTTAAAGCATGTAAGTATTTACCATCATAGCATCTTCATCTGTGGCGTCATCACCGGCGTATATGATCCTGATCCTCTCACTCCAGTCCAGACCGAACGCTGTGCGCAGAATATAGATCGATGCTCGGCCTGTAAATATCAAAATAATCATGCCACAGTTCGATAGAACATATCTCCCCTTACTAATAAACGCTGTATAAGCTTTGAATAGTTATACAGTGTTTTGTCTTCTTCAATCCAAATGTCACTTGTGTGACAGGAACAAAACACTGTGTAACTATTCAAAGCTTATACAACGTTTATTAGTAAGGGGGAATATGGCACAAAAGAGAAAAGACGTTTATGGAATGTAGTTGGACAGCTTCGCTTACGAGAAAAAATGTTTAGTCAAGAGGTATTCAATTTAAAGGTGAAGTTTGAAGACAAAATGTATGAGAATAGATATGAGCCATGAGCCATCCTAAATGTCGCGCGAACAATACGGTATTGGTGTGGGTAATTGGCGATGACTTGTCAAGGCCGAGCCGCGCATTAGAGATTAATCATTTAAATTAATATTCAACATACCCTTATTCCACTGCACGGGTGGGCGCGCTTCCAACGCGCAATGCGCAGGCGCAGGCGTGAACCCTGCGGCGGCGATCAGCTTGCGCGCCTGCTCGGCCAGTGCTGCACGCTTGTGTACGGGCGTCTCACGGAAGTGGAACGTCAGTAGTGCTCCCTTATTCTCCACCCATGCGCCGTCTTTGCACACCTAGAAGACGTATAGAAGTCAGAGTGATACTTGGAGAACTAAAGGGGTCAAATATTTTGTATCTTTGAATGAGGAGCATTTATGTAATGATAGGATAGAGGGTAAGGCTGCGTTTCCACCAGAGATGTGTTGCGAGGAATGTGTTTTTGAGAACCAATAGAATCGCTTCATTGACGTGACCTCGCTCAGCGCAGCGATTCTATTGGATCTTAAAAACACATTCCTCGCAACACATCTCTAGAGGAAACGCAGCCTAAGAGTTTAGATGATATTTTAAACGGTTTTTTAATATGAAGCAATTAAATGTCTTGGAAGTCCTGTTCAGTGCAAAATACCAATTTGCTTAACAGTGGCTAGAAATTCATGGATGCCGAAATATCTAGCGATTACAGATTACCAGAGAAATAATAGGTGTTTTAGCTATCAATGCTTTACTTGACATTTGTAGTACTTCTGGTGGGGGGGGGGGATAAGATGATGAGAAGATGCTTCTTCGACATATTTTACCTGTTCCTGCAGTGATTTCAGTAAGTCCACTACTTTGTCTTGCAGCTCCAGAGGCATGGGATGTACGAATTTACTGCCATCAGGATGCAGGATCTCCAGACCGTGGTTACCAGCGTACGTGATGCCTTCTATTCCCACCTATAAAATTAACAAGTACACTATAAGAGGTGCCAAATCATTTAAAGCAGGATTGTAGCTTAAAATATAATTTCATTTTTTATTAAAAGAAGAAACTGACTGAAACAGTCTGATTAGTTTACCAAGCAACGCCTAGAAAGAAAAAAAGTACGATTTCCCTAATTAAGAAGATTAGGCATTAGGCAAGCTACGACAAACGACAAAACTGATGAAAAGTAGGTGGTGTGATTTTACTATAAAATTTGGTATGTAATTCTATCGCGCGAGTGTCAAGCCTAATTAATTCGTAGATAAAATATGTATTCAAAGTTCGATTCGATAAATGTTTGTAACTCGGCCGGGTCGTATCAGAAGTGGGATAGAAATATTTGCTTTACGATAATTTTAAGAAGGTAGAGCATTTGTCTTGGTACCTATTCAAGTTTACTTAGACCTAAAATAGGTGATAATTGCATACTACTCTACTGGTTCTAAGAGTATGTTAAACGCAACAGATGACAATTTGCTTTCGGGTCTAATAATTATAAAATATGTATCCGTCAAGATACAACTTTATAGTATCGTAATGAGTCGTTATTTCTTTAAACCGGTTTCGTTAGTGGGAATTCTGTTGGTACTACCAATATAATTATATTCTGTGGCATGACTTTGATCTTATAGGTGTAATCGATACCATTTAACAGGGGTCAATAACAATATGTTTACAGATAGATAAGGTGAATTATTTGTTTGCCTCAAGGAAAACTGTCATGGCGGCCGGCGATAACATCACGAGTTATTGATGCCACGCGCCGTGATATGCCGGCACAAGGCCAGGCGCGCGGGTGGCCATTTCATCAGACTTCGTCGCCAATTAGTGTGGTCTTCCCTTTTTAGGGTTCCGTACCCAAAGGGTAAAAACGGGACCCTATTACTGAGACTTCGATGTCTGTCCGTCTGGCCGTCTGTCCGTCTGTCTCCAGGCTGTAACTCAAGAACGGTAATAGCTAGAGATTTGAAATTTTCACAGATTATGTATTTCTGTTGCCGCTATAACAACAAATACTAAAAACAAAATAAATTAAATATTTAAGAATGCTCCAACTTTTTAATTAGCAGGTCGGATGTCTGTCAGTACGAATATCGACGTTAATGACATGAAAATAAGATTCATATTAGCGCGCCTTGTACAGTGGCGGTTACGACGCTCGCCGCGTTTTTGATGTGGCGAAAATGTATGAAAAAATTTGAGAAATTTTCTTATTTTTCTTATAACTGGAAAAGTTGTTTATTTTTATATAAAATTTTTAGCGGACTTTATAGAGGACTAAATAAGCAACTATTTTTTTTTGTATATTTATTTTCCTCAGTTCAGTGTATTTAGATATTAAGGTACCTAATCAGACCCCATTTTTTTCATATTTTGCGATTATTGTGATGGTTAAAACGTATTTTATGTGAAAATTTTGTATGCGGCTATAGAATTTTTATGGTACAGTCGTGGAGATGAATATATTATCTTTCATTTGAAACCAAAATATCCTCGCAGTTTGACTCCTAATTCTTTAATAGGGTACCGGAAAATCGTTGATATTTGTAATAGCGTCCTTAAGGGGGGCTCCCATACAACAAACGTGATTTTTCAAACATTTTTTGCTCGGTATCAATGATGACAACAGGTAGGTACTTGAAATGTACATAAAATACTCAGCTGTATTTAAACTTTAATAATTAATAATAAAATTTAAATAAAATAAATAATTAAGGGGGGCTCCCATACAAAAAAACACATTTTTTAAATATTTTTGCTCTATAGTGGTATGGAACCCTTCGTGCGCGAGTCCGACTCGCACTTGGCCGATTATTTACTACAACCCATCCAACCATCTTAGATACTCTACATTTTATTGGCAGTCCCACAGTCCGACGTCTCATGTAGCTTAGGTAAAAATTTTAAGAATTGCCACAAATAAACCAGTCAATAACCAAGTCATTCTAAAGGTTTTACTTACCATTTCCTTAACATTGTTGACATTTCTGCCAGAGATGATGGCGATGTAGACGTCTGACATGTTGGACAGCCGCTGGAGTGTGTGTTTCGTCTCCAAGGGCAGGGTAGCGAGATCGGGGTGTGGAGCTATTGGTGCCAGCGTACCGTCGTAGTCCAGCAGCAGAGCGAGTTTCTGAGTAAAGCCTATGTACCTGGAAGAATAATATGTATTTGTTAAAGAGATAAAAGGTATAGGTACACATGCAGAAGACAACTAATCACCTCATTCTTAGGAAACAGAAGAGAAGCAAGCCTTAAAGTCAATTTTTGCTTGTTGTGGTCATACATATTACATTATATAGAGTTAGCCACGCGTAAGTGTTACATATCACTAAGATTGGTATTGTTAGTCACACACGCAAACCAGGCAAATAATTACTTGTTCGGCGACTGGATTTGGAGGAGTATGGGTATATTACTTGGTGAGGTAGTCGTTGAAGTCGTCTATGGTGACGGGCTGCATGGACGTGGCTCCGATGTCATCAGCCTCTTCCTCGAGGGAGTCCATGGCCTTGAGGAAAGCCTTCATCCAGCTATCGACGTCGTTAAGCTGTTCCCGCCGCCGGAGGTGGTTCATACGGACCGTGCGCTCGTCCTCCGGCATAATGAGGGCTCTGGGGATAAGAGAAATGGGTGATGGTTAAAGGTGCCGGCAGCGGGCGACATGAAGCAACCGCAGATGACGTGTCGCAGTGACACTACTGGACACTGGTTCGTACCTCTATGTATTTCTATTTAATATCCTCCGCAGCTAGCGACACAAGTATTTTTTTTAATATGAAAAAAGCGGCCAAGTGCGAGTTGGACTCGCCCATGAAGGGTTCCGCAGCAGCAATAAGGTTTATTTTTATGAAATTAAAAGGTTTTTGATTTATTTTTATATTTCTGTCGATTTAATGAAATTTAGATTAAGGTTTACCATTTATGACGTACAAAAAAAACTACTGGCTAGATCTCGTTCAAACCAATTTTCGTGGGTAGTTTTTATAGTAATCTACATCATATATTTTTTTAGAATTATCATGCCCCTACTTACGGGGACCCCTAAAATTTTAATAATTTTTCCATTTTTGCATCAAAATCTTAATGCGGTTCACAGACTACATCTACTTACCAAGTTTCAATAGTATAGCTCTAATAGTTTCGTAGAAAAGTGGCTGTGACATACGGACGGACAGACAGACAGACAGACAGACATGACGAATCTATAAGGGTTCCTTTTTTGCCATTTTGGCTACGGAACCCTAAAAAGGTTGCAAACGAGCAAACGGGTCACCTGATGGAAAGCAACTTCCGTCGCCCATGGACACTCGCAGCATCAAAAGAGCTGCAAGTGCGTTGCCGGCCTTTTACGAGGGAATAGGGTAATAGGGTAGGGGAGGGTAAGGAAGGGAATAGGGGAGGGTAGGGAAGGAAATAAGGGAGGGTATGGTAGGGGATTGGGCCTCCGGTAAGCTCACTCACTTGGCGAAACACATCGCAAGCGCTGTTTCACGCCGATTTTCTGTGAGCCCGTGGTATTTCTTCGATCGAGCCGGCCCATTCGTGCCGAAGCATGGCTCTCCCACGGTATAGAAATACATAGAAACCAGTAGTGTCGCGACGACACGTCGTCTGCTGCAATTTCATGTAGCCGGCTTCCAACCTTTATGGTGCAGGTTGAATTTAAGTTCGTTTCTCGATTGAGGCATGACGCAATAGGAACAATTTATATTTCCATATTCATTGAATGCGAAAGTGTGTCTGTTTATCCGCCTGTCTTTTACTTCTTCACTCCTGATTCGCTGAATTTATTTTGAGAAAAGGTATCAAGACGTAAGTCCTGGGAAAGGAATAGTTACTATACCTCGAAACATAATATGGATTACGATAACGGCTTGCTATTGCCATAAATTAGGATATAATAGAATTTTCTTCAAAATTCATGAAATAAAATTCAAGGTTCAAGTTTTCATTTGTAGTTCAAGCTCAACTCTAGTTACAGGACTATTTACGGAGTGGTCGTGAACTATGCCCGACACAATCCTTTGTTCCGATAAGAAGTGGGATTTGCGCGAAGTGCGCTGTTTCTGTTATTGTAGCAGTATCGGGGGCCAGCATTTCGTCAGGCCGTGATAACCTCGTGACGTCAATATACTGTTGGCAATTTAAAGATGGCGAAAAAACAAAACAATAAACATAAGTTTATTGTTTTGTTTTTTATATAAGATATCAATAATAACGGCTTTTTATTGGCCATGCTTAGATGTTCGCGTCATAAAATACTGTGGAAAGATACAGTTGTATAAAAACAATTTCTAAAGTAGGTAGAAATTTAAATAAAATTAGCCTCTAAAATCTTATTGATAGTATACTTCCTAAAAATATAACTATAACAAGGTGCATCTTTTTGCATTCTTTCTTTCATTAATATATCCAAAGCCGAATTTAAATCCTCATTTTTTGAAAGTCAGTTAAAAGATCTTTTCCTACCTGTGTATAACCTCAGCAGCATCGTCCAGCTCATAGGGATTACATATTAGCGCCTCATGCATCATCTCTCCGGCTCCAGCGAAGGGAGACACAATGAGTACACCAGGTGGCTGCTTGATCTGGCACGCCACGAACTCCTTAGCCACGAGGTTCATGCCGTCACGCAGCGGTGTGACGAGAGCCACGGCAGCGTCACGGTAGAATGCGGCCAGCTCGTCCTGACCCACACAGCCATAGATGTATCTAGAACAAGATAGATTGTAGAGAAGTGGTTCCTAACCTTTTCAGAGCTGTTACCTCTATGGCCTGTTAGAGAAACTGAGAGATCAAAGTTAGTATGCCAGGAATGATATTTCAGAAAACTACGATAAAGTGCTAGTATTTTCTATGGATATTTATAATTTCTGTGTCTTACCTGATAGGAGACCAGTTGGGTGTAGTGAACCGTCCGTTTATCCTGCCCACCAGCTGATCCATCTCCTCTTTCAGATCCTGGTACTCCTTTACGTCGGTTCTGGAAGGCACCGATATTTGCAACAGAACCACATTCTCTATATGCTCTGGATGCTTCTCTAGCAGCCTCTCGAAGGCTTTCAGTCTATGCACTAGACCTTTTGTGTAATCTAGCCTGTCGACTCCGAGTATAACTTTTTGATTAGTGGAAAGGACCGGCTTAGCTTTCTGGGCTAACGCCACGAATCTGTCGAAGGGTACTCCGATAGGAAGGGGTCTGATGCAGATAGTTCTGCCGCCGAGTTCTACCAGAAGGTTCTTTCTGTCGACACGACAACCCAACTTCCTTTGACAGCAGTCGATGAAGTTCAGACAATAGTCGGTTATGTGGAAACCTACCATGTCGCAACCTGAAAACATGATTTAAATTAGTTAATTTCCCCTTTAAAAAGTGGTTAAATTGTAAAGAAATATCTACACTACTATTATAAAGAGGAAAGATTTGTTTGTTTGTTTGTTTGTTTGAGTCGAATAGGCTCCGAAACTACTGGACCGATTTGAAAAATTCTTTTGCTATTGGAATCTTACATTATTTCTGCTGAACATAGGCTACATTTTATTTTGGAAAAAAGTAGGGTTCCGTAAGATATTTGAGTTTTTCGGACGCAAGGTGTAAAAAATCAGCTAGAAAAGTTACTTATTTTGCGTACGCTGCCTAAACTATAAAAGATAGAACCATAAAATGTTCTAAGTAATTGTAGATCTTATAAATATCTACAAAAAAGTCCGCGACACACTATACCTATCTATGTCGAGTGAGGCACAATAACCATTTTTTTATTTAAAAATCTTGAATTTTTTTGGACTACATTTAAACGTCTTTATTTTACTTATGGTATTAATCCTTATCAAAATAAATTATTTCATCACTAAGTACAGTTTATGTAGATAATATTTGGTCTTTAAATGATTAAAATTGGACGTTTGGTTTTGAAATTATGGCGAAATTAAAATATTACGATAGTGGGCGTCACCAAGGTGGGGTGGTTTTTTCTTTAACACGAAAACTACTGATCCGATTTGCATACGGTTTTCACAGATATATTTGTCATTTGTCATTTGTGTATCCCCCCCCCCTCAACCCTCTCTGGGGACCAAAGAGGGGGTCAGTCGATTTTGTATCCAACTTTTTTCATTAGTGGACTTACTTCATATTATTAACTGTGTTTTCCAACTTAACATCTGGTGTATAACATTTTCCCCCTACCCTCTTAGGGGACAAAAGAGGGGATAAGATATGTATAACTGATGAAGTAGAAAATAGAAATACTTTAAATGGCAAAACAACGTTTGCCGGGACAGCTAGTTTTATTATAAAACTTGTCAATATAACTTTAAGACCGTCAGTACCATATTAAATCTATTTGATGAAATATTTTAGTAACTATTACATATTTTCAAAAACAAGTATACGTAAGTATTACTCCAACAATATTTTTTACTTACCTAAAATGCCCTGAAGGACCACATCTGACCAGGGAAATAGACGGAAGATGTCCCAGGGTGGGAAGGGTATGTGTAAGAAGAACCCTAGTTTACATTTCAAATTCTCCTCTCCAGCTTGCTGTAACAAGTTTTTTTTTTAATTTAAACAAAAAGATAGTTAAACTTCAAACTTAGCAAATTAATCTTTGAATTCTCAACTTCATTCCTATTGAATTTAACTCACTCTTACAATTTGAAAATTGACCTCTATATCTCTATCTAATAAACAGGCCAAGGCATGTTCCCTGATGAAGAGTCAGCCTTCTTTATTGATAGATAATGATAGGTACATAAATAGACTTCCTAAAACAGTAGGCCTACTACGAAACCGTTTTAAGACTCAAACAATCGAATGAGAATACCGTGTCCTACTTTAACAACGTCATTTCACGTGTGTTAGAGTAGGACGCGGCATTCTCGTACAATTGTTTCAGTCTCAAAACGGTTTCGTGGTACGGCCCCAATACCCACTATTTTTAATTTCTCTGTCAAGTAAAAATGGCCACATAAAGCCGTTTGCTCACCTCTCTAATCCAATTAGCAGCCAGCATAAGGTGGTAATCGTGCACCCATACTATCGGCGGCGACGCGCAGTTCTCTTTATTCAATAGTCTGAGAGCCTGCACCGTTTTCTCCGCAAACTCTTTATTGAGCTTGATGTAAGCGTTCCAGTGGTCAGCGATGAAGGTTGCACGGTCGGGCATCGAGTGAAACAGCGGCCAGAAAGTCCCGTTGCAGCAGCCATTGTAGTAGCTGTCGAATAACTTCGGCTCCGCGTGTATAGCTACTATCTGCAACAAATAATTCACTGTATGGATCGTGATTTTTGTACTAGAATATTTGAAGGTAGGTTTTGAAAAGACTACGGACGATGTTAATTTACTTCTAACTTTAGTTATCAAGATGGTAATGCTGCTTTTGCGTTATTAACTAAAAATATGTATAAATTGGCAACGATAGTAGTGATATCTGAAAAATTGTTACAGTATTTACTTGGAAAAAAAAAACAAAAAAAAACTAATAAAAGAAAGAATAACTGTATTTTAAAAAGATAAAACCGACTTCAAAATTGTATGTAATTAAAAATTAAAACTCCGTATCTCCAAAACTACTGAACCGATTTTGATGAAACTTGCACTATACCCTAAGTTGAACAATACCTAGTACAATAAAAAGAATCACTTAAATCGGACTTGTAGTTCCGGAGATATGCGTGCACAAACATAAAAACATACATGTAACAATACATAAGTACAATATACATGCATACGTCATACACTTTTGAAATTTGGCACATTTGTTCAGAAGCTGTTATAGATTAACATATACAAAAACTGGGCAGTTCTGGAAATATTACATACATACGCGTCGAATTGATAACCTCTTTTTTTTGAAGTCGGTTAAAAAAAGAATAAGTGTAACGCTGCGCTACGCGCCTCTACGCGGCGTAGTTCCTCGCTACGGCCTACGACTTTCTATGCTACGCACTTCTACGCCCTGCTACGCTATTTACTACAAAAAAAAACATATCAACAGCCGAACATATAACCTCCTCCTTTTTGGAAGTCGGTTAAAATGGAACTGTCTGCTTGTAAATAGTAGGTGCCAGGGCCGGAATTATATTTTTATTTTCACTTTAATTTTGCCGCCCCTATCATGTACGAACTCTGCCGCCATCTTAGGACGCTGCCGCCCCCCCCCCCCCCGCCCTATTCTTTTGCGTTGTATTTATAAGACGTGATATATTAATATTATGTTTATTTTGCTCATAGTATACTCGTTAACTTATAATGTATTGAAATTAATTCGTAAAGTAGAATTGTAATTATTATATTAAATCATAGTAACAAAACCCAACATGTTTAGAATAAAAATCGGCCAAGTGCGAGTCGGACTCGCGCACGAAGGGTTCCGTACCGGTACAGTAGAAAGTATGCAAAAAAATTGTGTTTCTTGTATGGGACCCCCCCTTTAATATTTACTTAATTAAAATTTTATTATTAATTATTAAAATAAATTAAGGACTGTGTGAACATTTCAAGTCCCTAGCTGTTACCATTAATGATTACGAGCGAAAAAACCTAAAAAAACACGTTTGTTGTATGGGAGCCCCCCTTAAATATTAATTTTATTGCGTTTTTAGTATTTGTTGTTAAAGCGGCAACAGAAATACACATTACACAATCTGTGAAAATTTCAGAAGTCTAGCTATAGCGGTTCTTGAGTTACAGCCTGGAGACAGACGGACAGACATCGAAGTCTCAGTAATAGGGTCCCGTTTTTGTAATTTATGATTGTGTGAATCATATTATCATAGATGAAAGTAAGTAAATGTTTGATATTTGTATATTCTAAAACAAACAGAGAAGGGAAAACTACCACTCGTTATCGGATAAAGTAATATTCCAACCGGTTTGCTCGCACTAGCAAATATAATTAGCATTGTAAATATTGTGTGACTTCCGCGTAAGTGTAAAACATAGTATAGTACTGTCAGGTATTATTACTTCCGAGTTCCGAGGGATATTCCACGTAAGTGTCAAATATGGCCTTGATTAATGATTACTGAAATATAGATTTTGAGGTGAAATTTGGCAAATGCGTAAATACTAATTTCTAAATACAATCAATGTACGGTTCAGTATGTCATTGAACGGGCACCTTTTGCCTACTCATCATTTAAACTTGTATAAATTTAAGCATTTACGACAAAATAAAGCAAATCATTATTAAGAATCAAAAGTATCATTTGACTCCATTATCAGCATCAGCATCACTATCATTATCAGCAGCACTATCATCCAGCATCCACCATCTGTAGGAGACAACCCCTACAATCAATGCCATGTCTCTTTAAAAAACTAACGTTAGTAGGTCTTGTAAATAATAAAATAG
Organism: Plebejus argus; assembly: GCA_905404155.3. Classification (NCBI taxonomy): domain Eukaryota; kingdom Metazoa; phylum Arthropoda; class Insecta; order Lepidoptera; family Lycaenidae; genus Plebejus; species Plebejus argus. The sequence continues at coordinate 4,498,637 of FR989929.1, read as the reverse complement.
TCTGTAGACTGTAAATAAAAAAAAAGTTGAACACAGCTAAAATACATTATATAAGTAGTACTACCGAGATTCTTATGAGAAATATTTCTTTTATGAAAATTTTTAAGGTAAAATTGGGAGAAGATGTAAAAACTAGTCAACTTCATTCGTTCCTTAACGATGTAGGTAAGTACATACCAAGAATACTGCACTTAAATGGAATAAAAATCAAGTCGAACTAAGAACACACGCAATACAAGCGACTTAGAGATCTTATTTTATGCATGAGCAAGATATAGCAATGCAATACACTTCTAGAGAATTCATTCTATTGAAAGCATTGCACTACATCCTAAGTCTTGTTTGTCGTCAGTTGAGGTTCCTGAATCCTGCTATAAAGTAAGTGATATAACTTACGAGTAAGTATATATTTTTCTTTATTATTTATTTCAGTAACAGCCTGGCTATATCTAAAACTAAACAAGGACAATGTGATCTTTTGACGCACAAGAGATGAATCAAAATGTTTGAGCGCGCTTATCTCAGAATCTACCTCTAATGCCTCTATTTTCTTTATTTTGATTTGCAAAATGGTGTTTTTTTTTTGGGGGATTCTTTAAACTAAATCACACTGCTCATAAAGCTGGTGAAAACTTGAGTCATATTGTACACAAATTTTCCCATTTATTTGAAGGTTTGTAACTTTCCTTGAGGTTTGGACCCTATAGTTCTAGTAAGTATGTTAGTTCCAATAACGCCATTTAACGTACGTATTCAATTAATTGATCATTTATTTACATGAAAATCTGTTGTATAATTGCATACACGTGCTTTACTTTATAACTACACTACTATAAATAATTATGCTAATACATTACATAAGTAGTATGCTGTGTCATGGAGCACAGTAATCAAGATATTAACCTAATGAAATAAATGCTGCCTAGGTTATAAATAATTGCAATTTATCTAATAATTGCAACTAAGACAGTGTTAATTCTTGTAGTAAACAAAATTATTATAGTAATCACTATATAGGTAGCTACTGTGCATATTCACTGCTTTACTTTTACTACATTTCATAAATATTTTATGGTGACACCAGCGGTCATTGATCTTTTTAGTCTAGGAGCTATAAGAAAAAAAGCGGCCAAGTGCGAGTTGGACTCGCCCATGGAGGGTTCCGCAGCAGCAATAAGGTTAATTTTTATGAAATTATATTATTTTTGATTTATTTTTATATTTCAGTCGATTTAATGAAATTTAGATTAAGGTTTACTATTTATGACGTATAAAAAAAACTACTGGCTAGATCTCGTTCAAACCAATTTTCGTTGGTAGTTTTTATAGTAATATACATCATATATTTTTTTTAGAATTATCATGCCTCTACTTTAGAAATTAGAGGGGGGGGGGACACACATTTTTCCACTTTGGAAGAGTCTCTCTCGCAAACTATTCAGGTTAGAAAAAATGATATGAGAAACCTCAATATGATTTTTGGAGACCTATCCATAGATACCACACACGCATAGGTTAGATGAAAAAAAATTTTTTTTTGTTTCATTAAAGTTTACTATTTATGACGTATAAAAAAAACTACTGGCTAGATCTCGTTCGAACCAATTTTCGTTGGTAGTTTTTATAGTAATATACATCATATATTTTTTTTAGAATTATCATGCCTCTACTTTAGAAATTAGAGGGGGGGGGACACACATTTTTCCACTTTGGAAGAGTCTCTCTCGCAAACTATTCAGGTTAGAAAAAAATGATATGAGAAACCTCAATATGATTTTTGGAGACCTATCCATAGATACCACACACGCATAGGTTAGATGAAAAAAAATTTTTTTTGTTTCAGTTGTACCTATGGGGACCCCTAACATTTTTAATATTTTTTCCATTTTTGCATCAAAATCTTAATGCGGTTCACAGACTACATCTACTTACCAAGTTTCAATAGTATAGCTCTAATAGTTTCGGAGAAAAGTGGCTGTGACATACGGACGGACGGACAGACAGACAGACAGACAGACAGACAGACATGACGAATCTATAAGGGTTCCTTTTTTGCCATTTTGGCTACGGAACCCTAAAAATGCTCGCATTGTATTCACTATTCAATTAACTTACTCTTATAAAGACACAGACTATTATAGATTTATCGGAAAACCTCTACTAACATAACAAGTAGGTAGTAATAGTTACCTTGTCCGAGCGCAGGCCAGCGGTGGGCGTGTTGTCGTTGGGGTCTGACTCCGGGATACGGGTTGTGGGGTCGTCCAGGTGGATGCCCGGCCACCCCACCCAGATGCCTCCTCCGCGGATGACCACCGGTGCTACTGCTGTCACCAGCCCGCCCGCGCTGAAGACAAACGTTATGGTTAGTTCAAAACTTGCGTAAATTTTATTAAGACGGGTTAAGGGTTTCGGACATTTATTATGAACTTAAACCAGCTATAGCCGGTCATGGTTTTAAGCTGACTTTCAAAAAATAAGGAGGTTCTATGTCGTCTATATCGGCTGAGAATATTTAAACTTTCAAGCTTAAATATTCTCAGCCGATACAGACAAAAGAAACTCAAAAAAAGAAAACTCATTAAATACTTAGTTACATTTTTGAGAATTTAAACAACAAGATTCTGATATCTGACCAGCTGTAGGTTGAAATTATAATAACAGCATGTTAAAGCTATCATAGCTAAATTACAGCATGATGACCAACCATGGCCATATGGCATATTGAATAGACGGGAACACTCTTATTTCAAAATGGGTGCGAAACCCTAAAGTATCTATAAAATTAAAAAATTATATTGTTTTTTTTGTTTTCATAGTCAATAAAATGTGGAATTATTTAAATATGTAGGTACATCTATAATATGATTTACCGTAATAATGAATTTAACGTAACATCTCTATACATTAAATAATAATACAATATTGTATGAATTTCATATTATGGTACAAGGTCGAGGATGTTTACACATACAACTTCATATACCTACGCGACATGGATGCGTCCGTTTACAGTTAATTTACCTCTGATAGGGCCTTTGGGCGTACGAGATAAGAATAATTATTATCAAACGAATATAAATTATAATTTAATATGTACGGACGTTCTATACATAACACCTCAGAAAACCACATTAGAAAACCGCGACACGGTTATTTTTAACCGACTTCAAAAAAAGGAGGTTATCAATTCGACGCGTATGTAGGTATGTAACATTTCCAGAACTGCCCAGTTTTTGCATATTATGTTAATTTACAGCTTCTGAACAAATGTGCCAAATTTCAAAAGTGTATGTACTATGTTTGTATGTATGTATGTTTTTATGTTTGTGCACGCATATCTCCGGAATTACAAATCCGATTTAAGTGATTCTTTTTTAGGGTTCCGTACCCAAAGGGTGAAAACGGGATCCTATTCATGATACTTCGATGTCTGTCCGTCTGTCCGTATGTCTGTCTCCAGGCTGTAACTCAAGAACGGTAATAACTAGAGAGTTGAAATTTTCACAGATTGTGTATATCCGTTGCCGCTATAACAACAAAATATACCAAAAGCAAAATAAAATTAATATTTAAGGGAGCCCCCCATACAACAAACGTGATTTTTTTGACCTTTTTTGCTCTATATCAATAATAGCAACAGGTAGGCCCTTGAATTTTCCACAAAATCCTTAGTTTTACTTGTACTTTAATATTTAATAATAATATTTAAATAAAATAAAAAATTAAGGAGGGCTCCCATACAAAAAACACAATTTTTGGTCTAATTTTGCTCTATAATGGTACGGAACCCTTCGTGCGCGAGTCCGACTCGCACTTGGCCGATTATTTATTGTACCATGTATTGTTCAACTTAGGGAATAGTGCAAGTTTCATCAAAATCGGTTCAGTAGTTCTGGAGATAGAGTGTTTTAATTCTCAATTACGTATCATGGCTTCACCCTATAAGACACATCAGGTATCCCATAGGTATAGAATTTTGCACAGTAAGTATTGGTAAACTTTTTTAAGGTATTTTAACAGAAACCGGTTTTTTGGAGGTAAAATGCAATGTACATAAAGGGACTTCCATAAAGTTGAAGTCTGACCCCGAGTGAGGCCATTGACCAGTTACCAGAGTGAGCAGGCATTGACCATGAAATGTCGCGAAATATTGATGAGGAAAATATCAACCAAAACACAATTTTGTCACTTCAAAATCCATTATTAATAATTAACATATTATTATAAATGCGATTAAGTCTCTATCTGTCTGTTACCTCTTCACGCCCAAACCGCTCAACCGATTTTGCCGAGGCATGGAGATGCTTTGAGTCCCGGGGAAGGACAAAGGCTACTTTTAACCCTGTAAGAATGGACGGTTCCCGCACGAGTCCTGGGGAAGGACAAAGGCTACTTTTTACCCTGTAAGAATGGACGGTTCCCGCCGAGTCCCGGGTACATAGGATACTTTTAAGAAAATTTGATTAAAAAGGCGTACTTGAACTCTATAAATAAGTCGGCTCTTAAAATAATAATTTAAATTATTCATATAACACATCTATCCGCCGACTGAAAAGTAATTCTCCAACCTTGGATATAATTCATGATTTAATGTACGGACTTTGGAAGGTAAAACTGTTTATGGTACGTTATTCTTTTTAATTAATTTTGCGTGTAAGTAAGTTTTGGTAGTCTCAGAAATTGTGCGTAAGAGAGTCGATCGTTTGATTATATTAGATCACACTCAATCTCACCTAGTTTCATTTATAAAACTTTATCAGATTAAGTTTTTGATCTGCATGGTGGTGACTGATGACGGCCTTACACGCGAATTTGCTAATATTACTTTTATATCTTTATTCTTTACCCTTAAAAGCTGCAGCTGCTGAATCGATTTTTTATGATGTACTTAGCTTTTTTTTATCCCGAAAATTTTTAAGATTTCCGCGATATTTAAAGCTAGCGCAACATTTAATATGTTTTTTCCACAGAGGTAAAAAAAAAAAACGAAATTTTACGGGCATGTTTACTTCCATAATAAGATTTGGCATCCTTTATGCCTATATTTTTATTTCTTAAGAATGGCCTCGATAGTTATTGTTTTATGTTGACGCTGGTTTACAAATATACCTACAATATTGAATCTGCAACGCGTCTATATGTGGTCTGTCTGAAGAGAAACACCTTTGACAACCATTAACGAAGTTCGTGATCCTTATCTATTTCGAGGCCTTGACAGCAGACAGACGATTCTGTAACTTTTTTAACGACAGCTAAATAGTAATCCGTAATAGCTGTGTAATATTATGTATTAAAACATTATTTACTATCGACCAAGTTGCCAGGACATATAATTGAAAACGTTTAACAGCACCGTTGTATCAGGCGAATACTATAGAGTTCTGCCATGGAGTCGATGGGGTCATTTCCATGAATAACCACTATCAGGCATGACGCATTACTGAAATAAACACAGTGCAATTAAGCAAAACCTCAGGGCAAAACTAATACCCACCAAAAACGTTTCATGGTAAATGTTACCAAGACAACCACATAAAGTTTTCCCTGTGAGAAAATCAGATCTCATGAAGTGCCAAGCTTCTGAATCTACTTTCTAGCACTTCAGGAAGCAGCCAAGCAAGATGATCTCAGTGTGTCAGTGAAGAAATCGGTGTATTTTAGATATCAATATAGTAGTGCCCTTGCGCTTCACTTGGCTCATCTTGAAGGGGACACTACTGTGCCCCCAGATTCATTATCGATGTTATTAAAACTGTATGCACAAGAAGTAAGACTTGGTAAGACGTCTTCAAAAGATTAAAGTTCTGCAAAGTACAAAGTGGCGATTGAATTACAAGAGCGAAGAATAAAGTACTTAGTTTGAAACTTTAAGCTCTTTGAACTATCAAGAGGATAATTTTGTATCAATTATAATATTTTATAGACAGTAGACACTTCATAAAATCAATAAACGTTTATAGTATGTATTGGAATATAAATAGGAAGCGCCATTAATTTAGATAAGTAGGTCCATAAAAACTATTTCACTCTATCAAGGGATTTTCCAACATCAAGATAACACTGGAATACATTTATTATACTCTTGTTAATTACCCGTGATCTAAGTGGACTATACTAATTGACAAGTGACGTCATAGTTTCTGTAGTCTCTTTACAACAAGACGTGACGTGTGTATATTATATATTTTTTGTAAACTTAATTTAGCAAGTGAATTGTAACTATTTTTGGTACACAATTTTGTAATATTGTTGTCACATAATCGGTAATAGATTTGTGTAATGTATATATTATAGCAAGTCACGATAAAACACTGTTTTTAATTTCACGGCCTGTACATTCACTTTGATTTTTTTTCACTTTAGTATAGGCACGCGCCCCAGAGTCACGAAATTCCCCATGTAAAAGTGAAAAAAAAATGTGTATTTCAGCGCTGCTACTTTTACAGTGAAGTTAGAACTCTCTACAAGGAACACACACACACCCTAAAGTATTATCACTTAGTTATTTTTAGGTTTTAGGTTTTATAGTGGTGGTGAATAAAATGTTGGATTGTTTTTTAGAGGTTTGAACCCAAATAGATCAATATTTGCAAGCCATTATGTCCACGAGTGTTCTAGACCAGGGGCTTTTGTCTGTATACGACTGTTGAATATCCCTAATACCTTTATTTCCTTTTGATCCACATTCGAAGTGATTTGAAGGTCGAAGCGGGTGCGGTCTCCAATAAAACTGTTTGAGAAGTTGTTAACCCTTGTACCTACGTTTAGCATGTTTGGATACTCATATGGGTTTATTTGGTAACGATTAGGTAGAAGTACAGTCAAAAACAAATATGGATTAGCAATTTAAAGCCTGCGCTCCCTAGACGGTAATTCAGATTTCAGCATGACATTCATTTTCAGTAATTAATTGTTGCAAGACATGCCGATCGCTAAACGATCATGCGTGCATGTTATGCACTTACATGCCGAAAAATTAAACAACTTGCCAATAAATGTACAGCACGTAGTTTACATAATAATATGTCAAATTGACATCAAAACGATCATGCATGCATGACAGGTCGACGCATGTCATGCTGCATGATCGTCTTAGCGTCCCTCTGAGGGGTCCCTATTTTTTCTTAATTCAAAGTGACAATCAGACCTGTCATCGACTGTATCTGTAATAATTTACGACCAACAATGTAAAGTTTTTAGTGTTCTACATACCTATTTTTTAATTCAAAATAAGATTAAAATGTAGGTCAACAATTATTTCAAGTTTGGTAAGCAAAATTAAAGATTATATTGACAGGATTGTAAAACTCTCACTATGTTTCGATCACCCTTTGTTAAATTATTTCGATCAAGTTTTGATATGCCAAAATATCCTTGTGTCCTTGTGTCAAATTCCATACATTTTTGTGTCAAATCCCATAGATTTCGAGTTTTGTTGTCGAAATCAGCGATGTGTGGATTGCGATGTAATTTTACATTAATTTCACATGAAAATGCACATCATCTTTACTGATTGCGTTTAGCTTCGGTCGTTATGCACTGTACGCAGGTCCCTATTGATCTATCCCGTACTTCCTTGGAATGATATTGAAAAGGTCACCACTCACCCATAGCATCGTCCCAACCACCAACTCATAAATATCTGATCTGACCTTGTCTAGTGTTTACGTGATTTTCAGATTCACGACGCAGAAGCGTCGCGTTGCTCGGTTTGAATTTTGAATAGCGAATATTATTCAGAGGGCGCTACTAACACATGCAGTAAATAATCAGACCAAAATCCGACATGCTGATACGTCACATCAGAATATTGATGTCAAATGTGGAACAAAATTTTTTGTTTAGGGTGAAGCCATTAGCCAAACGAGCGTAATTTGTGAGTCGTGAGCCGTAGAATTTCTGCCGGGCAGAATAATTCTGCTGCATTCAGTTTCATACAAAAGTCATGTTTGATTGATGATTTACACGGCGCGGGCGACTCAAAATGAGTTGTGATTAATTGTATGACAAGAAATTCTGCGGCTCACGAGTCACGACTCACAAATTACGCTCGTTTGGCTTCACTCTTATTGATGAATGTTGGTACTATGGTTGGTTTACATTATTCCAAATGATGTAAACGGGCACCGGAATGCACTGGATTGCAATTTTACAAAAAAAAAAGCACTGGATGATCTTTGGATTGAAATAATGTGAACCGGCCATTAGCTGTTTCTTGTTGAAAATTTACAATAAGCCTTCATTATTATGTACATGGGATGACTGGTAATTGTGTTTTAAGCGAATTCGTGTCATTTAACAGTTTAGCAGCTACATAATGATCAGTTTCAAGGCTTGCATCTTCAACAGCTAATGGGTTTTTTGTCCGACTGTCAAAGAAGTGAGGGTGTAATATTTTAAGATTATAGTTAGGTTATGACAGGTATGTGAAAATATTTACGTTTTCTAGGTATGAGTTATGAATTTTGAGCAAAAAAGACTGAGACTGCAAGACCACGAGAAAAATTGGTCTTGGTCTTGCAAAATGACAAGACAAAGACCAAGATAAATTTTGCTCATTAATAATTTTTACCATACTTACCCATAAATGAAAATAATAAAGATATTGTTACGAATGCGGACACGTAGTGTCATCTAGCGGCAACCCGGCGAAACTATCGTGAATACACAGACAGCGTAAATCCCCTATTCAATACCAGATGCCGCTAGTTGTATGTTTTTATTTACACTTACCTGCGCGCAGGCAGGTACGCGTACATGCTCGAACTTTCCCACGGTTGTTTACGTGTTTATGCTAACCGGAATTGTTCTTGGAAGTTCGCGAACTTTCAGCCGTTCGCCTCGGCCCATATAAATACGCAGGTAGACGGGCCGGGAGGCAGTTTCGAATGCAGTTTCGAATGAGCGATCGTCAAGACAATTTCTAAGTGAGAAACAAGTGACTTAGTGAGTGAACCAGTGGTAGTGATTAAAGTCTTCAAGAGAGTCAGCAGGTCTTTTTCTCCGAATCCTCGAACCTTAGCACGTAACAATATTTTCCTTACTTTTTGTTGACGATATTATTATTGTTACGTGCTAGGGTTCGATGATTCGGAGAGAAAGACCTGGTGACTCTCTTGAAGACTTTATTTACACTACACTTAGGTCACACAACTCACTAGGTCCAAACACTAAGCACTATCACTGGTACACTCACTATTGATCACTTGTTTCTCACTTCGAAGTCGTCTTGATGATCGCTCATTCGAAACTGCCTCGCCCGCGCCGGCGTGTTTACCTGCAGCTATTTAAACGGGTCAAGGCGAGCCCTAGACCGTACGAGGACATTCCACGATTCGCATAAACACGTAAACAACACTTGTTTATTTGAATCACTTGTTTACGAAAACATGTGTGGAATGTTTGAGCGTGCATTCGTACACCTCACGCCATCTAGTATCGATTAGGGGATCCGTCTGCGTTTTCTCGACATGTTGCGCTAGCTTGACGCTAGATGGCACTATGTGTCCTTTTTCGTAATATTATCTTGAAATCGGAAGTAGATAAACAGTAGATAATTTAGAAAAGTATTATAGTATTTTGTTACACAATGATTGTTTTAGCATGATAAGTAATAGATTTTGCATTTTTCTTAAAGTTGGTAAAAAAAACAAAGAAATTATAAACGTATGTTTAAGTTACGTCAGAAAATTTTGCAAGGGTGCAAAAAGCTTCGAACTCAAGCACTTTGAAAGTAGACGAAAGCTTTTTAGAAAGTTCAAAATTAATGCAGTCAATATTGAAATGATCTTCGTAAAACTACTACAGCTTCGAAATATCTCACTTTAACAGAATAAACTATAGCTAAACCTTTAATATATTTTTAAGTACGTTTAAAGTTTTGTATGAGATTTTATTATAAATTAACAATTCCTATCCATAGTTTAGAGGATTCCTACAAAAAAGACATACAGTTTATATCAATACGTGCTTGTTTGAAAAGTTCGTCAGTTCCTCATACACAAAATCAATGAACATTTCGAGTTCCTTGACATAATATTTATTACTAAATAGGCATAAAAAAATTACGCTGCCAATTGCCATCCTGTCAAAATACAATCAGCTGTTCACAGAAATGACAGCCTTGCGCGTTGGTGTTTGTTTATTTTTATTATTCTAAGCTTTTTTTAATAAAATATAAATCACGTTCAAAGATTTGTCATCAATCATCATGCCCGTCATGGGAGTTCTCGAGTGGACGCGTGAGAGCGCCCGTCGGCTTCCCGAAAGTTCCAGTGACCGAGAGAATGATATCGGTGCACTGTTCACTGTTAAATAACCCCTGACGTAACTTTTATGGCAACGAAGTAAGGATCACTTTCACGGACACTCCAAGTTAAAACATCTGATTGGGCTAACCTTGGAATTTACTTTAAAACAAACCAAATTCACTGGTGCCTGATAATTTTATTTAAATTAACAATTATAAATATACTTTAATATCAAATTAGATTTTAATTCAAAATTTCATACACTTGCGCTTGTTTTTTTGGACATAATATTACGTAGTTCGTAATAATTATTTATGTGAGGAAAAATGTACTCACCCTGTAGTTTTAGATTTTTACAGTATTTTTTTAGTATGTAGTTTTAAAATGAATTTATTAGCTTTGAATTCTCCGTATTTTATTTACAGTAAATATAGTAACAAGTTCAATTACGCAGAATATACTGAAATAATTGTAGACACGTCTTATTGACATAACAACTGCACAACAACACTAATTATCACTTAAAAATATTACAAATCAAGCACATTACTGACAAATTCTTACCTGGCTTTTCTCTCTAATTCACCGGTTTTCTCATTTTTCCTCAAAACAAACGGTAATCTGTTCGAAACAACAATCATGCTCCCTTTGCTGTTGCACGCCGAGCGACTAACGCCGTTTTTCGATTCACTCATTTTTCTCGACGGTCTCCCGGCCGACCAATCACAGCGAAGCGTTTGCGCGTGCGCGGAAAAGAGGGGGAATTTTGAATTATTTTTTAAGCACAACTATTTGTTTTGTTTGTGTACCGTGACATCGCACGCGAGGTTACTCTGTTTATTGTATAATCTTGGCCGCGGTGATGATACACATCATCGGCTGACGACGGCGGACTGTTTTCTTTGTGTGTGCTAGGTGCCTTTATAGACTGACGTGGCGCAGAAGAGTGAAGCTACTCGTCTCGGACTGAGGTCTGAAGTGTCGTAGAGACGGAGGAGGTTATCGGTGGACTGACCCACAGGGGTGGAGCTAGTATATCGAATTTTATTTGTCCTCTTGTAATCTAAGGAATGATGCAGAAGGCATCGGGCTTTTAATTATTCAAATGTATGCATGCGTAATAGTTGCATGTATTTGTTATTGTTTCGTTTGTTTACGTCTCTACTACTACTACTCTCTTTTTTTTTAATGAAAAAAGGGGGCAAACGAGCAAACGGGTCACCTGATGGAAAGCAACTTCCGTTGCCCATGGACATTCGCAGCATCAGAAGAGCTGCAGGTGCATTGCCGGTCTTTTACGAGGGAATAGGGTAGGGGAGGGTAGGGAAGGGAATAGGGGAGGGTAGGGAAGGAAATAAGGGAGGGTAGGGAAGGGAAAAGGGTAGGGGATTGGGCCTCCGGTAAACTCACTTGGCGAAACACAGCGCAAGCGCTGTTTCACGCCGGTTTTCTGTCGAGCCCGTGGTATTTCTCCGGTCGAGTCGTGCCGAAGCATGGCTCTCCCACGGTAAAATGGTACTCTGGCTATACTCTTCATTATTACTCGCCAAGTGACATTAAAAATTGATTTTCTTTGTTTACAAAAAATAAACAGATCGATCCAATTATGAATGCATGCATGCATGATACAATTCGCGTGAGTTATTAGGTACATCAAAGGCGGAATAGAATTACAATTTACGATGCTTCAGATTGAAATAGTTAACCTTATTATTGGGATTAAGGTCGCGCTGGCCAAACTAGATTAAACGCCATCCACAGGATTAAAGTTCGGCAAATAATGGATTATGAGGCGTCGCGCGACGTCACAAAATAAATGCACAGAGCTTGGTCACTGGTGACATAGTGTTTTTGGAAACGACAATTAAATTGTTATTTTCGCTATATTTTTTGTCAGAAGAATCGTTATATTATTATCATGAAAAAAAAAAGAATCTTGCGCCCACAGCGACGTTCGCTAAAAACCATTCGAGGCTTTTTACAGTTGGCGCTTGGCGCCCAACATGGGACCTCAAACTGCTGCAGCAGGCCAGCAGCTGTTTATTGTCAATATCACGCTTCAATTTTATTTAACAGTTTATTTGACAATTAGAATGAAGGCGCGCGATGTTCAATATTAACCCTAGACGGTCAATAATAACTTCTTCTTTATTAATAAAATGTTAATAAAAAATTCCTATTTATTACGATTTACGCAATACATGATATTATCTAATCTGTTTATGAGCGAACACCTCCAAAACGGCTCTATCGATTTTAATGAAATTTTGTATGTACATTTTACATACATTCGTTAGGCCTGAGAATAGGTTTTTATCAACTTTTTATACTTTAACTTGATACTAGAAATTATTTATATTGCAAAACGTTTGCTGGGTCAGCTAGTTCACAGTAAAATTGCTCGTCTAGGAGCCAGTTTAAATTCGCTAACATTAACTACAATATTTGGGTAAAAGCATGTATCATCCTTGCTCCGCGGTACCTTCAGAATAATTATACAGTGTGAAATTTTAATGATTGTTTTCCCGCAGTAAAATTATCAGGGGCGTTTCGCCCCTGTGTGCGATGTGTGCGGCGCACACAGGCGCCAAGGCAATAGGGGCGCCGCGCCGCAGCGCGAATCGAAATTAATTTTGTTAGGGTCAATTTATTACCAGTGCAGAGTCGAAGCTCATCGAAGCGTCCTAGCAAAAACTGAATATAACTTTAACCTTAACTCCACTCCAGAGCGTAACGCACTCATTACTTCTGTGATTCTGCGCGAGACCAATCAGTGTTCGTTGGTAGGGTAGTCGCGAGAATGCGCGCGTCTTTTAAAAATCTCAGAAGTAATATTGTATCACACTGTATGAAACTAACGTTCAATAAATACTACACGATCTATTTTTTTTTTACTCCCGATCACTTCGTTTTACGAGTCGGGAACGAAGTGATAGCCCAGGCTACTTAGACAAAAATAGGTATCCCTGTAACCTTGCATAAATTCGCACCAAGCTGAAAATCTGTAATATTGGTATGAAAGTGATTACGATTAAATTTGAAAGTTCCCCACAATTCCCATGTGTCCTAAATTTTTTATTCAAGGTCAAAAGTCCAAAAAATTTGTTTTTCACGATGGTTTTTCACAATTTTTAGCGCAACGCGATCTTGGGATGTTTGTACAATAAGCGCAATCGGCAATATGTATTATGTTTTGTTTACGGGGTGTGCCAGGCGCGCGCGGCACATTTTTGAACCTATTATACCTACTTACATACTTGATAGTTGATATTGAATTTTTTTTATGAAGGGGCGCTTCATAGGTTCCGCACACAGGCGCCGAGGGGGGTCGGAACGGCCCTGAAAATTATTCTATCTTAGTAGTACAATAGATTTGTAAAGTTTTTTTTGTTCAAATCAAAAAATAAATCGGTCGGGTCCATAGTAAGTAACTCGCGCCTATCGGCATAAAGTTTCCATAGTACGTCATACAAAATATATTTTATTTTCAAAAAATAACATGCGTGGTTCATTAGTACTACTATAGGTAAATCGTTCTGCTGCGGGAAAACAACCACTAAAATTTCACGTTGTATAGGTCGCCTTTTTTGTTATCGTTGTTAATCCCCGCAGAAAAAGAATACTATAACTTATAAATAAGCTCTTTTCCTCTTTTCTGAGTTCTAATTTTAAATCACATAATGTCTCATACGCATGTGTCACATTTGTATAATTATTATCGTTCTCGGAAAATATTTCCCGGCATTTCCACGCATGTGCGGCGCGCGTGGAGTGAGCATGCGGCGCACGCGCATGCGGCATGCTCATTATTTTGTATGAATGAAGCGTTTACTATGACCCCGCTGTCTGCGCCGTGTCGTTATGTAATGCGCCGTAAACTCTGTAGGTATATCAAGGTTTTGCGATTCATCTGTGTAATACAGTTTCAGTAAACCTTTAAATCGTTTGGTATGTCAATTCAATGTTAGCTGTGATCGATCGGGGTTTGACTTAACGCGACGGATTACTTAGGTCCGCCATCTACCTAAGAATCAACTTCTCAGTATTTACGGAAACTGGCCTACTGGTCTGACAACTGGTCACAAAAGGGGCAGTATAGGAGCGGATGAGTATTCTTAGTATGCCTCAGATAGAGCATACATTACTATAAAATGTATGCAGTATGCTCTATCTGAGCTCTTTTAGTCCAGGTTCCCTAGACATATTTTTCATTTGATTACTATCAAGCTACTCGAAAGTGATAGCTAACGAAATATTTTATGCTTTCTACCTCTGTTAGCTACCACTTTCGAGAATTTTCGCAAAGGAAATTGTTGGTCGTACCTTATCAAAATAAAGCTACTAACGGAAAATGAAGCTAATTTTCCGGCCAAGTGCGTGTCGGGCCACACGCAATATTATAAGGTTCCGTAGTACCGATAGTTTTTGATAATTTTTATATGGTCAGTGAATGTACATTAATTATAATGTGTTTTACACTATAACTTGATAAACTAAAATACTATTCTGTGCTATAACTAACAAGTAACAACATCATCTCAGTTACGTTAAAAGAAATTTGAACGAAAAGTTCCCTTATACTTCTCCGGTTTTAGGGTTCCGTACCAAAAACGGGACCCTATTACTGACTTCGATGTCTGTCCGTCTGTCTGTGTGTCTCCAGGCTGTAACTCAAGAACCGCTATAGCTAGACTTCTGAAATTTTCACAGATTGTGTATATCTGTTGCCGCTATAACAACAAATACTAAAAACAAAATAAATTAAATATTTAAGGGGGGCTCCCAAACAACAAACGTGATTTTTTGGCCTTTTTTGCTCGTTAACAATAATGATAACAGCTAGGCACTTGAAATTTTTACAAAATCTTTAATTATATTTGTACTTTAATAATTAATAATAAAATTAAAATAAAATAAATATTTAAGGGGGGCTCCCATACAAAAAACATTTTTTTTGTCTAATTTCGCTCTATACCGGTACGGAACCCTTCGTGCGCGAGTCCGACTCGCACTTGGCCGATTTTTTAGTTGATCGATTATTATTTATTACTCAGTAATTTAAGAAGTCTTCTTAGCCGTGATAGTTTTCCTTTTAAATTCAGCATATTTTCTACTCCCGTGAATTTTTTCACGTTTCCAAGAAATACTTTAGCTGGTAGGAGGGGGGTACAAAATAATCTTTGAATACTCATAATATTTTTAAAAAACCTATCCAACGACTTACGACACCCTACACGGTGGAGTGGACACGAAAAAAAATCACGCCCGCTTCATGTGTAGGGGGATCGGTACCATAATTTTTTTTTAAGATTTTATATGTACCATTTTGTCGGCATCATTAAGATTTGCATTCATGCCAAATTACCGCTTTACATATTGGCCCTATCATATAAGTCTATGGGCCCTATAGTATTGGAGCAAAACCGCGAACAGACAGACGGACACACAGACCGAAACTATAAGGGTTCCTTGTTGACGACGGAACCCTAAAAAATCACTATATAAATCTGAAATATCTTTATCCGTTCGTCTATTTTTCGTTTGATCTTTTATTCAGTAGTTAATTCAGGGCTGCCCTTGCCCTTTGACAACTGTTTCAATATATTTTCATCGTCGTATTTTTTTTTTAATAAACAATGTAGAGTTAGGGCCTGTTTCACCACTTCCTGATTAGTGCCGAATAGGCTATATCCACCACTTAACTTGACAGTTAAAGTATCATGGAGAATCTGTCAAAAAAGTTGTGGATAGCCTATCGGGCACTTTATCAGGAAGTGATGAAACAGGCCCTTAATGTACTTAATTTATTTTTTAAGGTTACCTCTTACCATACTATTTACTAAAGGCGTGGTCTGGTCTCAGTGTGTTTAGTACGGTATATTAATATATATTATAGCTAAGTCTGTGACGGCCTTTATTATTATATTAATAATTATTGTTTGTATGGTGTATGTGTCCTTTTCGACCAGGGTCCAGGACCTAACAAGTCACAACTCAGAACTGAACATTATGTAATGCTGATAAGTGATAATTACTGATAACACTGTTTTTACTAAACAATAAATTCGCCGAAATAATTGATAACAATAATATTATAATAGTCATAATATTATGTTTAATATTTTCGTTACATCATTTGCTTATTATGTTTTTGATAAGTAGTGTTGATTTTTTTTAATGAAATAAGGGGGCAAACGAGCAAACAGGTCACCTGATGGAAAGCAACTACCGTCGCCCATGGACACTCGCAACATCAGATCAAGAGCTGCAGGTGCGTTGCCGGCCTTTTACGAGGGAATACGCTCTCTCCATAAAGGTTTGCAGGTCCGGAAATACTGCTGGTAACAGTTCGTTCGAGAATTTGAATATTATTTTATGGAACTTTATATGTATAAACTATAAAGATAAATTAGATGTTTTGCGCCTGTTACTACTTGGTGCACAGCGCAATGCAGTATTCAATAGAAATGTCTCCCAAAGTGCCAACAAAAGCTTTTTTTACATACGTTACTTCACTTTTATTACATACGTTACTAAAATGTGTATTTTTGAAAATAACTATTTTCCAATCTTTTTGCTAAAACATGGCTCCGTGCGCGTTAATTACGCCGGTTATTTTCGACGGTGTAGCCGTAAGTAGGACTTTCTGAAAGTGTTAGTTGCTAATCAATTTGCTAAAACAAAAATCGTTCATTAATATTGAGATCTTATTATGCTTTGCAAGTCATTAAATAACCAATAAGCTACTGTTTTAGGGTTCCGTACCCAAAATCAATCCGGTCAAAGCGGGACCCTATTAAGTACTAACACTTCGATGTCTTTCCGTCTGTCCGTCTCTGTGTCTGTCTGTATGTCGCCAGGCTGTATCTCAAGAACCGCTATAGCTAGGCTTCAGAAAATTTTGACAGATTGTGTATATCTGTTGCCCTTGCCGCTATAACAACAATTTTAAATACTAATAATCGGCCAAGTGCGAGTTGGACTCGCGCACGAAGGGTTCCGTACCATTATAGAGCAAAAATAGATAAAAATGTGTTTTTTTTGTATGGGGCCCCCCCTTAATTATTTATTTTATTAAAATGTTATTATTAATTATTAAAGTATAAATCTAACTGAGTATTTTGTGAACATTTCAAGCGCCTACCTATTGCCATTATTGATATCGAGCAAAAAATAGCAAAAAAATTAAGTTTGTTGTATGGGAGCCACCCTTAAATATTTAATTTGTTTTGTTTTTAGTAATTTGTTGTTATAGCGGCAACAGATGTACACAATCTGTGAAAATTTCAAAAGTGTAGCTATAGCGGTTCTTGAGATACAGCCTGGAGACAGACAGACGGACAGACAGACTGACAGACTGACATCGAAGTCTTAGTAATTATAGGTCCCGTTTTTTACCCTTTTGGTACGGAACACTAAAAATGAAATAATATTCATATTTAAGGGAGGCTCCCAAACAACAAACGTGATTTTTTTGGCCTTTTTTGCTCGATATCAATAATGGCAATTACAGGTAGGCACTTGAAATTTTCACAAAAGCCTTAAATTTAAATATGTGTACTTTAATAATAATATTTAAAGGCTTCCCATACAAAAACACAATTTTTGGCCTAGTTTTTCTCCATAACGGTACGGAACCCTTCGTGCGCGAGTCCGACTCGCACTTGGCCGATTATTTAAATAATATTTAAGTAGATCATAATATGATAAGTTTTTGGGGTCATTAAATTACAGTTTTGGACATTAAATAATTAACAATTAACTGTAACTAGAACTTGAGACGATTTTATCAAAGGAAAACAAGTTGAGGTCAGTATGTACTATGTATGATATAATATGTGGCTTCATTAGGGTTATCACTGCTTAGATATATACTAGAAGACGATCGACAAAATCCGACAATATTTAAATAAGTACTTAAATATTTTGGGTAATGATAGCCTCAGATAGAAAAAATAGCCCAAAAAGTCTTAATTATTAATTATGTCACTGTATTTTCGCGCTCACGCACACAAATGCATCAAAGTACGCTACTCAGTATCTTACATAATATTACGTGACTTGACTATCCGTATTACATATACATTGATATTGTAGACCAGCCTTATTTTTCGTTTGTAGAACTGATGAACTGAATTGGTATTACAGTTTAAAGATGAGGTAATCAAGCAGCCCCGAATTTATAAATAGGCCGTATAGGCCGCGGCCTAGGGGCGGCAGCGTCCTAGGGGGGTGGCAGCGTCCATAAGTGGCCGGTAGATACCAATAACAAAGATTCTCTGTAGTTATTGGGCGTATTCGCAGCCCTACACGTAACGCGTGCACTGCCATGTGACTGATAAAATATTGATTGCGTTAATCGACATCATCATGGCACTGATGTGACAGTGACACCGACGTGTCACCTTGGATTTTCTACCTCCGAGAAGGTAAGGGACCGATTCTTATTTCTCGAATATTGCTTCGATCGCAAAATGATGACTCGTTAGTTGTCCGTGAGATAGCAATTAGCATAATATTGTGTGTTCGCAGTTAGCAATCGAAGGGACTTTAAGCCCGGCCGCACATAGTCCGAATTCTGCTCAGAAACATCAAACAGTTGAACTCCGCCGGACCGCCACCCCACACACTATCCGAAATATCCTTCCGGCGAGTTCGAGCTCACTCGGCACTCGGCAAAATATAAGAGACAGCGCGGACGTTCAACTGTTTCTGGTTAGAAATGTCGTACAATGTGTGGCCGGGCTAAATGTAGACAAATCCTATGCCTCATGACGTATAGAATACTTCATCTTCATTCTTACTATCTGCCAGGCTTTTGTTGCTAATAAATATCGTGCTGCATACTTTTTATGGTTCCGTACCCAAAGAGTAAAACCCTATTAGTATTACTAAGACTTCGATGTCTGTCCGTCTGTCCGTCTGTCTGTCTACAGGAACTGAAATAGGTAGAGATTTGAAATTTTCACAGACTACATATGTATATCTGTTGCCGCTATAACAAAAATACTAAAAACAAAATAAAATTATATTTAAGGGGGGCTCCCATACAACAAACGTGACTTTTTTGGCCTTTTTTGCTCTATATCAATAATGGCAACAGGGAGGTACTTGAATTTTTCACAAAATCCTTAGTTATATGTCTACTTTAATATTAATTAATAATAATATTAAAATAAAATAAAAAATTAAGGGGTGCTTCCATACAAAAAACACAATTTATGGCCTAATTTTGCTCTATAATGGTACGAAACCCTTCGAGCTTCGTGCACGAGTCCGAGTCGCACTTGGCCGATTATTTGAGTTCATAATTATTTATGCCACCAATTTGCATGTGAGTATACTGTGAATATTGCGGAGGAGAATATACTACCTATATTATTTTCAGGGCGAGTGAAGCGAGCCCATAGTATATCCCACATACTGTACATTTTGTAGTACACTTTACACAAAACTATCACGCCCATTGATTTGTGCTTTAACATTCATAGTAATTTTTATTTATATGTAGAATAATATATTGCGTTATCATCAGTCAGTCAAGGTGTGACGACGCGAGCCCTCACAAAGCTCGGCTTTTAGCTAGTTATATTGTAAAGAAAACTTCAGGGAAAAAGTCGTCACTTGACACTGATACTAAGAAAGAGCACAGATAAAAAAATAGTTACCTACAACAATATTGTGTTGTTGTTAAGTCCACTTATTATTTTATAAGTACTCTTTTATGTTTGGTTCTCGAAACTTACTAGTAATGGATAGGATTGTTTATTGCATATATAAACTAGACGTTCCGCGTGGCTTCTTCCGCATAAATTAGGAATTTTACGGAAACCGTACATTTTTCCAAAAATGAAATAGCCTATAATTATTATATCCCTTAACGTGGTCCTCTCTATAACATGTGCCAAATAACATAACAATTGCTCCAGTAGTTCGTGAGATAAGCACTTTCAAATATTTTTTCCTGCTTTTCCACGTCTTCATGTGTTTCTTAGGTCCTATTAGTCTTAGCGTGATATTTTAGCCTATAGCCTTCCTCGATAAATGAGCTATCTAACACTGAAAGAATTTTTTAAATCGAACTAGTAGCTCCTGAGATTAGCGCGTTCAAACAAACAAACAAACTCTTCAGCTTTTCACCCGACTGCCAGAAGGGTAATGTTTTTAGCGCGTATCTTGTTAATAATTATATTAATATCTATATCTAAGATAATAATTTTAATAGCTTTAGAAAACATCAAACATGTAAATAAGATCCACCTGAGATATTTCTGTAAATGCTTATTACGACGATAATAATTTTTATTACAATTTGACAATAAACTTTATTAATGATCGGTTTAATTTTATTATTTGACTAGGCCACGGACCTGAAGAAAATACGAACGTAACCTTGTCTATTTCACGCTCAAGTGAAGCATAGTAATGGCCGCCTGTATAGGATGTGTGCGTGTCATTGACGCCGTCACTCAATGTACAATGACAGCGGGTTGTAGTACCTAGTTGCGTGTGTGAGTGTCGGCCACGTGTACAAATACAGTACAATAAACGAAATTGTCGTACCTTGCATGCTTCACCTCTTTAGGCGTCTCCCAGACAGACGCGGGCAGATCATCCTCGGACGTCCACGGATGCTAAAACATCCGGCCAGCTCGATTCTGTTCGGACGTCCGAACGCTCAATGTCGCGTCCGCCACTTATGTCGGACAATGTGCACAGTTTAGTGTATTTTGTATTAATCAGATAGAAGCAAGACGCATCCGATGAAAACGTCCGATAATTTGTTTCCAGCTACCCTTATTTTTTATTCTGCGTAGAGCCTCTACGCCGTAGCACCATTTTCCTTTTCGTAGCGCTACGCGTGTGGGGCCACTCCGCAGTGCCCATTTCAATACAAAGTCCGTCAAACGCAAACAGTGCCAATGCCATTATTTAGTCACTTTATTTAGCCCTGCAATAATATTTATTGTATTATTGTAATATAAATTATTGTATTATTGAATATTTTGATATGAAATTGATAACGAGGCGGGAGATACTACTTTGTTTCATCTTCAATTTTCGTCATCTTCTTTTTATTCAACTTTCGTTTGGCATAATATATTCAATAATTGAATGCGTCAAAATCCACCCGCGTTGGAAGAAAAGTGTCATAGCGAGCGCTACGATTTCAACGTGCGTCGCGGGCATGCCTCACGTTCGCTGTTGACTGCGCTATAACGCATGCCCTTGACGAACAGAAAAAGGCACAATGTGGACAAAGCCAATGAGATGTTCACTATCCTTTAAAGTTTAATGTAACACTTCTTATTACAAGGAGTCACTTTTAACATGTTACTCATAAAATAATGTGTTTTAATAATATTTTCATTTGTTGTATGGTCATTATAATTTCTAGGTAAACAATAATAAACAAGTGTAACCTCTACCCTAATTATTTCTCTATCACAACCCTTCTTGAACCGCTGGAGAGAGATAAGCCATTGACGTCAGTTATCACGGAGAAAAATATGGGTTAATGCATGATCAACAGTCTAGTTATAACCTGTGTGGCTCAATAGTTGAACGTATGGCAAGCCAGGTGTCACAGGTTCTAGTCCCGGCTCTGTATATACAACAAGAATCTTCCTAATATGTATAGAGAAGTGTTGCCAGCACCTTCGTTTACACAGAAATTCGTCAATCACGTAGGGCATTCGCAAATAAACTGTAAATAAATGCCGTGTCCAAACCATAAAGTTAATATACCTAGCGGAATAGAGCAACAATCTCGAACTGTCAATCGAAACCGAAATTGGTTTTCATCTGTGTGAAAAATATGTGTACGTAATACGTATACACTTACCCAAGCATGATTGAACATGAATTCTATGAGATTAAATTGTCAACGTGCGGCACGTGTCGACTGGACGTCAAAAAAAATATGCTGCTGTCATATTGTATCACACGTCTCTTTTTACCACGCAGTGTTACTGATAGTGACATCTCTCTTGCTCAGGCCTTTGTTTCTCTATTCCGCTAGATATATTAACTTTATGATTCAAACCAAACTGACTGTCAGCCGCTAAAAGTCTGTCTACATATACTTCTAGCTGTCTACTCTTTCTTCTGTGCATTGTCTTCTAATATTCTGTCTTATCTTATCTTATGTACCTACATTCTTTCTACTCTGCCGAAAATGAGCGAACGTTACGTTAGTTTATTGTTTTTCCATAGATATTCACGTTTTCGTTCACATCTAACCGACAATAATGCGTTATTACGCTATGCGTAGGCGCTGACATTCGGCGGCCGTATAGCACGCCACTACTCTCCGCGGACGCTGATGGCTACGTAGTTACGTCAGCTATAGCGTATAGACAGCATACTGTGAACGAAAAATTACCGTTTATTGTCAACATTCGGCATGATTCGGCGGCTAAAAATTATGATAAATCATTAAAATTATCTTGATAAAATATTACGTAATTACGTAATATTCTCATTAATTATTATTTTATTATTATGCTATTGCTAACGATGTAGATTCCGGATAGTGTGAGTTATGCATTTTAAGCGATAATCGCAAGTTCTGTTGAAATTTCTCTGAATGTGTATACTGTT
This sequence comes from Plebejus argus, assembly GCA_905404155.3. NCBI lineage: Eukaryota > Metazoa > Arthropoda > Insecta > Lepidoptera > Lycaenidae > Plebejus > Plebejus argus. The sequence goes on along the minus strand of FR989929.1, from coordinate 4,475,781 downwards.
TATTATAATTATTTTGTGTGCATACACTCAATTATTTATATTTTATTTATTTATTTATTAGGCGTGTCAATAATATGAATACAAGCTTCTATATATAACTAAAAATTAGGTCCAAGTTCAGCATTCACGTCAATTAAAGACATGCACAACATCTATACTTACATATTATAATAAAACTGTAGAAATGTGAATTCTGTACATTAAAGATATTCAAAAAATAATAAGCCGGGGGTGTTACTAGATCGCTATAGAAGCCAAAAATGTGGTTAGTTTTTTGGCTATCTGTCTGTCTGTCTGTCTGTCTGTATGTATGTTTGTTCCAGCATCACACGAAAACTACTGATCCGATTTGAATGCGGTTTTCGCAGATATATTTGTCTTCTTCCAACTTAGCATCTGGTGTATAAAAAAAATTCCCCCCACCCCTCTAAAGGGACAAAAGAGGGGTCAGAATTTATATCAAACTTTTGTATATAACACGAAAACTACTTTTCCGATTTGCATACGGTTTTCGCAGATATATTTGTCTGCTTCCAACTTAACATCTGGTGTATAAAATTTCCCTCCCCCACCCCTCTAAGGGGACCAAAAATGGGGTCAGATTTTGTATCAAACATTTTTCTTGGACTTACTTCATATTATTTACTGTGTTTTCCAACTTAACATCTGGTGTATAAAATCCCCCCCCCACCTCTCTTAGGGTCAAAAGAGGGGGTAAAATTTTGTATCAACTGATGAAGTAGAAATACTTTATATGGCAAAACAATGTTTGCCGGGACAGCTAGTTAATTAATAATATTATATGTGTGTAACAATTAATAACATAATATATGTGTGTGTGTGTGTGTGTGTGTTATTCCGGGTCACAAGGGCAATGTCACAGTTATCGTCTATTAGGTACGCCGTACGGATAATTAGAGTCTGGCCAGGGAAAGAAGTCCAAAAGAAAAGGCGGCAAATTTAAAAAATCTGAATCTTGCAACACTATTACACTGGTATTATTTATTTTTATATTTATGCCTAGAATGCTGTCAAGACACGTATTTTACGCATAGATTTATAATATGTTTCCACAGACATTCTTATATGTAACTGCCTCATTCAGAGACGAATGTTAATTACATTACTGTTACTAAACGAAGATTTTGACACCCCATACTATCTCAAACTCTTCATTAAATTGAAGTTCTTTCATCATAATTATTAATTAATAAAGAAGTGCGGCTGATAGACTGTAATGGAGCATTTACACGTAAAGTAGAAGCATAATCACGGCACAGAGCAAAAAATTGACGGTCAAGGTAGTGATTTGGTAAAGTCGCTACTATTTTGGCAATTTTATGTCTGTTGTTCTATCTGTTACATAAAGTTAATTTATCTAGCGGAATAGAGAAACAGAGGCCTGAGCAAGTGAGATGTCACTATCAGTAACACTGCGTGGTAAAAAGGGACGTGTGTTACATGACAGCAGAACTCTTTTTTTGACGTCCAGTCGGCATGTATCGGCACGTTGACAATTTTATCTCATAGAATTCATGTTCAATCATGCTTGTGTAAGAGTATACATACATATATTTTACGCAGAGAGGAAAACCAACGGTTTCGTTTGACAGCTCGAGATTGTTGCTCTATTCCGCTAGGTATATTAACTTTATGATCTGTTACCTCTAATATACTTGAACTGCAGAAATTTCGGGAGAGCATACGGTTGCCGCGTGCTAATCGAAAGCTGCTGCAACGAAAGCCAGCGTTTGATAAAAAATATTTAGGCAAATTATTTAAGGGCTTTAGTAAATTTTGCATGTCTGGATATTATAGGGTCACTTTAATGTTGCATTTATCGGTGGCTTTTCGTATACAATTATGGGCTCTATAAAATAAAATACCAAATTTAATTGTTTTTTTTATTTAAAAATTGTCTTACAAAAGTATATAAATATACCTACAGTACTTCAATGTAGGTACTCATAAAATGTACAAACCTACAAAACCATTCTGATACACCTTGTTAAAATTTACTTGAGCAATCGTTTAAGGTAAATTTTATGCTACGTTTTTTATAACCCTGCAGTTTACGATATCTAGGATAAATAAAGATATTATATTTAACCGACTAACGCCCAGCTTTTGAGTTTTTTTTAAATAAAGTTTCTTTCTTCTTTAGCGCTTTTCATTTGCAAACGTCAAAAGACCAACCAATGAAAAACGCTCTCGAAGAGTTAACATTGTGTCACCTTTCCGCAAACCTTAGAAATTGGGCATAGAATACACAACACATACAAAGTTAACTTGGCCCCTGCTTTGATAGAGTTTCCTTAAACAAGGTGCCCAGTTAACTACTGCATGCATTTACGAATAATAAAAACTAAGGAAACGTATCTCCCATACTTAAATCGTTTTGAATTTGGTTCTCAAGGTTCTTTTCGCACACTAAAATAATTTATGGCAATAGCTGTGAAACACTACATTCAAATTGACAAAATTGAATGTAGTGTTTCACAGTTTTTTGCCTTTCACAATAATTTTTGTCACTTTTACAATTACGTACACAAAATTCTTGCATAAAGTATGCATGTGTTTGGGTCACATTTTGTAGAATCGGACCAAATTTTTTGACACAGTTACTCTTCCTTAGTTTTTATTATTTGTAGCTGTTGTGCATAATAAATAATAATATATATTTTAATAAACTTATCGATTATTATTATAATAGTATATTATTATAATAGTAAAATAAAATCTTATAAAGAAACGTCTTTTCGTATTGTTGTTCGTATAGTCAGTATAGTATAATAATATTATAATTTATTTAAATCACAATTAAATCTAACACAAAAACTTGTGTACACTACACCTACGTTACTGGTAGGTACTAAATTACCCTGTATGTATGGGATACACTCACTTGTTGACCTCACCATATAAACTTATAGTATAATCAAAATAAGGCTTCTTACAGACGAACGGCACTTGTCGACGGCAGTCGGCGGCACTTGTCGACGGCAGTCGGCGGCACGCGTCGACGGCAGTCTCGACGCATGCCGTCGGCAAGTGCCGTTCGTCTCTAAGCGCTCTAACAAGGTACAAAATGTTCATACATGACATTGCCTGGATTCGCCGTTTGAACTTTAGCAAGGAAACAATTTCCTTCTTTCATGGCGCCTGCAACATGTTCGGCAAATAGCTCGAAAAGATGTTGAGCAAGCTTGCAGAAAGTTTAAAAATTGTTTGCTTTACAAGCTGCTCTCTTATAACTTAAACCTTAAAAATGACTAATAATTTGAACACTGAAAGCCCTCAAAGACTGCCTAGTAAGTAACATTCGTCCATTATTTCAAATTTTAATCATACTCCCATCATCATAAAAGGAACTATAAAATATTATATTTTAGAGTCGCTTACACCGAAACTAGAGAAGACGATGCGTCATAAAGTAATGTAGTTTCTCGTTTCGTTAGTTACGAATTACGATGCCGCTATGTGAACAGACCCTAAAGCTGCGCGTCCACCGGGTCGGAATCGGAGCGTGCGGTGCGGACGGAGCGTCGTCATTTCTAATTTGTCAGGCGCAGAAATGACGTTCCAGTGCACACAGTACCATACAAAATATCTATATGTCGTAGGGAAAAGAGAATACAACACAGGTACTACAGGTACTTCATTTATCCTAGTTTTTACGGTTCCGTACCCAAAGGCTAAAACTGTCTCTCCGTTTGTCTGTCTGTCTCCAGGCTAGACGAGCCGCGCCAGCTCGAGAGAAGCATTTGTTTCACTCCCACTAGTGCCCGTGGAACTAGAGCGAGCGAGAGAAATGCGTGGCTCGATTTTTATTCGGCGGTATCCGCTTTTCTGACATTTCACTAGACTTAGTTTAGTGAAATGACATACCACTAGATATTTTTGGTAAGAAGACGTAACAAACAAGAATATTCGGCATCTACCGGGAGTTCGTGATATCCCTAGGGATATCGTGAAATCCCTGATATCCTCTTTTCCCTGCGACATATACAAGTTACAAAGCAACAAATTCGTCCGCTCCTCAAGTCGCCCAGTATTATACACGTTTCTTCCAAAGATTAATATCAAATATCAACATTCATAGAAATAAATTTTAATGACAATGATATAATACTCGTAACTAAATAAGGAATCAAAATATTGAATTTTGTATTTTTCATATAAAAGTACTTATGTTGTAGTAGCCATGATATTAAGCACATTCGTCATAAAACTTATAATTACTTATAATGGGTAAAATATCAAAGAGCTATCACCTAATAACCTAAATGGAAATACTTATAAAATAGGCTGCTCACTTAAGATTAGCATTAAAACTAGTCTAAAAATTTGGAATGATCACATAGTCTAAGTTTACCTTGGTTAAAAACAACAATAACCAGTCATTTTAATGTTGGCTGCCGACTGCACTGTTTTCAGTTGCTAACTTAGGTAAAGTTAGACATAGTACGTATATACAAAATAACATTAAGGGCCCGTTCTTCGTAAATTAGCAGGTCGATTTCTGTCAGTGCGAATATCGACCTAAATGTCATTAAAATAACATTCATATCAGCGCGCCTTGTACGGTGGCGGTTACGACGCTCGCCGCATCCATGATAGGGCAAAATAGGAGAAAAACCCGTTTTACTTAGATACAAATATTATAACTAAACATCTATCCAATGATTTCCCTGCTAAATTTTAATAGCTATCGAACTGTCCAAATTATTTTTTGATTGAGTCTCTGTAAGTCCTATAAAACTCAAAATGCTTTTAAAATCGATGTTGTTTCGGAATTATTTTTTATCGAGCCAAATTATCTGTATTGTGTTTCTATCCAATGAAAGCACTAGTTAAAAGATGCATCTATACATGTATATATTTTTCAGTTTTTTTGAATGACGCTTTCTATCAAAAAAACTCATTCTAGAAACGTGAATTTGGAAGAACCGGCCCTTAAAAATGTAGATTTTTGAAATTTTGCATAATTGTGAGGAATACCTATGCCACACTATTTTGTCTAAGCGCGACCTCAACACGTAACATGAATCCTTTTATCTTTATAATTTCTCTATTTTTCTATCACAGAAGGCTGAACGACTTATGAACTATCCACTAACGAATACATTTTAAGCACTAATATTTAAATAACAAACAGCCGATTTGGTACAAAGCTCACGTCAAATTCTCCAACAATTTATTTTTAAAATCACTCCCTGTATTTTGCGATTGGCAAATGTTTAATTTCTAACCCTCCTACTGAAAACTGTATGCAGCGTGTTCAAGGTCTATTGTTTTTTAGTTTTTGTCTGTTATTAGAGTTTAATGTGCCATACAAAGACAAGCATACCTTGTATAGTTAGGGTCAATTCAGACCGCAACGCGACGCGTAGATGCATTTCTAAAGTATAGATTTGACAGATTTGCAAGACGTCTCACGTAAGTAATTGAAGTCTGTCAATTCAGTACTTTAGATACGCATAATATGCGTATATATTATATGCGTTGCGTTGTGGTCTGAATTAACCCTTATTCGCTGTATAAATATTTTTTATAGGAGGTTTAACTTTTCACTCTAACTTTGCACCCTTTTATCTAATATCCACAAAACTAATCCCTAACTTTTGGTATCTTGGAAATATCGATTATCGCAGTAGCACCAACTGAGTTCTTAGTCAAAATGCTGCAATACAAGCTCGTCATGGCACTTGATGGAATACGCTCTTAGTTGTTTACAGGTCGTATTGGTCCGGAAATAGTGCTAGTGAATCCCATACATTTTTTATCGTAACTGGCAAATGCTGCGAATACATTTTGACTAGGGGGCCTGAGCCTGTAGCCAAGATGTTTTCTTTATCGCTTCTTTATAGGATCGCCGAGCAAATATGGAATTGACATTAGACGAGTCGAACGTCAACGTCATATTAACGAACGCTTATGTCAATTCCATACATTTTGATCAGCGATTCTATAAAGAGGCAATAAGGAAAAGTTTCTGGCTGGTCTGAAGTTAGCACGAACTACGCGAAGTGAAGTTATCGTACGGCGGTGATCTTCCACTTGAGGAGGAGGAAGGCGGCCGTCCGCAGCACGAGGAGAGTGACGGTCAGCGCCATGATGTCCCACCAGAAGTTGTGGGGGGACATCGCTATGTCGGTCAGGAAGGTGCGGGGGTACCTGTAGGGCAATATTTTGTTAGTAACTGTTGTCTGCAATTTTGTGGTGTGGAAATTTGTCTATCGTGCCGAAATCGCGAAGCATGGCCACAGTAGAAATGCGAAAGTATAGAAAAACTGTGAAGATAAACTAAAGGTTCCACCGTTCCAATCTTTACCGCGGCGGAAAAACTACTATTTTATCCTTTCCCTGCAATCAAAATTTAGTTGCTAAATCCTGATTTTATATTTCGATTAATAATTGTTTTTTTTTATTAAATACTTTAAGCAGCATCGCATATATCATGGACTTTGGTAAAAGTTACAACCATGAACCATGGCTCTAGTAACTAGTATAATAATAGGTAGGCAATATGCATTGTGAGATTTATAGGCAGATGACGGATCTACGTAATTTAATCGAAGGTTACGCCTAATGTTAACTAGACAATATAGCCTCACCAAATATTTCCCATATAATAATAATAATAATATCTATGGACACTTCACACCACGTCAATCTGGTCCCGTGGTAAGTACCTGAAGGACTTGTGTTACGGGTACCAGACAACGGAAATATATTTAATACTTTTATACTATACATATATTTAAGATTTTTATTATAATATGATAAATATAATTATTTAATACACATCCATGACCCAGGAACTTTGAAAACTTTTTGTTCCGTCGGCGGGATTCGAACCCGCGACCTCCGGCTTAAGCTACCAACGTGCTATCCACCGAGCCACAGAGGTCGTCGTATGATAGCAATTTTCATATTTCCCTGACATGCATATTACTCACCTATAATGGCAGTATTCATCATCATTACACGCCAACATGGGCCTGTCCAGGCCGTAGATAGCCGCGATGTAGCCCTCCAGGCCGTACCGCAGGTAGGACACGTAGGAGCCCCAGGCCAGGTAGGGGGGCAGGTCGCGCAGGGTCACACCGAAGCCCGCAAACATCATCATGGGTACTGATAAGACGGGACCCACGAATGTGCCGTTCTGAAATAAAAATGTTATAAATATTACCGAGGTCGGTTTTTTCTAAATAAAAAGAGGACAAACGAGCAAACGGGTCACCTGATGGAAAAAAAACTACCGTCGCTCATAGACACTGTCAACTTCAGAGCGTGCGTTTAGGTTAGGGGTTATACCTACCTACTGATTGTTTGTCATAGCATGTATCCATTAAATTAAATTAAGTAAGACAATCATCTTTAAAACGAATTAACGATAACAATCAACTTATAGTTAAGGTTCCTAAAAGTCTCACAGAGTCCAATAATGTGAAGGAAAATCTAATGGCCAGATATTATATCGACTTGACATCCAAATCAATGATTCAGATGCTGATATAAAGGATGAATATTAAGGTAACCAACAAGGACTCTAGTGTCTGGGTAAATTTTGCCTTCATATTTAAATCTGTTTTCTGACAACTTTCTTTTCGATCCATTGAACACAATAATATGGTTGCCTGGTAGAAGCCGCTTACAGCGGTAAGGCCGCCAATTTGTACATTTTTATAAGTTGTATAATATGTTATTGTCATTGTTATAATTATTGTGTTGTCATTGTTTTGTTTCTCTTTTGTTGTGTTCGTATGTTTATGTGCAAATAAAGGATTTATAAATAAATAATAATTTAAGAAGACGTGAGTGGAAGAATCGAACAAGTGACATTTCGTAACATACGGACAATAACTCATTTTTTCCCTAATTATTTCAATAAAACTTGTAACTTATCTACTTCATAACCTAGCTAATATATCTGGCTACACATGCAATCTACTTATAGTTTTTCTATTTCAAATAGCTTTTCCGGCCAAGTGCGTGTCGGGCCACGCGCAATGTAGGGTTCCGTAGCACCGCTAGTTTTTGAAAATTTCTGTATGGTCAATGAATGTACATTTATAACATGTTTTACACTACTAACAACATCATCTCAAAGGAATTTGAACGAAAAGTTCCTTTATACTTCGCCGAATACTTTTTTTTTAGTTGATCGACTATTACTCAATAACTTATGAAGTCAACTTAGCCGTGATAGGTTTCCTTTTAAATTCAGCATATTTCCTACTCCCGTGAATTTTTTCACATTTCCAGAAGCAACCGTTTAGCTGGTAGAAGGGGGGGACACTGGACTCTTAACGATTTTTTCCACTTTAAAACTTAATATTTCACAAATGGATCCCTAAACCGGAAAATGATCTATGAATACTCATAATATTTTTAAAAACCCTATCCAACGACACCCCACACGATGGGGTGGGCGCGAAAAAAAAATTCAACCCCGCTTGATGTGTAGGGGAGGTACCATAAAAAAAATTTTTAATATTTTATGTGCCATTTTTCGGCATTATTAATATGTATATTCATGCCAAATTACAGCTTTGTAGGTCCTATAGTCTCTGAGCAAAACCGCTGACGGACAGACGGACAGACGGACAGACGGACAGATGGACGGACAGACCGAAACTAAAAGGGTTCCTTGTTGACTACGGAACCCTAAAAACGGGAAGTTTTTTCATGTTACTTACCTTATTCTTCCACTCACGTCTTTTATTAGATTACTTTCATTTTCCTTGTACTTACTGAGGGCCTAAACAAGTGGCAAGCGATTATCGTAAACGCTAAAGCTAACGCCACAAAATGTATAGGATATTTTGACATTAGTATTCGCTAGCGAAGCGATGACTTACGTCAAATCGCATACATTTTGTGGCATTCGCGTTAGCGTTTACGATAATCGCTTGCCACGTCTTGTCTACTAGGGCTGATGTATATCTCAGATATCGCCTTTTAGTATAAGCCTATACCTTATGTTTATTAGAAATTTTCTAGAATACTTTTAAATAGAAAAGAAATAAGGTTTTTCAATAGCAATACTCACAACGACGTTGAACACAGCACCAATCATCAGCCCGAAGCTCTGTGCGACAAGGACGGTGTAGAGCGAGATGGCGAAAAACATGGCGAACCGCGCTGCGTCTAGCGGCTGCGACGACATGAGATACACTATGACGCTGAATACTGCACATGACACTATCTGGAATAATAAGAATTGCAAGGTAAATGAGATGGTCTAACTAATACTTAGACGTTAATTCTTTAATACAAGGACGAGACACCTCTTTACATTTGCCTTGAGTGTGCTAACTTGACTCTACAACGAGCGGAAATAGGTGCAAAGAGCGCTACAAATAACACCACGATTGTAACATCAAATTGGGAAATGTACTCTAATGCAAACGAGTCACAATGAGTCCATTTGGGTGACTCTTTAAAGACCTTCGAAAAAAAAATACTATGGTACCTACCGATATGGGTAGATCGACTAGAGTGATCGATATGTAGTAGGAGCCCAGCGAGTACCAGCGGTTGAAATGTTCCTTCAGGAGTATTGACATCTCGGACGGGACTGAAAATAACAGAACGCAATTGTTAAAAGTTTCAGCAGTGGAAGCTTTATAATAAAGGAAATGCTAAGTATAGTAAATTTTATTTACACTACGTGACACTACACTTAGGTCTCATAAATCACTAAGTCCAAACACTAAGCACTAAGTCCAAACACTAAGCACTATCACTGGTTCACTCACTATTGATCACTTGTTTCTCACTTCGAAGACGTCTTGATGATCGCTCATTATATAGTATTGAATAGGGGATTTACGCTCTCTGTGTTTCCACGACAGTTTCGCTGTGTTGCCGCTAGATGACACTACGTGTCCGCATTCGTAACAATACGTTGGTGATAACTTACAGGTGAGTATAGTGAGCATCATATACGTTGGTGACAACTTACAGGTGAGTATAGTGAGCATCATATACGTTGGTGACAACTTACAGGTGAGTATAGTGAGCATCATATACGTTGGCGACAACTTACAGGTGAGTATAGTGAGCATCATATACGTTGGCGACAACTTACAGGTGAGTATAGTGAGCATCATATACGTTGGTGACAACTTACAGGTGAGTATAGTGAGCATCATATACGTTGGTGACAACTTACAGGTGAGTATAGTGAGCATCATATACGTTGGTGACAACTTACAGGTGAGTATAGTGAGCATCATATACGTTGGTGACAACTTACAGGTGAGTATAGTGAGCATCATATACGTTGGTGATAACTTACAGGTGAGTATAGTGAGCATCATATACGTTGGTGACAACTTACAGGTGAGTATAGTGAGCATCATATACGTTGGTGACAACTTACAGGTGAGTATAGTGAGCATCATATACGTTGGCGACAACTTACAGGTGAGTATAGTGAGCATCATATACGTTGGTGACAACTTACAGGTGAGTATAGTGAGCATCATATACGTTGGTGACAACTTACAGGTGAGTATAGTGAGCATCATATACGTTGGTGACAACTTACAGGTGAGTATAGTGAGCATCATATACGTTGGTGACAACTTACAGGTGAGTATAGTGAGCATCATATACGTTGGTGACAACTTACAGGTGAGTATAGTGAGCATCATATACGTTGGTGATAACTTACAGGTGAGTATAGTGAGCATCATATACGTTGGTGACAACTTACAGGTGAGTATAGTGAGCATCATGGGCGACATCATGTGGTGCATGAGGATGGCGAACAGCAGGTTGTAGTTCTCCAGCACTCGGGAGCCCTCGTTGCCGGCGTTGATGAACAGCGCGCCCAGCATTATGCCCACCACCACGTTCACCATCAGACGCAGGTGGGTCATCGTCTGGAAGATAAGACATAGATGATGGGTATTGGTTGGTGGGTTTTAGTTTTTTCTAAGGGCATGTTATTATTAGAATATTTTCGAATATTTTTAAAGTGCCGTATAGACTATCCACAACTTATCTGACAGATACAGTATGGATTATCTGCAAGATAAGTTGTGGATAGCCTTTTCGGCACTTACTAGGAAGTGATGAAACAGGCCCTTAGACTAGTTACAGCCTTTAACTAGACAAAGAAAATTTCTGGCATACTCTTTAAGTTATTTTACTATTATTGTCACAATAGTAGAAAGGTAATAATAATACCTAGTAGCATTATAGTGTCATACACGATTTATTTTGGTTTCTAATTCCTGTGACACATGATAAGGATCGTATTAATTTTCCTTTTCTTTCAATTATATTTTTTATAAAGGATTTTTTGTCAAAATATGCACTAAAGTAAATAATCTTAGTCAATGTCTTAATCAATTGATATTGATTAAGAAGTAACAAGTTTGTACGGACCTTGATTCCATAAACGAGCAACCAATTACTAGTTTATTGCATGTTAATTAAAGTCCAAGATTAGAACAGCCGTAATAGGTACTTGTGGTTAATATGTATTGAATTAAACTAGTCATTACTAGACCATACATTACATATTGCATATAGGTTAGGTTAGGTTATAGGTAATATGTATTTATCATTCGTAATTTTTTATGGCAAATAAGATAATACCGTCTTTATTTTTAATCTGACACGTTGGAAACTCATTGTTAAAAACTTGTTGATGCAGACCGTAAATAATAATATGTTTATAGTATGTAGGAATATTTTATGCAATTTACTTTGATCTAAATGTAATCAGAAAGCAGTCATAATGTTATCAATATCTCAGCTGATAGTACAAAGGCACATTTGTTTAATCGAGTTTCAACGTTTAGATCAAACTAATTACTCGTACAAACTGAATATTGCTAACTTACCGGATCCCGCTTCGCCTTCATGAACCCTCGTTTGATGAGCACGGAGCGCTGGTTGGACTGCGAAGTCTCCTCACTCCCGGAGCTACTATCTTGGTCCTTCAGTGACGTCAGCGGGTACTGCTTCCTCAGCTCCTCCATCGTCGGTATCGTCTCCGGATCGTTGAACCATTCCAACGCTTTGCCGTTCTCGATCTTCGTCGTTAAAATCTCCATCTTGTCGTCGCCGTACTCCCCGCAGGCTAGCTCGATTACTGTAATCAAAGAGAAGAAAGTTAAAGATAACCCGCTATCTACATTCATTGTTAACAAGCAAGATTATAATAATTATTTTAATTTTTTATTTTACTTTTCCAGAAAAACTTACAGCTATGCAATACAGACAATTAGGGTTCATATTTTAAGTTAAGCTCCTAAACACGTTCGTAATTCCCAGTATTTCTCTATCATGGACAACGTGTAGAGGTATACATTGAATCAAGAGAATATAAAGAATAAATTGTGACTGCAAAATACTTACTATAATCGGCAGGGTTATGGTAAATAGGGCACGGGATGCCCGCCTGTTCCAGATAGGGAACAACATTCCTGGTCGTTCCCTGGTAGAGACAGCGGCCGGCAGACAGCACGTATACCTGATGTAATTAAGCTACATGTTTAAAGAACTGTATATTAAAACATACATTTGTATTTGGAAGATACGCATCCGACCTCCATGGATCATTAGTTTACAGCTTGGCCACCGATTCGAACGCTCTAGGTTTGTTGATTAATTTTTTGACTAGGACAATGCAGGCTAATAACCTGATCATCTGTTGGCATATCAACATATCTGTGCACTGGGTGGGCATATAAAATGTTGATCCCGCGGTACCCTATCTCACTGTCAACAAAAACTGACTTGGGAGCCGGGAGGCACAAAATAGATGCGCACTAAAATGTATTCTAAAATGCGAGTCGCTGGGCTGCTGGATCCGCCTGAGGCGATAACTTCAGCGGCCCAGTCAGTGGCATCTGCTTTACTAGCAGAACCATCTGCGTGGCTTCTGCTGCTTTCCCGGAAGAGCGGTTCGAGATACCGGACGTTCTTCTGCCAGAAGAGCTCATGCGATAACCAACAGATTCCCCAAAAACAACAAAGCCGGCAACGCACCTGCAGCTCTTCTGATGTTGCGAGTGTTCATGGGCGACGGTAGTTGCTTACCATCAGGTGACCCGTTTGCTCGTTTGCCCCCTTATTTAATTTTTAAAAATCCGTCGCCCGAGCCCTATTATGGCAGGAGTTGACGCTCATGTTGAGCGCGTCTTCGTCCTCCCCGCCTTCTCCTTATCGGTTCAGCCTCCCGATTTCTCTGAGCGGCCTCCTTCTGCGTCATTATGGACTCGCAGAAAGTGGAGACCGCCTGCCAGGCCGCTCTCGACCGGACCGACCGGACTAATGCTCTTATTATGACCGGGAGAGTCAGGCCTGGTCATAATAATGGCGCTGAGAAAATGTAATTACCTGGTCAAACATAGCGAAGAGTGTGGCGGAGGGCTGGTGGACTGTACAGAGGATGGTTCGGCCCTGGTGTGCCAGGTTCCGGCACAGCTGCACCACCTGTGTGCACGAGGAGCTGTCTAGACCTCTGGAATGATAACATTATGAAAGTTTAACAAACATTCGATATTTGGTAAGTCTTTATTAAAAATTACGTTTAATTCAATTACAAAAAAAATTGCAAAAGAACAGACTCTATTGTCTCGTTAAAACGCAGAAGTGAACTACGCAATTCGTTCTAAGGATACTATATATACCTATATAAGTAGTTGCCAAGTTAATTTCAGCCATATCTCTGCGTACTATTATACCTAAGGCTGTTTCACTACTTCTTGATAAGTGCAAGATAGGCTATCCACCATTTAACTTGACAGATAGAGTATGGAGAATCTGTCAAAAAAGTCAATAAAGTATTTTTCAGAACTCTACATGTAACTCATGTAAGTTATGAGTTGATTACAGCAAATACCGAGTAAGTATATCCTTACATTTTTTTTTCATCTCTTAATATTTTATGAGAATCTTATAAAAGCATTGCCGTACTAAACATGCATCCAAAATAATAATAATAATAATAATAATAATAAATTTTATTTTTCAGGCTACATTTGACCCAATTGTTAGTAACACTTGATATTCTTAAAAGCTAATGTTAGTATTTTAAAAAATTATGATTTATATAATGATTTAAATTTAGGTTGTTTAGATTTAACAAAATAGTCGCTAACAGCTAGCATAATATTATGCAGTTAACAACTATTTTGCTAATCCGTTTAAATGCGTTTCACAATGTGCTCTAACTCTAACTAGCTGCCAGTATATTAATAAATAATAACTGTAAGTCTGGAAAAATTATAAATCAGTTACAACTTGGCACTAAATCACTATGTTTTTAATCATATTTATTGCTAATCACTTTATGTTGCTGATGAGTAGTCCGTAACTTCTAAGCATATCAAAGTCCAAAGAACAGTAGGATTATAATTTATGATTGCAACATTCCATAACATAACGTGAATCACCATTCACAGTACAAAGTTTAAAAACATTTGCTGTGAACGAAAATGTAGCGATTCCGCGACCTACGCGATGTTTTGCAACTATGTAAACCTGCAGCCATTCCCGAAACTGAAATCAATGATATCAGATTTTTGACACTTTAGACATCTAAAATAGAGCTATTTTAGAAGTCAAAAATCTGATATCAGAATGATACTCGTATCTTTCGGGAATCCCAGAGCCTAGATAGAATTTGACATAATATTATAAAGTAGTTATTAGTATTAATTAATAGGTCTGTAAGAGCCAAACATTCGTTTATCGCGCCGGAAGCGTGGATTTTTTTGGACACTAACCGCCGCACTCAGAAACATTAATAATTAATGACGATTAAACTACAATTTAATTAAGAATTTGACAGATGCTTAATGCTTGTGTTATAATCTTCATTTAATATTCATCTCCAATTAATTGACATGATCCGACCAAATGACGTTGGTCTGTCAACTGCCTAGGAATCAATTTGCTCGATGCTACGTCTTCCTATATGGCGTACACACACATAATAATTATAAGCACTTGTATATTTGTATTGTGGTTGCAATTTTGAGAAGTGCAATAAAAATACTTAACAGAAAACCCATAAACGTGTAGCTGCACTAAAACGATTATAACGATGATAATAATTACTACAAACAAAGCACAAATAAATATTTATTTATCGTGATCTCCGCCTCGCTGCACCTAGGTGTTAATAACATGCTGTTTATTCGAAATTATTATTCTGCGAATTGTAACTAACAAGGATAAATAATATGCAATTTTAAATGCCAAGTAAATCCATAAAGATAATATTATCATAGACGATAAATGTTGAATTTTTATGTTTTAATGGTAACTTTGTTTAAATGTAAATAGATAATATTATTATAATTTATGTATTATATGTATTTTAACTGATCTTGGTGCATAATATTTTGTATGTAGATGTTGTTATAATATAATTATACTGTTGTAATATAACTGTTCGGGGTTGGGATAGAGATAGAGGTAAACAAGAGATCAAAGAATATTCCTGTATTGCATAGATCAGACTATTACTAAAATGGGATATGAGATCGAGCCACGCGCTCGGTGAGATGTTGCGTCGTGAACTGATTTACCTATAAATTACAATATTATTTTAATATACTTAATCGAAATGTGCAGAGTTGCATTATTACCTAAGTTGCATCTAGGTAATAAGGCAACACACGCTGTACGGGCGTTGACCCGTACAATAACTATTTTGTATCTATACTAATAATACAGATGCAAAAGTGTACCTGTCTGTTGGGCTGCCTGTATGTCTGTCTGTCTGTTACCTTTTCACCTCCAAACCGCTAAACCGATTTTGTTGAAATTTCGTATTGAGATACTTTGAGTCCCGGGAAAGGACATAGGATATTTTTTATCCCCCAAAAATGTACGGTTACTGCGCTATAAACGAGTTTTGGCGCAACGGAGTTGTGGGCATCATCTAATATGGTATTAAGTTAGGAAGTGCTTACTTGAGACACATCACATGACAGCTTAAAGACAGATAGCACTACAAAAAGTACGAACACTAAGGGTTGATTCAGACCGCAACGCGACGCGTAGATGCATTTCGCCTCACCTTGCCTCGTCGCGTTGCGGTCTGAATCAACCCTAACAAATATTTTGTATTGCAAAAGCCTATTCTAAGTCGTGTCTCAAGTAAGCGGCCCGTCAGTGGCGTACTCACGTGGTGGGCTCGTCGAGGAACATGATGAGGGGATTGTTGATCAGCTCCAAGGCTATGGAGAGCCTTTTCCTCTGGCCGCCGGAGAGCTGTGCCGCGCGCGTGTTCATGTGCTCGTACAGACCCAGGTTCGTCAGGATTTCCTCTATCTAGAATGAGGATGAAGGTATGTGAGAAACGCCTCCGTGTTCCAGTGGTCTAGAGCGTCGCTCTTGACTCGGAGGTCGTGGGTTCGATTCCCGCGTTGGAAACACGTTATTTCCAAGTTTGGTTAGGACAATGCAGGCTAATCACCTGATTGTCTGACAAGTTAGATGATCCATGCGTCGGATAGGCATGTAAAAAGTCGGTCCTGCGCCTGATCTTTCGCCAGTCGTGTCGGCCTTCCGTCCCACTGGCTTATAAGAGAGGAATAGATACATAGAGAGTGCTCTTGTGTACTGCCCACATACCTGTGCACTATAAAATTACTCCTGCGTACCTGGCTTGGTTTCTATGAAACCGGCCACCGTCACCGAAACCAGTGTGGGGAGTATTATAGTGTTAGAAAGAGACAGGTGAAGAGAATTGAGGGGGTAGCCACTAGCCGGTAGATAAAGGCTGTTGTTTTCAACAGCCTTTTTTAGACAGGAGACAGTTATAGAAGTCAACAGGTAACGTAAGATGTAAGCTTAACTTGGTCACGACAGCAGATAAATGGAGAGTCATAATTGATTTGTCTATTTTAGATTTGATGAGCTTTTGCCCGCGGCTTCGCTCGCGTTAAGAAGTATTATTATATACAAACCTTCATCCCCTATTTGAACCCCTTGGGGTAAGAATTTATCAAAATCCTTTCTTAGCGGATGCCTACGTCATTACATCTACCTGCATGCCAAGCCCGATCCAGTGGCTGTGCGTTGATAGATCACCATGTCAGTCAGTCACCTTTGAGTTTTATATACTATTTAAATGATGACTTGTCAGGAAGTAAGGCACATCCTTCCACTAAAATCAGTTCACATCAAAACGGTATAGTAACTCTATTCATGAGCATAAAACGTAGAGATGCATAGAGATCGGTGTGTTCGGTGACGGTGACTGACTCTTGCAGTTTACTTAGGCTACAGACGTGAATCACTACTCAGTACAATTTCAATATTAGCAAAGACTTTTTAAATGATTCATCCGAAAGTAGTTTCACAATTTTCTGCCACTATAGTCCTTTTTAACTTTAGCCAGAAGGTTGCTAAGCATACAGGTTCATAAATAATTTTTCACCTACCCTCTCTTCCTTCTCGTATTTGTTCATGGATGTGGGTAGTTTGAGGTCGGCAGCCAAGCTCATGTTCTCGCCGACGGTCAGCAGACCCTGCAGCCTGTCGTCCTGCTGGATGTAACACGACATCTTCTTGAATCGTTCTGAAAATATAGAGGCAGCATGTGATTTGCACTCCAAAACGAAGCTAGAAGACATGGGCAGAAAAACAGCTAGTTTAAAGTAGAGCTGGTCAGGGCACGTCACCCGCAAAAAAAGCCGTTAAAAGTTACTCTTTCAGAGCTGCTACTTTCACAGTGAACTCTCTACAAGGAACACGTACACACCATAAAGTATTATCACTTAGTTTTGTTACACCCTGTATAATATGGTGCTTTACATTTTATTCAAAGACTCGTACTCACTCATGACTCTCCCCCGTCCGTTGATGAAGATGGCTCCACCGACGCCGGTGATCCGGTAGCCAGACAAGACGTCCAGCAACGTGGACTTGCCGGCGCCGGACGGACCCATAATAGCGATCAGCTGCTTTGGCCGGAACCGACCATTCACGCTATGGAGGATCTGCTTTGAACCTGAAAAATGGGTTTAGGTTAGTAATGATAAAGAAACATTAAAAATATGTTTCATGGCTGTACTTGATACACAATAAAACTTTAATTTAATGAAAAGTGTGCAATCTATTCAAACATTTAATGACGAGTAGTGTAGAGTCGAATTTACTTGCAAAATGCTCCAAAAAAAACTTCAAAGAAGAGGGGACGACGGCGTAGCGCTTTCTAAGGACACAGTTTAATTAGAGAAAGAGGGGAAAGAGGGTAAGACCGTAAGAGGGTAATAAACTGTCGGTACTCGATACGTGACATATAATTTTAAGGAAAAGAGCCGAGAATTTGCCCTGTAGTGATTATGTAGAGCAACTTTCAAGCCAACTTTTTGAGAGGCAAACATAACTAATACTTAATTTAATTAAGCTAATTAAACGCTTGTAGAGACTGACGCACTTTTTTGTATGTGAAAAGCACACAAGACTTAGAGGTTGACAAGCTTTAAGAGAAAAAATATATTACATGCCAATGTATTTTGCTTTTAATCGACTTTACAAAAGGTTTTAAATTCGGCATTAATTTTCAATATACTAAAGAAGGTTTAACCCTATGGACTAGTCGTGTTACATAATATGCGCGAGCGACAATCAAAAAGACTTCCTAAATATATACCGACACTCTGCAATATTGACATTTAATTCTGCCTAATTATTGGCAAACATCACCTTGTAATACGATTACAGCTCGACAAGGCTTTAAATGAACGTGGCGAGAAAAGGAACTAACGCTGCTATCATACAAAAACGTCATTTTTGACAGTTCTCCTTTACCAGTAGCGCCCCGTCCATATTCATTTAAAGCCTTGGAGCACTTTAGATCAGTATCGGTGACCCGCTGCCCTCTCGCGGGGTGGATTTCCTCAATGGCCGCGATAACCTTTTCGCGCGTCACCGCTCTTATCTGTTTGTCAGTAGGGCTATAATTATATCGCAAATTAATTCCACTACATAACAAACTTACGAATTGTTATTATGTACGCAGGTACTTAACCGACTTCCAAAAAGGTGGATGTTTTATAATATTTTCTGCTGTGGATTTATTTTTTCTGTAGTGCCTGGTAGTGCTAAAACTTGCACGGCTTTTTGAAAAGATTCCGACAACAAAGATAAATAAAGAGTAAAGAACAGACTTTCGAAGGACGAGCATTGTTCGTTGTTTGGGAGCGTTTTTCGACTTTTGATGTGTTTATCGTTTTTTAACAACTTCGAATAATTTAATGACTTGATGGCTATGTTGGTTGGTTGATGGTATGACGCAGGCGTACTTTTGACGACTCAAATTACGAGGAAGATTCGAAAAATCTGCTGTTTATGAGGCGTCAAAGGTCAAAGTCAAAGATAAGCTATGGTAAAAAACTCATAAATAACAGGTGTCATCTGTGTGTGCGTCACTACCACATCCCAAAGTTGAGGACGAGTCACGAGAATTAATAATAATTTAATTATGCTGTATCGGTAGCGACAAGCGCCATTATAGCAACTAATGCTAGCACGCAAATCGCAATATACAACGCAGTATAAATAAACATAATATTAGTACTCGTATAGTTCATCCTAAAAGCCAAGTTCAATTATTGTGCATGTAGATACAAGTTACATATTATTATAGTTCAATAACAGTTTACTAAAAGTGTAAATTTTACCAACGTTATTTAATTTTGACAAGGTTTTTGTTCCACAAAGATTTTTTGAGCTTCGACCAATTTCATCCTGTTCGACGTTTGTTTGACTATTTTGTAGTTTAATTTTATCGAGATTGCATAGAAATTATAAACTCAATTATTGGCAAAGAAATATTAAGCAATCTAGCCAGTGCTCTATATAAGCATATTAATTTCGTTTAGCCTTTTCAAGTTTTGCTACTGCAAACGCAGAGTTTTCCTCGACTGCATATGTAATAAATTAACAAAATATGTATTAAGTATTAATTATATATTTTATTACTAACATTATTTTAAATAACATTATTTTAAATAACATAGAAGCAAGAAATTCTTATGTAAATAATATTTTCATAATCTACAAAAACAGAAACATTATTTTCTGTACCATACGCGATATTTTATTATTATTATTCTAGTTTAACCCAGACAAAGAATTTATGTCAAACATATTGTTAATTCTAGAATTTTAAGCAGTTTAGTGCTTAAAATTTAGAATTAATTTAAAATTATCATTCTGATTGGTCGAAAATTCCTTGTAACAGTACTCTGTAGGTCGAGAACAGTAATTTTATCAGTACTATCAAATTACTATTGACACACTTCTAACGCTACTGTATTCAGTTAGATTAATGCTAATAAAAAATTAATAAATCTTTAAATCTATTTTTGGGATAAGAAAAAAAATATATTAAATTAAAATGCAAACTTACGTAACTAAACAAAATGTATGAATCCTAAAAATTTAATTTATATTCGCGCATATGGTCGTTTTATCCATACTTATATCATAAAATATGCAAAAGTGTGTGTGTCTGTCTGTCTGTCTGTCTATCTGTATATCTTCACGCCTAAACCGCTGATCCGATTTTGCTGAAATTTGGTATGGAGATACCTTGAGTCCCGGGAAAGGACATAGAATACTTTTATCCCGGAAAAATATACGGTTACCGTCAGATAAACGAATTTTGAAGCAACGGAGTTGCGGGCGTCATGTAGTTAAAAATATAATAATATTTCCCTTTTTCAGTAAGGTAAACTATTAAAGGTTTCCAAAAAATCTCCTATTTCATTATTGCAATTCTTTTCTAACTTTTCTACATCTCGTAAGTTAGGTACTTACGTTAATTTTATGACAGGAATGACCTAAGTTAGTATCAAATAGTATTTTGTAATTGACCCACATACGAGCAACAATAGTTATCACTTGCGCAACTCGATAAAGCTGAATACCTATTTACATTTTTGTATATAATATTTTGTCTACTTTATAAATGCGAATATAGCACATATTCTGGTGAGACATGTTCAATACTCGAGGACGTGATATTTGGCTATTATATTAGTTGAAAAAAATAATATAAAATTAAAAAAATAATATCAATTGATCACTGAGTTAAATGTAGTATAAAGTTAAATAATTATTTACCCAACGCATGGACACCGCGCGCGGGAGGGGTAGCGCGCCCGCGGCGCGGGACGCATGACGCCACGCGGCCGCATGGTAATTTACAGTGTCCGTGATTCATTTATTTAAAGGGAAATTTGGTCAAAAATTAAGTACCTAATTTTATTACATATTTATAACGAGAATCGAGTACTGAATACTCTCCTTAAGTATCGGTATTGTCTCACCAGTCATGCTGTATAATATACAGGGTGTATCAAAACTAAGTAATAATAATTTAGGGTGTGTATGTGTTCCTTGTAGAGAGTTCACTGTGAATAGTAGCAGCGCTGAAAGACCAAGTTTTTTTTTCACTTTTGTATAGGCAAGCGCCCCAGCGTCTTGGTGTATTTCAGTGCTGCTACTATCACAGTGAACTCCCTAAGAGGGACCAGTACAAACCCTAAAGTATTATTACTTCGTTTTCTCACACCTTGTATATCTATCTATTTTGCAACTTAAATAATATGAAAGTAATGGAAATGATAGGATCGTAGACGGTAGACCGTAGAACAGTACGATAGACAACAAGTCACTAAATAGTTACTGCGTATGTTAAACTGGGTTTTCGTAGGAATTGAACCTTCAGCGCACCTTCGGCATTGACTGTGATTTCGGTTCTAGGCTCTTAAATAATAATTATTAGGGTGAAGTCAAACGAGCGTAATTTCTGCCGGGCAGAATTTCTTTTCATACAAATCACGACTCACAAAATTACGCTCGTGTGAATCAAACAGGACTTTTGTATGAATCTGAATGCAGCAGAATTCTGCCCGGCAGAAATTCTGCGGCTCACGACTCACAAATTACGCTCGTTTGGCTTCACCCTTATAGTCGAGAATTCTGGTTAATGGTAACCAAAGCAAAATCCAAAAGGTTTGATCTGATACTTATTACATCAATGCTAATATTAGAAACGCGAAAGTGTGTCTGCCTGTCTGTTTCCTTTTCACGCCTGCCGAATTTTGCTGAAATTTAATATAATGATACTTTGACTCCTGGAAAAGGACATAGGATACTTTTCATACCAAAAAAATTTACGGTTCCCGTACGATTAACGAATTTTTAGCGAAACTGAGTTGCGGGCGTTATGCAATTAAGAATAAATCAGTGTCAAATACTGATAACTGATTTATTATTGAATTAATATAATAAGACGTATCTTTAAATAGACATTACTATACAGACAGACACGCGAACAATTATTACTTATTGTTATACCTCACATTGTTCGCATTTCTGCTATCATTACTACGAGCAAAAAACAACACGACATTTTTGTTTTCCTTATCGTCTATTACGAAATGACTTAACAATGTCTTTATATTTTATTGTGAACTTTGAAGTATCTGCTACTTGAGATTAAATGAATATTTAACTCATATAATACTTGATATTTAATGATAAATTAACTTTTACTTAATCAAGAGTTTGACAGGGCTTTACGACAAAATCTGAATTAAGTAGGTAAGTAAGCAGTGTCCCGTAGCCCGGGCACGGGAACAATAAATTTAGAATAGAGAGATAAATAAAAAAAAATTAACAATTAACAAATTTATTGAAACTAAAATAAAAGAAACCTAGACAGCGGAGAGCGGGTACGCGGGGAACTGAAGATTAGCCTCAGACACTTTCTAGACCTCTAATATACGGGTCGTGGGGGAAAACACTGCACTTAACTCGCACAAATCAGCAACGAGCGGCGGGCAGCAGCAATCGTGTCAACTGCATTCAAACTGCACTTGAACTGCAATTTGCGGTTGGATTGCAGTCCGTCTGTGTAGACCCTTAGGTATCACTAAATTAGTCAGTGTTTTTTTTACCTGGCGCTACGGGCAATATACGCCATGTAACTGCACTGCAACCGCAAATTATGGTACCGTACCGTAACTGTAGTATAATTTAGCAGACTTGAATTATCCGGACCTTACTCTGTGTCCGAACTTACCCTGTTTGACAATATTAAAATATTATCTCTGAGTTTGGCTGCTAGTACTTCAC
The DNA here is from genome assembly GCA_905404155.3 of Plebejus argus. Taxonomy (NCBI): domain Eukaryota; kingdom Metazoa; phylum Arthropoda; class Insecta; order Lepidoptera; family Lycaenidae; genus Plebejus; species Plebejus argus. The sequence continues at coordinate 4,452,642 of FR989929.1, read as the reverse complement.
AGACTACAGACTAACAATTATTACTGATCGTTTCATCAACATGTATTTTACGATCAATTAAAATAATATGACGTATTGTTATTTGTTATGACGTCTCTGAGAGTAACTGCGTTATCCCAAGGACCAGTGTACTTTATATCTATAGTATTACTAATTACGTAGTAACTATTTAGTAGTCTGTAACATTACCACGGTAGAGATCATAATATTATGCTTACTGTGGCATTACTGTAGTTATATGGCAGCATTTCACAGCATTTTTATACGGAAACAATGATTTATACATTTTGTAATTATAAAAACTTGACTCCATCTCACACTCAGTTAAATCATTTTGCTCTACTGTCTGCATTTAAAAAGAATCGTCCAAAATGTCTATATTTTTATTGCGTACCAAACAGTGACATTAATTTGGTAGCATTTACAATTTACATCAAACTGAATCAGAATAATATGTATAGGCACGTATAGGTAAACAAAACTTTTACGTGTTTCCGTATTTTGGCGCGGCCTACATTCGTATCAGCTGGCATGACGTCACGCGTTCACTGACATCGCGATAACAACCGTCTTTGTTTGCATTGTTCGTACGGACAAAGACCTCCATACTCCTCAACAGATCATCTCGAACACTTAAAAGTGAAAAGATCTTTAACAGAAAGAACAACAAAACAAACGAAGAGAAAAAAAAACAAAAGACAACTAACAACAACAAAATATGAAGTGGAAAAGAAGTCTTTACAAACATAACTAACAAGACAAATGATGCGCAACAAGGTAACAATTTTATAAAGACAAACAACAAAACAAATGAAGAGCGAAAGCACGATTTTATAAAGACACTAGCTGTCCCGGCAAACGTTGTTTTGCCATTTAAAGTATATTTTCTACATCATCAGTTGATACATGTTTTACCCCCTCTTTTGTCCCCTAAGAGGGTGTGGGGGGGGAAGGTCATACACCAGATGTTAAGTTGAAAAACACAGTTAATACCTAATATGAAGTAAGTCCACTAAAGAAAAAAGTTGTATACAAAATCTGACCCCTCTTTGGTCCCCAGAGAGGGTTGAGAGGGGAGGGGGGGGAGGATTTTTATACACCAGATGTTGAGTTGGAAGAAGACAAATATAATATATCTGTGAAAACCGTATGCAAATCGGATCAGTAGTTTTCGTGTTAAAGAAAAAAGTTTGATACAAAATCTGACCCCCTTAGAGGGGTGGGGGGAAAAAATTTTATACACCAGATGTTAAGTTGGAAGAAGATAAATATATCTGCGAAAACCACATTCAAATCGGATCAGTATTTTTCGTGTGATGCTGGAACAAACATACAGACAGACAGAAAGAGTGACAGACAGACAGACAGACAAAAAACTAACCACATTTTTGGCTTCTATAGCGATGTAGTGACAAAGGTGTAATTTCGGGTGTTATTTCGTATCTTTTATGTACAGAATTTTCATTTCTACAACAGAATATTGTCTTCCTCCGCACGCGCTTTGGTGACGCCCACTATCGTAATATTTTAATTTCGCCATAATTTCAAAACCAAACGTCCAATTTTAATCATTCAAAGACCAAATATTATCTACATAAACTGTACTTAGTGATAAAATAATTTATTTTGATAAGGATTAATAGCGTGAGTAAAATATATCCGCTTAAATGTAGTCCAAAAAAAATTCAGGATTTTTAAATAAATAAATGGTTATTGTGCCTCACTCGACATAGATAGGTATAGTGTGTCGCGGACTTTTTTGTAGATATTTATAAGATCTACAATTACTTAGAACATTTTATGGTTCTATCTTTTATAGTTTAGGCAGCGTACGCAAAATAAGTAACTTTTCTAGCTGATTTTTTACACCTTGCGTCCGAAAAACTCAAATATCTTACGGAACCCTACTTTTTTCCAAAATAAAATGTAGCCTATGTTCAGCAGAAATAATGTAAGATTCCAATAGCAAAAGAATTTTTCAAATCGGTCCAGTAGTTTCGGAGCCTATTCGACTCAAACAAACAAACAAACAAACAAACAAAAAATCAAATCTTTCCTCTTTATAATAGTAGTGTAGATAGTGTAGATATTCGATTATCAAAAATATGTTGTTGACAGAAATACAGATCTTATATATTTCAATAATTTTGATCTTAGGAAGAGTGGACAAAATATCGTGGCCATTATTATATATTTATAATGCTACCAAAAATACTCACGTATTAACTACGCAATAAAATAAAAGAAATGTACACTTATAACTCGTTTGATCGTCATACAATGTTTTGTTTATATTAAGATTACTTAAATCAATGATTTGGAACAGAGTAAAGCAAACATTTCGTATAAGCATGTATAAGTTAATATTCTGAGTTTCTTACTCCGGTTCTTTCATCGAACGGTAGAGTAAGATTTAAATTTTGTTTTAAAGTAGAGCTACATTTTAATTTAAACTTTACACGTTGTCTTTAGGGTAGGTCAGTTTTATAAACTTTTAAGACTATACAAATAAAACACATTAAGGCCGGTATAAATAGTCAGTACTCAAGATGCATCTCGGTCTCAAGACGCGGTTCGGCTCTATGATTGGTCCAAATTTTGACAGCCAACCAATCACAGAGCCTGAACCGTGTCTGGAGACCGAGATGCATCTTGAGTACTCACTATTTATACCGGCCTAAGAATACTGATAATCCACACTAATATTGTAAATGCGAAAGTGTGCCTTCTATCTGTCAATCTGTATGTTCACGCCCTCAAACCTCTCAACCGATTTTGTTGAATGTTGGTATGGACCATGGAGATACTTTGAGTCCCGAGAAAGGACATGATAGTATATTTGGGGAAACGGAGATGTAGGCGTCTTCTAGTCTAGTATATTATAAAGTAGAGCAAAATAGGCTTTGTTTGGGGTCGCGGTCGGTCAGTTTTACTAACGTTAAAGACTATGCAAATAAAAGCCATCAAGTAAAAGTAGTTAACAACTACTTATTAATAGGAAAGTTATAAGACCTTTCGCCGACTTATAGATTCAATAGTCCAACTTCTAGATATCATAGCTAACACAAGTGCGTGATTTACTGCAAATAGCATCGTGTCTATGCAATGAGATGATAAGTTGAACTATCGATAAGGTCATATCCGGGATCTGATCGCGATACAAATTATGAAACCAATTATTATATTGTTGCAAGTTGCAACAAATAAGCGATCGCGAAGTGCGAGTTTAAAGTCGATGTTGTATGAAGACATTAATGGAACAAGGTGTATCAGACCTGGCCCTGCAGCCTGCAGGAGAGTTAGCGGCCTGGAATTTCATATTTCATTGCTAGCCGGCCCCTAGACGAGCAATAGGCTACTTGACCTATATTCAGTTTCATTGAACAAATGCATATTTCTAGTAGAACTTGGCCTAGGAAACATCAAATAAAAGCTTATGATTTATAAAATATAAAGTCGATTTGAAAATATGAAGTTATGAAAATATGATTTGTACTGACGAAAACGCTTTTGCGGTACTTCCGATTTGAATGTGACGTCATCACACTAGTAATTTAATATCTTTTATTTATCGCGCTCGTTATAATTATGTAAGTTTATTTGTTCATAAATAATAAAAATAAGTCTAGAAAGATTTGTAGAATATATTTTCTTGAATAGTTTAAATAATACATCAGTTTTAAATAATATCTCCATTTATTGTTAAAAGTTTTCAACATTACAAATGATTTCTAAATTCTTTCCTAATTTTTTTTGCACTGTTAGACTCATTCATTTAGCTTCCTATAGAATTTTTCATTAAAGAAAGTATAAAATACAAAAAATATGACGTCACACTATGGCGGACAGTGTTTTCGGCGCCATTTATAAGGCATATTTTTCAATCAACATTTTTATGGGTTTCTACTGTTTAAAATATTGAAATATTAGTTTTTTTGGTGAAAATGAATGATTAAGAAGCAATTAACACGAAGAAAAGAATTAGGTCAAGTAGCCTGAAGTCAGTATCATCATTCATCAGACTTGATCAAAGTGTAAATGGGTTCAAAGTACATAATATTCTGTGCTTGAACAAAAAATTGTTACAGGGACATTGATCTCATTGACCTTGTATGAATTTTTTCTTAAAGATTATAAAAAGTTTAGCTTAAAATTATGACACTAATGAGATTTTAATTAATGTAAAAACTTGTTTTTTACGCAATCAATCATTATTTATGTTACGAGACAATAGAATAGAGCATAATTTAAAAAAATGTAATTTTTAATATTAGTAATTTTATTTTTAATTAAATTTAATATATATTTGTATGTAAGATTTAATTCCATATCGCACAGTATCTATGCGTAGATGATATGACGCAAGGTTCCAAAGTTTATTGTGTTGTTAAGTCAGCTTTATATCGCAACAAATAACAATTGATAGCTATCAACATTAATGTACTTAATGTGATTTAAATTAAAATTAAAAACTGTTTTAAATTATGATAAAACTTCAAGAAGAGAGCGTATTCCCTTTTATAAGGTCGGCATTGAACCTGCAGCTCTTCTAATGTTGCGTCGAGTATCCATGGGCGACCGACAGTAGTTGCATATTCAATCAGGTGACCCATTTTCTCGTTTGCCACCTTATTTTCTATATAATCATGTTTTGATTGGTCACCTAACCCAAGTAGGTACTCGTAAGTTGAATATGTAGCAAAAGAGACAGCATGCATCAACGTAACCAAATTTTAATAGTTCTTGGCAATATTTGTCCCTTCTATTAATATAAATAACAATCAAAGTAAATATTTAATTAGTAAAGTGTTCATGTCTGAATTATCAACATTTTGAGTTCACATTAACTTTGCAACACATTTTCAAGAAGTCTGCCGCTATGTGTCATATTTTGACCTAGAATTTTATCACACATACGAAGGCTGGTTTGCCTTTCCCAATGTGACTTCCAGCGAAGCCAATGTCAATATTTTCAAACAGTTTATGACGCTTAATCAAGAAATATGTTAGCTACTTTGGAGATTTACGGCTACGCTTATAGTGGCATTAAATGGATGCTTATGTACTTATTTAATGGGGATTCTAATACAAAATGTTCAACATCCACTAAATCAAACCTTAACTATAATCATTAATAGCTCTGTGTAGCCGTAACCAAGAGGTTGCTTGTTTTATTTCAAGACGTGAGTGGAAGAATAAGGTAAGTAACATGAAAAAACTTCCCGTTTTTTTGCTTAAATGGAGGCTTTAGGGCCGGAAAAGTTATTTGAAATAGAAAAACTATGGATTGTATGTGTAGCCAGATATATTAGCTAGGTTATGAAGTAGATAAGTTACAAGTTTTATTGAAATAATTAGGGAAAAAATGTGTTATTGTCCGTATGTTACGAAATGTTACTTACCTTATTCTTGCACTCACGTCTTCATTTATTCTGAGCTAAGTCGTAATTTCATGACCAAGACGTCACAGTAAATAATATCTTGTTAGCTCTATCGTTCTTCGTAGAAGAAGACGCTTAATGTTTTGTCGAACCAAAGCGTTTTTTTGGATGAAATACCCAAGATTTAAGGATTTTCACTTCACTCAGAATCTTCAGATAAAAGATTTATTAAAACCATGTACTTAGAATTAATATTATAATAATAAATTAGGAATGTTTCTTATTTTTATTGTATTTTTCGTCATTAACATAATTCTATTATTATTGCATGACTCGTTTTACTGTCTATATTGAGGTGTTTCTAGTGATTCGCTGGACTTTGGTTCTTACACTTAACGCCATTTTATCAACAATTTATATATCAAATATAGCTCATTAACGCATTTTATCGTAACCACACTGGTTAACCAAGACCGCGTTTCTCAGAAATTCGGTACTATCTGCAGTCCTTGTGAATTGTGATAGTATTAAAAGGACATTATGTTCACACTCGCCTAATTTTGTCAAAATGTTAAGTTTTGAGTAAAATTTATAAGGTAAACACTGAACAGGGCCGACTTAATCTTACGATGTAAGGCCTTTAAATAAAGAAAAAAAAACACTGAACAGGTTTTACTAAATAAGTACTACCGTACTACGCAATACGCATAGTACTTATACTTGCTCAGAAGTCTACGCAGACAAGTCAGACGTATCAATAGCCAATAGGGAATGCAAATCTCGCGAGATTGGAATTTGGTGCTCAAGCGAGATCCCGCGAGTTTATAAATACAATACCGCGAGATCTCGCGAGATTAGCAGTTTGGTGGGTTCTTTTGCAAATAATCACAATATTTGGATAAATTACGAAAAAAAAGTAATAAATATTATAAGTTTTATAAGATTAACATTTATTTTCACGATTTTTTTCAATAGAATATTAAGCATCGAACATTGTTTAACGTATCAGCTGTCTATAATTTTTTTTAAGTAGTAAACTTTTCATATTATGTATCTACTATCAAATAACAAATGAAACAAATAACTAGTCTCTATCAATCACAAATCTTTTAGTAATAAAACAGTTCTTTATCATAACCAACAAAACAACGAGAAGTCAAAATTCAGGACCTACTTGAAAATCACAGTGCACACTGTACAGTTGCTTAGGCCAGCTCCTCTTTGTTTTTACACCGTGATCGCAACTTCGTTCGTGTCAGTCCGTGACCCGTGTCGCGCTTCGAATAAGACGTTTTTCTGCTCAAGTGCAATCTCGTCAAACTAGCGAGATCTCGCCTTTTTTTCGTCAGAGATCAATCCGAGATCTCGCGAGAACGAGATTGCATTCACGTATCAATAAAAATATCACAGGTCAACATTATACAGGGTGTAACGAAACTAAGTGATAATACTCTACGGTGTGAATGTAGAGTTCGCTGTGAAAGTAGCAGAGCTGAAATAGTAACTGTTTTTTAACCTTTGTATGGAAATAATGACGCGGGGTCGCTTGCCCATACAAATCACAAAGAGAGATCTGTGAAGATACTGCCAAGTAATAAAAAAAATAAACGTCAAATAAAACCGCCCTTTAATTGAATGGCGCAATTGGCGCCTTCCTGCGGTCTGCCTCGGGTATGGACTGGTTAGTGGTTGGTCCCTGGGCCCGGGGGGACAGAATGAGGAAACCGATCGGGAACGACAATTGACCAAACGAACAATTGACCAATCGTGGGAACACCATAATGTTCTAATTTTAACCTATTTTTATAAGAGTTTCTTAACAATTTATCTCAGGTTTTGATAGCTGTTTTATTTTATTAGTATGTAAAATTAACACATTGTGTTTTATTTATAACTTATAGATACTAAATTTGGCCGGGAACTTTGTTGTACCGAAATTCTTTTATCGCGCGAACCGCATATTTTGCAAGACTATTCCATCTTCTTCACCGGGACTCTATATTTCCATACAAAATTGCATCTCAATTTCCATACAGAAATCGAAAAGACGCACTTTCGCTGTATGCTAATATGTTTCCCCAATGTTTAGGTGGATTGAATGTATGTAATCCTTTTGGTGCATGAAAGTTGATGAAATCTGCACAGTACACACATAGAGTAGATTTCATCAACTTGCATTTTTATCTAATTTTGGTGGGTTTCCACCAAAATTATAAGATGTTGGCGGGAAACTGATAACCCAACCACCTCCTAGGCGCGTTAGCTTGTGACAGAACGAAGTGAATGATGTATTTTTTATGCTTTAAGGATCATTAATAGTATTTTGTAAAAATAATTTTAATCACGCCAAAATTAGGAAATTCTAGGCGACAGAACTAAATTGTGTCTTTAAAACTCAACTATAGTCAAATACAGTCATGTATTCATGACTGTAGTAACGACAATAAAACGATTTCACAATCAATAATCGGTAAGAATTAGGTAAATCAGTGATAATGAAGTCACCTTGTTCTATCACTGATATCGGTTCTTATCTCGCTGCATTCCGGATCTCGATTGCGCAAATTCGTACAAATAATTTTCGTTATATTTTAAGCAATAGCTTACAATGAAAATTACTTAGTATTTTATTACATGCATTACTATCATAGATTTGTTTAGTTTGCATGGGCTTAGGCAGCAATGGAATTTGTAATAGATGTCTGGTCTAAGGCCTCTAAGGGTGAAGCCAAACGAGCGTAATTTGTGAGTTGTGAGTCGCAGAATTTCTGCCGCGTAAATATTATCTTTTCATACAAACCATGACTCACAAAATTACGCTCGTGTGAATCAAACAGGACTTTTGTATGAAACTGAATGCAGCAGAATTTTGCCGAATTGCAATTCTGCGACTCACAAATTACGCTCGTTTGCATTCGACCAAAAGTAATCCCATGTTTTGATTCTTATTGTGAAAACAGTCGTCTATGAAAATTTAGAAAAAAAAAAACATTATAATAAGTTTAAAAAATATATTACTTAAAAATAAATAAAAAAATATTCTAGCAAGTTTTTTTACAAGAATTCCTAAAAATATACCTAATAAATTATACCTAGTCTTTCAAGTAGGTACTTAATTAAATTTTTTTTATATTCTAGGATTTCATTTCATTAGAATATCACATTATGAAGTTTGGAAAATATTATTTTATTTGTTGAGATTTGAGAAACATAACTTTAAAACTGTTATAAGTAATAATAAGTACTTACTTAATTATTGTATCTTGTTACTTAATGAAGGTCACAGATCCTTGACATAATGTCCTTACAAAGTATCTTATAGGTAAACTTTAAAGTATTTACGTAACAAAAACAAAAACAACTCTTTATGTATTGTTCTTAGTTCTTCTAGCTTCCGCGAAGTTTTACCTATAAACTATAATTTGTAATACCTGAATACCTGGCATCACCAGTTTATAGTTAGGTTGCCAGATTTTATGTATTGTACGGTGTACCTGGGTGTACCTATAATATGAAGTCTAGCAACCTAAGAACTTTTATTTAGTTGCCTGTAAGTATGTACTAGGTAATTGTCACATCATTATTGTGACCAGAAGCATAAAATTATTGTACTCATAAGTCGAGTCATTATTATTTTCCTTGGATATTACTATCTTCTATCCAACAGGCTTAGCATGGCCAGTGGCCACAGTAGGAAAGAATAGAAACGCTGACAATTTTTGCAGACAAACTGACATATTTCCTTTGTTAATCCATCACTTTGTCTACTTTACTGTAAGTTAGTACTACTAATACATTCTGTGCTGTAAGTATAAACATTTCTATGGTGGCAACACTTCTATGGTGCCTAGTTGCCTACTGCCTGGTAGATATGGTAAGCCTGCAGAGATGTTTTAATCAGTATCACAGCAATTCCCAGTGCATCGTGTGCCCCTCCGTGCTATGAACTTGACAACCGGCTGGACCGGTCCCACAGCTGTTCGCGACTTGCACTATGTTGCATAACGTAAATGTCGCGATTCTAAATAAATACTATATACAGGGTGTAACAAAAATAAGTGATAATACTTTAGGGTGTGTACGTGTGCCTTGTAGAGAGTTCACTGAGAAAGTAACAGCGCTGAAAGATCAATTTTTTTTTTCATTTTTGTATGGGGAAACTCGTGACGCTCGCGCTCTTGCCCATACAAAACTGAAAAAAAATCGTCTTTCAGTGCTGCTACTTTCACACTGAACTCTCTTCAAGAAACACGTTCACACCCTAAAATTATCACTTATTTTTGTTACACACTGTATAATATAATCTATATCAAAGGAAGAAAAGAGCCCCAGGACCGCGATATCACAGAATTTCCCACTTACAGTCATAAAAGTTTGCCTACCTGTCATTCTATTGTCTCTTATAATTCTGAACCGATTTTATTTTCACTTTGAGTCCATGGAAAGAACATATAGTATTTATGAAAATCTTATAGTTCCAGCGAAATGACCGATGCAACATCTAGTAAACTACTTCTGCATCCAAGCAAAAGATTAAAGAACGCGTAGAGTTATGAGTTGGACTTTTAGCTTAAACTAAAGCTATTTCTCAGCAATATGGAGACTGAAGACGATCTAGGCATACTAGGTTTAATTACTAATAATAATCTGCTAATTTAACTCCATCATCAGTTCTTATCCTGTAGTTATCAAATGATGAAATGTCAAACAATACTACAGAAGGTAATTGATGTTTGATCATTGTTTATTGTTAAGAATTAATTGATAAAACAACTAATTTGGCGTCTGATAAATAATGATGTTTGTTTAAATTATCTCTGGCAGCTGCAGCACCCTTCAGAGCTTCATGTAGTAACATTATGTTAAAACGGTGGAGAAAAATCTTTTTAAAAATATTTGATACCTAATTAGTAATTAGGTATCAAATATTTTTAAAAAGATTTTTCTACCTATTGATGTCAGTACCGGTACTAGTTAAAGGAGTAGAATATCGGGAATTCCCGGGAAAAATGAGTACCGGGAATTCCCGGGAAAAATGAGTACCGGGAATTTCCGGGAGCAAACCCTACTAATTACCTACAGCAGCTTAGCTCTACATTTCCAAATTATTCGAACTGACTAGCCATAGTTGATGTGATTCCTAATTGACACGCCTAAATGTTAGCTCTTCTGCAGATGTATCAGAAACGCTCTTATCCATAATATTATAGCTAAGGATTTAAATGACAGTCTGTAAAAATGTTAAGCCGTTAACCCGATATTAGTTTAAGGGACCCCGGCGCCAATGTTCGAGGTAGACGTTAAATTGTTTGATGAATTTAGTTTCAGTTTTGTCAGTTTTTCTGAAGCGACACAATATTGTTGCACCATTTCATAGTTTCAAACACGTAGAAACATTAAAGTGTTTTATTGCTGTTTCATACCGAATTACTCGTTTTTCCTCAAGCATAAAGATAACGATATAATATTTTGTTTCATAGTAAACAACGAAAATAACCATTGAGGGTTTTCTTAGCCGGTCCAAACAAGAAGCACTTATGATCACAATGCTGTGTTGACTAGTCTGGTTCATATTGGATATTACATACTTACTAGTGGTGCCGTGGTTAAAAATATTATTTCAAATTACTAAGCCAGAATTTAACCCAAACTTGGTACTACTAATATATTATATTCTGTGCCCAAATTAAGGAACAGGACACGTCCTCGCTCCTTCCGTATAGGGTTCTATTATTTTGTGAAAGTTTTAGAACCCCTGGTCAACGCAAACTTTTTTCCTACCAGCTTGCTTCTACTCTAATTACGAAATACATAATAACTAATAAGGTAAGGGAAAAGTATAAATGCGTATCCTACACGATAAGTCGATAACACATACTTCAATTCCAGCCCGATTCCCGAAAGTGAAATAAATTAAACTAAAGATTAAGTTGAATAGCAAAGTACTAAATATAAAAAAGTTTCAGCAGTTTGCAGGGAGTAACTCAACAGTATCAATGTCAAAATGTCTTGATATTTTAGTACATAACTAACTCGGGTCAATCAAAATAAATTTAAAGTTGACACTAAACACAGGAGTCAGGACTGCAAATTTATCACAAAACCGCCAAGTTAGACAAAGAATTACCTTTGTTGATGCCAAGTTTGACGGTGCAGGTGACATTAGTGAAGGTGATGTCCACGGGTTCCTTGTTGGGAGCCTGTGTCAAGCCCAGACTCCGCTCCGGGATAGCCTGCAGCACCGCTGAGTTTTTGTCAGGTTCACTTTCCTTTTCCACAATACTAGCGCCCGCGAGCATCATTTTGTGTTATTTATTTCTATTATTGTACTGTCAATTTGTTATTATTACGGTATTTATTATTGTATGATTATTTAATTTAAAGTTCTGCGCGTGCGTCTGCGATAAGGTCGCGCGGCCAAGTGCGCTCGCGCCTTCAAATTTCAATAAACTATCAAAGCCTTTTGTTTTACTCTTCAACTCCGACGTGAAGAGTAATTTGTAAACAGTAATTACTGTACCTTGTACATATTATTATCGCTGTACAAACTACGAAACAAAGACGCGCCTCTCTCCGCTTTCATTGTTTGTTTGTCATTGCTTAGTCACGTGTGTTCTACTGGTACTTAATATTTTGTTTACTTATAATCAGAGACCAGACATACTCTTATAATGTTTCATTAGCAAGTTATTGTAGACGAGCATAAAATCGACATTTATTTATTACCTTTATAATAAAACTGTTTTGCAATACAACAAAACAGATATTATATGGACAAGAAACACATAATATTATTATTATTGAAGAAGCTGTACTCTTCCATTGCTTAATATGGTCAAATAGCTTATGATTGGTTAACTTACCCGTGGCTTTTGCTATCTCCCTCGCTCTCATGGGAGATATTAGTTACCTTTCTCTTTCATCTGACAGCGCTTCCAGCGACGAGGCACGTATTCTCATAGGAGTCTCCAATGAACCAGCAAGAGCTTGTTCCATAATATTATGTGTTTCTTGTCCATATAATATCTGTTTTGTTGTATTGCAAAACAGTTTTATTATATGTCCTACGAAACACATAATATTATTATTATTGGAGACCTGTTTGATTTCTGCTGGTGAAAGAGTAGAATTGATTATTCTTATCTACTAAAAAGACGCTATGTGATTCTGAATTCAATATTTAATAAAATGTACAATGTCCTTGACCTTCTTCATTCATCCTTGAACCTCTTTAAAGCAAAAATAATGTTACTTATCCTCTAATATTATATTCCTTAGCATCCAGATTCCTTTGAAAATCTGAAGATAAACATGGTAAACACTAAAAAAGGGGAGAAAATAATTTACTTACATAACTGGTAACCTACTACCTATTATGTTCCTAAAATCCTTCTGGTCCTCTGCTTATTATTCCCTTATATTCGAATAATTATTGTTGTCTCTTTAATAAATACAATACTTACCTACTATTTCTAGTTTTATTATTTCAATATCCTCTTCTATCTGAGATCGCGAAATCTTAATTATTTAACTACTCCTCATAATGTTAGTTTACGAGGTAATTTTTTATTTACTATATTAATTATAAACAAAGCCTTCTATTGTTATTGTCTAGCAGCCGTACTCAGAGTGGGACATAATTACTTAAATGTAGTTAATTCAAAATCTTGACGCAAGCCCCCCACGTTATCTATCCAACTCTTCATTCAACTGAAGGTTAGTCACAATTAAATGTCTCTGAGTGTGCTGGTAAGGACACGTCTTGCTCTTTCCGTGCTACACTCGGAGTGGGACATCAATTAGGTACTTAAAATATTGTAATTATTTCAAAATGTTAACCTAAGCTCCTTACCTATCTGTCCAAACTATTCATTAAACCGAAGGTCACTTATAATTAAAACTCTCTGAGTATGGCAAATAGGACCGTGGTCACCTAATATTATTAGACTAGACAATCTACAACCTACTATTTTTCAAATGGTAATTGAAATAAAATAAATCAGCATTCAGCAGTTATAAATTTTGAAAATTTTCTCTTGGTAGCTTCTCACTACCCTTGTCATTGTGTCAACTCATTCTGACATTGGCAATTCACTAAGCAGCCAAGTTCTTTAAAAAGAGGAAGAAGAGGAACTACTTTACAGAGTACTTCTTCTATTTATTATTATATTTATTCAGCCAACTCTTAGAGGCAACTGCGGGTCTGAATGCTACCTGTAGGAGCCGCTGCATTTACCTCTTTCAAAATGTATCTGATCCCTCTTGCTACTATTGATTTAGTTGCAATTTTAATCTGACCTGATACGGTGGCTACCTGATCTCCTCAGGATTGTGTAAGATAAGAGTCTTTCAATATCTATAACTTACAAGACCTATTTCAGGGCTTTTTATAACTTACAGGATATATTAGCTTCTTTAATAGCCTGATTATGTCCATAGGACTCTGTCCTAGGGCTAACTCTAGACTACACTGTTACTGTGCCCCTCCTAATGAAACAAAAATTTTCCTCTAGCTACCTCAAACTGTTGGGTCTTGTAACTGTCTGCCCGATACTAAGAGTAATATTAGTTGTTACTCTTTAATGTTCTCTTAGATATCTCAATTAGTGTTTCTTTGGAGAGTTCTATTATCCCTGTAAATAATATTATGTTAGTGTTCCAAATAAATAATCTTTTCTACGTCTTGCTATTGCCCCTAGTAATCTAGTTTATAAATGTTTACCTTATATAAAAAACCCCTTTTGGTAGTATTTATGGAGCCCTAGTACAATAATAATAATATCTTTGTTTCAGGCCAAATAGCCCATATTGTATCCTAACAGTTACGGATTATTACTTCTTGACAATTATTATTCTCTTGACTTATGGCTGATTTATGTTACAATTTAGTTCTTGACTCAAGATCTTCTCTTTTAGGTATAAATGTGCTAGGAATCCAGCTACATCTTTTTCACCCTTTGGTATGGGTGACCCTGGATTTACCTGTTATATGCGACACCAGTCTGTACCTCCTTGTATTAGTGCTCTGTATGTCTTTAATGTTTATTATATACGCAGAAAATCTGAGTTCTTTTTAAGGAATGGAACCTGACCCAACTGCCCCCCCCCCCCCCTAATTTTCCAGGCTATTGTTGTATTATGTCTGCCTGAGTGGGGGTCTATTGTGCAAGTCCTCATATGGGGGATAGTAATCTTAGGTGATATCTGGGTCTTAATTATGGATGTTGCCCCAAGAAGCATTGCTTCTATTGAGGAACTATTTCTTTGGCACCTTACCTGTGTTGCAGCTCCTAAGGTATTAAAGTACTATTTGGGAGATTGGTGAAAATATCCAAACTAATGGTGCTGCCCTCTTTGCCTAAAGGTATCACAAAATGTTACAGCACCGTCTCTCAAGTCCCATGCAACATGCAATTGCATCATGGCTGATCTTCTCTAAGCGAGCAAGTATAGCCGTTGGGACACCCCATATTGAAAAAGGCCTCCGAGGCCTGGGGTAACAAGTGCCCTTCCGGCACGGGTATGTTATGAGACATCTAACCCTCTTGCCACCCTATATCGAGAAAGGCCTCTCAGGCCTGGGGTGACAAGTGCTCCTGCGGCCTGGGTTTGTTTGAGAGATAGGATACCCCTTTCTCGCCCCCTCTTGAAAATGGCCTTCGAGGGCTGGGGTAACAGGTGCTCCTCCAGCACGTTTATGTTGTGAGATAGCCACCTTTATAACACCCCCTCTTAAAATGGCCCTTAAGGCCTGGGGTAACAAGTGCACTTCCGGCACCGGTTTGTAATGAGACTGTCTGTCTACTCTACTGCTGTGTCTGTCTGGCAGAAAAGCTGCTGTTAATGTTATTTTTAACAATATATTAATCTTGTAGTTAAAATTAGTAATTTTATAATTAAAACTAAATTTAATTGAAACTAAATTTACAAAATCTTTTGCTTTTCTGCCAACCTTAATGTCAGTTTTAACAGGTCTAAGGAATGGGTCCCTCCCTCATCTCCTCTGTACGCTATGAGCGTCCTGTTGTATGACTAAGTAAAAGTATAGGAATAGCATATGTATGAGTAGTTTCTGACACTTTGTTATTGCTACCAAGTTGCATACATTTGCTGCCCCTTTTGTCTGAGTGCCACCCTCTCCGGTGTGGTCACCCAAAACTCCTGATTACTACTTCTGTTTTAGCTTGGCACCTCAGCTTGTGTCTGCAGCATCCGCTGTCAGAAAGTGGAATACCTCCTTTTTATAGTGGTTTATAGAGCTGATTTTAGGGCCTGTCACCCTGTCGCTGATGTCGCGGCTGCTCTAGTATTTAAAGCATTTGCCTTAATCTGTTTTCCTTGAATTTATTAGGAAAACCCATTGATAGGGTATTTGACACTGTAAACGGCTCTGAGGTGTTGAGATGTTTGCAAGTGTAGAGATCCCCCTGGGGATTGTAGTTCTCTAACAGTACAGCTATTCCTGTTTGTTAATTGACTTATGAGTCTGCTTACCTTTATGTCTTTTCTGCTAACAGAAAGTTAAATTCCTAAGGTGTCACTCATGATCATTGACCTAAGCTCACAATGCACAACCTCTTATATTTGAACCAAAATCTGTCTAGGTCTTGGAATTGATCTTGCGGCTTAAATTTGTTCAAGTTTCTATTACTCTTGGAATATTTGACACTACGTATAGTGTCACCTTGTTTAGTATGCCTAAACCTAGACCCCTTAAGTTTAGTATGGGTCCCGAGCTGCAGTCTAGTTTTCTTATTAACTACTAGCCCCCCTTCTAGGATATATCAGGGGTTGCCCTGTTTTGAAATTTAATATTAATAATTTTGAGGGAAAATACCTAGGTGATCTGACTTTTTTTTTTTTTTTTTTTGTTAGGGAATGTAAGATCCTATAAATAACTATAGTATAAATTTGTTGTCACCAAGTGTATTCCCTGCGACTCTAAGCTTTCTATAGAGCAGTCCCTCCCCCGGAACTTTTATGGCTATTTCTGTTCGTGTTCAGGACCTGGTTTATTCCTTTCTACCCTGGTTATTATTGTGGGGTGAGGAATTATTACTCTTTATAATTTGTCTTGAATTATTTACCCTATTAGATGTTGTTGATTATGTAGGTATTTTTATATCCTATCTATTATATACCTGTCCTGTCTAAAAGTCGCTAACCCTTCTTGTGCGCCTCCTAAAGACTGTCCTAATGGTTTTAGTTTCTCCTGACTAAATAAATATTCAGCTCTTCTACTTAGGTACCTAGTGACTAAATTTCAGAGTTAGGGTTTAGATTCTGTACAGCCCAGTCTACGAAATTCTGCATGTCTTGTTTTTTATTAATCTTTAACGCCACAAGGGTTCGAGTGGCAGAGTACGCCTCTTAGGCTAGATCTATAGAGATCCTCTATACATTCTGTTCTCGCCTCTGGTATCCTGTTCTAAACTTGTGTGTTATTACAATTTGTTCTAGAGTTTACCAGAAATGGCTGAGACTAAGACGTTGTAGGTATACTTGGTTGAGGTGTAACTCACCTATTTCTCTAGGTTATTGACATGGTCGGAGTAACGCCAGCTTTTGTGCCTGGGGCTGATGTCTGAACGGCCATCCTCCGAAGACCGAGGACGATGAGTTCTGACTCTCGTCACTCCACTTGTATCTCGAAAGAACACCTATCAGCTATCACTCACAGAGTTCTTTAACCACTCGCGCCACTCACCTGGTGACCGTCGATAGGTCACACTTGAGTGGTATTTGCTCATCGCCACGTGCACCGCTTGTTTACAAACAGATGAGCAAACCAAAGTGAGATAAAAATTAGATTCACTTTAAATTTCTATAAAAAGGAATTGATTTAATTTTACTTTAGGTAATTTACACTAAAATTTTAACAATTTGACCGAAAAAGGCGAAATTCGATGTTCGCCATTGCAATGAAAAAGACGCTATGAGAATACGTGCCTCGTCGCTGGAAGCGCTGTCAGATGAAAGAGAAAGGTAACTAATATCTCCCATGAGAGCGAGGGAGATAGCAAAAGCCACGGGTAAGTTAACCAATCATAAGCTATTTGACCATATTAAGCAATGGAAGAGTACAGCTTCTTCAATAATAATAATATTATGTGTTTCGTAGGACATATAATATATTATTGTTTATCTTAGGGTAATATTGCCTTGTGGTCTGTGGATTGTGGACTCATGTGTTTGAATGGTGATTGGAGGTCATTAGATTTTTTAATGTTTTTCTTTGGATATTAAGAGGGCTGTCCTTTAAATACGCTAGGAAGGGGGAGAAGGATGTCCGTAAAAAACCAATTTAGCACTTTTTGCTTGTCGCAGTTTTATAACGCCTGCAAAGCCTAAATAACTCCTTAAATAAACTAGAACCAAATAGTTTTGGGTTCCTTGAATAGAACTACGGAACTCTTTAATGTTTTTAATTTATTTTCAAGTACTGTTGGACAAGAATATTTTAAATTCATTAGAAAAGCGCCATCTATAAGTGAATCATAACATTATAATGAAAACGTATAGTGTAATTTAACTTGTAATTTAGTCCTAGGCACTCCCGATAGATGGAGTGCTAAGTCAATTAATTAATTTAAAATAATATTTTTATACATGACACCTATAAATATAATAATAATACAAGCTGTCCCGGCAAATGTTACCTACAGGTATACCTATTATTTTATTGAAGTGACTAGAGTGGGTTGCACTTGCACCGGCTTACTTTAAATAATATTAATGCTAAATTTTACCATACTAATATTATAAATGCGAAAATATGTCTGTTCTCTCCATAATATTTTCGATGACATTTATAACCTCTGTCTTTAATTATTTACGGCCGTTCCCAATATTTGATCTATCTCTTACTTGAGATAGGAATAGCTCACATTAGACATTAGCTCCATATATTTTATGTCAATTCTATCTCACCAAAAACATACCTGTTAAAACGGGGCCAAGTTCCTATTCACTAATTGTTCGCCTTAAAAAAGAGTTGAAATCCAATTCAATGCCAAGTTTAGATGCACTTCCAAATCGATCATAATCATCTTCATCAACAGCCTGATCCTAAATACTTCTAAATTTGAACTTGGCAGGTTAATTTAATCACATAGATATCTTATATTTAAATTTAAAAATTATACATTATCAAGTGCTACTAGCATGAATACCTGCCAAGTTCAAATTTAGAAGTATTTAGGATCAGGCTGTTGATGAAGATGATTATGATCGATTTGGAAGTGCATCTAAACTTGGCATTGAATTGGATTTCAACTCTTTTTTAAGGCGAACAATTAGTGAATAGGAACTTGGCCCCGTTTTAACAGGTATGTTTTTGGTGAGATTTCAATACTTTTTTTAAGGAATCATACCAATTTGTTTCTTTCCTCCTCATCTTATTTCAGTGTATTTACTTGTACATATTAATTTTTATCTCAAATTCATAGATGAGCCGACTCACGCTTGACCAATTACTCAAATTTCTTAATTTTTTGTTAATCTACATATAACAAACAACCTGTGTGCCAAATTTCATAACGCTACGACAACTGGAAGTGGCCTAGAGGTTTTGATTACCGATTTTTATCTCAAATTCATAGATGAGCCGACTCACGCTTGACCAATTTCTCAAATTTCTTAATTTTTTGTTAATCTACATATAACAAACAACCTGTGTGCCAAATTTCATAACGCTACGACAACTGGAAGTGGCCTAGAGGTTTTGATTACCGATTTTTATCTCAAATTCATAGATGAGCCGACTCACGCTTGACCAATTTCTCAAATTTCTTAATTTTTTGTTAATCTACATATAACAAACAACCTGTGTGCCAAATTTCATAACGCTACGACAACTGGAAGTGGCCTAGAGGTTTTGATTACCGATTTTTATCTCAAATTCATAGATGAGCATACTCACGCTTGACCAATTTCTCGAATTTCTTAATTTTTTGTTAATCTACATATAACAAACAACCTGTGTGCCAAATTTCATAACGCTACGACAACTGGAAGTGGCCTAGAGGTTTTGAAGCCGACTCACGCTTGACCAATTTCTCAAATTTCTTAATTTTTTGTTAATCTACATATAACAAACAACCTGTGTGCCAAATTTCATAACGCTACGACAACTGGAAGTGGCCTAGAGGTTTTGATTACCGATTTTTATCTCAAATTCATAGATGAGCCGGCTCACGCTTGACCAATTTCTCGAATTTCTTAATTTTTTGTTAATCTACATATAACAAACAACCTGTGTGCCAAATTTCATAACGCTACGACAACTGGAAGTGGCCTAGAGGTTTTGAAGCCGACTCACGCTTGACCAATTTCTCAAATTTCTTAATTTTTTGTTAATCTACATATAACAAACAACCTGTGTGCCAAATTTCATAACGCTACGACAACTGGAAGTGGCCTAGAGGTTTTGATTACCGATTTTTATCTCAAATTCATAGATGAGCCGACTCACGCTTGACCAATTTCTCAAATTTCTTAATTTTTTGTTAATCTACATATAACAAACAACCTGTGTGCCAAATTTCATAACGCTACGACAACTGGAAGTGGCCTAGGAATTTTGATTATCGGTCAGTGAGTCAGTGCCAAAATTAGCTATTTTTACAAGGAAATATTTCAGGATCTAACAAATCTATATGTATGAAATTTGGTATATTGCGTAAGTACTAGTATATAATTAGGTAGGTAAAATTTTATCTTTGCTCTCGCAATAGGCACTGAGATACAAGGGGGTCAAAAGTGCGTCGAAACCGTTCGTGTAAATAGTGCACGGCATGCGCGCGGCCTGCTGGAACTTGGCCGCGCACTCCGTGCGCTTTGATGTCAGCTGCGATCGGTTGTATGTCAAACTAGAGATAGATTGAATATAGGGAACGGCCATTAATCAACAAAACATCCACTCATCTATTCCTTTATACATTTAGAAATAGATCATAATTATTATTGTGGCAATAATTAGCACGCTATAGATCAATTTCATGCACACAAAAGTGTACAGGAGTATAAAAGGGTGCGACTGGAAGACTCAAGCACAGTCTCATTTGAGAGTGGAAGAAAGCGCATTAACAGAAGATACACAGAAGAAACCTTCACCATGCTGATGAATCTGTCCGTATTCCTCATCATGATCACCCTGTCGTCGGTCGCGGCGCAGACCTTCCAATACTCCCGTGGCTGGAAGAACGGCAAGCGAGATGGTTCTGACACACGTATGGAAATCAACACGCTAGAGATGATCCTCAGCCCCTGTCAGATGCAGAAACTTCAACATCTGCTCGATGGAAAGTTAACTGAGAAGCTGCTGGCTCCCTGCGAGTATCTAGAAGAAGTGGAGAAACCGAGAAGACAGAAACTCAAGATCGCCCAAGATTTCTACGACAACTTCCAGTGAATTATGCTCACACGGTATCCTCGATTTAGGCCCGTATATGCATGCTCTCAATCACCAACTCAATAACTATTTTAGCTGATACGCTTTTAGCGTCTTCAGATAATATTTAATTAAAAGATTGAGTACCAATTTTGACAGCACTTAAGTCAAGGTTCCACCACACCGAAGTAGCCTCTCAAGTAGCAGTTTGACATCACAGTCGTTCGCACTCCCTTGATACATCATACCCAAGTACTTACTGTACTTAAGTAAGGACTATTAATTAAAAAAATAGCATCCCAGTAGGTATAAGATATTGAGCATAATTTTAGCGATAAGATAAGGGTTACTACTCACTAGATACGGGCCTTAATTTTAATTTTTAAGATGTACGTACCATCTATTAACATACTACGAAGCTGTAATTTGGCATGAATATACATATTAATAATGCCGTCAAAATGGTACATAAAATATTTAAAAAATATTTTTTTTATGGTACCTCCCCTACACATCAAGCGGGGTTGAATTTTTTTTTTCGCGCCCACCCCATCGTGTGGGGTGTCGTTGGATAGGTTTTTTAAAAATATTATGAGTATTCATAGATCATTTTCCGGTTTAGGGATCCATTTGTGAAATATTAAGTTTTAAAGTGGAAAAAATCGTTAGAGTCCAGTGTCCCCCCCTTCTACCAGCTAAACGGTTGCTTCTGGAAATGTTAAAAAATTCACGGGAGTAGGAAATATGCTGAATTTAAAAGGAAAACTATCACGGCTAAGTTGACTTCATAAGTTATTGAGTAATAGTCGATCAACTAAAAAAAATGTATTCGGCGAAGTATAAAGGAACTTTTCGTTCAAATTCCTTCGAGATGATGTTGTAAGTAGTGTAAAACATGTTATAAATGTACATTCATTGACCATACAGAAATTTTCAAAAACTAGCGGTGCTACGGAACCCTACATTGCGCGTGGCCCGACACGCACTTGGCCGGTTTTTGTTCATTATAAATTATTATTGTTTTTACCCTGGAAGTCGGTTTTAATTTTTTGTTAAAAATAATAATTATTTACACTGGTTTTAAATCTTATAATTCAAGACGTGAGTGGAAGAATAAGGTAAGTAACATGAAAAAACTTCCCGTTTTTTTTTCTTGCTCACGTCTTCAATAATTATAAAATGCTACTCTTAAATATTTTTACGTACATCTTGGTTTTTGTGTTTTCTTGTTTGATGTTATCTTTACAATTTTCAACACTTTTTGTGATTTGTTGTTGTGTCTTAAGTTGTATTATATATCCAGCCATCTCCCCTAGCATTGAGATACTTGGCGTCAACATAATTATCGAGCGAAGTCCAGTTCCGATATCATCTAGAGGGTAATGCCAAGTTAGCCTCGAAGAAGCTTGGTGTTCCGAGACAGTACTCCAGTCCGGACCAACGCCTACAACTCTACAAGGCGCAGGTTCGGCCTCACATGGAATATTGTTCTCATCTCTGGGCAGGGGCGCCAAAATACCAACTGCTCCCTCTGGATCGTATCCAACGAAGGGCCGCTCGAATTGTTGACTGCCATAGTGTTTCTTGTATGTAGCTTCACTCTGCATCCTCTATCGGTTGTATTACGGGGAGTGCTCTGAGGAATTGTTCGGAATCATACCACCTGCAACTTTTCGCCATCGTCCCACGCGAAAAACATACCATCCTCATCACCTTGATGAGTGGCAGTCTTCCACAGTGCGATTTTCGCGTAACTTTCTGTCGCGCACTTTAAAACTCTGGAACGAACTGTCACCAGCAGTATTTCCGGACCTATACGACCTGCAAACCTTCAAGAAGAGAGCGTATTCCCTCTTAAAAGGCCGGCAACGCACCTGCAGCTCTTCGGATGTTGCGAGTGTCCATGGGCGACGGTAGTTGCTTACCATCAGGTGACCCGTTTGCTCGTTTGCCCCCTTATTTAATAAAAAAAATATATTATTAATTGTATCTATCTGTGAACTGTGAAGTGTGAACCCTGATTGATGTCCGTCATGTGTCGGCCCAGCGGAAGATCAGCGCTGATTGCTTGCATGACTGTACTATAATATTATGCTGAGCAGCGTCGGCTTGTGCTCGAAAACACTATAAACTGTAACAAAGTGTGTAACCATTGAGGTAATAATACTATAGGAGTCCGCCTTATATTTTGACAGCTGATAATGTTACTCTTTCTAACTAACGATGTAGTAATTTGGGTGAAAGAGAAAGCTCATATCGGTGTGTAAACGTCAAAAGCCTGTAATGTTATGTCCCACTTAGTAGAACATAACAAACGAGTAGGTCTGCATATTTCATGTATAAAAAGTGGTAATAAAAGTGTTTAGTGAACGTTCAATGCAATATATAATTGTGTTTTGTGATTCCGCTATATAATAAACCATAAAAACGGCCAAGGAATGCCTAAAACACGTGGATTTAACATAACATACGTAAGTTTTCAACAACGTTGTTTGGGCTTATCAATCGGTATTTTTGTAAGCTAAAAAAGAAAATTTATAAGTATAATAATCCATTAATCATGCTATATAAGGCATTAGTGATAAAAATGTCACATCAAGTAATAATTTGGCTGTAAATATTGCATAGTTTTTTACGTGTATTTTAGGGATGCGCCTTACTTGAACTATAGTTTATCGATAAAAATAATGTCATGGACTAAATGATTTTTTTTTCAGGTTGAAAATGCTTCAAAATAGACGACAAACAGATATATATTTTAGACGCAAGTTTCATGCAAGTTTTTAATCCTTACTCCCTTATGAAGGCATCACAATATTGGAATTTGGAATTATCATTTCAAACGTAAGTTTGAAACAATGATTTTATTGAAATAAAGAAAGTTCTAACGGAGAGTAAAATAATTGCATGATCAACAGCTCTCACACCTCCCCCCTGTAAGTACTCAATTCGTTACTTAAAGATACTTCTTGAAATTTTATCCTGGCATTAGGTACTCTTTTTTAATACCTAAGTAAAATGTAAAATTTTAATAAGGCTAAAGTCATAATCATTTAATAAAATAAATTTAATACCAGCTCAATCGTCGAATTCCAGACACAATATATATTTAGTTGTTATGCGGCACCTGGGTTCCGCTTGGGGCTGGATGGGTTAAGCATGGAAAACTTACATAAAGCATATTGCCCCGTATACAATATTATGAATTATGTGTATAATATTTTATAGTATGTAGTAGTATAGTACATATTTTATTAACACTAAACCATTTATTTTTTTCAGGTTATTGGAATGCTCATAAAGAAGAGTTCAATATTATGGTGGTGACGGAGAGACCTATAATGAAGATAATAATTAAAGACGTGAGTGCATGAATGAGGTATGTAACACATTTCGAATTTCGAGTAAATCGCGTTTAAAGTTTTGAAAAAACTTTTTATGATTTTTCATCACAAATCAAGTAATGGCTTTTGTTAATTGTATCAGGAGGTGTAAATATATTCCGTTTTTATTGTTATGTTAAAAATTATATAAAAAAATCTCCATTCTAGGATAAATTAGGAAAAATGTGAAGTTACTCGGTTCTTCACTTTTAAATGCAACAAAATCTGTAAAGACTGTCAATGCATGAAGTACACATAAATCACTTTTTTTTATTGAGATGAAACAAGACTCAATTTAAAAGACAATAAATTCACGGCCAAACAGATTTAAACAAAAATGGATTATACTTTTGAAAGACGGGAAAGATTATATAAGGGAATTCCGCATTAGAAAACTAAATGTAAACAAAACTGAGTTGTAGGCGTCATCTAGTAGGAATTAAGTAGAGAAAACGAGATGATGAAAGTAATAATCTCCAAAGCAAATTTCGTCGAAATCAGTTCAGCCGTTTAAGTGTTAAGAAGCATTTAAGATCATACAAACACGATTTCCCAATTTATAGTTTACTAGTAAGATCAATTAATTTTTTAAAATATCTTGGGTTTCTCAAAGTTGATATAATATAGATTGTTTAAAATGAACCCTTAATAATAATAATAACTTAAATTATGCACTATTCAAATGTTACAATTGTTACGAATGCGGACACGTAGTGTCATCTAGCGACAACCAGGCGAAACCATCACAGACAGCGTAAATCCCCTATTCAATACCAGATGCCGCCACTTGTATGTTTTTGTTACCTGCGCTTACCTGCTCGAGAATTTTCCCACGGTTGTTTACATGTTGATGCGAAATTGTGGAATATTCTCGTAAGGTCTAGAGCTCGCCCCGACCCGTATAAATACGCGGCTAGACGAGCCGGCCAGTCAGTCTTCGAATGTTTTCGAGTGAGCGATAATCAAAGCGACTTCGGAAGTGAGAAACAAGTGACTTAGTGAGTGAACCAGTGATAGTGCTTAGTGTTTGAACTTAGTGCATAGTGTTTGAACCTAGTGCTTAGTGTTTAGACATAGTGATCTAGTGTGTGTAAGTGTAGTGTAAGTGTTAAGTGTAGTGCAAATAAAAGTCTTCAAGAGAGTCACCAGGTCTTTTCCTCCGAATCATCGAACCTTAGCACGTAACACAATTAAAAGAACAATATACTAATTCAAGTTTTTATTGTGTTTTATTATACTTACTTTTAACTGCGTTTTCACGACTGTGGCTTGTACGTCATAATACCTAGTAAAAAAAAAACAGTCAAGTACTTACAATAAAAAATTCTTTGTCGAGCATAGCTAGTTCGATTTTCAAATTTGGCGCGGGAGCGCGCTCATTTGAATTTGGAATGAAGTATCGACGCGACCAAAGAATAAATACACTAGGTACCTACGCGACGCGACGCTATAAAGCATATAAAGTATTAGCACAGGATAAATGCAAACAGCCAAACTGATGCCTAAATATTTTTTTATATTTCCAACAATTTAATATTATAATAAAAACAAAAACAAAATATTTTATACGTAGGTACCATTTAAGTTACGATAGGTTTTTCCAAAATTTTAATTTGTTTGGAAACAACGAAAAGCGCCTAGTCTTTAATAAAATAACTATCGTAGTATAAAAGAGTATGGATGTGTATGAAATATCCTTTGATTATATGTATAAATATGTGTATGATAATGTGTCATTATTAATATACCTACTCGAGTTTTGCCTAGAATGTGAAAGATTACTGTTGTATTTTTTTTGTATTATTTTCTTTAAATTATTCTGTTAACTGTGTTTTAATGTGTATTATTGGCAGAATATTAACCATTATTACATATTCGTTATCGTGCACGTGCTGCAACTTCCAGGAACGTGCTTTTTGTATCCCTCCAAAACTCCGTCAAAAGTTTCAGTATAGAGTATAGGGTAATCAACCGACTTGACTCCTTGACTGCTTGACTTGACCTTTACTTAGACTTTGACTAGACTTTAGATATGATCATAAATGACGATAATATAGTAAAAACAAAAACGTTGATGAACATTATTATTATGAAGAAGACTGACTATACCTTTGTATGTGGCAAAGTACACCCCCGATGTCAGAGCCAAACGCTAACAAAAAAAATGTATACTAAATTATCTATGCCTTTGAATAATAGAACAATAAAAAAGTCGACATAATATTCCTTATTTAAAAAAGTAAAAATATATTCAAGCGATCTCCCGTACTGCAACGCATATGGGATGTAATTACCCGGTTCTTGCATAGTCATTTGGACGAACCTTGTAACTTACCTGCTTCATCATCTGGCTAACTTTGTAAGTATACGTAAAATTCAAAATTTTTTGATTGCAAATCATTTTCCAAGTCCTAAAAGCTACATTTATGCAATAAAACGTAAATTTTCAAAAATGTTACTTACCTCATTCATGCACTCATGTCTTCAATTATTTTCAACTATTAATTTGATAATAAGATTGAAAGTGAAGAATAATATATGGTTTAGTGCTCTATGATTTTGATTGCACACACCGTGATATTGCACAATAAAATTGATCGTCTAGACTCTAGAGTCCTACTTAGGTTATTAATTATTATTATTATAATATCATTATTCAGGGGGCGTCGAAGTATCTATTTTAAGTCTTTTTCTGTATAAATATTATTACATAATTATATTTTAATAGGTAAAGAAATGCACCTAAGCGTTTTTGGAATTACTTTAAATAAGTAGGACTGAGATTCATTCTTATATTTCTTTGATAATAATATTTGTTATTCTACAAAATAGTTGCTTAATAGTAAATAGTAATTAAGTTTAATAAAGTATAATATATTTTGTTCTTCTGTTATGTTTTATAAAAACTGTTGATTTTATTGATATTAGCTATTACACTCCGGACAAGCTTTCGTGGCTTATGGAGTATACATATTATGTATATGTTTAACTATTTGTGTAATTATATACTTAAATATTTTGTTTATACAGGGTGCAATTAAACCATCCTGCCAAATTTTTTCCAGGGCTTAGGTATCATTAGGAGAGGTCATTTAGCAAAAAAAATTGGGTGTTATTTTTTTAATGACATATTTTATCTCATTTAAAATCGATGCAGAACGGTTACTCGTGGCGGTGGGAATGAGCGGGGGTGACGTGGGGGGGAGGCGCGCGCGCGCTCACCCGCCGGCGACGCGTAGTGTCCATTTTAATTGTAGTGTTTTTTAGGATAACTTTCGGAAGCTATTTCTCAACATTTTAGTACTGACTATATTAAAAGAAAAATACGTGTATTTTTATTTTGAACAAGGATCAATATATCAAAATTTGGCAGGAAGGTTTAATTGCACCCTGTATTTAAGTATTTTCATACACTTAATAAATAGATAAAAAATACCTTTTCACCAAATTGAAAGCGACTTCTAATTTAATGAGCATAATATATCCTAAATTGAACATGCAGGTTGAATTGATATCCTCCTTTTTTGATGTTGTTTAATAAAAATCTGTAACATAAAATTATGGTCGCCTTGGTCGATAGCTGTAGTCTAATTTTATATTTTTATCGATATACGCCATCCCTACACGCACACTACAGCAATTGCACACAAGCATAAAATGGCCACGCGCTGGCGAGCTAAGAATCCATCTATGTATACTTAATCTGTGTGTGTAACAATATATAAACTGTATTAGGTACCGTATAATTTATAATTTTATACGAATCCTTATTATAATACTACGCCTTTATGAACCAAATAGCAATGCTCGTTTCTCGCATTGCAAATTTAATTTTTATTTATATATTATCAATCTGCATTAAAATTGGCCAAGTGCGAGTTGGACTCGCACACAAAGGGTTCCGTACCGTGAAGCTTCGCGCCCACTGTGTCGGCGCGGGTCGCCGCGTGCCGGGGCGGGTCGGGGCTCAGCGCAGCGCATAATGCGCTATAGCACACTGTTGCCGGGTCGGGTCGCATCGCATTGACGCAGAGGCGCAGCGTGCCGGGGCGGGCCGGGGCGGGTCGGCGCGGATCGGCGCGCAACGCTCTGCCATGCTCTGCGCGACGAGTGACGGCGGGGCGATGCGGAGTGTGGCGGGGGCCGGGGCTTGCCGGGCCGCATCGCATCGTATCGTATCCGCGCGTCACTTGCCGGGGCGCAGCGGGTCGTGTCGGGCCGTGTCGGGCCGTGTCGGGCCGTGTCGGGCCGTGTCGGGCCGTGTCGCATTGACGGAAAAATCGCCGCCGAGCAAAAATCCGCGCCGATGCGCGCCGACACAGTGGGGGATACGCGCATGAGGCGGATTTATGCGATGCGCCCCGGCACGCTGAGCCCCGGCAAGGCCCGTCTCAGTGTGCTCACTCCTTTATAGAGCAAAAACTGGGCAAAATTATGTTTTTAAATTTTGTTGAAGCAAACCTAATAACAATAAATATAATAGCTGTATTATGATAATATTATAATTGAGTATTTTGTAAAATTTTTAAGTGCTTACCTGTTTTATGTTTACATAAAATTAGGGTCAGTTCACAGCGAACCGAATCGAGACAATCAGTGACTTGGCGATACAAAATGCAAAAGTCGCTGTTGGCGGTCCCCCGACACACCGTGACAACAATTATTTAAACTTAAAGTCAGTAAATATTATTACTGACTTTAAGTTTAAATAATTGTTGTCACGGCGCGGTGTTTCTACCATTTCTACCATTACCGTTTCTACCATTCAGATACGGAACCCTAAAAATGGATTGTTGTTTTTTTATTAAATCTGAAATAGTCAATACTTTAAACGGGGAGCCAAAAGAAGAAGTTTTAATTAAATTTAAGGTTGAATTTCGACCATTGGGCGATCTCTAGTTTCATAGAATGCTTTTACTAGGAAATGATGACTAACATAACTGGTGCAGATTACCGCATCACGTAATGGGGGCCTAAGTTCAGGGATAATTGCTGCACGGAGAAAATGTTTTTCAACTTTACCTAATAATTATGCGCCATAAATATTTAAATAATCTAAGACATACACGTCATTCGTGGTAATTTATTTAAAATAATAACTTCTTTAATATTTTGAAATGAATTTTATCTTAAAATATGTAATTAGTATCAAATAAAGACGTAATTGTATTGTTTAATTTTAAAAAATCGCAATGTCATTATTCCATTAGAATATTCTTGAAGGCACGAATTTGCATCAATAACCTGACTGCAGAAATAAAACATCGTTTACAATAAATTATTATGTTGCCACTAATTGTCGTAAATTCTCAACTGACAACAAACTATCCATACTAATATTATATTATGCGAAAGTGTGCCCGTCTGTTACCTCTTAAATGACTGAGCCGATTGTGATGGGTATACTGATAGTTTGAGCCCCAATTTTTATCTCGAAAAATTTTACGGTTCCCGGGCGATAAACGAATTTCGACGCAACGGAGTTGCGACTTGCGAGCGTCATCTATAGTAATTAGTTTGCTATGAATTATGTACTTACTGTCAAATATGTTCAAAAAATGTTGAAAATTAGACCTCGTACAAAATTTGCATTTCAAACGTTAACTAATTATACGAGTCTTTTGCCAAAATGTGGAAAAATTCCAAACGAGACACCCAAGCTTTAATTTATGGTGTTTTACCAATTACTGACTTTAATGATAATTTAGTATAATATTATATAATATAATATTGTACAATATATTATTTAAGTACCTTTATTTAGGAAGCGAAAATAATTAAAACTGTTTGTACTCCAGGAATACTATTTCTCGTATGCAAATAATTGCAAGCCGGCTTAGCATAGGTACGCCAACGAGATATCTCACTCTCGAGGTAATTAAAAACTACTCGTCTCATAATGTTAAAATCTCGACATTATCTCGAAAAAACTCTATAAAAATGTGTTATTTCGATGATAGATCTACGCGAGAAAAAATGTTTGTCATGCTAGGGTCAATAGAAATGAAGATACAAACTATCAAACATCGAGAAACATGTAGAGAGAGATATCTCGTTGGCGTTTGCTAGGCCGGCTGGTCAAGGTCGAACAGTCGCAAAATAGAAGCAATAATGCCTCAATTAACGAACTCCTTTAATATACTCTCGGCTCACATTTTTCCAATCCAATCCAGCGAATTTGGAACAATGTAAATCGTAACATGTGGGAATGATACATATTTTTTTTGCGCAATTTCCCCTAATGAAGTAATGACACACACGTGGATACTATAACACTCTATTGCTAATATTATATTACGCTGATTGCTGGGTAATTGAATGACATAGGCACTGGTCAATCAGTGCAACTATGTCATCAAGTTTGTGCAGTTACCTTGTGCACTTTGCCCGCTAAACATCACTTACTCGATAATTATAAGTCAGTAATTTCAGTACGTACGCTGAAATTTTTCACAAAGTGTATTTAAAAGTTTAAGTACACTTTTCATTGCAAGTTTATCTAAAATTTTACTAAATGGCGAGTGTTTCGTATGTTGTACATTACGCAAGTACAAGTGCTGAAAGTGTGAAAATATTGTCACCGATTTCTGTAGACGTCGGTTTCGAAAACATCACTGTGACTAGATCGACTGGAATATTTGGCAAAGGTATGATGTATAAATTATTATAACATTATTAAATAATCGGCCAAGTGCAAGTAGGACTCGCGCACGAAGGGTTCCATACCATTAAAGAGCAAAATTAGGCCATAAATTGTGTTTTTTGTATGGGAGCCCCTCTTATTTTTTAATTTTATTTTAATATTATTATTAAATATTAAAGTACACATAAAACTAAGGATTATGTGAAAAATTCAAGTATCTACCTGTTGCTATTTTTGTATGCAAAAAAAAATCACGTTTGTTGTATGGGTGCCCCCCTTAAATTATATTTTATTTCGTTTTTAGTATTTGTTGTTATAGCGGCAACAGATATACATAATCTGTGAAAATTTCAAATCTCTAGCTATTACCGTTCTTGAGTTACAGCCTGGAGACAGACAGACAGACAGACGGACAGACAACGAAGTCTTAGTAATAGGGTCCCGTTTTTACCCTTTGACGACCGGCGCAGGCGGCAGGACTAATACTAATTTGATCGGTTTAACAGTTTTAATTTCAAAAGTAACAGATAGACTGACAGACACTATTTCACATTTATAATAATAATCGTATGGATGCATCACACAGTACACTAGCCCTCTTACTAATAAAAACTTCTTAAACATGCGTTCAACGTGTGAATAGTTAAACAGGAGTTTTTAAGCTATACACACGTTACACAGAGTCTATACATGGTCTATACAGAGAAATTTGTATGGAAATGACAGCATCGTTATACAGGCCTTATGTCAAAAAATGGTTATTAGTAAAAAAAATCTTATGCACCCTCTATACACGCTGTATAACTTTTTATTAGTAAGAGGGTAAGTATACTTTAGTGGGTTAAAATTTACTTTTGCTGTTAGCCTGTTACGGTTGTCTTAATCTCCAGCAAAGGTTTTAACTTATAACGGTGAACAGTTTTGTGACAACATACTACCACAATATACAGAACGAACCAGTAGGCCGACTTAGAATTAGTGTTCTCAAAATTAACGTTAAGTTTAGCAAAACCTTTTGAGCGTGATTATGTTTAGAAAATTTTGTACTGCGTCTTTTTTTTTCTCTTTCTTGACAGACAGTACGACTCGACAAGGCTTTAAATGAACGGGCGCGAAAAGGAACTAACGCTTTTATCATACAAAAACGTCATTTTTGACAGTTCTCCTTTACCAGCAGCGCCCCGTCCACGTTCATTTAAACTTTAAGGCCTTGGAGCACTTTATGTCATAAGTCATAAGTCATAACTTATATCGCCCGATGCCCACCCACGCGCCCTGTTAATGCGTTGCTAATTATTGCTGAGCCGTTCTGAATACTTCATAGTATGATAGCACTTAGCAGCGGTACTGCGTGGTTCAACGCGCCGCGCCGCCGCGCGCCGCCGATTTGTCAGCTTGTTTGAAGTCGGCCTACTATAGTTCTTTCTGTCTATTGTGATACCACACAGGTCAGGGTACTGCAAAATGTTTTCATGACATACATTTAGTCACATATTTATTTTTTTCGTTAAACTTTTCTCAACCTTTATGCATTTAAAAAAATAACGCGTTGGCGCTTGCGATGCCGTTTATCAAATCAAAAATATATGGAACATTTTCCGTTGTCAAAATTATACAGTGTGAAATTTTAATGGTTGTTTTCCCGCAGTTAAATTATTCTATCAGTAGTACAATAGATTTGTAAAGTTTTTTTTGTTCAAATCAAAAAAAAATTCGGTCGGGTCCATAGTAACTCGCGCCTATCGGCATAAAGTTTCCATAGTACGTCATAAAAAATATTTTCAAAAAATAACATGCATGGTTCGATAGTACTACTATAGGTAAATCGTTCTGCTGCGGGAAAACAACCACTAAAATTTCACGTTGTATATGCAGCCTGACTGTTTCTTAATCTGTGGTCTATTCACTGTTAGTTTACTTATATAAGTTAAAACTTAAAACCACATAGACTGTATTTATGTGTGTTATCTATAGACTATAAATAGACAACACACATTACATTTGTCGAGCAAATATTTGACCAAATAGCACAAGAATCATCAATATCGCAACAGTTTACTCAAATCTTGAGCAATCATAAAAACATTATTGACTGCGCAGTTCGGTTCCTACCTATGGTAGGACTCTAATGATCTAATCTCATGTTGGGAAGAGCCCGAAGAGAGGGGGTCTCGGCAAATCTCACTTAATTTTTTTCTCAACAAAATAATACTATTTTTGTCCATTTCATCCAGATTGCACGTATGCTTATGATTTTATCGTAAGCGTAATCCGATCATTTACAAATTCGTTCGAAAGAAAATCTACTGACTACAAGTTTTTAGTTTTTTACGCAACATAATATTTTCGTAACGTACACCTTTTTTTTTTTTTTGAGACGGGGAATGCTGTTGCGCATGCCGGAGGGTTTGGGGACAACTCCCCCGGGTATGTAGGACTCGCTGCGGCCGTAAAGATGGTGAATTGACCGCAGCCCTACCCACTAAAAACCCATCTATACCCTTCCACTCATCGCACGCAGGATTGCGAGAACGCGTGAGCTTTCTTTCCGCGGCTCTGCGTTCGCGTGCCTGCTTGTCACCAGCAGGCCCTCCTCGAGCCCATGCGGGCTCCGTGGCCGGACAGAGGCCCTTCCAGGGCTTGTGTAGGCCTGACACTTTGGTGTCGCGATGCGCGAAGGGTACCTAGCGCATCGCGACCCTCTCGGGCGTAACGTACACCTAATCTTTGATTGTAGTATATAATCAAAGGCTTAAATTATCTCTTTTGTTAGATGAGAGCATAATATGAGAGCCTCTCCAAAATTTAAGGTACGAAACTACTAACACTACTAAGCGGATTTTTATGTGATAAGATGAGTTTAAAATGATTATTACTTATTACTAGAAATACGCAAAACGAAAGTACAGTACTCCCAAATTAATAATGCGCATGAATGACCGTGAAAAATGACCATGTTACAAAAGCTACAGGAATATCACGACGAACATTGACTAATACGTGTATCTTAAACACAATGCAATTAGAAAATGCAATATTGTCTACCGTCGCTCGGGAAATACGACCGTTGCCGAAACTTTTCGAAAATTTATATGCGCATTATCACTTTGGGAGTACTGTACGCCAGTTTTCGTCGTAAGCTCGTGACAGCAGCACGCGTTTAGAAAATAATTTGTAAACACTTCAAAATGCCGAGCTGTATTATGAAAGGGTATAAAATATATTATATTATATTTATTTCATCGATTTTAGGGTAATTTGAATAACATTGCGACACTAGCCCATACAGTGCGCGGCGCGCATACATGCTTAAAAAAGCGGCCAAGTGCGAGTTGGACTCGCCCATGAAGGGTTCCGCAGCAGCAATAAGGTTTATTTTTATGAAATTAAAAGGTTTTTGATTTATTTTTATATTTCAGTCGATTTAATGAAATTTTGATTAAGGTTTACCATTTTTATGACGTATAAAAAAAACTACTGACTAGATCTCGTTCAAACCAATTTTCGTTGGTAGTTTTTATAGTAATCTACATCATATATTTTTTTTAGAATTATCATGCCCCTACTTTAGAAATTAGAGGGGGGGGGGACACACATTTTACCACTTTGGAAGAGTCTCTCTCGCAAACTATTCAGGTTAGAAAAAAATGATATGAGAAACCTCAATATGATTTTTGGAGACCTATCCATAGATACCCCACACGCATAGGTTAGATGAAAAATTTTTTTTTTTGTTTCAGTTGTACCTGGGGACCCCTAAAATTTTTAATAATTTTTCCATTTTTGCATCAAAATCTTAATGCGGTTCACAGACTACATCTACTTACCAAGTTTCAATAGTATAGCTCTAATAGTTTCGGAGAAAAGTGGCTGTGACATACGGACGGACGGACGGACAGACAGACAGACAGACAGACAGACAGACAGACAGACATGACGAATCTATAAGGGTTCCTTTTTGCCATTTTGGCTACGGAACCCTAAAAACCTGCTTCACTTTGTTGTTCGCAGCGCTCTGTCTTGACTCTTCAGTTTTTATTTGGTTTGAGGCTTAAATCGCGAAAAAACAGACAGACCCAGTATTACTCACCCAGCGCAGTGCTAATATTACCCAATAATAGAAATAGAAATATCGGTTCCTGAAAGCGCTTATCAAAAACGTCCGAAAAAAAAAAGATATTTTCAAGGGCAAAAAAAGGTTAATAAACTACAATCTATACTATGCGTACGATTTACGTGCGAAAGCAAAATATTATGTATTTTTTAAAGTAAACAGCAGGGCGCAAGCGATCTGCGATACTATAGTGTGGATAGCGGTCGCGCCGTGTGTAGACGCGTCGAGTCTTCCTCAGCTCGATTATTCCGAGTAATATGAGAATAAAGTGAAATTAAAAAAAAGTGAAAATGGCAACCCTGACAGTGGAACAAATTGATGTTGATAGAAGAAGCTGCAAGAGCTTCACCGGCGAAGCTATCGCCTCTATCGACATAGAATTCGACGACCTATGCCTGGATGTGTCCCTAGGGTTTAGAAAAAGTAAGTTGTTTTTTTACAGTTTAAATTTTATGGGTCGTCAGTTATTTTCATATTTTAAATCATAGAACTATAACGTATCGTTGTTTTAAAGTATATAAAAACTGCGGTGTGTTTAGTTTTTGTTATTAAATTTGTAGGAAATAATAAATATAAATTAAAATTAAAGTACACATTGTTTAAAAAATACATAATAATTATATTTAACTGGTTTAATGTCTGTTAAGACAAGTTTTTTATAAATTAATTTTATCATTTTTTTTACCAGTACAATTATTGTTGTTTTAATTGTTTTATTCTGTACGCCCAATAACAATTATTAATTAACTCCTTTAACATTTCATTCATTTAAATTAAGTATTTTTATTTGAATGTCATTTGGATTACAACTTGAAATACTTAATAATAATTTTATATTGAACTACTAACAGTTACATTGGTGGCAACTGGTATTTAATTAATTTATTTGTAAACAATAGACGGCTAAGAAATACATTGGGTATTAGAAACATTTTTTAAAATCTACTGAAATAAAAAAATATGTGTTGCTATTATTTTAAATATTACGTAAATTTTACTACAGATACAACAGCTATACAAGTGAGTAGTGACCCTTTTGTGCATTATTATTTTCTCACCTTTTTCGCCCATACAAAATGCCTACCAACTTTGTAAAGTCGTAAACAATGAAATATAGCTGTAGAACCACGTAGAACTCATGAATACGAATAATGCTTTAGGTAGGTACATCTGTTTAAATATATTAGAAATTTATTTAAGAATCAGTTGATTTACTGGAATGTATGTATATATTCAATTTCAACTTTTTTTTTGACAAAATCAATTTTTAGCTTTAATAAAATTAATTTTAACTACTTTCTGACTTCTGAGCACCCATGACGCCATCACCGAATGAACTAACCCAAAATTGGAATGAATCCTTGCAAAACGCATTTGAATGAAAGTTTTATATTTGATGTTTCGTTCAACATATTAAATACCTTAGAATTTAGATGGGCTATGACTCATGGCCCATCTAAATTCTAAGGTATTATGTTGAACGAAACATCAAACACAAAGCATTCAAATTCGTTTGGCAAGAATTCATTCGAATTTCGGGTTAGTTCATTCGGTGATGGCGTCATAGATGCTCAGAAAGTAGTTATCTATGATCTAGGTATGTACTATTTCAGCTCTAAAGTTTCATGCTGTTTAGACTTTAGACGACTGAGAAGGTTTACTTATGAATGAAAGATGCTGAATAAACGAGAAAAACGAATAAAAAATTAACTGTCTGATATCAAAAAATAAAACAATGATATTCGTTTTGTACTATCATATCAGTTGTTTTGAGTGTTACATAAACAAACATTTTTCAGATGCCTTTAGGTACCTATTAAATAAAAATGATTTATTATTAGAAAATTACTTTAAGTCCTCTGGCATTTATTATAATAATATGTAGGTAAATGGTTAATGGGAATTTTACTGTCATTATAAGAGGAGTCCACACAGCCGTTTCTCCATACAAACGTTGTCCCCTGTTTCCTCCCTGGATAATGCCGGTAGAGTTATATTTTTTTTCCTGAATATCCACTAACTACCCACTAATACACTAATACAATGTTCCTGTTTTCCTTTTTTTCATACTTTATTTACTTATTAAAAAAATATATGAACGTTCAAAAACCCAAAAAAATTGCCAGATTTTCCGCTGTGTTGATTTGGCTACGTTATACAAAAAAAAAAGAAATCAGGAACACAGCTCAAGCCTTTCTTTAATCTTTAATGGAAAAAGTACTTAAATCGGTTAAGTTTTGGAAAGAATCAGGGGACAACGAATCGTTGATTTTCAGTTGTCTCCTCGCGCTCTGCGGTACCTATAGGCTTGAAGTAAGCTGGAGTCAGCTTAGATAGATATTATGAGTACTTTTTTTCATTTCGCTTGACCTTGGAGTATCCTCTTAAGACATTAAAGCTTGACCGCTGTAAAGTCGACCCTCATAGCATACTCGTAGCATACTAAATGTATGCTACGAGTATGCTACGAGGGTCGACTTTACAGCGGTCAAGCCTTAGTCGTAAAATTTGTGAGGTACAAAATATTTAAAATAAAGTAATCTATGTTTAATGTACTTAGTAGTAGTAATAAGTAACTTAGTTATAGTCTTTCTACATTCGTCAAAATTCTATGGCATTCGTTGTCAAATGAAAATTGTTTGAAAATCGTAGCGTAGCGTATCAAATTTTTAAAATAATTCAATTAATAGTAAAATAATAATAACATAAACACTAACAATATTGATCTATTGAATTGTAAAATAATTCAATAAGTCAGTTGGTACCAGTCATATTTTTTTCCATATTCTATCGGTTACTTTCTGTCTTTAGTTATATCCAAGAGTGGAAAACGCAAAAACCGGCTCGTTTTTATACTTTAGATGTTAAAGTTTTTTTTCAATTTTTAATTGCACAAAATAAAACATTTATAATAAATATTGAACAAACAATTAATTTTGTATCAGAGTTCCGTGCCCAAATGGTAGAAAAGGAAGGGCGGATTATTTTTTGTATCGCACTCGTTGCACTATAATAATTGCCATGTGTTTACTATCGGATTGGTCACCGATTATTACTAACAAACAATTCAAAACAAAGCTGTTAGTACAGAATCTTTCGAGTAAGTCCGACTCGCACTTTAATCTTCATAATAATAGCGATTATATTGTATTCCTACTGACTATTGACCTACTGATCTCTTTAATTAATTGGAATCTGAACATTTTTTTATCATTAAGTATTCCTTGGTAATTTTAATAATTATTCTTAGACATGGCAAACTATAAGCACTATAAGAACATATTATTGATTAATTCTTAATTAACAATACATAATAATTATATGCATAATTATTTACTTTTACTTACAACATAAATAAAACATTCAGTCTGCCTTATCTGTATTTTAACTTTAACAAATTATAACGTTATTATTAATTACTAGTTGACCCGGCAAAGGTTGTTTTGCCATTTAAAGTTTTTCTACTTCATGAGTTGATACAAAATCTTACCCCCTCTTTTGTCCCCTAAGAGGGGCGGGGGAAAATTGTGCACCTGATGTTAAGTTGGAAAATACAGTTGATAATATGAAGTAAGTCCATTAAA
Organism: Plebejus argus; assembly: GCA_905404155.3. Lineage (NCBI taxonomy): Eukaryota > Metazoa > Arthropoda > Insecta > Lepidoptera > Lycaenidae > Plebejus > Plebejus argus. The sequence continues at coordinate 4,414,146 of FR989929.1, read as the reverse complement.
GAAAAAATTTGATACAAAATCTGACCCCTCTTTTGCCCCTTTAGAGGGGTGGGGGGGAATTTTTTTTATACACCAGATGTTAAGTTGGAAGAAGACAAAATTAAATATATCTGCGAAAACCGCTTTCAAATCGGATCAGTAGTTTTCGTGTGATAGTGGAACAAACATACAGACAGACAGACAGACAGACAAACATAATACATAAAAATATTATGTTTAAGTAGATTAAAATTTAAAATATTCAAATACATTTGAGTATTTTGTGAATATTTCAGTTCAGGTGCCTATTCTATTGCGATCATTTAATTTTATTGTTTGTTGTATGGGGGGCCAAATATTTAATTTATTTTGTTTTTAGTATATTTTGCTGTTATAGCGGCAACAGAAATATATAATCTATGAAAATTTCATCTCTCTAGCAGACTATCTATAACCGTTCTTGAGTTACAGCCTGAAGAAAGACAGACCGACAGACAGACAGACGGACAGGTAGACGGACAGACAGACATCGAAGTCTCAGTGATAGGGTCCCGTTTTTACTAACTGTTTTGGGTACGGAACCCTAAAAATGACAAGTTCTTGATTTTTTTGCCAAGCTGTTGATCATACGAACTATGACAGTGTGGGCACTGGGCATGGACTGAGGTATAGACAATGGACATAATATTGTATTTGTTAAGAAAATTATTCCACATTCAAATGTGCCGGGAACCCTTGACCTCACGTGCAAGATAGCTAGGAACCGAAACTGTAATAATAGACCGTGACATGCATGTTGTGTTCAGTCAATGGCCAATGCATCCATATTCCATAATATCTATCTATAACTCGAAAACTACTGATCCGATTTGCTTAAGGTTTTCGCAGATATATTTTTCGGCTTTCAACTTAACATCTGGTGTATAAAATTCTCCCCCCCCACCCCTCTTAAAAGAGAGGGGAGAAAAGAGGGGGTAAGATTTTGTATCAACTGATGAAGTAGACATACTTTAAATGGCAAAACAACGTTTGCCGGGAAAGCTAGTTAATATTATAAATGCGAAAGTGTGTCTGTATGTCTGTTACTTTTTTTAATGAAATCAGGGGGCAAACGAGCAAACGGGTCACCTGATGGAAAGCAACTTCCAGCAGACACTCGCAGCATCAGAAGAGCTGCAGGTGCGTTGCCGGCCTTTTAAGAGGGAATAGGGCAATAGGGTAGGGGAGGGTAGGGAAGGAAATAGGGGAGGGTAGGGAAGGGAAAAGAGGTAGGGGATTGGGCCTGCGGTAAACTCACTCACTCGGCGAAACACAGCGCAAGGGCTGTTTCACGCCGGTTTTCTGTGAGTCCGTGGTATTTTTCCGGTCTAGCCGGCCCTTTCGTGCCGAATCTGGGCTCTCCCACGGAAATACTTCTTCATGCCACGTTGAATCGATCTTGCTGGAATATGCTCAGATTATGGCTCCGGGAAAGGCATAGGATATTTTTAATCCCGGAAAAATGCATGGTTTAGATGTAATCTATCTATCTATCTATCTTATTTTAATATAAAACTCAAAGGTGACTGACTGACATGGTGATCTATCAACGCACGGCCCAAACCACTGGACGGATCGGGCTGAAATTTGGCATGCAGGTAGATGTTATGACGTAAGCATCCGCTAAGAAAGGATTTTGATAAATTCCAACCGCAAGGGGTTAAAATAGGGGATGAAAGTTTGTATAAAGTAACACTTCTTAACTTGGCGTTCAATTATTTAGTTTAGTATACTTAATATGATTCACGATGTTTGTAGGTACTATGTAGTTTGTAATACATAGTAAAAATTTTCCACTTATGAGTTCATTAATTATACGTACCAAAATTTCCTATGATAGAACGTAGTAAAATAATAATATTTTATATTCTAGATTCCCACACCTCCATTATCATTAAGTATATTACTCTCTTATCAACGTTAAATAACATTAATTTGAAAGTCGAGGTTCTGTCTATAGGTGAGGGTGCTATTTGTGTAGTCACTCGAGCGTCATGGAGACCTACTAGGTTTTTACATTAGGTAAAAATAATAAAAAAATAATAAGAGCGTTTTAAAGTTTTGAAAGAGAAAATATATTCAGAAAATTGCTTATTTAGGTCAATTATATAAATATATTTTAGACAACAAGGACTAAATCATTTAGTTTAATGCAAATTAATGATTAATATTAAAATTAAATTAAGTAAATATTTAAAACACATTTTTTGTCTACTTTCACTCTATGTATACCAGTACGGAACCCTTCGTGCGCGAGTTCGACTCGCACTTGGCCAATTATTACCTATCTGCATTAGTCTAATTAATTCAAAACTTTGATAAAGTTTTTGAAAAAAATATATTAAATTACCTATAAAGTATCATTATTGATTTAATGCAGTAATATTAAATCTATCAACACCTCTACTGATTTCCTGGAAGTAATCGATTATGCAGATTTTCCCAATAAGTATTGAATTAGGTTGTGTTAACAAATTAGACATGACATTAATTTGATTTATAATATTGTATGGATCGATTAAATATTTTATTGCTTCCGTTTTATAGTTAATTATTACTGCGAGTATAACAACGAGCAAGTAGTACTTTAGAGTTTAGACTTTACTAGCTTCTTGACTTTGCAAGTAGCTGATGCTACGCATTTCAAAGATTGCTAAAATATGGCTGTTGGCACGCCTATCTTCATAAAAAAGATTATGCCATATTGTATTTAATTTTTCAATTTGTGATCACCTTTGTATAATTACGCCTTTAATACCAAAGTAGCCCCAAAGCTCTTGCTCAAAACTCAGCGACGTCTTTTGCTTTGACATGTATTGCCATGAAAAAAAATCGGCTAAGTGCGAGTCGGACTCGCGCCGTAGGGTTCCGTACTGTTATAAAGCAAACATAGACCTAAAATTGTGTTTTTGTATCAGAGCCCCCCTTAATTTTTAGGGTTCCGTACCCAAAGGGTAAAAACGGGACCCTATTACTAAGACTTCGATGTCTGTCCGTCTGTCCGTCTGTCTGTCTCCAGGCTGTAACTCAAGAACGGTATTAGCTAGAGAGTTGAAATTTTCACACATTGTGTATATCTGTTGCCGCTATAACAACAAATACTAAAAACAAAATAAAATAAATATTTAAGGGGGGCTCCCATACAACAAACGTGATTTTTTTAGCTTTTTTTGCTCTATATCAATAATGGCAACATGTAGGAACTTGAATTTTCTACAAAATCCTTGGTTATACTTGTACTTTAATATTTTATAATAATATGAAAATAAAATAAAAAATTAAGGGGGCTCCCATACAAAAAACACAATTTTTGGTCTAATTTTGCTCTATAATGGTACGGAACCCTTCGTGCGCGAGTCCAACTCGCACTTGGCCGATTATTTATTTTATTTTAATCAAGTGCCTACATGTTGCCATTATTGATATCGAGCAAAAAAGGCCAAAAAATCACGTTTGTTGTATGGGAGTCACCTTTAAATATTAATTTTATTTTGTTTTTAGTATTTTTTGTTATAGCGGCAACAGATATACACAATCTGTGAAAATTTCATAACATAGGCTATAGCGATAGACAGACGGACAGACATCAAAGTCTCATGAATAGGGTCCCGTTTTCACCCTTTGGGTACGGAACCCTAAAAAACAGCTGTGTTATACAAAAGTGCAAAGCACTGAGCTTTTGTATATAAAACAGAATATATAGATTGTAGAGCAGCCGCAGTTTACCTAGCTACATATAACTATATTTATTCTCAGCTGTAGTTAGTATTGCTTTGCTAATTATAGTGCAGCTAGTATTGCATTCTCTAAAGTCTTGAAATGAAATAAATACTTACTCATTATTTAAGAGGAGTCCACACAGCCCTTTTTCCATACAAACGTTGTCCCCTGTTTCCTATCTGGATAATGCCAGTAGAGTTATAATTTTTTTCCTGAATATCTATGGCCACTAATACAATGTCTCTATGTTTTCTTTTTTTCATAATTTAGTTTTAAAAAAAGATATGAACGTTCAGAAACCCAAAAAAATGGCCAGATTTTCCGCTGTGTTCAAAGCTTCAAACATCCAGAAAACAGATTTGACTAGATTATACAAAAAAAACAGGAACACAGCTCAAGCCCTTCTTTAATCATTACTTAAATAGGTTAAGTTTTAGAGAAGGAATCAGGGGAGAACGAATCTTTGATTTTCTGCAGTTGTCTCTATCGCGCTCTGCGGTATAGGCTTGAGGTAAGGAAGACAGCAATAGATATTACGAGTACTTTTTTTTCATTTCTCTTGACCTTGGAGTATCCTCTTAAGGCAGTTGACAGACCAACGTCATTTGGTCGCATCACGTCAATTTAATGTTAATAATTAATGTGGTCTGTCCGCTGGGTTTGACGTAAACGCGACCAAACTACGTAGGTCCCCCATCTGCCTAGGAATCAACTTCTCTGATAGTACAATAAGTACATACAAAATTTCATTAAAATGGGTTGAGCCGTTTTGGAGGAGTTCGCGCACAAACAATGTGACACGAGAATTTTATATGTTTTAATATGTAAGCCTATGTTATTACTGATATGTAATAAGTAATTATTGTTGCTCTATAGTCAGTATTTCAGAAACATAAGTATTTTATGTAAGAACATAGTATCACAAGACCGGTTCAACGGCCATAGGTGGCCAATAATTGACCTTAAACTTGTTGTATCATATTAAGTATCTTGTTGTATCATATCGACTTGTGTAAATATTTGTGATTAAAGAAAGGCTTGAGCTATGTTCCTATGTTTTGTTTTTAGGGTTCCATACACAAAGGGTAAAAACGCGACCCTATTACTAAGACTTCGATGTCTGTTCGTCTGTCCGTCTGTCTGTCTCCAGGCTGTAACTCGAGAATGGTAATAGGTAGAGAGCTGAAATTTTCACAGGTTGTGTATTTCTGTTGCCGCTATAACAACAAATACTAAAAACAAAATAAAATTAATATTTAAGTGGGGCTCCCATACAACAAACATAATTTTTTTGGCCTTTTTTGCTCTATATTAATAATGGCAACAGGTAGGTGCTTGAATTTTTCATAAAATCCTTAATTATAAGTGCATACTTTAATATTTAATAATAATATTAAAATAAAATATAAAATTAAAGGGGGCTCCCATACAAAAACACATTTTTTGGCCTAATTTTGCTCTATGATGGTACGGAACCCTTCGTGCGCGAGTCCGACTTGCACTTGACCGATTGTTTTTAATAATTAAATTATGAAAAAAAAAGAAAACATAGGGACATTGTATTGGCCATATATATTCAGAAAAAAAATTATAACTCTACCGGCATTATATCCAGGGAGGAAACAGGGGAGAACGTTTGTATGGAAAAACGGCGGTGTGGACTCCTCTTAAACCAAAGTGGGGAAGGCCAAAGGATGATTTTAACATAATCCCCATACATTATCTGTCACTCTTCATCAATTATCTATAATTAATCAGGAGTACGGCTGAATGACTACTTAACTGTCTTTAGCTAAGTTTTGCTCACCTGCGCACTCCTCAGTATGTCAAGTACATGATAAAATCTGTATAAATAAAACTCAAAGGTGACTGACTGACATGGTGATCTATCAACGCACAGCTCAAACCGCTGGACGGATCGGGCTGAAATTTGGCATGCAGGTAGATGTTATGACGTAGGCATCCGCTAAGAAAGGATTTTGATAAATTCCCACCCCAAGGGGTTCAAATAGGGGAAGAAAGTTTGTATATAATAATACTTCGTAACGCGAGCGAAGCCGCGGAAAAAAGCTCGTATACATATAAAAATGGATTTTCAAATGTATTAGTCGCTTTTAATCTCCAAAACGGCTGAACGGATTGGGCTGATTATAGTCTTAAAATATTCGTAGAAGTCCAGGGAAGGTTTTGAAGTGACACGAAGTTCACAGGGACAGCCACTTACAAATAATTTTTGATTATTAAAATTGTCTTTAAAGTACTTATTTATTGTTGTTAAATTATTTAAATTTCATACAGTTTGCCGTTTGGTATGCGACAACCATGAACATTCGCATTTTTGCTAAAAGCAACAGGAAATTATGGAAATTTCTAGAAAACCCAGTTTAATGTTGATGTGGATCGACCGGTTTTGATGTTAAAATATAATTTTGTGCTGAGAGTCATTTTAATAACCGGCCGCACATTGTCCGAATTCTGATCAGAAACAGTTAAATTCCGCCGGACCGACACACACACATACAGGCTTAGTACAAGCAAAATGGAAAATCCTAGAGAATCGTACAATTTGCTTTCGCGATAAAACACTATTTAACCCGGGATAACTTTAACCCAGATCTGCGCAAGTGGGCCTTACAAGATACAGTATGTTTGTGCTTTGTTCATGAATCATGAAAGAAGCTCAAGGGCATACCGCGCATACTATGGCTATTTTCAGTGCGGCCTTACGGCTCGTTGCGCAGATGGCTGACGCTGCTTCATTTAAAATCATTAGCACCAGTGGTACTCAACCTTTTTTTACGGGCCAAGTACTTTTAGCTCATAATGTGCCGGGCCGCAATCAACATTTTTTAGTGTTTTAGTTCATCAAAATTTGCGGTTAAAAAATTAAAAGTGACTTTCGCGACGACTTCGTACTTTATTAATATAGTAATAGTTGGCTTCACATGTGCCACTTAAAAAGTCCCGGCATGCCGCAGGTTGAGTATAGCTGAGTACCTATAGCTATATTTTCAGCTTGTTTGAGCACAATCATCAGTAATAATTATTATGATTACAATTATTATAATAATTATTGTCGATAATTGCGATAAGAGGTAATTACAATTTAGAGTTATGTCACTAATATAATATCTATATTATGTAACCTAAGAGATGCATTAATAGTAGCGTTAAGGGAGCTAAAAGACTTGTTACTAATAATATACTCCCCACACCGGTTTTCGATGACCGTGGCCGGTTTCATTGAAACCAGGCCAGGTACGCAGGAGTAATTTTATAGTGCCCAGGTATGTGCGCAGTACACAAGAGCACGCTCTATTCCTTTATTCTCATAACCCAATGGGACCGGACGGAAGACCGACACGACTGGCGAGAGGCCTGATCTCTCAGGACCGACTTTTTAGATGATCCATGCGTCGGATGGGCATGTAAAAAGTCGGTTCTGCGCCTGATCTCTCGCTAGTCGTGTCGGTCGTTCGTCCCACTGGGTTGTGAGAGTAAAAGGAATAGAGAGTGCTCTTGTGTACTGCGCACACACCTGGGAACTATAAATCCACTACTCCTGCGTAACTGGCCTAGTTTCAATGAAGCCGGCCACCGTCACCGAAACCGGTGTGGGAGTTATTATGACCTCCGAGTCGAGAACGACGCTCTAGACTCTAGAATCTAGACGCCTTCGTGATCCAATGGTCTAGAATCTAGACCATTGGAAAATGTTGGCTAACAAAATATGTTTACTAACGTTACTAAACATTTTCTAACTGCGGTGTGGGAGCACCATAATGGATACAAAATATCAGGCTACAGTTGTCTTTTAAAATGTACTTACTTATCATTTTATTTGCAAATTGTTTATATTTGTATTCGCTATCTGCTATGGTACAGTTATATTGTGTTATTCACTTTCGTTATCGGTAACTGCAGAACTTGCATTGCATTGCAGGTCGACGTTGTGAGTTGTGAGCGTATATATTTTCCTGTTTCTCCTTAAATCATTTACATTATATTATTGTATTTTCCACTTTGGAAGTAAATTCCGAAGAATATTTAATAAGCACTCAATATTTTTCCCACTTTGGAGTGAAGTTAATAAAGTATATTTTTCGAGATAAAAAGTCCTTTCTCGGGACTCAAAGTATCTCCATACCAAATTTTAGTAAAATCGGTTCAGCGGTTTGGGCGTGAAGAGGTAATAGACAGACAGACGGACAGACACACTTTCGCATTTATAATATTACCCCCTTACTAATAAACGTTGTTTAAGCTTTGAATAGTTATACAGTGTTTTGTTCTTGTCACACAAGTGACATTTTTAATTGGATTGAAGAAGACAAAACACTGAATAACTATTCAAAGCTTATACAGCGTTTATTAGTAAGAGGGTTTGTATGGAAGTAAAGTATGAATGATGCTGCCATTCTCACAGTTTTTTAAACGTTTCATACGAAAATAGAAAAATAACATACGCATCTTTGTTATAACAAAAATTGCAGAATCCGTGTTTCTTAACGGGACCCTAAAATGTAAACTTAAAGGTTCAAGTTTATGCAATTAATGTGTATTACAACTTTTTACATAAGAGTCATATAATGAGTTTAATTGTTTTATGTAACGAATTGATTTACTGTCTTCGGCTCAGTTGCTGCTACATCATGTAATGCTCTATGTACACGCCAGCCGTCTTGGCATGGTCTTCGTAAATCGTAGAGAAGTAATAACTATAGTTTCTTGGATAAAAGTTCCTGCTCCAAGGTAAATAAGGTTGTAGATTCATCGTCAATGTTATTTAATTTTTAGTTTAGCGGGTTAGTTAAACTGGTGATAATTTTAGGTTCGAAATCCAAACGTATACAGTGGCTTTTTAACCGACTTCCAAAAAAGGAGGAGGTGTCTCAATTCGACCTTAATTGTATGTTATTTTCACCGTTTTACCGTTCTCTGATACCGGTCCAGGTACGCAGGATCAACATAAAGAATTTACAACGGTATAAAAATGGACGTTGTGTTTCTCCTTTCAAGTCTCTAGAAATACTTAAATGCCTATCATGTCTGTTATAACTTATATCTCGGAAAAATGTAGGGCGGAGCACGATAAACGAATTGCTGTACAACAATAAGGCTCTGTTTCACCATTTCCTAATAAAGTTCCGGATAGGCTATCCACAACATTTAAACAGATTCTCCATATTTCATCTATCAAATTATTCTCCATACTTGTCAGGAAGTGGTGAAACAGGTCCTAAGTTACAATTATGAATTAAAGACAAATAACATATCTAGGGCAGTTGCTTCATTTGACTCGATTTAATTGATGTATAAAATAACGACGATCAAAAAACTATAAAATTGCAGGCGCAAAGTGTGTGACTGAAAGCAGTACCAGCCGAGCCTTTGCGCCTGCAATTTTAGTTTTTTGATCGTCGTTATTTTATACATCAATTAAATCGAGTCAAATGAAGCAACCGCCCTAGATATTATATTCTTTGTCTTTAATTCAGTACAAAATTATCTGAAAATTCCAAATAATTTGGACATAGCATGGCAATTTCGTTAAGAGAAGAGGTAACTTTGGGATTTTTTTCTATCGAGTGAAGTTCATGATATTATTGTGAATTCCAATGTGATTAGATCCTTAACTAACACATATTATATTTTTTTCAGAATTTAAATTACTATATTTTTATGTCTCCTGTCCCGTTTAAATCTTGAAAATCATCCGTTTCTTGTACTACCTCCCCTTATACTATAATATAAAGTATAAACAACGCCTCTGGTGCAACTCGCCCTAAAAATACTAATAGTTCACGAACTAAGCCCATTTAAAACTTCTAATGAGTACCTACTAACTAACATTGTTCGAAATATTTAAATTGCTTTTTATGACTTACCTGAATAATTATTAATTTATACATAATATTTTGTTTTTGTATGTTTACACGTCATTCTAACCAACTAGCTGATCCACGCGACTTCGATTGCGTGAACATTGACATGATCTCTAAAACATTTCAAACCAGTGCCGGTACTTTTCAAATTTTTAGGTGGTGCGAAAACCAAAAGTGGCGCACTTTATAAATAAAAAAACAATAATTTGGAAATTTCAAATTTGTAATTTCAAAAAGTTTCAATCTATAATAGTATTATTTATGACAGAAAATCCCATCTTTATCCGTTTTCCGTTGGAAACCTACCTGCATACAACATGACTGGTGAGACATTACCGATACTTATGGAGAGTAGTACTCTGTACTCGATTCTCATTTTAATTATGTAATAAAATTAGGTGAGTACTTAATTTTTTTCCGAATTTCCCAAAAATAAATAAATCATGGATACTAAGTAAATTAGGTACGCGGCTAGGCAAGCAGGCATACTATGCGGCCGGTGCAGAGGCGTGCGCTACCAAAGAAACACCACACAACTACCCCTTCCCGCGCGCGGTGTCCATGCGTTGGGTAAATAATTATTTAACTTTAAGCTACATTTACTCAGTGATCAATTGATATTATTTTTTTATATTAATTTTTTTCAACTAATATAATAGCCAAATATCACGTCCTCGAGTATTGAACATGTCTCACCAGTCACGCAGTATATTAGGGCCTCCTAAACATAAGTAATATAACATATCAGGACTCAGGAGTCAGGACAGACAGCTGGAAGCGATTATTTGATACTATGTAAGTAGATGATAAGTAGTGATATTTATTTATTTACGTCATAATCTTGACTGTTGACCCGTAGCAGAGCCAGTGATGTCAAAATATCGTATAGTAAAACATCGATTGCGGAAATCGATTGGCGACGTTTGTTATTTACTATTTGGCTATTATGCATAATAATAATTGATTATTAGCAATATTGTAGTTCCTATTCTGGTGATACAAAATTCATACTAATATTTTTATCTATTAAGTACCTCATTAAATAGTTTTTTACGTTTTAAATTTACGTTTCCCGCTAGAAGACATGAACTTGGGCCACCGTTCAGTTGAAGTCCCGTCGTGAGTTCACGCTGGGGCAGAGATGTAGGTAGTCAAAAAACGCGTCGCGACACTTCGATTCTGCTCCAGTGTAAGTTCAGGCACACGAAGAGCCGCCTTCGACTCGTGTTTTCAAAAACTGTCAATATGAATTTTCCGACACTTTCCCATCTACCACCTGCCCGCCCTGCCACCTGGTGCAGCTATGTAGCCGTTATAGGTTCTTTCGCATCAATTGGGTATTTCAACATTTTTTTTTTTTGATAAATGGAATTAGATCATAGATATCTATCACCCGTATCTTAGATATCATCCCGTGTTATGCGCTCTGATTCAGCTCCCGTGTGTGGCGTAGTGACTATAAGTAATAATTAGTATTAAGTATACGTTAACGTATACAATGTATTAGTATAAAGAACCCATGTGTTGGGTTTAAGTGTGGATTTTCAGCGCGCTGACTCAGCTCACGTGTTTTGAGCGCGCGGAATCAGCTCGCGTGTTTTCAGTGAGCTGAGACAGCTCACGCGTATTCTGCGCGCGCGGATTCAGATTGCATGTTTTCCCAAACACTCTTCTTGTGAAATGTAGAATAATAATGCGGAAACATCTTAGTACATTTACCGCGCGATAAACGAAAGTATGCACGTACGAAGTTGCGGTTAGTTCGCATGTCGCAGCTTCCTATCTAATATAGGTGACGCCTTGATAATTTGGCTGTAGCGATGTCCATTTTTCTCAGCAATGACTGAAGCTAAGAAATTAAAGTTCACTGTCAGTATTCATCATGTCTTTGTCTTTGAATTACCCATAGCATAACACGATTGGTCAACTTTTATAACACAGAATAATCAATCAAAAAGACCTCTGCAGAAAAAGGGATTCCTATTTTGCCAACAGAGGAGAGTGATATAAGCTTCCAAAATTTGTACATAAATTGGTTCTAGTATACACTTTAATTTGTCCATAGCTTATATGAAACGTATTTATGGTTTTTAAATTACGGGACAAAAACCATTTTGTAGCTACGCCCTTTCAATTTTTTGCTGTTCCATTGCTTGTTTTCTATGAGAGCCCGGGCCAGCCTCGCATAGAAAACAAGCAATCTCAAACACATCCAACACGGTTTTTTACTTTAACATGGCGTCACCTTAATTGCCTTCGCAAATATTTAGTTCACGTGACATTGCAGACGAGTATTTGAGGTCTTAATTCTGATGAGATGATCTGAGCTGATGATTTTAAGTTCACAACCCTTATGAACTCTAGTCCAGACTCCAGAGGAATGAACAATGAATATATCAATGCGTCTGGGACCAACCATGTGCTAGTTTATTTACGATGTTTTTCTACACCGTACGAGCGTGCGCGCAGGGCTTCAAATATCGTTAATTTTTCATAACGTTACTGCTTCAAGGGCAAATATAACGTTTAGAAAAAATAACGATATTAGGAAATAATGATATTAATAACGTTAAATCGAAATTGATAACGGTAAATGTTATATTATAACGATATTAATTCGTCATGTTGCTAGATAACGTTAAAAAATTACCGTTATCTGGCTATTATTATGAAAATAACGGTACGTAACAATATTTATCGATATTTTTCTGCTATTCGATAACGTTATGAAGCCCTGCGTGCGCGTCCGTGAATCGTGATATTATGCACTTAAAGAGGCCTGAAACTGTCTCATTGGTAATACGCTTCCACCTGGGATCGAGCCTGCACCCTCTGCGAGTGCGAACCAAGAACTACCCACTAGCTCACGGACTCTTGTAACAACTGTCATAAATTAATTAGTAATTACCAGTACTATTACTTATCAGTGTTAAAAGTGTGTAGGAGTTGCATACTTCCGCCAAGTAACTCATGTCAGTCGGTCACGCGGACTTGCCTCAATAGCTTGAACAAATATTGTACAGTAACTCGACACGATGTTTGTTATTTGTTCGCTTATATCATAGGTTAATGCCTGCTGTAGACGACAACGATGGAACTGCACAGTTTGACTTTGATCACATCTTTATAGTAGAGTTGGACCACTCTACTCGTATCGGCTTATTTAGCGCACGCACATAATAATTATAGACATCTTTTACACGGCTGATGATCCATATTATGTTAAAGTATGTCTGTCAACTTGTCCGTCTGTTAACTCTTTCGCTTTTACCCCAGAACATAATATCAAATGAAGGAAATAGGATAATTCTAGGCCTAAAATATGTACTGGGTCTACTAAAAAATAAAGTATTGCTGGGCGACGAAGATGCTGGCAACATCCAGTTGGTAGTACAGACTACAGTAACGATTCTAATCGACCAGTTCTAATTTCTTCAAAGTACTTTATTAATTAGCTGCCATGACTAAGAGAATATTATGTTCCTACTAGATAAAAAATATTGTGTGTGCTGTGATCGAAGTTTAATCGTCGTCGATTACTGCAGGCCTTACACTTATACATAATAACAATCAGTGCGCATAACTATGTCAACTAATGGATTCCTTTACTTTTCCTACTACTTGTAGCTACTTAAAGAACAGAACTGGCCACAGAACAATAAAAAACTGTTTTTATTGTTCTGTGGCCAGGAAGAACAGGTGTTACTGTGTCCGTAGTTTAGCCTTTATATCGGGGGTTCCCAAACTTATTGTCTCTACCGCCCACTTTGAGAACAAATTAAGTTTGAACGCCCCCATTATTTTTAAATTTAAAATGCATCCAGATAAAATAAGTCACCCCCCAAGCATCTACACAACGCTCCTATTTTTTTTCTGGGTCCCACACTACCCCCTTCAGACCTTCAGCGCCTACAAGAGGGCGTTATCGCCCACTTTTGGAACTGCTGATGCAGACTGCTTTATATTGAGTCTCTTACTGCCGCACTCAGAGACGAATATTAATTACTTAACTGTGATTAAACGAAGAGACATAAGCTCATAATATAGTATCCGTCCAACTCTTCATTTAATTACAGTTAAGTAATTAATGTTCATCTCTACAGTGAGATTAGCTTGAGATAAATATGGCAGAGGTTACACGAGGTTATTTCATCAATCTGATCCATCAATCCTGATCAGATTGATGAAATACTGATCGTGTAACCTCTGCCTATTAGCTAAAAGATTAGCTATTAGCTTGAGCTGTATGCACGTAACAGAATATTTGAGCATGATTTTTAGGGTTCCGTACCCAAAGGGTTAAAACGGGACCCTATTCATGAGACTTCGATGTCTGTCTGTCCGTCTGTCTGTCTTCATGCTGTGTCTCAAGAACCTAAAAATTAAAGTGCTCGGATTTCCTAGCAGTGGATATCAGATATCCACTGCTAGGAAATCCGAGCACTTTAATTCAATAATAATATTATGTATTCTGTGGCTCAGTATTCGCTGTTTCTGAGTGAAATCTAATTCAATTAAATAATTATACACTTTCCTTGCACTTATTCCACTTTATTTTAATAGATTTATTACAGAATTATAATATACACGACCGGTGTACTGCAGGTGCACCTGATGATGAATTTTTCGAAACCGGTCGTGTATATTATAATTCTGTAATAAATCCTTTAAAATAAAGTGGAATAAGTGCAAGGAAAGTGTATAATTATTTAATTCAACATGAATTTTCACCAAGAAGTGACAGTACATTCAATATCAAATCTAATTCAATGTTATGATAATATAATATCGATGTAGGCAACACAATGCTTCATATTAAACAGGTTAATTGAGCGAGAATGATAAAAATGACATTAGCATAATTGACCAGTTGATCGTTAACGTTAGTATTGATCCGGAATTGCCATAATGTGCTCTCTACTAACAAACTTGCTCAACGGGACAAAGACCAAATTCCACATAAATGCGGCGGCCTTCCAGAAAACCGGCGTGAAACAAAAGCGCTAAGGACTAGGGATCTTAGGAGCCTCATCATCATCATTATGTCCATGTTGGCCTTCCCAATAGCACCTGAAATACTTTTATTGTCTAGTTGAGTACCTAGATGTTACACGGGCGGGAACTATTATACAGGGGGTAACAAAAATAAGTGATAATGCTTTAGGGTGTGTACGTGTTCTAGTAGAGAGTTCACTGTGAAAGTAGCAGCGCTGAAAGACCAACATTTTTTTTCACTTTTGTATGGGGAAACTCGTGACGCTTGCTACTACTTTCACAGTTAACTCTCTACTAGGAACACGTACACACCCTAAAGTATTATCACTTATTTTTGTTTTATAATATAATAATTTTTTTATAATATCTATGGACGCTTCACACCACGTCAGTCTGGCCCCGTGCTAAGTACCTAAAGGACTTGTGTTACAGGTACCAGACAACGGAAACATATTTAATACTTTTATACTATACATATATTTAAGATTTTTATTATATCATACACATATTTAATACACATCCAGACCCGGGAACATTGAAAACTTTTTGTTCCGTCGGCGGGATTCGAACCCGCGACCCCCGGCTTGAGCGACTGACGCGCTTACCACTGAGCCACAGAGGTCGTCAACAAAAAATATTATAGTACTTAACAAAAAATATTACCTTCTAATGTTTTCGTATAAAGTTTATACGAGACTACAATAATGTGGTTCGTAATTGCTATAAAAGACCACAAGTCACAAGTGTATAATTAAAAAAAAGCTATATATAATATAATAATAATATCATAATGAAACTAAGGAAAACCAAAGAAGTACTGATTTTTAGTGGATCCAGAACATTTTTCCGTTGTCCGTTCCGTTGATTACATCTTGTCCGTTGGGCAACAAAAATTATTTTGGATGGAAGAAATAGAACAAGCATGGACGAACCCTAAAAATTTTACGCTATTTTTTGAAATGTTACAAGTTACAACATTAATTGATACCTGTTTTATTATTATTTGTTAGTATTTTTTAATTTTATAAAAAAAAACTTTATCTAATAATCTGGTACGTGGACAGGTATGAAAATTTCATTGAGGAAAATTATAAGCGGCCGCAAGTTTCCATTTCTAGAGACGAGCCGCGAGATAATGAAGGTAATGTAATAATAATCGAGTTTGCCTTGCTCGTAAATCATAATAATGATCATAGCCATTTTTCTCGTTTTATATTTTTTTATTTCAATTTAAAGAAGGAGGTGCATATCGTACCCACCGATGTAGCACTTTGAGACATAATAATATACCAAATGAAAGGGCTTGAAAAGTTGAACATTTTATTGTATGACGAAAAATATCTAAACCATGGGAGAAAAAAGTTACCGAGGGTAGAATGTAAGAAAAATCGCATTATTGCATCAATAATTTATGGTGTTGCTGGTAAGGAATCATTTCTCGAAAGTAATCGTTCGTGTTGTATTTTACTAAATCTATACATATAATAAAATCGTAGGAAAGTCAATTCTGTACATTGAATATTTTTGAAAAATAATACTTGGGACGTGATCTACAATCGATATGGAAGCCAAAAATATAGTTTTTAGAATTTTTGTCTGTTTGTCTGATTGTCTGTTTGTCTGTTTGTCTGTATGTATGTCCGGGATAAACTCAGAAAGTACTGAATGGATTTACTTCAAATTTTGCACGAATATTATATAGAGGTCGGGTCAACACATAGGCTATATATTATGACGATATCACCTGGGGGGGGGGGGGGGGGGGAGGGGCTCAAGTTTTAATATTTTTAGTTTTTTGCTCATATCGCTAAAACGGTGCGTTGTAGAGAAAAAATGTCCGGCACGTAATGAAAGCCCATAAAATTTCCTACAAATTTCTCCTTCACACTTTGTATCTATCTTCACTCCTTGCCATGCTATGAGCTTTTGTCTATCTTTTCTATACAAATTTCGAGTGTCGTTTGATTAACATGCTGGGAGCTTTGGCATCGGTCTTTTCTTGGGGGGGGGGGCGAAGCCCCCCCCCAACCTCCCCCCCACCTCCCCAAATTTAGCTTCAAACAAAGCGGTGTTGCGGCGTTATACATTTTTTTTAAGAACAAAGTTAAAAACTAAACTACACATACGGTTTTTCAGTGTCGTTTGTTTTGGGGGGGCTGCGCCCCCCCAAACCCCCCCCCCCCTTATTCCTCATGACACTTTTGTTCATAATTAAAAGGTATCGTGGAGTTTGTATTGCGTCTTAATTATCCTTTTTAGGAACAAATCTATACATATTGTAATAAAATCGTAGGAAAGTCAATTCTGTACATTGAACATTTTTGAAAAATAATACTTGGGACGTGATCTACTATACTAACGCGGACGAAGTTGCGGGCAACAGCTATCTATACATATTGTAATAAAATGGTAGGAAAGTCAATTCTGTACATTGAACATTTTTGAAAAATAATACTTGGGACGTGATCTACTATACTAACGCGGACGAAGTCGCGGGCAACAGCTAGTTGTTTTATATTTTAAAGAAAATATATCTGTGGCCCTAGTGAAAAGGGGTACAAGTCCGATTTTGTCGAAAATGAGTTTATTATACCAAAATGATGAGAAATAAATGCTCTATCGATTGGTGTAAACGGATCTAAGCTATCTTTAAAAACAAAAAAGTTTCTTGGTGTATATGGGTCTAACTAACACAAAAAAAACTACATAAGTTGGATCCAAGTACATCTGTATTGTTTTAAACTGAAAAAATGAAAAAAAAAATGTGTTTTTTGATCTAAATTAACATAAACTACCTTCCTTTTTATAAAATTTGGTGTTTACCAATACAACAAGAGTTGGTCCTTAAAAATGACTTAGTGAGTAATGATGTTACTGGACATCAATCTGTTTTCACCAAAATAAATGACAAAAGTCCAGTATAACTCAGTTTAGATCAGTATTCACAATACGCTATCCTACGAATGGTATTCATTTTACGTGTAAAACGATATAAATCGTCGATGCGGGGGACTGGTCCGCACCGGTTGTGTGGAGGGTGCATTGCGCGGTGCGCCCGCGCCAGCGTGGCAACTTTTAGTAGATTTCTACTTTTTTTGATTGGAGGCAAATTGAACTGATTTAGTAGTGTAAAATCATTTAGTAGATTTCGGTAGAAAATCGGTATTATGGAACAGTCTTACATGATAATCCAAAATGCAAGTATCAAAGCCATAAAAAACCGCTTGGGTCCTACAGAACTCAAAACTGGCAACACAGAAAGGTGCGAAGTCTTTCAGGGGATTTCCTGTAACAAATACAGTGCTATACAGGTAGGTCTCTTTTCCACATAGAATGATAGAACAGGAAGAAATTGATATGTCATTCAATTCTATATTGGTCATTTCTTAGTCAGTATTTTATTGAAAATGTGGAAAGTCACCGCTTATGATGGGCCGTTTGCAATTTCTAATGAGAAAAGCGAGACTTAGTCTTCTCCCATTAATAAACCCATGAGTGTCAGATCTTTTTATACTTACTAAATCTAATAAAACATAAGTGATGATAACGATGATCAGCATCCTCTTCTTAATGATGACTGTTCAGATGAGATTTCCTAATTTTTTTATTAGTTAACTTGCTATAAATAATTTTCCATATAAACTTAATCAATATGAAAACTCTTTTGACTGTTGTAATTTACTTTAAAGTTACAACAGTCAAGTATGACTGTTGTAACTTAAGGCCGTCCCCCGAGCAAACGACCTTGGCCATACATTTGCCGCGTTGCCGAGATCCCACCAAAACCCTATTTTTTTATTCATCTTAGTTCAAAATTGTCTTAAAAATAAAAAGCGGCCAAGTGCGAGTTGGACTCGCCCATGGAGGGTTCCGCAGCAGCAATAAGGTTAATTTTTATGAAATTATATTATTTTTGATTTATTTTTATATTTCAGTCGATTTAATGAAATTTAGATTAAGGTTTATATTTATGACGTATAAAAAAAACTACTGGCTAGATCTCGTTCAAACCAATTTTCGTTGGTAGTTTTTATAGTAATATACATCATATATTTTTTTTAGAATTATCATGCCTCTACTTTAGAAATTAGAGGGGGGGGGACACACATTTTTCCACTTTGGAAGAGTCTCTCTCGCAAACTATTCAGGTTAGAAAAAAATGATATGAGAAACCTCAATATGATTTTTGGAGACCTATCCATAGATACCACACACGCATAGGTTAGATGAAAAAAAATTTTTTTTTGTTTCATTAAGGTTTACTATTTATGACGTATAAAAAAAACTACTGGCTAGATCTCGTTCAAACCAATTTTCGTTGGTAGTTTTTATAGTAATATACATCATATATTTTTTTTAGAATTATCATGCCTCTACTTTAGAAATTAGAGGGGGGGGGACACACATTTTTCCACTTTGGAAGAGTCTCTCTCGCAAACTATTCAGGTTAGAAAAAAATGATATGAGAAACCTCAATATGATTTTTGAAGACCTATCCACAGATACCACACACGCATAGGTTAGATGAAAAAAAATTTTTTTTGTTTCAGTTGTACCTATGGGGATCCCTAAAATTTTTAATATTTTTTCCATTTTTGCTTTAAAATCTTAATGCGGTTCACAGACTACATCTACTTACCAAGTTTCAATAGTATAGCTCTAATAGTTTCGGAGAAAAGTGGCTGTGACATACGGACGGACGGACAGACAGACAGACAGACAGACAGACAGACAGACAGACAGACATGACGAATCTATAAGGGTTCCTTTTTTGCCATTTTGGCTACGGAACCCTAAAAACGGGGAATGTGTAGTTTATGATATTGTCGATCTATTGGCGTGTGTTTCAATTAAAAGCGGTTATAGATAAGTACTATAAAAACATTTTCAGGAGCATTTTTTCTTTTGTTTTCAACTCAATTTGTGATTTTGTGAGTGTAAGGGCCTGTTTTACCACTTCCTGATAAGGCTATCCACCACTTAACTTGACACATAGAGTATGGAGAATCTGTCAAATAAGCCTATCCGGCACTTTATCAGGAAGTGGTGAAACAGGCCATTAATTTAAATAACATTGATTTTATTTTTAGTTGAGAGAAATGCGAGTTACTCTCAAATTATTTTTGTATTGTACTACAAAAGAGACTTATTAACTACGTTATCTTAAGTTAATTATTTTGTAAAATATCAAAATATAAGTAAGTATATTAATTTTGTATTCTTTTCTTTTCTTTTTGTTAAAATCATGGATATAAGTTGCACAAAGTAGTTCATATAAGTCTTTATATACCACACGCCACGAATAAAATCATTGTGAAAAAGACGCTAAGATATTTTTTTCATAATTTTGACTTTTTTTGAGTCGAATTAAAGTACACAGTCAAACACTGTATACTTTTTATTAAGTGAGCCATTAAATATTTTTTTAATTACTTACTTATCATAAAAGTTATTCCAAATGCGTATTCCTTTTCACATAACAGAATTCACAATTTACTTATGTGATAAAGGGTATAAGTTATTTTATACCCTTGAGGAATTTATTTTTTCGTGGGTATAAGTCATTATCTCGAAAAATATTAAATTTACATAAAAAACAACTTAATAATAATAAAGAGCATACTTTTTTTACCAATAAAAATATCACATGTATTATTTAGCTAGCAGTTTAAAGAAGCTACACGAGGACAAACACAAAATTTCTGCGCGCTGAATGTTTTTTGCCTCTCCTGTAAAGTTGTAATTTTAGACTTAAACCCCTTTTCACTAGGGCCACAGATATATGACGACCTCTGTGGCTCAGTGGATAGCACGTTGGTAGCTTAAGCCGGAGGTCGCGGGTTCGAATCCCGCCGACGGAACAAAAAGTTTTCAAAGTTGGTCTTCCTCCATCCTGGGTCATGGATGTGTATTAAATATATTTATCATATAATAAAAATCTTAAATATATGTATAGTATAAAAGTATTAAATATATTTCCGTTGTCTGGTACCTGTAACACAAGTCCTTCAGGTACTTAGCATGGGGCCAGATTGACGTGGTGTGAAGCGTCCATAGATATTATTATTATTATTATTATTATATGTATGGGAAAACAATAAAACCTTAATACCTTACCTTACTTTCCAGAAATTATTTCTTATCAGCAACATTATAAATTGATGTATTAATACAGATTACAGTGTGTTTCTTTGTGATTTTTTTTACCTTTTTAACTTCGTAGACTTTTTTTCCCATGGTTTAGAGATTTTACGTCATACAATAAAATGTTCAGGTTTTCAAGCCCTTTCATATTTTGATATGTTATGTGTGGATGTGCTACAGCTTGGGTACAGCTTTTATACAAAAATGCCCCTTGTTCTTTAAGAATTGTTCAAAACGTGCAATTTTGTTTTTAATAATTACTGTGCAAGCAAAATATTGGGACGAAAAACGATATGTTTGTAGTGTTTTATAGCATCTACTAAACTATAACATCAGAAATAAAATGGAAACAATGCCCATGGCCTTTAGTTAAATTTCAATTATTTTAACACCGAAGTTTTAAATCAAAAATGTATGGAATCCGAAAAACACATCGCTAACGTCTTGTCACTTAGCAGCTAATTAAGTAATTAATTACATCAAACATACATTTTTTGTTTCTTTTTTCACTTAAAATTATAAAATGTGACTTGATTATGGACCTAGGTATTTAGCTAAGACCTTTTCTTTATCGCTTCTTCATACAATCGCCGATCAAAATGAATGGAATTGACATAAACGTTCGTATTATGAAGATGACGTTCGCTTCGTCTACTGTCAATTCCATACATTTTGATTGGCGATTCTATAAAAAGCGATAAAGAAAACTGATAAAAATAAAACATTACTCCAAACTCCAAAGTCAGGATCAAGATACCGATTGTGAGTTCTTGAGATAGTCTGTACTTGACTTGTACAATGTACAGCGTTGACTCGCTGGAAACCGGTTCAGGGCCAAGCCCAGCCCTTGGCAGGATTCATAAAACCCAACATACAAGGCCAGTGTCATCTGATAAAAAATAAATATGTCTTTATAATGTCCTAAAGTCCAAACAGAGAAACAAGGCACAAAACTTCATACAAATTGTCTTCGTATTGTCTTGTTCTTTTCTCTGGACTAGGCCGACTATGTTGCGAGAATGCCGTATGTGCTTGGGCAACCATACAGACTTCGCTCCAAAAACACTGTATAAATCATCCACAAACGAATTCAAAGGCCTAGTTGCTGTTCTCCGTTGATTTGAATTTTGATTACCTTTAAATGGAACTGGTGGCACAACCTTATGTAAAGAGCTTAGGTCAGAACAGCCATCGCAAAATTCGTGAAACCCTGAACCCAGATACATACTGGGTTCATCATATCACTGAGAGAGGCCTATGTCCACTGCTGGACATAGGCCTCTCTCAGTGAACGCCAAGATGAACGATCTCCTGCTATTCGCATCCAACATGGACCCGCAACAAAACGGAGATCGTCGTCCCATACTAGTTGGAGGTCGACTTACACACTTATTATATTTACATTTATTCTTAGACCTATAAAAAATACATCGTGTATAGGTTCGCGTAGTGTATAATAATATATTCTTTGTTCTTTGGTATAGGCGAACATTTTACCCTCAATTTGGTTCCGTTATTGTATGACCCTTCTTCGTCCCCTGTTATTATCTTCTATACATATAATAAAACTGTAGAAATGTGAATTCTGTACATTAAAGATATTCAAAAAATAATAAGCAGAGGGTGTTACTACATCGCTATAGAAGCCAAAACTGTGGTTAGTTTTTTGTCTGTCTGTCTGTCTGTCTGTCTGTATGTTTGTTCCAGCATCACACGAAAACTACTTTTCCGATTTGCATACGGTTTTCGCAGATACATTTGTCTGCTTCCAACTTAACATCTGGTGTATAAAATTCCCCTCCCCCACCAAAAAGGGGGTCAGATTTTGTATCAAACATTTTTCTTGGACTTACTACATATTATTTACTGTGTTTTCCAACTTAACATCTGGTGTATTAAATCCCCCCCCCCCACCCCTCTTAAAGTCAAAAGTGGGGACGGTAAGATTTTTAACCGACTTCCAAAAACGAGGATTTTGCACCAGGATTTACTATGGTTCGAAGGTGGTGAACAGAACTCCTTACTCCTTATAGATACATGTTTGGTGGTTTCGGCGTTGTCTTAAGAACTATAATAATAATAATAATAATAATAATTTATTGAATCATCAAAATTAATTACATAATATGTTGCACATTGAAAACACTTACAAGTTAAAATTTGACATTATAATAATTTTGATATTTAAATGTACACTTAAAAGGTAAGTCATCTGTGTCCGAACTAGATCAAGTCTGTATTTCGGACCACAGTGCTCTTCAGTTTGCAATGACTCTATAATTTGGGATAAACAAGTTGTAAGCTACGATTATTTTGACTCATTTAACAGTAATTAAATTAATTCACTTAAATATTACAGCAATATAATTAAGTATGTTAATATGCATATAACTTAAAATTACTTATGTTTAGAATCCATAGTAGATATTTAAATTTACAAAATAAAGGACTTAAATTAATCATTATAAGTAGATTATCAGAATACAAATTAAAAAATTAATACAAACATTGGAGAATAATATAAATTGACAAAAACATGAGCTTAGCTTTAGTTTACAAATATAAAAAACAAAAAGTTATTTCCTACTTAATAGCAGTTGTTCAGTCTCATCATAGGTGAGTTGGTGCAGGAATTTAAATAGTTTTTGTTTACATCTTGATTTGCTTAGAGGGTGTATATTTATTTCTTTATTTATTTTATTATATAGGAATGGACCTAGGAAACAATAGTGTCTATTGACAAAGGCATGTCTATATTTTGGTAGTTCTGCAATAGCCTTGTTTCGTCTTTTAGCTAATTGATCTATATGAAAATGTTGTTTAGTGTGTTGTCTCAAAATTGTCTGCATGATAAACAACTGGCGGACTGATAGTACTTCGGAGGACTGGTATAGTAAGGAAGTGGGATACAAGAAAGGACGAAAGCTGCTTACCTTTAATAGTGATCTCTGAGCAACTTCAAGTGGCTTCATCTTTGTTTTAAAAGTGCCTCCCCAAATTGTAATGCAATATTGGATTATAGACTGCCCTAGTGCTTGATACACATGCTTCATAAGACTTTTAGTAGCGATGTGTCTTAGATTTTTAAAAACATATGTCAATTTTCTAAGTCTTGACGTGAGCATATCAATATGGGCACTAAAAGACAGTGCACTGTCGATAATGACACCTAAATACTTTAGAGATGATACCTGGTTTAAAGGGGAGCACAAACACTTTTTTTCATTGCAACAAGAGTGGGCGGTTAAATTTATGGTGGTATCAAATTCTTTTTGCTTTCGCATAGAGAATGCTATGAATTGTGTTTTACTTGCGTTTAGTGTAAGAAAGTTGTTCTGTAACCAATGGGTGACAAAGTTGAGGCCACATTGAGCAAGCTTAAATAGCATATTTCTGTTTTCGGCAGAAAAAAGAAGCACAGTATCATCCGCGTAAGATATAATTTTTCCGTCTACTAAACTGAGATTACAAAGGTCGTTTAAGTATATTAAAAATAATGTTGGGCCTAATATACTTCCCTGAGGAACGCCATAGCTCACTGGCAAGTCGTCGCTTAGTTCATTTTCAATTTTCACGCTGAAAGAACTGAAAGCATATACTACTATGCAAATTTAATTAATCATCATCATCATCACCACCATTCCACCATACATCCGTGAGTAATCGAGGGAACTCCTCCAAATTTATATGGAAACTTATAATGATTTCGATTTTATGAGAAGTATCCTAAGCATATGCTACCAAAAAGCAATGTTCAGAAAAGTGGTGACCTGATGATGGGAGCCATGAGTAATCGAGGGAACTCCTCAAAATTCAAATGGAAACCTATGTTTTTTTGGTTTCATATGAAGTATTCCAGGCATATGTTACCAAAACTAAAAAGTAAGATTTTGCACCAGGATATACCATGGTTCGAAGTTGGTGAACAGAACTCCTTACTCCTTATAGATACATGTTTGGGGGTTTCGGCGTTGTCTTAAGAACTGAAAGCATATACTACTATGCAAATTTAATTTATCATCATCATCATCACCACCATTCCAACATACATCCGTGAGTAATTGAGGGAACTCCTCCAAATTTATATGGATTTCGATTTTATGAGAAGTATCCTAAGCATGTGCTACCAAAAAGCAAGTATGGGGGTTTCGGAGTTGGTTTAAGAACTGAAAGCATATTATGCTACCATGCAAGTTACATTCATCGTCATCATCATCACTACTACCGGTCACCACACCATGAATTATCTAATTATGACCCTATTATTGTTACTATTAATCGTCTTTAAGAACAAAGCCCGAATTTGTCGAACGATTTAAAAATTATAATGTTATTTCAATGTAAATGACTCGACCTTGGTGTTTAGGTTACCAAGTTAGCAATTTGATTATAAGATCTATGAGGTTAGTTATTCTTAAAATTTATAAGGACGATTTTAGTTATATTATTTGAGCATCCATACTAATATTATAAATGCGAAAGTGTGTCTGTCTGTCTGTCTATCAGTCTGTCTGTTTGTTACCTCTTCACGCTCGAACCGTTGAACTGATTTTGCTGAAATTTGGCATGGAGATACTTTGAATCCCGAGAAAGGACATAGGATAGTTTTTACCCCGGAAAAAGTTAAAGTTTCCGCGCGATAAACGAATTTTGGCGCAACGAAGTTGCGGGGGTCATCTAGCAATGTTGAGTTGTTTTCATGAGTGTAATGATAGAAAGAAAGTCACTGAAAACTTTAGAGCCTTTAAAGACAGGCGTATGAACATTAATTTTATCATTGCTTGATTAACGCCAAGCAATAAGCATATACATACATTAGGTACACAGTGGTATATGCTTAGAGTTGCTTAAGCAATTCTGAAGTAGTGACATCAGACAATGAGTTCTCATAATATAATGAAAGTGTATCCTGGATCCAAAGTCACTAAGCATAACACATTAGTCTGTGCAGAAAACCAGCTTATAAATCACTTAAAAGAGTGAAATTATTATTTTTAACAAAAAATTAAAACCGACTTCCAGGGTAAAAACAATAATAATTTGTAATGAACAAAAAAGTGTTAAATAATTCTTACTCTTTAAAGTGCCTTATGCATAATTCTCCTAAACCTCAACTATTTCTGTACACAATCTACATTATTTTGAAGTCGGTACCAGTCTTAAATATTAAAAATATTTTGTCATAGAACTCAGCATTCTTATCTGGTACCGTCTTCAAAGTAATGTAGATTGTGTACAGAAATAGTTGAGGTTTAGGAGAATTATGCATAAGGCACTTTAAAGAGTAAGAATTATTTAACACTTTTTTGTTCATTACAAATTATTATTGTTTTTACCCTGGAAGTCGGTTTTAATTTTTTGTTAAAAATAATAATGTATCAACTGATGAAGTAGAAATACTTTATATGGCAAAACAACGTTTGCCGGGACAGCTAGTTACGTAATAATTCTGGATATTGTCATAAGTACTTACCTATAATATATTCTGTGTTTTGAAAGTCGATTGTAAAGGCTGGACCTTAACAAACGATAGTCGTCTTTTCGCAACTAAAAATATAAGTATAAAAGTGCCAAATTCGTTGTTGATAAGTTTTATCGCGGGCTTTGAACGCGGCGACCAAATCAAGAAAGTCCGTTATACGAATAATATAATAACACTCCCCACACCGGTTTCGGTGACGGTGGCCGGTTTTCATTGAAACTAGGCCAGGTACGCAGGAGTAATTTTTATAGTGCCCAAGTGTGTGCGCAGTACACAAGAGCACTCTCTATTCCTTTACTCTCATAACCCAGTGGGACGGCAGACCGACACGACTGGCGAGAGATCAGGCGCAGGACCGACTTTTTACATGCCCATCCGACGTGCCTGCATTGTCCTAACCAAACTTGGAAATAATATGTTTCCAACGCGGGAATCGAACCCACGGCCTCCGAGTCAAGAGCGACGCTCTAGACCACTGGACCACGGAGGCGTTTATTTATACGAATATAACGTTACCTAACACCCGAACTTCAACCGGTCGGTGCAGCGTTGTCAGACTTCAGCACGGTTTTTGAGTGCGTGTGACTAGATGTATGCGTATTATAATTGCATATGCTGTTGATAAAAAATGCTATGCAATTATACTAACTTTATCGAGGCAGTCCCCACTCCCCAAGTACCACACATTTTTTTATTTAGTTATTTTATATTGCTCGCATAAAATAACTAAATAAAATCTTTATAAGGTCATATATTATTGTCTCTTAAGTTCAGTGATCTTACCGTGAGGAGTGAAGACATAATTATTATATCGTTCATGAAGGTATACCAAACACGCCTTGGCATCAATATTATGGATTATAGCTTTATCAATAAGGGTATATCTATAATATTCTTTATACTATACAGGGTGTAACAAAAATCTACACTATATACATATACTATTTAAATAAAGAGGAAAGATTTGATTTTTTGTTTGTTTATTTGTTTGTTCCGAATAGGCTCCGAAACTACTGAACCGATTTAAAAAATTCTTTTACCATTGGAATCCTACATTATTTCTGCTGAACATAGGCTAAATTTTATTTTGGAAAAAAAATAGGGTTCCGTAAGATATTTAGGTTTTCGGACGCAAGGTGTAAAAAATCAACTAGAAAAGTTACTTATTCTGCCTAAACTATAAAAGATAGAACCATAAAATGTTCTAAATAATTGTAGATCTTAAAAATATCTACAAAAAAGTCCGCGACACACTATACCTATGTCGAGTGAGGCACAATAACCATTTTTTTATTTAAAAATCTTGAATTTTTTTTGTACTACATTTGAAGGCGTTTATTTTACTTATGCTGTTAATCCTTATCAAAATAAATTACTTTATCACTATGAACAGTTTATTTAGATAATATTTGGTCTTTGAATGATTAAAATTTGACGTTTGGTTTTGAAATTATGGCGAAATTAAAATATTATTGGGCATCACCAAGGCGGGGGTGCGCGTGGTTTTTTCTTTAATACGAAAAGTACTGATCCGATTTGCGTACGGTTTTCTCAGATCTGTGTTTTCCAACTTAACATCTGGTGTATAACATTTTTCCCCCTCCTCTCTTAGGGGACAAAGAGGGGGTAAGATATGTATCAACTGATGAAGTAGAAATACTTTAAATGGCAAAACAACGTTTGCTGGGACAGCTAATAAGTGATAATACTTTAGGGTGTGTACGTGTTCCTTGTAGAGAGTTCACTGTGAAAGTAGCAGCGCTGAAAGACCAAATTTTTTTTTTCACTTTTGTATGGGGAAACTTGTGACGCTCGGGCCTCGGGCCCATACAAAAATGAATAAAAATTTTCTTCTTTCAGCGCTGTTACTTTCACAGTGAACTCTCTACAAGGAACACGTACACACCCTAAAGTATTATCACTAATTTAATTTTTGTAACACACTGTATATAAAGTAAATAAAATAGTTATTATATTATAATATAGCTAAGAGTTTGTCGTTCGACCTCGGTGTATGTGGTTAGCCTTAAATAAACCTCATTGCGAACAAAACGGCCTACGGCCTACCGCCTACCAGATGCGCTCTACTTGCTTTATGCTTACCGATTATATCTCCGCATTTAGATTACCAAACGTTTGGTAGAAGTAATTATGTAGATTCAAGGAAAGCATAAACAACATTATAATTTAAATTTATAATCCGGCAAGTGAGAGTCGCGGACCGAAGGTTCCGTAGTCCGTACTATTGTAGACTGTAGTACTTTGTGAATATTTCAAGTGCGTTTTAGACAAAAAATATTGGCTAAGTTTATTTTAACGGAAGGGACAACAATTATGAAAGTCCCCGTTTTTTTTTCAGGGTAAAAACGGGGTAAAGCATATATATTATACTAGCTGTCCCGGCAAACGTTGTTTTGCCATTTAAAGTATATTTTCTACATCATCAGTTGATACATGTTTTACCCCCTCTTTTGTCCCCTAAGAGGGTGTGGGGGGGAAGGTCATACACCAGCTGTTAAGTTGAAAAACACAGTTAATACCTAATATGAAGTAAGTCCACTAAAGAAAAAAGTTGTATACAAAATCTGACCCATCTTTGGTCCCCAGAGAGGGTTGAGAGGGGAGGGGGGGAGGATTTTTATACACCAGATGTTGAGTTGGAAGAAGACAAATATAATACATCTGTGAAAACTGTGAAAAATCTGTGAAAACCGTATGCAAATCGGATCAGTAGTTTTCGTGTTAAAGAAAAAAGTTTGATACAAAATCTGACCCCTCTTTTGTCCCCTTAGAGGGGTGGGGGGAAAAATTTTATACACCAGATGTTAAGTTGGAAGAAGATAAATATATCTGCGAAAACCACATTCAAATTGGATCAGTATTTTTCGTGTGATGCTGGAACAAACATACAGACAGACAGAAAGAGTGACAGACAGACAGACAGACAGACAAAAAACTAACCACATTTTTGGCTTCTATAGCGATGTAGAGACAAAGGTGTAATTTCGGGTGTCATTTCATATCTTTTATGTACAGAATTTTCATTTCTACAACAGAATATTGTCTTCCCCCGCACGCGCTTTGGTGACCCCCACTATCGTAATATTTTAATTTCGCCATAATTTCAAAACCAAACGTCCAATTTTAATCATTCAAAGACCAAATATTATCTACATAAACTGTACTTAGTGATAAAATAATTTATTTTGATAAGGATTAATAGCGTGATTAAAATATATCCGTTTAAATGTAGTCCAAAAAAAATTCAGGATTTTTAAATAAATAAATGGTTATTGTGCCTCACTCGACATAGATAGGTATAGTGTGTCGCGGACTTTTTTGTAGATATTTATAAGATCTACAATTACTTAGAACATTTTATGGTTCTATCTTTTATAGTTTAGGCAGCGTACGCAAAATAAGTAACTTTTCTAGCTGATTTTTTACACCTTGCGTCCGAAAAACTCAAATATCTTACGGAACCCTACTTTTTTCCAAAATAAAATGTAGCCTATGTTCAGCAGAAATAATGTAAGATTCCAATAGCAAAAGAATTTTTCAAATCGGTCCAGTAGTTTCGGAGCTTATTCGACTCAAACAAACAAATCTTTCCTCTTTATAATAGTAGTGTAGATGTAGATATTATACAGTGTGTTAGTGTAAACACCGTTATCCTTGAAACCATTTCATTGGCTCATTTGATGGTTTCAAAGATAACGATGTTTACACTAACATCTTGTACGTAAAATTTAATATTATATTATTATAATTTATAATATAGGATTTTCATCGCTGAATCATATTGTGTATCGGCAATTCTATACGTCATTTATTTCGTTATCGTTACTTTATCGCTTCGTTATTGTACTTATTTCGTCTGAGCCGAGAACATCAGACCCAGTAGCACAATTATTAATAGTCGCGATAAGCGCCAGTGTCGAGGTGCCAAAGCGTGACACACTTCTGCGAGTCAAGTTTATCGCTCTGTTAAAATTGGCTACTTAGTCAAATTACATTCGTTTATTTAAAATAGAACAAAATACGTGTAACACTCGACGGCTGCCGTGGTAAAGCTATACGTAGAAAGATTTTACTTTTACCACCAACGAAGCGAATTATCACCATAATAAATGGTACTTTTATAGGAAGTCATTAGCTTTGTCCACACTGTGCCTTTTTTTGTTCATCAAGGGCATACGTTATAGCGCAGTCAACGTGAGGCATGCCTGACGCGCGTTGAAATCGTAGCGCTCGCTATGACACTTTTCTTTCAACGCGGGTGGATTTTGACGCATTAAGTTATTGAATTGAAAAATGCATAATGTGGACATAGGTATTAGTCAAGTCTTGCGGTGCCAATTAATATGATCAATATTCGCTGTGAGTAATTATTATTTTCAAACAAAACAATGACAAACTATTGTTTATTGTTTTTGTATCTTGGCTTATTGCCAATGATACGGTAAAATGCATATTATATAATTTATTATTATTTAAGCAAAACGAATGTTTATAGGCAAGTACACAGTTTCTCGGCAATAGCTGAATGCATTTTGTTTTAATTTAAGCAAACCCTCGCGAACGTTAGCGGTTGCCATTATCTGCCATTATTAACATCAAGCAAAAAATTGTTGTTTATTAGCCCCGGTTTGGTTCGTTCAAGTCATCGCTCATCTATAAAGGTTAAAGATGATAAATTAAGTAGCTCTGCGGGCCTAAAATCAAAAATGGTCGCTTTGTGGAATCATGAGATGACTCACAATATGATTCATTTTTTTTTAATCGCAAAATGCAACTCTGCTTGCAATTCATATCTGTATTTTTGTACTGATTTGACATATTTTGTCAGTTTAACAGTTTTGACAATTCATTTGCTGAATTGATTGAGAGGAATTGCTTAAATGTGACCATTTTAGCCCCGCTACCTGTCACTGATTCGGATAGTTTTTATTATTCGTAGGATTCGGATTTCGGATACATTTAACTAATTTCAATGTCATTAACTCATTGAGTAATTACTGTAGTAATTATTGTGTAATTATCTTGAGTGAACAATTAGGGTTCAATGGGTAGCACATGTTATAGGTATAATATTATAATAATATATACATATTCGTTAGTAAAATATTTCTACGTTGTGTTGTTCTCAAATAGGCAAATACGACAGTTCACAAAATTGACTAAATCTGCAAAATGTGCCCCATACTCTACAGGCTATAGGCTCTACAAAAGCTAAAAGAATTCGAAATGCTTCTAACTGTATGACATGAAAAAAATCTATTTCGATTTTCTGACTTCTTGTAATAAGCTAAACGTCCGAAAAAATAAAAACAAACTGTGTCTGTATAGTGACTAAAATAACGAATAATTTCTGAATAAACATGAAAAAATATAATAATACCTACGTATCTATTTAAACTAGATAACGCCCGCAACTCCGTTGCGCCAAAATTCGTTAATCGCGCGGGAACTGTACATTTTTTCGGGACCAAAGTATCCTACGTATTTTCCCGGGACTGGATATTTTAATATCTAGTTTCAGCAAAATCGGTTCAGCCGTTTGTGCGTGAAGAGGCATCAGAATTCAGAGTTCAGACAGTTAAACAAACATTTAAAATATATTATTAGTATGGAAGTATAATATCATAAGCCATGGTACATATAACATACTACACGTGGCTCTTGAGTTACTGATAAAAAATGAATGGATACGAATTTAAGCGTTTCTGTAAATTCTACTCCCAAGGGGGTGAAATAAGGGTTGAAAGTATGGAAGTCCGTAATTTCTTGAGTTATAAACATGAAGCTTTATTTTTGGGCTACTGTTAAAAACAAAAACATACTTATTTAAGCATTTCTGGAAAACCTACCCCTAAAGGGGTGGAATAGGGGTTGAAGGTTTGAATGAAAGACCGTATTACTTGAGTTATATACATGAAACTTTATTTTTGGCCTACTGATTAAAAATGAATGGATAGGTACGTATTTAAGCCTTGCTGTAAATTCTACGCCCAAAGGGGTGAAATTAGGGTTGAAAGTTTGGAAGTCCATCATTTAAAACATCAAGAGATTAGAAACATGTATTAACGATTGCGTTTGACGTTTGCTTAAATAGGGTCCCGTTTTTACCCTTTATATAAGGAACCACAAAAGGGGGAAAACTATCCAATATTCATTTTTGTTATTAAACTTTGTTAACGCGGACGAAGTCGCGGGCAACAGCTAGTTTATAATAATTAATAAGGTTTGAAATAATTTCAATTGCGGCAATAGAACAATACGAAGACGCCACTCGAAGTTCAAGTTTATCTGAATTGACTCATACCTCGCAATCTATTACGAAACTAGTGGGAAACGTCCAGATAATTAGATAAATAACCGCTCGTTACTTCGCTATGATCTCTGTGATGTTTACAAATTGTATATTTTCCTATTGCCGTACTTCGCGTTCTTGGATGTTTCATTTTAAAAATGGCGAGAATAGTCATTGATTTTAAATGTTTTTTGCAAAATTAAATTTGTGAGTAATATGTTCCGGCAAAAAACGGAGATAATTAAGCTTACATTTTGAGAATGGTACTTACCATTGTCAAAAGTGGGTATGCTTGTGTAAGCCATACACGCTACGGTCTACCGAAGATGTGCACCTGTGCACCTCTCCGGTAGACCGAGGTGCAGGTGCGCCTGCGCAGGCTCAAAAAACTGCACAGGGGGGCTATTACGACCTCTTATATCCAGCCAGTTTCCAGCCAGTTTACAGGCCGTGTCTATGCAACGGCCTGTAAACTGGCCTGTAAACTGGCTGGATATAAGAGCTCGTAATAGCCCCCCAGGTCTATTCCCACACACATTCCGGTCTACCTGCGCAGGCATACCTGCACAGGTGGACCTCTCCGGTTGACCGTTGCGTGTATGGCAGCCATAGCCCATAACTCATATGGTTTATGATTCACAAAAAATTTTATTTTTTCAGTAACACAAGTAAACAAGCTATATTATACCGCAAGGTCTGACAAGTTTCTTGCGTATTATATCATAATTCATATCAATTTATGTTCCCAGCTGTCCCATTATTGTGCCATGTCGGTCACAAGTACTAAGCAAATCGTTATATCGACCTATGCGAAGAACAAAGTTCTATTTGAATATATCACCAAACTACTTTTATTGTATTTTTTACTGTTAACGGACCTCTATATTTCACCAAAAAAATAAAAATTTAAAAATATTACGTAGTTCCGAAGATAGCAGTCGAACAAAGGCTTATTTAGTTTGGCTCTCCAAAGAACAATGTCCCAGCTCCATATGTGTCGTTAACCACTGTCCGGTGCAGTGCGAGCGCAGCGCACGGTGTGGGTGACATCGACAGATGTGATCATGTTCTACGAAGACAAGGCTGCGCGCACGCCTCTGCGAAAATTAGCTGAGCATACGTATTTTTCCATAAATGTAACTATATTTTCCTGTTTAAAATGAAACCAACACGCTCGAAACGCATCCTAAATATGCTATTTAAGTCGCATAGTGAAAATAATGATTGTGCTGCGATAGACTCTACTGGGATAAATAATAGAGAAATTGATATTCCTGGTAAGTGAGTTAAACTTTAGTTATTTAGGTTAATAATTGAATTAGATACATATGTATAGATTACTCTCAAATGGTTTTTTCTTATATTTTTTGAATAGATATTTTTGTAAAGCCAAAAAGTCAGATGAACGGTTCCATATTCAAATAGAACTTTGTTCTATGGAAATTATTAGATTTTATTTAAAAGTGTAAAAATGGATTTTCAATTCATTCAGTCTTTAAAAAAAATTATTAAATATTATGATAATCAATGAGTTTTGTGTATTTTTTTATACTTGTTGCTTTATTAGTCGGAAGTTATGTATAAAATATAGGGTCTATATGCAAATGTTACTTTGTTTGAGGGAACTCGTTTTGAAATCGTGAGGTCTATTTATAAATGAAATCTTGTTCTAGGTTTATTACATTCAGATAAGCCTTTGTTCTACTTAAAAACTATTTAAATCTCAATAACAATTAATTTTTTATACATTAAATATTAGTACAATAAAAAATTATATCTATTTCCACTTTTTTTGTTTTGTTAATTGTAACGATGTTTTATTTTCATTCATTTTTGTTTTCAGAAAGTGTTGTATAGTAAGACCTCGGGACGGCCAGATTTTCCTCATATTTTTACAAAAGTTGAAAGCTTACCTGTTTATGACCTTACATGGGTAAGAACGACGAGCAACTATGAAGTTTCGGTCGCGGTTACTTTCAGAGTTTAGGAGGTATCCAGTTCTGAAGGGCTACCTGACCTTCAAGAAAGACTAAAGCTCAATTTCATAGCATAGATTATTCACGGTAAGTGGAGGAATCTTGTCTTCCAGTGCCGAACATATTTTTTTAAATTTGCTTCCGACTGCCATTCACCCACAAAGTCTAATATTATGTTCTATAAGAAAGTTTAAGAGTGTCTGGCAATGGGAAGCAAAGTTGTCAAAAATGTCCGGCACTAGAAGACGAGATTCCTCCACTCACCGTGAAGAACGTAAGCTATGAAATTGAGCTTTACTCTTTCTCGAAGGTCAGGTAGCCAGCCCTTCAGGACTGGATACCACATAAAGTATCCGCGACCGAAACTCCATACTTGCTAGTCGTTCTCACCTCTGTAAAAGTCACAAACAGGTAAACTTTCAGCTTTTCTCATAAAGTACAGTCATATTCTGTATCACCACTACCACAGGCGGTTGAAAATATTGCATGTCGGTAATAAAATTTGGAATAAGAATTTCTGAATTAAAGTATCGTGGAGGAAGTTTTAGAGAAGTACTCGTGGATAATTCACAACCTTACAAGCTGTTGTATAAAATATATAATATTAACGAAATACCGTAGACTACAAACCGATTTTAATATGCTCTAATACCCGCCGTATGGCGTTTCTTCAGTACTAATCTTAGAGCAAGCTTACAAAAAGCCATTAAATTTATCTAAAGGTAAACATTAGGGTCTGATGCGTTTACTTGATTCGGGAATAATATACAGAAGATAATAGCGAAGATACAGAAGAAAATATGAAAAAAAAGTGGAAAAATATTTGAAAGTGCTCATCTCACAACCTACTGGAGCAATTTTTATACCTACCGTACCCCTACCCTACCTACCTTACCTACCCTTAAAACCCGTGCCCTTAAAAATGTCGTGACTCGTGACCCAGGGAAACACGAATTCATTTTATATAATTATATTATACTTACCTACCTAGTACCTACCTAGTAAAAGCTCTATGATTTTTTTGGTCCTTTGAGATTACGTACTTACCTAACCTAAGATTTTTTTAATATAAAAAATAATTTTACACGCATGATTCAGTGCTATTTTTTGATTATAATATTATATATTTTTATGAAACATGGTGTTATAAAAACGATTATAAAATTAATTACCTAAGAATAATATGTTGCATGACTGTGATTAGTGATTAGTGGTTACGTAATAAATAATTTTTATTTTTTAATCGCTCATTTTATTGTGTCTTTCTATACCCTTCAACAAATAAAACCGTTTTAGCGATCAGACTTTACATAGAATAAAGTTTTAATTACACTTGGTACCAGCACTCTTTCCAAGAACAAGGTTTCATTTGCATATATGACACACATTTATACAGAGATTTCCGCAGTAAATGGTCATATGTGCATATATAAACGGCATTTTTTTTAAATAATGGGTATTAATTTATTATTGTGATAAAAATCAATGCAAAATAATGTTTTATTTGTTTATTAAAATAATCAAGTATAAAGAACTACTGAAAAAAAAGTTATAGCCAAATTTAAATAGGACCAACTTTATATCGCTCTCCTGTAAAGTAGAGATTTTGCAAATGTGACTTTGTTCTTTGCATAGGTCGATATTACTACAATGCTAACAACAAACGTGAGTCTGACGATAATAACCGAAATTACTTAACTACATGATAAGGTAAAGCACGAAGCGCATTACACATGACATGAAGGTCTTATCATGTTAAGATAGGGCTTTACGTCATGGCTTGTTGTTGGAAAACGCGTATTTAGAACCCTTTTTACCAACCTCCAAAAAGGAGGCCGTTCTTTTTTGTCTGGGGACGCGATATACAGATATAGAGACAAACTTTTGGTATTTGTTATATAGCACGATTTTGCGCTAGTAAGTATAATATTATTATTAATAATATGTCGGAAGTAGCAAAAGCTTTAAGATTGAGCTGATTACATTCTCGATTCGATTCTGATTCTGTCGGGAGTAAGGCAGGGTTGCTTCTGGCCCCAGCTGTGTAGTGTGTAGAGACTAAATCATCGCAATATACAGTGTGAAATTTTAATGGTTGTTTTCCCGCAGTATAATGATTCTATCTTAGTAGTACAATAGATTTGTAAAGTTTTTTTTTTTGTTCAAATCAAAAAAAAAAACGGTCGGGTCCATACTAACTCGCGCCTATCGGCATAAAGTTTCCATAGTACGTCATACAAAATATTTTTTATTTTCAAAAAATAACATGCATGGTTCGATAGTACTACTATATGTAAATCGGCTGCGGGAAAAGAACCACTAAAATTTCACGTTGTATACGAAATACGAATCTGTGAAGCAGGACTAAAAAAACACTAATATTACGAATAGTTTTAAAAACCAGGGGGGTGAGCCAAAATGTTTTCGTTTTCGCTTCGTTATAGAATCGCCGATGAAAATGTATGGAATTGACATAAGCGTTCGTTAATATGACGTTGACGTTCGACTCGTCTTATGTCAATTCCATACATTTTGATCGGCGATTCTATAACGAAACGATAACGAAAAAGTTTCGGCTATAGGCCCAGGACCAGTTAAGCCTCAAATACCAGTGTAATGTCACGTAGACCTTCCGAATGCATTAGATTCTTAATGATCATTGACTGCATAACGACTTAATATCCTAAATGCAGCTGTTATTGCACGTGGCGGGTGTATAACCGCATAATAGCTTGCCGACCGGTTTGCGGCGGTAGTGCGTAGAATGGCCCGACACAACTTTATTCAAATCTATATGTTGTCTATGATAATATTAATACGTATTACGTGATAATACGTGACTCGTGACTCGTGAGCAACAAACTTTGGACCCCTTTTGACCAAAAATGCGAAAACGTAGATGCATGAAATTTAGCACAGTTATAGTTAATATACAGGAGAAGGAGTGCCTTGTTTTAAATTATGCTTTTATCCAACTTTTATCATATCTTATTTTAATAAATAAAACATTACACACAGCTACTATGTGCACACTATGATAATTATTTTGACACACACATTAATACCATTAATAGTTGTTATAGCGGCAACAGATATACACAATCTGTGAAAATTTCAGAAGAATAGCTATAGCGGTAGTAGAGTAACGGTAGCTTGAGATACAGCCTGTAGACAGACAGACAGACAGCGAAGTCTTAGTAATAGGGTCCCGTTTTTATACGCTTTTTATTAGCTTCAACTGTATATATTTGTTTGTAACCGACTTCTTTGGGCGCAATTTTGACCCACTTTAAACGGCCAGATTTCGTTCAAACTTTGTAGATATTTTATCGAGGACCGATGACAATACACTAACTTGATATACTTAAGTAATTATTCCATTTTTCAATTTGTATGTCTGTAACCGACGTTTTATACAGGGTGCAATTAAACCTTCCTGCCAATTTTTTTCCAGGGCTTAGGTATTATTAGGAGAGTCCATTTAACAAAAAAAAATTGGGTGTTATATTTTTTTTATTTACATATTTTATACCATTTAAATCGTTGCAGAATGGTCACTCGCGGCGCGGGGGAATGACCGAAGGTAACGCGGGGGGGAGGCGCGCGCGCGGGGTCACATCACGCGCGGGCGATGCGTCGTCGTGTCCATTAATTGTAGTGTTTTTTAGGATAACTTTCGGAAGCATTTCTCAACATTTTAGTACTGAGTGATTATGAAAGAAAAAATACGTGTATTTTTATTTTTAACAAGGATCAATATATTAAAATTTGGCAGGAAGGTATAATTGCACCCTGTATAAAAAGCGTGTTTTTAGTTTTTTTTAACTATTAAGTACTTATTACTTGAAAAGCTTGCATGTCTCGGTTCATTACCAAGGACAAAATGTAATTATGTTTCATCATCCTAATTGGAAAGGTTTTTACCGCAGCTCAATAATTATTATTTATTATGTTACAAATGTAACGACCACTTAAAGTTAATTGCAGCTCGTTTTCTCGTTATCCGGAAAAACGTAGCGCCATTCAAGGAAAATGTATTTTCTTGTCGCAATCTTGCATTCGTGTTATTTAGAATATCTAAATAAGCATGAAGTTCGTTGACTTGAATACAAAATTTAGGAGGTGAAAGATAAATATAATCCTTAGAATAATATTATGTAGAAATAAAAAGTCGGCCAAGTGCGAGTTGGACTCGCGCACGAAGGGTTCCGTACCGGTATAGAACGAAATTAGACAAAAAATTGTGTTTTTTGTAAGGAAGCCTTAAATATTTATTTTATTTAAATTTTATTATTATAATTATTAAAGTAAAAATATTATTAAGGATTTTGTGAAATTTTCAAGTGCCTAGCTTTTACCATTATTGATTATGAGCAAAAAAGGCCAAAAAATCAAGTTTCTTGTATGCGAGCCCCCCCCTTTTTTTTTTAAAGAAGGCAGGTCGCTGTAGCCCTGACGTCACTGCGACCCATAAGGATCTATTGTGACTCCTTCGCATTAGAGTATCATCCCCAGCCCAATACTGCTCATAAATTGAACGATGTGGTTGGGGTTGGTGTCACGAATTTCCTCTGTGGATGAGTATTCGTGGCGACCAAGATGCCTGTTCCTGCTCTGTAGTAGAGCAGGACAGTTGAGGAGAAGGTGAATAGGTGTCTCATCCTCCTCCTCACAGAATCTGCAAGTCGTTATGCTACAAATACCCATTCTGTTTAGGTGTTTGTTGAGCTTGCAGTGCCCAGTTGGGCTTCTGGTAAGAATTCTTAATTGGTTCCTACCCAAGGTGAGCACTAATTCTGCCCCCCCCCCCCTTTATTTTATTTTTAGTATTTGTTTTTATAGCGGCAACGAATATACACAATCTGTGAAAATTTCAAAAGTCTAGCTATAGCGGTTCTTGAGATACAGCCTGGAGACATACGGACAGACGCATAGACATCGAAGTCTTAGTAATAGGGTAACCGTTGTTACCCTTTGGGTACGGAACCCTAAAAAACAAAAAGAAAAAGATTAAATCATAGATGTAATCTTCAAGGTTAATCATGGACGTAGAAAAAAAGGCGGATGGAGTCTTATACACATAACACAGCTCTGCACTGTGTCTTCAGAGTCGGCCAGGCTGACTGCATGTGTAACAAGGTCCGCACGCACACATTCTTACGCTAGTCGGCCATTTGACAGCAAACATGAAGAATGAAGATTGAAGACAGTCGTCTGTTTGCTGGCCGACTAGCGTTAGAATGTGTGCGTGCGGACCGTGTACATGCAGTCAATCTGCCGGCCTAGCATACGCCAACGAGATATCTCTCTCTACATGTTTCTCGATATTTGATAGTTTGTATCTTTATCTCTATTGACCCTAGTATGACAAACATTTCTTCTCGCGTAGATCTATCATCGAAATAACACATTTTTATAGAGTTTTGTCGTGATAATGTCGAGATTTTGATATTATGAGACGAGTAGTTTTTAATTATCTCGAGAGTGAGATATCTCGTTGGCGTATGCTAGGCAGGCAGGACGACTCTGTGCGCCCATCGTGGAGTCTTCCGACCGCTGGCGGGGTCGCGGATGTGTGTATCGTTCCCGTGGCCCCGTCAAAAGGCGGCGTGGCGGAAGATGGGGGGGGGGTTTTAGTGGGTATACCGTGGTCTCATCAGCTACGGGAGTCCCACATCACCGCTCGGGGCGCCCCCTGCGCCTGGGTGGTATGCGTAATGCATTTCCCCCTCCGGGAAAAAAAAAAAAAAGAAAAAAAAAGGCAGGACGACTCTGAAGACACAGTGCTGTGTATAATAAGACTTTAGACTCCGTCTGCCTTTTTTTCTACGTTCATGGGGTTAATTTATGTTTTTTTAATAAAACAAAACGGTCGAATAACGTCTAAATAACGTGTGCAATTTCATAACTCATAATTCAACAATAAAATTGTTTTTGTTTCAGGTCAGAAGCGGATACTAAAGAATGTTTCCGGTCTGTTCAAATCCGGACAAATGACAGCTATCATGGGTCCGTCCGGTGCCGGAAAGTCCTCCCTTTTGAATGCACTTACCGGCTTTTCGTAAGTGCTTTGCACAACTTACTAATGGACTATCAAAGAATTTTATTCATGAATAGATAGCAGACCTAAGTAATTTGGATGCGTTATGTCGAGCTCAGGCTATAGATCCCTTAAACTGAAATTTAATTGACATAACCCTAGTATGCATAAGGGTTGGTTTGTAAAATATAAAAATATAACAATATACTCTATGATTGATGCATTTTGCATCCTAAATTATTATAAACCACTATATGTCATTAATTTTAGAATACGAGTGATAATAATTGGCTTATTAGGTTTTAATGCCTTGAAGATCACGATCCTTAGGTCATAAAGTAAAGCATTTTATGGCCTGTTATTTTTAAGTATCGGAGAGTACCCCGATTGTATAAGTTAAGTAGTATTTCAACAAGTAATACACTTTTCAGACATAATAATAACTCCCACACCGGTTTCGGTGACGGTGGGCGGTTTCATTGAAACCAGGCCAGTTAGTACTTACGCAAGAGTCCAATTTTGTGCGCGGTACACAAGAGGACTCTCTATTCCTTTTACTCTCATAAGTCATAACTCATAACCAAGTGGGTCGGAAGACCGACACGACTGGCGAGAGATCAGGTGCAGGCGTCAGGACCGACATTTTTACATGCCCATCCGACGCACGGATCATCTTACTTCAATCACGTGATCAGCCTGCAATCTGCATTGGCCTAACCAAACTTGGAAATAACAAGCCTAGTCAAGAGGCACGCTCTAAACCACTGGACCACGGAGGCGTTTCTCAAATTAATTACTTTTTTTTCAAATTACTTTTCAGACAAGAAGGTGTAAAAGGGACAATACGAGCGGGAGATAGAGTACTGAAAATGGGTGAAAAGGACGAACAGCTATTTAAAGAGTACCGTCGTATGTCCTGTTATATCCTCCAGGACGACCGACTGAACCCAATGTTCACTGTGAATGAACTTATGAATTTCGCTGTTGATCTCAAACTTGGTTCCTCTCTGACGGAAGAATTTAAACAATCTGTGGTAAGTAAGTATTCCAATGAGTAATTCTAATGAAGAAATTCGATGAAGATATTCGATTTTAAATTTCATTACAAAAAAGGTAAAAATGCAACATAAGTCGCAAAAAAAATTTGTGATGTTTATGGACCTAATGATCGATATCAAAGATGCATGTCGCTCTGGTCGCCCTGTTATGGACAAAACTGATGCCATTTTTGAATAAAACCGGCCAAGTGTGTGCGAAAGTTCGGTTTCGGTTTCGGCTGAAAAATCAGTTTCGGTCGGACACTAATCCTTATCAAAATAAATTATTTCATCACTAACGTTAACTGGACGTTAATTGGTTTTGAAATTACGGCGAAATTAAAATATTACGATAGTGGGCGTCACCAAGGCGGGGTGGTTTTTTTCTTTAACACGAAAACTACTGATCCGATTTGCATACGGTTACGGT
Organism: Plebejus argus; assembly: GCA_905404155.3. Classification (NCBI taxonomy): domain Eukaryota; kingdom Metazoa; phylum Arthropoda; class Insecta; order Lepidoptera; family Lycaenidae; genus Plebejus; species Plebejus argus. The sequence goes on along the minus strand of FR989929.1, from coordinate 4,372,106 downwards.
TTTCTCAACATCTGGTGTATAACTCTCCCCCCCCCCCAACCCTCTCTGGGGACCAAAGAGGGGGTCAGATTTTGTATCCAACTTTTTTCTTTAGTGGACTTACTTCATATTGTTAACTGTGTTTTCCAAATTAACATCTGGTGTATAACATTTTCCCCCTCCCCTCTTAGGGGACAAAAGAGGGGGTAAGATATGTATCAACTGATGAAGTGGAAATACTTTAAATGGCAAAACAACGTTTGCCGGGACAGCTAGTATACTATAAAATGGGAAGAAACTTTTTCCCCAACCTAATATGTGGGCCTTATGAATATTGTAATTAATATCGTATATTAAACTTGGTATACCTGTATTTTGTTTTGCGTATTTCCGAACTGGTTTAACTATTAATATTTGCGTGTAACTAATAACTATGTATAATATTAAAAGTTTTTAGTAATATTTCAATTTCTAAAGTATAATTATATTTTACAATACCGTAATTTAATGTACGCTTATAAACTATACTCGCCACAATATTTTGTAGACATTATAATATTAGAGCTATTTTTGTCTACAAATAAATAATTCCTTTGTTTTAATTTATCACATTACTCATGCTTACGTCAACCAAACAGCATTTAAAATAAAATAAGATACGTAAACAAGATTCCTTTCAATTAATTCTTGTTTAAATTATTTATAAAATTGTAAATTCCTTTTGATAATGATTCTTATAATTAATATTATTATAATAATATTATGTACTACAATCAACTACTTATACAGGGTGTAACAAAACTTTAGGGCTTGAGGTGTGTATAACGTGTTCCTTGTAGAGAGTTCACTGTGAAAGTAGCAGCGCTGAAAGACCAAATTTTTTTTCACTTTAGTATGGGCAAGCGCCCCAGCATAACGAGATTCCGCATACAAAAGTTAAAAAAAAATTTGGGCTTTCAGCGCTGCTACTTTCACAGTGAACTGTCTACAAGGAACACATCCTAAAGTATTATCACTTAGTTTTGTTACACCTTGTATATATATTCAACACTACAGCTAGATGACGCTTGGCCAATTGGTTAAAATTTAAATTAACTGCGGTGACCATTACTTTAGTGCTATTATTACACAAGCGTAATGAAAACAAGCAGATTAATTGTATTCTAACTCATTTGAACACAATTGCAATAAATAACTTGGTGATGCACTACTTAATCCCGTAATTAATATTAGTTTAAATTTTGATTCACATACGAATGTGCTCCCATAATTTCTGTCTCTTTAATAATACGTCGTCTTGTAACGTATATTTACGAAAAATATCTGAATACAATCACAAAACACCGGTTCGTTGACGCCATATTGTAAACAAAATGCACCTAGCGCCGTGGTGGTGAACGCCGAACTAATTCAATCAAACGGCGGCTTTTGAATCAGCTGTAGTGTTGAACGTTTAGAGCGACTTCAATATTCAATTAAAAAGCTACGCGTGTGATTGAATGGCGTTGTTCAGTCAAAGGGCTAGCTGTTTGATTGAACGGCTACTTAAACCAGTTGGCTGCGACATATACACTATACAGAGTGGATTTTTACGTAGCAGATAAAATTTAAAAACTTTAGGAGATAGTAAAGATGGTGAAGGTGAAGTTCGATTTTATGTTTAACTACAGAATATTATTTGATAAATTATTGACTTCCCTAGTCGGTAGTAAACCTATAGTATTAGATTAGCCCTCACACTATACTTGTACTGATCGATTACGTAGGTATACCAAAAGTCATTAGTCAGTCCATCGATCCTGTATATTTTACCACCATATTTTTCTAACATACTAAAGGCAGTTGACGAATCTTTGTCATTTGGTCGATTTATGGCTAGTTGTGACTTGTGAGTTGTGACTGTAATCTGTCGGCTGGATGATACATAGTTAAAAAATTGCTTCGACTTCAATTATACCGCATATTAAAAACTTATTTTAAACAGTAATTGTTTATTGATTTACCCTAAAATATAATATGTACTATGTAGTGCTGATAACTTTTTATTATTGTATGAAGAATATTTTAGTAGCAATTTAAAGTTTATGGTCTTCCAAGAGTTAGGGATAAAGGTAAAGTTTTATTGTTTTGCATTTTTAATGACTCGAATGAATTAAGTATGCGAATAAAAAGTGTATAAAATGTACACACTAACAAGTACAACTTAGATGATTTATGCTCGGTTTTATAATTTACATACAAAGGAAGATAGGTTTTCGTTAATTATGAATTACATAATATTATAATTTTATGTTATCACATCACAATGGTTCCGAGTGCCATTCCCCTAACGGAGATGCCGCGCCGTAATTTACCGTATTTAGAGCCTTATAAACTCGTAAGTCGTAATTTGAAGGTTCCAAATTTATAATAAAAAAAATGCGGCAATAATGTTCAGTATATCAGCACTTCTTTCCCCGTTATTAATTCCCCTTTTTAGGGTTCCGTAGCCAAAATGGCACGTCCGTCCGTCCGTCCGTCCGTCCGTATGTCACAGCCACTTTTTTCCGAAACTATTAGAGCTATATTATTGAATATATTGAATATTTTTTTCATCTAACCTATGCGTGTGGGATATCTATGGATAAGTCTCCAAAAATCATATTGAGGTTTCTCATATCATATTTTTGTAACCTGAATAGTTTGCGAGAGAGACTCTTCCAAAGTGGTAAAATGTGTGTCCCCCCCCCCTCTAATTTCTAAAGTAGGGGCATGATAATTCTAAAAAAAATGTATGATGTAGATTACTATAAAAACTACCAACGAAAATTGGTTTGAACGAGATCTAGCCAGTAGTTTTTTTTATACGTCATAAATGGTAAACCTTAATCTAAATTTCATTAAATCGACTGAAATATGAAAATAAATCAAAAACCTTGTAATTTCATAAAAATAAACCTTATTGCTGCTGCGGAACCCTTCATGGGCGAGTCCAACTCGCACTTGGCCGCTTTTTTTGTTTATTATACTCTTGATATCAGCTTCCAAAGTAATACCGATTTATTATAAAATAAAATTAAGAAATTTAAAAAAACCCCCGCCAAAAAACTTTAAAAAGTAATGAAATAACATTTCCTGACTTTAAGTTTAAATCATTCCTAAGAGTAAAGTAATATTTTAGTCCATAATTATTGTTGTCACGGTGTGTTGGGGGACCGCCAAGTAAACTACCACAACAGCGACTTTTGCATTTTGTATCGCCATAATAGTCGCTGATTCTCTCGATTCGGGTCGCTGTGAATAGACCCTCTTATGTGAAATCAAGCATCTACATTAGCGGTCCCCCGGCACACCTTGACAACAATAATTATGGACTAAAATATTACTTTACTCTTAGGAATGATTTAAACTTACTTTTTAAAGTTTTTTGGCGGGGGTTTTTTTTTAATTTCTTAATTTAATTTTATTTTATGCTTTTTAAACTTGTGCGGAATAATTCCTATCAACTGGATCATATCCCAATGAATACCATCTATAAAATATTATGTCCTCTTGGATGAGGCCGTCAATATGAGCCCAAACATGAAACCTCCACTTTGAGTTCATACGGAGCTCGGCTCCTATAGAATCCAGGTGATGCTGCAGCAGCAGCATGCAAATATTTACTGTTTATCTACGTCTTACTGGTTGTCGCAATTAATAGGAGCCCAAACACGAAACCTCTGCTCTAAGTTGGTGAGGAGTTGGGTATTGATTACCAGGTGATGCTGCACCACCAGGTCAACTTTCCAATAATGTGTATATATTCATAAGTGTCACGAACCAGGATGCAAAATATAAAACCCATCAAACGACTGCAAGTTGCTAATCGTCCTATCACGAACCAGATATACCATGATATTTCAGCAATGAGCAGGCTGATGATGATGAACTATAGATAAGAACACTCTCGGTCATGTCAGCTTTCAAACAAAAAAAACTAGATCAAAATCGGTCCACCCGTTTGGATGCTACGATGCTACAGACAGACAGACACGTCAAACTTATAACACCCCTCTTTTTGGTCGGGGGTTAATAAAAAAAAGATGTCGAAAATTGAAGATGAAATTGCATAAGGCGTCTTCCAGACAGAAGAGCGGCCTGCGGTGGCGGTCAGTTGGATGACTTGAGAGTTCTAGGAACGATACAGACACACGCGGCCACGCGGCCAAGTCATCCAACTGACCGCCACCGCTACCGCCACCGCAACCCCACCTCAGGCCGCGTCTGTCTGGGAGACGCCTAATGTGGACATAGCAATTGATTGACAAGTTGTTTAATTTTTCGTCCCGCAAATTGCAATACATGCATGACATGCGCTTTTTGGCTTATGTCAGCCCTAAAGTTGAACTCTCACTACGCGACGTGTCACGTGGCGTCGCTTTAGTGCGGTCTCGCCTTCATACGAATCTCTTGTGCATCGACCTGAATCATAATAATTCATAATATGGAACCAAGATTAGGCGTCTCCCAGACAGACGCGGGCAGCGGTGTTGGTGGCGGTGGCGGTCAGTTGGATGACTTCTAGGAACGACACAGACACACGCGGTGGATGGCGGTGGCAGTACAAACAACTGACCGCCGCCGCCACCGCCACCGCTGCCCGCGTCTGTCTGGGAGACGTCTTATTGTTACATTTTAACATGGCGGTTTGTTTACAGATAATAAAAGCGTTGGACACTTTGGGGTTGAGCGGGGCAATAGAAACAAAATGCTGTCGGCTGTCCGGTGGTCAGAGGAAGCGGCTATCGATAGCAGTAGAGCTAATAAGCAACCCTCCAGTCATATTCCTCGATGAACCTACAACGTGAGTATCATTTTTATCCGGCTGCCAGGAAGGGTTTGTTTTAGCGCGTATCTTGTATGTATTTATGTATGTAATATTCTTTATTACCTTGTATCTCCAGAACTGCTCAACGAATTTTCACATTTGAGGTATCGTTAGATGTGTCTTAGTAGCCCGAGAGCTTTTAGATTTGAAAAAAACAAAATGGCGGTTGTTTGACGCCATATTGTGAGGTAAAAATAATTCTACCAAGCATATCGAGTGGGGTATCAAAATGAAGGATTTTGAACACTGATTCCAAATAATATGTATTTAACTTGCAGTTTTAATTAAATGGAACGATAAAAATTTAAACAGTACCAAACCTTACGTATTGTACACAGAAACATTAGCAGGGTAGTCTTTCAATTGTTTATTATATTAATTATCGAAATGATTAGGTTACTACAAACTGAAAAGTTGCCAATAAAGTAAATTAATTAAAAAATAATAAAAAAACTCGACTGCAAAAAAACCGAAACAAAACCCATTTCTGCCGGAGGAATCGAATCCATTTTTTAATTGGTACGACTCTAAAGTCTTGCTTACGAGTTTCATGCAAAGATAAATAAAATGTAGAAGAAGAAATATGTGGATTATATAATGCAGTCGGAGGCATCTTTTATGATTTATGAAATGTTAAATGTGGTGTGACATGCCTACGACTGCATTTTGTAGTCCACTTTCTTCTTCTACATTTTTCTATGTAGCCTTCTATTTATCTTTGCATAAAACTCGTTAGCAAGAGTCGTATTGCAATTAAAACATATATTCGATTCCTCCGGCAGAATTGGGTCTTGTTTCGGTCTTTTTTAGTTAACATTTTTTTGCAGTCGGGTTTTTTATTTTTTAATTAATTTACTTTATTCTATAGCATAATGAAAATCTTTTCCCAGGCACTACAGTATATTTTGAAGTGTTGTTACATACGCTCTGAAAATACTGTATCATCCACAACCGATGCAAAGGCCTTGTTGTTTTTAATCAAAATATCAAGGCTCAGAATTTTATACTCAAAATTTATATGAAGTTTTGTGCCTGGATTCGTAGTTTGGATTTAAGTTAAATCTAAAGCTGATAAAACGCTGGTTTCATAGAGAGCTGTAAGAAAATTTACTCCAAAATAGCTACCAACAATAATGTTTAAAATATGACGTATATTCCCAGGGGGGCTATTATGAGCTCTTATATCCAGCCAGTTTACAGGCCAGTTTACAGGCCGTTGCATAGACATGGCTTGTAAACTGGCTGGAAACTGGCTGGATATAAGAGGTCGTAATAGCCCCCCTGGTAGCACAAACGAGACGCTATGTAAAATTTTTCTTACATCGCTTTTGGTCATATTAAAGTCATGTAGTCGCGATTTATAAAACAAACAGCCGAATAGCGGCATATTACATAGCCAGTTATATATTTTTTCATTAAACGCTGTGTAAAATTGTACTGTAAGCATTTATACAGCGGTTTGTATGACATATTGACAGATCCTAATATTGTCATCCAAATAAGTAATAAAATATGTCTTTGTTCTGCGGTCGGACCGCGATCAAACTTTTTGCACCCATAACAACTAAATACTTTTTGACTTCAAAAAAACGATAAGTATTTTGATTTTGATGACCCGGTAGGAGAACACAAAGTTGTTCTCCTACCGGGTCATTGACATTTTGTGAAGTAAAATATATTTGCGGAAATAAAAAAATGGAATATATGGATCTCCAGATCCTGTTTGCCTCGCTAACTCGATCAAGGTTCCCATGTAGATTGTAAAAACCTTAATCTGCTTTCCTTCTTTGATATATTATTATAATATCTATACTTAAATATTATAAAAGCGAAATGTGTGTCTGTCTGTCTGTTACCTGTTCACACCCAAACCGCTGAACCGACTTTGCTGAAATTTGGTATGGTGATACTTTGAGTCCCAGGAAAGGACATTTTTGTTCCAGGAAAATGTACGGTAGGCTATAATACATATATTTTATACCCGCGCGAAGCCGGGGCGGGTCGCTAGTAATGTATATTAATAGCGATGATTGTCAATATTACTACTTTTATTACAATACTAGCTGTCCCGGCAAACGTTGTTTTGCCATTTAAAGTACAGTATTTCTACTTCATCAGTTGATACAAAATCTTATCCCCTCTTTTGTCCCCTAAGAGGGGTGGGGGGAAAAATTTTATACACCTGATGTTAAGTTGGAAAACACTCTACGCGTAGAGGCAATCTCATTTACCGTTATGGGCCAGCGTAGAGAAACCGCGTATATTTTTTAACAGCTGGGTTATAACCATAAAGCTTATATAGGTACCTAGCGGAATTATAGAGAAACAAAGGCCTGAGCAAGCGAGATGTCACTATCAGTAACACTGCGTGGTAAAAGGAGATGTCTGATACATGACAGCAGGACCCTTTTTTTGACGTCCAGTCGGCACGTATCGGCACGTTGACATTTTAATCTCATAGAATTCAAGTTCAATCATGCTTGTGTAAGTGTATACATACACATATTTTACACACAGATGTAACTCAATTTCGGTTTCGTTTGACAGCTCAAGATTGTTTCTCTATTCCGCTAGATATATTAACTTTAAGGCCGTCACAGACTTAGCTATAATATATATTAATATACCGTACTAAACACACTGAGACCAGAAATATATATTATAGCTGAGTGTGTGGTCATACGAAAATTGTATAGAAAATATATATTAATATGCCTGGCTATAAACATATTAATATATACTATAGCTCTAAGTCTGTGACGGCCTTTATGGTTATAACCACAATAACCCATAATAAAATATATTTTTTTACTTTTTCGCAGTGGTCTGGACAGCCTGTCGACGCTGCAGTGTATCAAAATGCTGAAACGGCTGGCTCTGAAGGGTCACACAGTGGTCTGTACTCTGCACCAACCCTCCGCGAGAATCTACAAAATGTTCGATCAGGTATTGATAATTTTATAAAGCTTTTTAACGAATAAAGGAACAAGAAAGTCCGGACCTGTTTCAGCACATAGGTACTGATAAGTGCCAGATAGGCTATCTGACATACAGAGTGCAATTAAACCTTCCGGCCAAATTTTGATATATTATTATTGATCCTTGTTAAAAATAAAAATACGTGTAAGTAAGTATTTTTTCTTTTATAATCACTCAGTACTAAAATGTTGAATAGCTTCGGAAAGTTATCCTAAAAACACCACAATTAATCGTATAAACTCGTAAAACCATACTAATTATATGATTGCGAATGTAGTCTGTTGGTAGCGTCATTAGACGCTTATACCGCTGAACCGATTTTAATGAAAATCGGCAAGGATACACTTTCCACGTACCCCAGGGTGCTTCAGCTTAACTGAGCCACTTTTGACTTTCCCAACCCTCAAAACCCATAAAGGGTTATCTCTGCGTGATCAAAAACAGGAGACACTTTCAGTTCCGGAAAAGAACGCTGCCGGGCTAGCATACGCCAACGAGATATCTCACTCTACATGTTTCTCGATGTTTGATAGTTTGTATCTTCATCAGCTCTATTGACCCAGCATGACAAACATTTTTTCTTGCGAAGATCTATCATCGAAATAACACATTTTTATAGAGTTTTGTCGAGATAATGTCGAGATTTTGACAATATGAGACGAGTAGTTTTTAATTATGTCGAGAGTGAGATATCTCGTTGGCGTATGCTATCCCGGCAGGACAGTTTTTATCTAATGTAAAAAATCTCTTGTCACAGTCCACAGTGTTTGTGCGCGAACTCCTCCAAAACGGCTCAACCGATTTTAATGAAATTTTGTATGTACATTCGTTAGGTCTGAGAAATTTTAAGCGCGTCCTTCATTCGAAAATGAGCACAGCCGTAATTGATTACACATGCCGAGTAGAGTGGTTAGACAGTGCTCTCGGCCGATCAAATTGTATGTTTGCAATGTCTTGCCACTCTGCTCGGTAGGTGTAATCTAGGCATAAGTCTAAAGCAAGAAATACACGGTCGTCAACGGCGGTTGACAACCACGCAAAATTTATTGAGCACTGGTTGACAACAGTGTGGCTGGCAACACGCATACCCGTTTTTGCTTTTGACAATTATTACCGCCGTTGACGACCGTGTAGGTATTCGGTGTTTTAGAAGAAACTGAGACTAGTACAAAAGAACCACAGAAGTTGTATCAAACAGGTAAATATTTTCCTGGCATTTACAAAAACATTCGCCATCTCGTGAACATAATTAAGTATACTACCTATATAGGTACATTCGTGACGTATAATATACGTACGTAGTATGTTTTTCAAGAGGGACAATTATTAAGAAGTAATTATGTACTGGATAATTAAAATTAATAGTTACTTAGCTATACGTTTTGAGATATTTTTCGCTTTTTACCTTATTGTTTTTCTTTGACATGATGCATTTAGCATAAACCCGGTAAACATAATCGCAAAAGAGTTCCGTACAATTCGACAGAAAAGAACGTTTATAGTATGCGAGAGTGCCTTAAACATTTATTTTGTTCAGTTTCTGGTATTTTAATAGTTGTGACAAAATGTATAAATAGTCTATAATTACTAAAATATATAATTAAAGATACATGGGTAACAATTTGAAAATTTTAGTTTTTTGCATAAATGGAGGCTTTAGGAAAGATATATTATTATTAGTCAGATGATCAAGTAGGCGACTTCTAAGTTTTGTTTAAATTATACGGGAAAAAGAAGTGATTGTCCGTATGTTATAAGATATTAACTAATAATAATTATTATACACTTCATCCACTTACATCTTTAATTATTTTAGTCCTTTTATTTAGACAACTCCAATAAGTACTAATACTACTAAATAAAATCTTGTTTGCTTTATAATGGTACCGAACCCTTTGTGCGAGAGTCTGACTCGCACTTGGCACATTTTTTATTTTAACACTCTTTGGGATAGGAATTTTGAAAATTCGTTCTTAGCGCGAATCAAAAAAAAAAAACAAAACTCAACCTAATCTTATCTAATTAAAACATATTAGGCATGTGGCATATTAATTGTGTAATTCCATCTCATATTAATATATATTTTGACATCCATCCACATCCTCAACAGTAATAATTTATAATAATATTAAGGCCGTCACAGACTTAGCTATAATATATATTATTAACATACCGTACTAATTAACACACTGAGACCAGAAATATATATTATAGCTGAGTGTGTGGTCACGCGAAAATTGTATAGAAAATACAGTGTGAAATTTTAATGGTTGTTTTCCCGTAGTAAAATGATTCTATCTTAGTAGTACAATAGATTTGTGAAGTTTTATTTGTTCAAATCAAAAAAAAAATTCGGTCGGGTCCATGGTAACTCGCGCCTATCGGCATAAAGTTTCCATAGTACGTCATACAAAATGTTTTTTATTTTCAAAAAATAACATGCATGGTTCGATAGTACTACTATAGGTAAATCGTTCTGCTGCGGGAAAACAACCACTAAAATTTCACGTTGTACTATATTAATATGCCTAGATATAAACATAATAGTACTAAACACACTGAGACCAGAAATATAATATATTATATTATAATATATATATACAACGTGAAATTTTAGTGGTTGTTTTCCCGCAGCAGGACGATTTACCTATAGCTATACTATCGAATCATGCAAGTTATTATTTGAAAATACAAAATATTTTGTATGACGTACTATGGTAACTTTATGCCGATATGCGCGAGCGGCTATGGACCCGGCCGAATTTTTTTTATGATTTGAACAAAAAAAACTTCACAAATCTATTGTACTACTAAGATAGAACCATTTTACTGCGGGAAAACAACCACTAAAATTTCACACTGTATATAGCTGAGTATGTGGTCACGCGATATGCCTAGCTATAAACATATTAATATATATTATAGCTAAGTCTGTGACGGCCTTTACTTACTAAACGAACCATTGTAAATAGGTGGCCAATGGCTTTTCTTATACTCATGCAGCCATATTTAAGGATAACTCAACTAAATATTTACAATTTTAGAATAAAATATAAAAGTTGTATAATATAAACAATGCAAAAATAGAATATAAATTATACACTTAATCATCTATTATAATTAAGTGTATAATTATTTTAATGAACAGTGGCTCAAAATCACAGTCTCCATTGTCTGTTGATATGCTAGGCATTTGATGTGTACATAAACTGCGGAAATAAATTACTATTTCCGCACTTAGGTAGAGTTCCGAAGCGTAACTTTTCGGCTGGGTGACTTTACTATCAGAGAAGTTGATTCATAGGCAGATGGTGGATACGTTATTTGGTCGCGTTACGTCAAATCCAGCCAACAGATCATGACATTGAACCCGCCATTTGCCTATGAATCCATTTTTTCGATGGTACATTACAATAATGTAAGTCAAATGATTTAGGTAAATAACGATAATCTGGTACTTTTGTAATTATCATTATTTTAATCTATGACAGAACTTTGGGACCGACTAGGTATGTTGCAGTCATCTGGTATCAACATCATCATTGTCAAATCATTAAGTTTAGAGAAATAGTTTTCTATATCGCATCATAAGATAGAGACAATTTTGCGTATTTATTTGTAAACCGAAATCTAAATGCAAATGCGGTAGAAGACGTACCTACTGTTGTTAGGTATAGTCAGGAGTCAGGACAATTATTTAAGTTGACACCAGCGGTCATTGACCCTTCTAGTCTAGGAGCTATGTGAAAAATACTCGCACTGCATTCTGTTAACTGAAGAATAAAATAATTGAATTCTTGAAAAGGAAGAGACTATAGTTTCATCAGAAAACGTCCGACGACCTGCTAAATCTTCGTATGATAATCTCCGACTACAAGTATGAGTTTGAAGTAATATAATTCATATTAAATACCCCCCTGGGGGGTTATTATGAGCTCTTATATCCAGCCAGTTTACAGGCCAATTTACAGGCCATTGCATAGACACGGCTTGTAAACTGGCTGGAAACTGGCTGGATATAAGAGCTCATAATAACCCCCCAGGGGGGTTATTCAAAATTCAAATCGTGTATGCAAAAGACGATATCGCCCTCAGATTAGAAACTTCTGTCACTTCATTGTCAATCGCGGTTTGCAATTAACAAGAAGAAGAAGAAGAAGAAGAATGCCCTTGTCCCGGACTTTTATTCGAATGATTTATGTTCTTAATACATTTTTATTTATTTATTTACAGATATACATTTTGGCGGAAGGGATGTGCATATACAACGGCCCCAGCGAGGAGACTGTGCCGTATCTAGCCAAGTTCGGCTTCAAATGTCCCGTCTACCACAACCCCGCTGATTATGGTGAGCTATCAATACTTATATTATTAATGCGAAAGTGTGTCAACAGACAGACTGTTGCCTCCTCACGCCCAAACCGTTGAACCGATTTTGCTGAATTTTGGTATGGAGATATGATGATGATGATGATGATGGAGTCCCGGGAAAATGTACGGTTTCCGCGCGATAAACTAGTTTTGGCGCAACGAAGTTGCAGGCGTCATCTATAGTTTTCTATATTATATCATGTATTTGTATCATGTAATTACCTATATCATATTATTTGTGGTTAATTGAACTTACCTTAAGTGAACTTCAACCAAAATTATACGAGTTGCTGCATCCGTAGAGATTTAATAAACCTGTAGTCCGAATTTTGTGGTACTGCATCATCACACGCCATTTAGATATTATTTATTTAATTTAAAACTGAAAAAAGACAATCAATTGGTTTTATAGTACTTCCGCCTTGCTTTCCTAGATGGCGGTGTTAGTTCGTCCGTCATTCTTTTTAGAGAGGATAATTCATAACATTTTATCATTCCGCAAGTAAAGAATAGGGGCAACAAACTAAGAGAAGTGGGTGGGGTGGGATTTTAAATCTCTACGGATGCAGCAACTCGTATAATTTTGGTTGAAGTTCACTTAAGGTAAGTTCAATTAACCACAAATTATACTTCGTTGCTGCATCCTATGAGATTTAATAAACCTGTAGATGTTCAGCGCGTAATTGCGGAATGATAAAATACCAGATTAATTACATTAAGTTAATTAATTACGGAATTTAAAATGATAGGTATAACATTATAGACATTATAACAATTTTTATTTAATAAAGTATTGTACTTCTAAATAATAATACTACTTAATTAGTTTGGATATGCTATGAATCAGAATTTACATTAAAAATAGCTTCTGCGAAAGCTCTGTCTTGTGCTAAATCTAGTAAAGGTAAGTTATAAAACTTAGCAAAACAAAGTGATGAGCCGGCCCAGCCAGCGCATCGCTTGATGATGTCGACGGAGACTCCCGCGCGGCGCGCCGCCGACGTGGAGGCGTGTCGCGTGCTGTGCGCAGAATAAACGCCAATCTCTATGCCACTGTCCTTGAGGACACTCTTTATCCAGCGACTTATAGATTGGGAACTGGCATTATGAAAAGGCGTTCTAGTTGTTAAAATGAGCTTATCAGTAGCTGGGCCATTTCTCAGCTCTTTTGTCTTATCTAGGTACACAGATAAAGCTTTAGCTGGGGCTTGATGAATAATTATTGATAGTGATTACGATACGTGAATTTTCGGAATGAACGTCTTCTGTTCTTATGAGTGATAACGTCTGCACCCGTTGTCCCGTCGACAACGAGTTGAATTATTATATATAATTATTATAATATTAGAATGAGAGTTACTTACCATTTTTTTTTTTTTTTAATAAAATTTCTAATGATAATAAGTATAGAATCTTACGGATAAAATTTAGATACGTACTCCAAAAGTTTATAAGGTTCCCTTAAAAATGAATACTTTAGGAAGCTGGGCTTACTCCTAAAAACTCCTTTAAAAAATCTTAGGATCGTTATTGCAACGGGATTTACCAATAAAATAAATAAAATAAAAATTGTTTTATTTCTGAATAGATTTTAAAAAAATGCTTTCAGAACGTTTATACTACTGGTGCCTACCACCGGTTCGGGAACTAGCCCGGCGAGAAGAACCGGCGTAAGAAACTCGCAATGATTATTAATTATGATTAGAGACAAACTAGAGTCTAGACCTATAACAATTTAACATTCCGCAACTTGCTTTTTCATTAAGTTTTTCTGTTAAAATTTAAGAATTCGTAATAATATTATATCAGCTACGGATCCTTAATACAAATCAATATTATTAATTTGACAAAAATTAAACCAATGTTTTAATCCTGTATCATACTGATTAATTGTACCTCCCGATAACGGTTTTAGTATGATATTGTCAATAGACATCTCCGGTATTCAGCGTCTTAGGTAGACTTTCCGCACAATACTGCGCACGCCAGAAGGTTTTATCTGGCCTAAAATAAATCTCGTCAGATTTGAGAAGCGATCAAAACAGTGGAAAACACGGCCGAGACACGACGGCCAGTACGGAACGACTAATTTACCAGTCGCTTCCTCTTCTATAATTTTCCTAAGACAGTATGAGCGCGAATAGCGGAAAGGCATAGAAAAAATAATCGTGCCATGAAATTGTAAAAGCAAGGATGATGAAGGCACCTGGGTCTTGTTTCCAAGAGACATAATATCTTAGCAGATAATAATATAGCACTTATTATTAAAGCACAACGCGAGTAAGTACGGTATCAGCCATCAGGTTGTCAGGTTGACCGAAGCTCAATAAGATCTTTAGTAAGTTCCTATCGTTACGTTACGTACCTAGACGCCTGGTCAGCATCTGTGTTTTTATATAAATAAGAAGCAAATAAATTATATATGCGTTGTTTCTCGCACTACTGCCATATATCTCTCGCGATTTCATTGAGATGATGAAATTGAATACTTCACATTATAATATTAATATATAAGATAATATAATTATGGCAGTAGTATTATTTATTCTTAGTAAGACATTTAAAATATTATCACAACGATGAAATGAAAAATGATTTCAATCCCTAGGCAGCCAATAATTCGAGATAATTGATATGATGGCGAGCTTCATCCGCAGACCAATGGCATCTAGTTACTACTCCGTCGCACGCGGCGCCCCAGCCGGTGAGTGACGAGTCTGTGAAGATCTCCAGCTCGTATAAACTTGTGTTTATTCTATTAAAAAGCTTACTTTATTCTATTAAAAATAATATTGCACCACCAACTGGTGGTACACATAAGGTTTTACAGGCATGATGGAATCAAAATTATTATTACATTTTTGTGAAGCTAAAAACTTCTCGTTCAAAGTATTTAGTACGCGGCCAGTTGTATCAAAGAATATACAACTACACGGCTGTATGCTATTGCTGGTCATGCTGAAATTAAAGTGCCAATGAACTTCGCGAAATCGCGCTTTGTTATGGATTTCGTTGGCTAGTTAGAAAATTTCTGGAGTAACTGCATGACTTGAGTATTTAATATTATGATGATATTATGTCAAAGCTAATATAATATCATTGGTCAAAGCCAATAAATCTACAAAGTTGTGAAGGCGTCATACTAGTTTTCTCAAAGTTGATAATAAAACCTAATTGTTTCAATTTTGACCTTAATATATTATAATATAGTAGCATAATCTTTAGATTTCGATTCGAATTTCGACCACTAGATGGCCCTGCTTTCTTGACCACATAAAAAGAGGCTTTTGAAGCTTTACAAATATAAATGGCACAGAACTTAAGCCGTACAGGAAGGCAGTTAAATTCACAAAGATTATCATGAAATCGAAATCTCAAATAATAATAATAATAATAATAAATTTATGTAATGTATGAATCGGCACACCGCACAAGCAATTCCTTGAGATCGATTGAGATATTTTGAGATTGAGATATGAGGAATATAGGCATTTGAAAAGACCAATTTTATAGCAGTGCGAATATCTTCCATTTTAAAAGTTGATTACGTGCAAATTAAAAATGTATTTAAGTAATTTTGAGTTGAATATAAATCTTAACCCACCGATACTTTTCGGTGTAAGAAAAATGTATGAAATAAATTGGTCTGGCAAATTTTCATTACATACTGAAATAGCACCTAATTGTTTGAGTTCACTTATTGCTTTGCTCATCTGACTCTTTGTAAAAGGTGGATTACTTGGTTCCACACGTTGGTAAGGTGGCTTACAGAAGGGACTTATAACTCAATGCAGAAGGGTATTTTATAATATCCTTTAGCATAAGACAGCACTGCACCGTGCTGTCGGAGGTTATTAGAAGCCAATTGCGTAAAAAGAATTGGATGCGGCTAGCGTGAGGTACCTCTAGTACGCTACGCGTCTCCTGTCGTTGCTCGGTCTGGCGCTCGCGTAGGGGCGGCCGCGGCGCGGGGGCTGCTGGGCCCTCCTCGCCGACGTGTCGACGGCTGCGGCTCGTGCGGGCGGGCCGGCGCTGCTGGCGCTGGCCTCGCGTACTGCTGACGAGGAGGAGCTCGGGAGTTGCCCGGCAGTGCTTGTTGCTAGCGCTTTTTTAAAAATTATCGGTTTTTGCAGCCTGCTGTAGAACTGCGGCTACCTCTTGATTGAGTTTAGGCACTTCTGACAGCGAAAAGTTAGTCGGTATAAGAATCTTCGCCACAAGCGACTCCTTGTATTCCTTAGCCAAACCATCGACCAAGATTTTACCCCAACGTTCAGAGAGTTCGGTGGGAATGCGTTCGCCTAGGGCTTTCTCTGTTTTATTGGCCTTGCCAAGAATATTTAGTATTTCAAGTGGTAACCTGGGAGTAGATTCTTGGTTAGGATCTACTGGCACGGTGGCTTCTGGTTGGCTCAGCGGCGCTGATGTCGGCGGTGCGGCCTGCGGCGACGCCGGTGCAGGCGCGGCCGACTCCATATAATCCACGTCTTTGACGTCGGCTAAAGATTGTGGAGTTCCACAGCAAGATTGAGCCTCCCGCGCGTCGATGTCTTCATCGCGCCTTTTGTCGTCGGATGAGTGCTCGTTATCGCAGCGGCCTTCCCGGGAGGAAGACGCTGATGACTCGGATCTTGTCCGGTGTGAATAAGCAAAAGCATAAAGTTGCTTTCAGGATGATATCACGTATCATCACGACTCAGTTTGTAACCTGGATAATATCGCGTATTACCCCATTAAGGTACAAAAGGTTGACTATCTGGTTAATATCACGTATTAACCCTTAAGATAGTCCTTTTTTAACGTATCGTTACCATGCCATAGCTGAGAACAAAGAAAAAATTCATAATATTTTTAAAAATTAATGCGGGTAGTTTGGTACCTTTTCCTTTGTTGCAGCGTGATTTTACTTCCAATCGCCGTATTTTGCGGCGAATATGTTCGTAATCATCCTTATTCTTCCTTTTTCCAATATTATTCGGCGATTTACACTAATTATAACACTTTAACACTGTAGAAATTAATTTAAAAAGGATAACGTGTTGACGATGCCGCACACGAAAAACGAATGACGGACGAACTAACACCGCCATCTAGGAAAGCAAGGCGGAAGTACTATAAAACCAATTGATTGTCTTTTTTCAGTTTTAAATTAAATAAATAATATCTAAATGGCGTGTGATGATGCAGTACCACAAAATTCGGACTACAGGTTTATTAAATCTCATAGGATGCAGCAACGAAGTATAATTAATTGTATGTGTAGTATCATGTGTAATAACAATATTATGCAAGTTGCAAGTATGTGCAAGCTCTACCTCATAATATATCCTCGACTCCGCGCATCTATATGGGTCGTTTATAGATTTCGCTGTGATAGTAGCAGCGCTGAAAGAGTTTTTGTTTTTCATCTTTGTATGGAAAATTCATGACCCGCGGGCGCTTGGCCATACAAATCACAAAAAAATTTGCTACTTTCACAGTTAGCTGGAACACGTACACACCCTAAAGTATTATCACTTAGTTTTGTTACACCCTGTATCAGGAACACATACACATAACACACCCCAAAGTGTTATCCTTAATTTGGTTACACCTTCTACCGTGCGAATCCAAAACACTGCATTTTGAAAATCCGTGATTTGAGTAATTGCGTGATTAATAGCGGGAGCATATTTTTAAAGAATATGGATCCACTATTAAAAATACAGCAACAAGTTACATATCATTACAAGCGTTATTTTGTTAGCTATACAGCCATGAAAAAAAAATATCAAATATGTTAGTATATAAGAAGATATTTCTCTAAACGTTTTTTGTTTTGATAGTTGACACTGAGAATAAGTCAGTAAAGTCAAGGCAAAACACTGCACTTACTAAATGTGGTGTTTTGGATTGATAAGAGTTACAAAGTAGAGTAAATGAAAATGGTAAAAAAAATATTTTCCTGTTAACTAATTATCTTATATTGTACTTTCTAACACTTTAAATGAAGTGAATAAAAGGTAGAAAAAGCGGCCAAGTGCGAGTTGGACTCGCCAATGAAAGGTTCCGCAGCAGCAATAAGGTTTATTTTTATGAAATTAAAAGGTTTTTGATTTATTTTTATATTTCAGTCGATTTAATGAAATTTATATTAAGGTTTACCATTTATGACGTATAAAAAAAACTACTGGATAGATCTCGTTCAAACCAATTTTCGTTGGTAGTTTTTATAGTAATCTACATCATATATATTTTTTAGAATTATCATGCCCCTTCTTTAAAAATTAGGGGGGGGGGGGGGGAGACACACATTTTACCACTTTGGAAGAGTCTCTCTCGCAAACTATTCAGGTTAGAAAAAAATGATATGAGAAACCTCAATATGATTTTTGGAGACCTATCCATAGATACCCCACACGCATAGGTTAGATGAAATTTTTTTTTTGTTTCAGTTGTACCTATGGGGACCCCTAAAATTTTTAATAACATTTCCATTTTTGTATCAAAATCTTAATGCGGTTCACAGACTACATCTACTTACCAAGTTTCAATAGTATAGCTCTAATAGTTTCGGAGAAAAGTGGCTGTGACATACGGACGGACGGACAGACAGACAGACAGACAGACAGACAGACATGACGAATCTATAAGGGTTCCTTTTTTGCCATTTTGGCTACGGAACCCTAATAAAAGGCAAAAATATTTTTACGCATAATATAATATTATTATGTTTATTGCCGCGCACCCTATTATTAATAATTATTAACGTACTATCCTACTTCCTACTAATATTATAAAGGCGAAAGTATGTGAGTTTGTAAGTTTGTTAGTTTGTGAGTTTGTATGTTTGTTACTTCTTCACACTTAAACGGCTGGAGAGATTTCGACAAAATTTTACATGGAGGTAGCTGACATCCTGGATCAAAACATAGTTTACATTTTTAACCGACTTCCGGAATGAAGGAGGTGTTTTGTTCTTTTTTTTTAATTTTTATGTTCAACGATTGAAGGGGGAGGGAGCGGCCCCAAAACGATTTGGATGAAATGATTTTGAATATCGATTCACAAACGGCGGAGTAATCGTTGAAAATAAAAAAAAAATAATAATATTATTTTTTTTTTATTTTCAATAATATATAAATATCTATACATATAATAAAATCGTAGGAAAGTCAATTCTGTACATTGAATATTTTTGAAAAATAATACTTGGGACGTGATCTACAATCGATATGGAAGCCAAAAATATAGTTTTTAGAATTTTTGTCTGTTTGTCTGTTTGTCTGTGTGTCTGTTTGTCTGTTTGTCTGTATGTATGTCCGGGATAAACTCAGAAAGTACTGAATGGATTTACTTCAAATTTTGCACGAATATTATATAGAGGTCGGGTCAACACATAGGCTATATATTATGACGATATCACCTAGGGCGGGGGGAGGGGCTCAAGTTTCAATATTTTTAGTTTTTTGCTCATATCGCTAAAACGGTGCGTTGTAGAGAAAAAATGTCCCGTACGTAATGAAAGCTCATAAAATTTCCTACAAATTTCTCCTTCACACTTTGTATCTATCTTCACTCCTTGCCATGCTATGAGCTTTTGTCTATCTTTTCTATACAAATTTCGAGTGTCGTTTGATTAACATGCTGGGAGCTTTGGCAACGGTCTTTTCTTGGGGGGGGGGGGGGCTTCGCCCGCCCAAACCCCCCCCCCCACCTCACCAAATTTTGCTTCAAACAAAGCGGTGTTGCGGCGTTATACATCTTTTTTAAGAACAAAGTTAAAAACTAAACTACACATACGGTTTTCCAGTGGCGCAGCCCCCCCAAACCCCCCCCTCCCTTATTCCTCATGAAACTTTTGTTCATAATTAAAAGGTATCGTGGAGTTTGTATTGCGTCTTAATTATCCTTTGTAGGAACAAACTAAGTCATCTATACATATACATATAATAAAATCGTAGGAAAGTCAATTCTGTACATTGAATATTTTTGAAAAATAATACTTGGGACGTGATCTACAATCGATATGGAAGCCAAAAATATAGTTTTTAGAATTTTTGTCTGTTTGTCTGTTTGTCTGTGTGTCTGTTTGTCTGTTTGTCTGTATGTATGTCCGGGATAAACTCAGAAAGTACTGAATGGATTTACTTCAAATTTTGCACGAATATTATATAGAGGTCGGGTCAACACATAGGCTATATATTATGACGATATCACCTAGGGCGGGGGGAGGGGCTCAAGTTTCAATATTTTTAATTTTTTGCTCATATCGCTAAAACGGTGCGTTGTAGAGAAAAAATGTCCCGTACGTAATGAAAGCTCATAAAATTTCCTACAAATTTCTCCTTCACACTTTGTATCTATCTTCACTCCTTGCCATGCTATGAGCTTTTGTCTATCTTTTCTATACAAATTTCGAGTGTCGTTTGATTAACATGCTGGGAGCTTTGGCAACGGTCTTTTCTTGGGGGGGGGGGGGGGGGGCTTCGCCCGCCCAAACCCCCCCCCCACCTCACCAAATTTTGCTTCAAACAAAGCGGTGTTGCGGCGTTATACATCTTTTTTAAGAACAAAGTTAAAAACTAAACTACACATACGGTTTTCCAGTGGCGCAGCCCCCCCAAACCCCCCCCTCCCTTATTCCTCATGAAACTTTTGTTCATAATTAAAAGGTATCGTGGAGTTTGTATTGCGTCTTAATTATCCTTTGTAGGAACAAACTAAGTCATCTATACATATTGTAATAAAATCGTAAGAAAGTCAATTCTGTACATTGAATATGTTTGAAAAATAATACTTGGGACGTGATCTACTATACTAACGCGGACGAAGTCGCGGGCAACAGCTAGTATAATAATAAAGTCAGTTAAAAAAGTAGCCTATGTGTTAATCAAAGATGTTAGCTACCTCCATGTAAAATTTTGTCGAAATCGCTCCAGCCGTTTAAGCGTGAAAAAGTAACAAACATACAAACTCACAAACTTTCGCCTTTATAATATTAGTAGGAAGTAGGATAGTTCTACTCCGCGGCCAACGCGCCGCTATACTCTTCTAACATTGATCGTTTAACTAGAAATACGTTTGTAAGAGAGAGACAAATATAAGTAACCGAGTTACCCCACTGCAGCGGCCCGGCGGCCGCACGCTTTGCGCACGCACGACCAAACATTGCAATTTTGCGCGGGAATGTAACTTTGTCAAACCAAAACAATGTAATACGACTTACAGTATTATGTCGTGATACAATCAGGATTTTTTTAACCGACTTCAAAAAAGGAGGTTATCAATTCGACGCGTATGTATGTAATATTTCCAGAACTGCCCAGTTTTTGCATATGTTAATCTATAACAGCTTCTGAACAAATGTGCCAAATTTCAAAAGTGTATGTATGTATGTGTGTATGTATGTATGTATGTTTTTATGTTTGTTCACGCATATCTCCGGAACTACAGGTCCGATTTAAGTGATTCCTTTTTTATTGTACTAGGTATTGACCAACTTAGGGAATAGTGCAAGTTTCATCAAAATCGGTTCAGTAGTTTTGGAGATAGGAAATTTTCATTCTCAATTACGTACAATTTTGAAGTCGGTTTTATCTTTTTAAAATACAGTTATTAATTACAGTGTTTTGGAATTCTTATATCTCGTAAGTCGTAATATAAACGTCTTAAAAACAAAATTTGCAGTTTCATAGGTTACTAGGCCCAAGTAAAGTCCATTAAACGTTATAAAGCCAAAACCCTGCATTTTGAAATGCAATATTTTGGCTTGACAGGGCAGCCTTGTAGTGTGTAGTGTAAACTTGCCATTGGCGAGGCTCGAACCTGTGACCTCGCGATTAGAAGTCGCGGTCGTTCATTCACCAAGTTGATGGTTGCATAATCTCACACAGTTATCTCATCAACGTACCTACTCAGTAAATATGATTATGATTATGATTTATGAATGTTTAGTAAATGTGGTCAGAAAAATATCCACAGCCGAACATAGAAAGTACTAGTTTTTTGAAAGTTGTTTAAATAATACGCAGTTTATTTCATACCTTAGTTTTCGTTTATCGTAATGGTTTGCCCTTTTCATATCAAATTTTTATCGTTAATCGTTTTAACTTTTCACTTTTCAGCAATATTGCTTTGCAATGGTTGTTTTCGCGATTCGACTACGTAAACCGCTATTTTTGCTACTTGCTTGGTCCTTAAATTCCATCAGTTATACAGTGTGAAATTTTAATGGTTGTTTTCCCGCAGTAAAATGATTCTATCTTGGTAGTACAATAGATTTGTAAAGTTTTTTTTTGTTCAAATCAGAAAAAAAATCGGTCGGGTCCATAGTAACTCGCGCCTATCGGCGTGAAGTTTCCATAGTACGTCATAAAAAATATTTTGTATTTTCAAAAAATAACATGCATGGTTCGATAGTACTACTATAGGTAAATCGTTCTGCTGCGGGAAAACAACCACTAAAATTTCACGTTGTATAAAATCGTGTGCAGGCTTTTTTGTTTTCTCCAAGCGCAACTTTGTTTAATTTAATGTTTTTTTTTTTGGATCCCTGACCTTAGGTCAATGTACACACGATTTGAACCTGCATACAGAGTGCAAAAAATGTGACATGTTGATTTATGGCCGAAGCCAACTGCCGACTCTTTAAGGTACAAGTTGGAAGCCGGCTACATAAAGCGGCAGCACTCAGCAGACGACGTGTCGTCGCGACACTACAGGGGGGTGAGCCAAAAAAAAAGTTTTCGCTTCCTTATAGAATCGCCGATCAAAATGTATGGAATTGACATAAGACAAGTCGAACGTCAACGTCATATTAACGAACGCTTATGTCAATTCCATACATTTTCATCGGCGATTCTATAACGAAGCGAAAACGAAAAGATTTTGGCTCACCCCCCTGGTTTAGTTCTATGTATTTCAATGAAAAGTGTCGCTAGCTAGCGAAAAACTTTGTATCCCTTTTGACGAAAAATGGGGAAACGTAGGTAAATGAAACTTTGCACAGTTATCTACACTACTATTATAAAGAGGAAAGATTTGTTTGTTTGTTTGTTTGTTTGTTTGAGTCGAATAGGCTCCGAAACTACTGGACCGATTTGAAAAATTCTTTTACCATTGGAATCCTGCATTATTTCTGCTGAACATAGGCTAATTTTTATTTTGGAAAAATATAAGGTTCCGTAAGATATTTGGGATTTTCGGACGCAAGGTGTAAAAAATCAACAAGAAAAGTTACTTATTTTGCGTACGCTGCCTAAACTATAAAAGATAGAGGCATAAAATGTTCTAAGTAATTATAGATCTTTTAAATATCTACAAAAAAGTCCGCGACACACTATACCTATCTATGTTGAGTGACGCACAATAACCATTTTTTTATTAAAAAATCTTGAATTTTTTTTGGACTATATTTAAACGCGTTTATTTAAATAATGCTATTGACCCTTATCAAAATAAATTATTTCGTCACTAAGTACAGTTAATGTAGATAATATTTGGTCTTTGAATGATTAAAATTGGACATTTGGTTTTAATGTTATGGCGAAATTAAAATATTACGATTTCTGCTGCACGTTGCGAATTGGGCGTCAAGGCGCGACGCGCGGGTGTGCGTGCGGTAGGGGAGAGATTTAATTATCAGTGCCACCGACTCGCCCGGAGAGTCCACGTAAATATTACCTCGATCGTGGGAATCGCAGACACAATAGATTTTCAATAGTTATGCGACAGCCGGGTGCTGCTTTATTGATTTGATATAGACTATCGTGCTTCATTATTATAATCCTAATTTCAAAAAAGCTTTAAAAGTTATGTCTAAGAAAGTAATATTTTTAGAACTTTTTAAAATACGTTTTGAATGACTATTATTTTTGATTGCTATTATAATTAATTAATTTCTTTAACTATAAATCTATACATATAATAAAACTGTAGAAATGTGAATTCTGTACATTAAAGATATTGAAAAAATAATAAGCAGGGGGTGTTACTACATCGCTATAGAAGCCAAAACTGTGGTTAGTTTTTTGTCTGTCTGTCTGTCTGTCTGTCTGTCTGTATGTTTGTTCCACTATCACACGAAAACTACTGATCCGATTTGAATGCGGTTTTCGCAAATATATTTGTTGTTCTTCCAACTTAACATCTGGTGTATAAAAATTTTCCCCCCCACCCCTCTAAGTGGACGAAAGAGGGGGTTAGATTTTGTATCAAACTTTTGCTTTAACACGAAAACTACTGATCCGATTTGCATACGGTTTTCGCAGATATATTTGCCTTCTTCCAACTCATCATCTGGTGTATAAATTTTCCCCCCCACCCCTCTAAGGGGACCCAAAGGGGGGTCAGATTTTGTATCAAATTTTTTCTTTAATGGACTTACGTCATATTATTAATTGTATTTTCCAACTTAACATCAGTTTTCACCCCACCCCTCTTAGGGGACAAAAGGGGGGGGGGGGGGGTTAGATTTTGTATCAATTACTGATGAAGTAGAAATACTTTAAATGGCGAAACAACGTTTGCCGGGACAGCTAGTAGTATATAATTATGGTGAAGGAGTGCATCGAACTAACATTATTTTGAAATTAAGCTTTTATTAAGTATACATTTTTTAACAATTAAAACATTACACATACTACAAGTTTGTCCAGTTTTGGCATCACACAATGTAATATTGTAATATTGTGTCCAGTATGTTTTACGTTAAATTGTCTTTTAATATTGTGTTGTGTGATTGTCGAAATAAATTTATTCTTATTCTTATTCTTATTCTTATTCTTATTCTTATTACAACACACGAAAGGAAAGGAAAGATGACAGATTTTTCAGTGACATACGAATTATACTCTTTTATTTACAGTTGAAGTCTGTTGATAACAAGTTGACAAATTGAATAATAGTTGGACAAGGCTCTACCTCAGGCTCTACATGAACGTAGCGAGAAAAGGAACTAAATGCTTCTATCATACAAAAACGTCATTTTTGACATGTATATGACAGTTCTCCTTTACCAGCAGCGCCTTTTGACATCATTGACACATTCATATAAAGCCTTGTCGGACTGTAATATGGATTATAGTTTTTTTTATTGAATCTTAGACAATGCTTACACGGCCAGTCTGAGATCAGCTGAGTCCCAGAGACAAGAGTTGAAAAAAATATGATAAAGTCAATTTTTTTTTTCAAAATATAGATACTAGTCCTAATGTTGTTGAAACTAAGGTCGAATTTCGACCATTGGGTGATCTCTAGTTTCATAGAAATACATAATATAAACCAGTAGTGTAGCGACGACACGTCGCGCATCGTCTGCGGTTGCTTCATCACAATATTATGTCGTCCGCTGCCAACTGGCACCCTTATTGCCTTCTAAACGCTAGCGGAGTATACTAACGCTAACTACAGATGGATCTCTACGTAGCAACATTAAAAGATTATTATTATTGCCTAAATATCTTAAGAATCTATAAGTCATTTCAAGCCATTGGATTTAGTAGAGTGAATTAACTTCATTCGTTCTCTCTATACACTAGGCATCATTGACAAGGATAGCACTACTCGGGAGCCTACAAATTAAAAATTCAATCGATTTGAAATGGATTTTAGTTTACACAACATTTTTTATTTATTATATTTTACATTACTAAAACGTAATCTTCGTAACGTTGCACTCAATGTACCCGACATAAACAAGGTGTCGAAACGTACTCATCAGGAGTGGTCATCCTTGGACCAAAACATTACAACATGTACAGCGGCCTTAACAAGATGCCTCATCGAATTGGCTGGCTAAATTAACTAGATGACTGCAGTCTGCAATAGATATTAGGTAAAATCTATTGCAGTCATCTAGTTAATTTAGCCAGCCAATTCGATGCCTAGACCTAGATTTACAAGACTATATAATATTTTATACCCGTGCAGTCGTCGGGGCGGGTCGCCAGTTTTAGGAAAATTTTTAGAAAACCTTTACTAACCCTGTACAATGATATTTCACAAAACTATAACATAATTTAGTATACATAAGTTTTATCATAATATTCGGTGCTTGATTTTAAGATTATCATATTTTATTATGAACGTATTTAGATATCGTTGATTATGAACATTTTGTAGGACTGATAAATAGTGTTTATTTTGCACATAGTTAATTCGTAATGAGCGCTATTAAAATTGTAAGAATTTTATAATTTAATGACCAATAAAGATTTTTTATTTATTTTTTTTAATTTTAAAACACCTAAATATTTTACTACATACTATTATATTAATTGGCATTACTATTAAGTATTTTCAAACATAGATCTAAGGTGCCATTCGTTTAATGAGTCTTTCGTGCCATAAATATTCGGTGTGTCCAATGGCTAGACGCGAGTTTTTTTTTTTACTTTCATTGTTTTTTGACAAAAACATTGAAGTAGGGTTGGCACAAAAATTATGGCATTACCCATTCTGTATACTTAGTAAAATTTTATAAACTTCTTTAGCGGCATTTTACTCTTCTTTAGTCACGTGAGTCGCGACTCGCGTCCCTGACGTAGGGCGCAGGGAGCTTTGAATATGAGCTAGAATTGGGTACGATTGGGTAGTTTGTCCTATTTAAAGACCGTTATTTTTATTTTTGTTGCTCACCATCTTTTTTTTTATTCAGTCATGGAAGTGGCCAACGGCGAGTATGGAAAATTCAATGAGTTTCTCTCGGCAAACTGTCCAAAGAGGATAGAGAAGGCTTTCCCCACGGACCAAGTACACGCTGCTAAAAGGGGTTTTAGCAAAAAGAACTTGCTCATGGATCTCCACCACCTTCGGATACTGCTGAAACGAGGACTGGTGAACCATCTACGAGATTGGGTGAGTAAAATTACAAAAAAATAATTGAATACTATTAATAATAATAATAATAATATCTATGGACGCTTCACACCACGTCAGTCTGGCCCCATGGTAAGTACCTGATGGACTTGTGTTACAGGTACCAGACAACGGAAATATATTTAATACTTTTATACTATACATATATTTAAGATTTTTATTATATGATAAATATATTTAATACACATCCATGACCCAGGAACATTGAAAACTTTTTGTTCCGTCGGCGGGATTCGAACCCGCGACCTCCGGCATTAGCTACCAACGTGCTATCCACTGAGCCACAGAGGTCGTCAAATTATTATATTTTGCTAGCTACTCCGTCGGCGTAAATAGATATTTTCATAAAAACCACTAATATTGACACATTCACAGTGTCCTCTTTATCTGTGTCTGTCATCAAGACTGTCCAATAATTTTGTAGCTTATTCGATATTATAAACTCTCTTTATAATAGGTGCATATTACCAAAACCTTTAAACTTTTTCTCTTTATAAAATTTGGTCATGCCTACCACGATCGCCATACAAGAGGCGTAAGTTCGTTCCTAGTATTTCAGGAATTGAAACCCCCTTGAGTCTCTACAACTCACTTGGCGTAATAAGTTTGCTTATGCCAATCCGTTATTGATTCGACCAAAGTGGATATGGCATAGTTTTCCAACAAGTCCTAATATGTGTATAATTATGTACGGACCAATACGACCTGCAAATTTCAAGAAGAGACCGTATTCCCTCTTTTAAAAGGCCGGCAACGCACCTCCAGCTTTCCATCAGGTGACCCGTTTGCTCGTTTGCCCCCTTATTTATAAAAAAGTCACAAAAATAATAACCGTTACAATGTTGTAGATAATAAGGGTGTATTGCATCGACTTACTTTAACTATAACTTTAACTTTAACCATAACAAAATGTGAAATGAACTGTCAAATCCCTAGCAAAAGCCATATTTGACGATAACCTTAACCTTAACTTTAACTACGCTTCTGGTGCAATTAACCCTTAGACATTACTTAATACTTAACTTATATTCCATGCGTATCAAATTGCAACTCGTGTGAAAGACTCACGCGTTCCTTACTGTATTATGTGCACAAACAAGTGTTCAAATAAGTGTTCAAATGTTTGTGCTGTGTGTGGCGCCGCCGGCTTTGCGCTATGTGTAGCAGGCAAGCACACATTTGAACATTGATCTTTGAGCTCTTTGATGTGCGCCAAGAAACCGACATCGAATGGCAAAGTGCAAATGTTTGTACAAAGCTGTGAACAAAGTCTCAAATACCCGTGCTACACATGTGTACAAACAAGTGTTCAAATAAGTGTTCAAATGTTTGTGCTGTGTGTGACGCCGGCTTAAACATAATTTATGATTAATTTTTTACTTGGAAAACTTTTTTGGAATCACCAAATTATTAGTTTTACAGCAAAAAGCGTTATAAAAATATTGCCTTAAACACACCTCATATGTTAATGTTTTTTATTGAATTTTTTTTTTGTAAATCGCCTCGTGTAACGTAAGTACCTACCTATAAAATATACAATATTATAATAAAATATGAGTTGCAACAAAAACATTACATCTGATAAACAAGTTTTCATTAAACTTTTCAAAAACATGTAACGTAAGTAAACCTCAAAATCTCATACTTTAGGTATAATAAATAATTAGCTTTTCAAAAAGGAGGAATTCATGATGTCATGGCAGATTTAATTACTAGCAGGTTTTAGTTTAACGTTGCAATTAACATAGTAGCTTAACTACTAATAAATACTAGGAAAATCTAGGACAAAATTAACATGGCTATAATGTGTCGATAAAATAATAATTATTAATATTAACTAACATAATATACAAGGTGTAACAAAACTAAGTGATAACAATAATACTTTAGGGTGTGTATAATATGTCCCTCATATAGAGTTCACTATAAAAGTAGCAGCGCTGAAAGAGCAAAAACTTTTTGCTATTTATATATGGGCAAGCGGACGCGCATCATGTTTCCATACAAAGGTGAAAAAAAAGTTACTCTTTCAGAGCTGCTACTTTTACAGCAGGGGAGCCATACATACCCTAAAGTATTATCACTTAGTTTTGTTTTGTTATATTGTAACGCTTAACAATAAAATATAATTTACATGTACAGATTTCTAAGAATTGTGCGTCCAGAGGAATATCTTGGGAGAGAGAGATCGACTCTATGGGTGGAAGATTCTGGAACAACAAACACTCTTACTGCCGCTTTTACAGACGGATAATAATTATATTTGACATAATTATCTGTCAAACTCCTTCTGATAAAGTGCCGAATAGGCTATTTACAACTTTTATGACAGATTCTCCATACTTTATCTGTCAAGGTGGACAGCCTATTCGGCACTTATCAGGAAGTGGTGAAACAGGCCCTAAGCATCATTAATTATTGTCTCTGAGTGCGGCCGTTGGGTTAAATGCACAGGTTGGGTTTGGGTTGGGCTGGGTTAGAGACACTTCTAACTGCCGCACTCAGAGACGAACATTCATTACTTAAATGTAATTAAATGAACATTTTGACATAAACCCTATACATTATCTATTCTTTCTCTAGCAAAACACCTCCGTGGTCCAGTGGTTTAGAGCGTGGCTCTTGACTCAGAGGTCGTGGGTTCGATTTCCGCGTTGGAAGTTATTTCCAAGTTTGGTTAGGACAATGCAGGCAACCTGATTGTCTGACAAGTAAGATGATCCATGCGTCGGATGGGCATGTAAAAGTCGGTTCTGCGCCTGATCTCTCGCCGGTCGTGTCGGTCTGCCGTCCCACTGGGTTGTGAGAGTAAAAGGAATAGAGAGTGCTCTTGTGTACTGCGCACACACCTGGGAACTATTAATCAAGAGTTATTATTATTATTACATTATCTTTCAAACTCTTAAATAATTGTAATTTATTATTATTATTATTATAAAATTAAATCTTAAATAAATTAATGATAAAATGTCTCTGAGTGCAGCAGTAAGGGCTGTCATTTTAATTAGGTCAATCTATCAGGACTCAGGACTCCTGAGTCCTGAGTCCTGATAGATTGACTTAATTAACTCTGTTAATGACTCAAAATATCAAATCAACAAAACTTGGTTGACTACTGTACCCTAAAACGGAACCCTAACCAGCTGATTTTTTGTATATTGGTAGGATAATAGTTATATAATTTAAGAGTAACCTTGTCCTACAAATAGAACAATCCATATTTTAGGACCATCAAGTCAAAGTATGAAATCTTTTCTAAAGTGGTAGCTAACAAGCTACCACTTTCGAGATTTTTCGAAAATAAAAATGGTGTTCGTCTTATCAAAATGTAGCTACTCACAAAAAATTTGCTTGTTAGTAATCACAAAAATATTGTTCTAGGGCTTCCTGACCATTCCTTATTAAGTATAGTGCCGTCTTCAGACTTAGCCTAAGCCTCAACTGTTTCTGTACTCAATCTTCATGCTTTTGAAGTCGGTACGATTACTCCGCCGTTTGTGAATCGATTTTCAATTTTTTTCTTTTGGCGTATAGGTTATCATCCCAATTTGGTACCATATTTATAAAAGTGGTGACCTGATGAAGGGATCCATAAGAAATCGAGAACTCCTCAAAATTTATATGGAAACATGTGGTGACTTCGGTTTCGTGAGCAGTATTCTAAGCATTTATTATGCTACCAACAAGTAAGATTTTGCACCGAGGTATACCATGGTTCGGAGTTCGGACGGTGCTGAGAGAACTCCTGACTCTTTATAGACACAATTTTGGGAGTTTCGATGTTGTTTTAAGAACGGAAAGCATATAGCTACTATGCAAATTACATTCATCACTACCATAAACCATTATAGAATCATGTATCGTCCCGTTTTGACCCTATTATTGGTACTGTTCAGTCTTTTATTATAATATATCACTTAAAACGCGGGGAACACCGCGGGGCACAGCTAGTATAGTATATTATAAATCATAATTATAGATTATGAGGCTTATAATTTGTTCGGATTATAATTACGGTCGAATTACGACCACGGGCGGATCACCAGCTATTATTTAAATTTTAAAGCTTAATGATCATTGTTTTTGTGGCTTCATATTTTGTATTTTCCTGGTTCTAATTTGAACACGTTTTAATGTGTAATGCTAGTTGTTTTGTGTAAATGAATTGAAGTTAATTATCTACACTACAATTATAAAGAGGAAAGATTTGTTTGTTTGTTTGTTTGAGTCGAATAGGCTCCGAAACTACTGGACCGATTTGAAAAATTCTTTTGCTATTAGAATCTTACATTATTTCTGCTGAACATAGGCTACATTTTATTTTGGAAAAAATTAGGGTTCCGTAAGATATTTGAGTTTTTCGGACGCAAGGTGTAAAAAATCAGCAAGAAAAGTTACTTATTTTGCGTACGCTGCCTAAACTATAAAAGATAGAACCATAAAATGTTGTAAGTAATTGTAGATCTTATAAATATCTACAAAAAAGTCCGCGACACACTGTACCTATCTATGTCGAGTGAGGCACAATAACCATTTATTTATTTAAAAATCCTGAATTTTTTTTGGACTACATTTAAACGGATATATTTTACTCACGCTATTAATCCTTATCAAAATAAATTATTTTATCACTAAGTACAGTTTATGTAGATAATATTTGGTCTTTGAATGATTAAAATTGGACGTTTGGTTTTGAAATTATGGCGAAATTAAAATATTACGATAGTGGGCGTCACCAAAGCGCGTGCGGGAGCCGGGAGGAAGACAATATTCTGTTGTAGAAATGAAAATTCTGTACGTATAAGATACGAAATGACACCCGAAATTACACCTTTGTCACTATATCGCTATAGAAGCCAAAAATGTGGTTAGTTTTTTGTCTGTCTGTCTGTCTGTCACTCTTTCTGTCTGTCTGTCTGTATGTTTGTTCCAGCATCACACGAAAAATACTGATCCGATTTGAATGTGGTTTTTGCAGACATATTTATCTTCTTCCAACTTAACATCTGGTGTATAAATTTTTTTCCCCCCACCCCTCTAAGGGGACAAAAGAGGGGGTCAGATTTTGTATCAAACTTTTTTCTTTAACACGAAAACTACTGATCCGATTTGCATACGGTTTTCACAGATTTGCATACGGTTTTCACAGATATAT
Organism: Plebejus argus; assembly: GCA_905404155.3. Taxonomy (NCBI): domain Eukaryota; kingdom Metazoa; phylum Arthropoda; class Insecta; order Lepidoptera; family Lycaenidae; genus Plebejus; species Plebejus argus. The sequence continues at coordinate 4,339,914 of FR989929.1, read as the reverse complement.
TATATTTGTCTTCTTCCAACTCAACATCTGGTGTATAAAAATCCTCCCCCCCCTCCCCTCTCAACACTCTCTGGGGACCAAAGAGGGGTCAGATTTTGATTACAACTTTTTTCTTTAGTGGACTTACTTAACATCTGGTGTATGACCTTCCCCCCACACCCTCTTAGGGGACAAAAGAGGGGGTAAAACATGTATCAACTGATGATGTAGAAAATATACTTTAAATGGCAAAACAACGTTTGCCGGGACAGCTAGTTAAGATATAAATATATAAAGATAAATCTCATGATTTACCTTATTATCTTTATATCTTTAAAAATATTCATGCACTCATGTGTATGAATATTTATGCATATTTTTTTTACATAAGTAATTATACATTTACTAAAAATAAGTGACTTCAACACTTAGTTAAAATTTATGTTATATTTTACCTAAGTGTTGTAATTAATAAAAACATAATGGAGATAATGCCAAATGCTCGAACGTATACCTACCTAAAATTTACTGTTTCAGTACTGCAGCTACTTTTACAGTTAACTCATATACAGTAGTAAGTAAATTAGTAATTATCACTTTCTTGCACTCTGTTTATAAATGAAAAAGCTGATTGCCTCATAGATTATATATTTAAGTATAACGCTTTGTTCGTTAAACTTAAATATAATCAACAGTTAGAAAATTGAAATTTTACAAACTTATTCCTCTTTTAGTACGGGCATCCATCAAGTATATTTTTTGAAAATTCCATCCCCAAGGGGTAAAGCGCGGGAGAAACCAGCAGAAAAAGTCTATTTTCGAATACGTTATCATCGTAACAAGTTATAATATATGCAGAATACAATATATACAACTTTGATGAGTGATCTCATGGATATTGTCCTAAGTTCCTAACCCCTGTCAATCAGCCTTTGCATTACTAAAACAATGGCACTGATATGGGTTTCCCTGAATTTTTTTCAACAACAATGAACTTAGGAAATTCCGAAAACGCACGCATAGGTAGTAACTACAAAAACAAAAAGTCGTATGTCTGTTTGCTTCTATTGTCTCTATGTAGTATGTACGCAGAACGCACTATGGTTTAATGGCTTTTCCTTCACGTAGCAAATCGAAAATCATGTTTTCCCATGTGTGTGCAACTGTACAAAACATGATTTTCGATTTTGTCATGTCTGTCTGTCTGTCTGTCTGTCTGTCTGTCTGTCTGTCTGTCTGTCTGTCCGTCCGTATGTCACAGCCACTTTTCTCCGAAACTAATAAAGCTATACTATTGAAACTTGGTAAGTAGATGTAGTCTGTGAACTGCATTAAGATTTTGATGCAAAAATGGAAAAATTATTATTTTAGGGGTCCCCATAGGTACAACTGAAACTAAAAAAAAATTTTTAATGAAATCTATGCGTGTGGGGTATCTATCTATGGATAAGTCTCCAAAAATCATATTGAGGTTTCTCATATCATTTTTTTCTAACCTGAATAGTTTGCGAGAGAGACTCTTCCAAAGTGGTAAAATGTGTCCCCCCCCCCCTCTAATTTCTAAAGTAGGGGCATGATAAAAACTATCAACGAAAATTGGTTCAAACGAGATCTAGCCAATAGTTTTTTTTATACGTCATGAACTTTTATCTAAATTTCATTAAATCGACTGAAATATAAAAATAAATCAAAAACATTTTAATTTCATAAAAATAAACCTTATTGCTGCTGCGGAACCCTTCATGGGCGAGTCCAACTCGCACTTGGCCGCATATTCCGCCTAGGTTATCTGATTTGTTTGTCATAGTTATGATTAGGTTAGAATTAATGAAGCCATGAGTGGATGAATTGTATAACTCAACATTTTAAAACTGTCGTTTTTTGCTTAAATGGAGACTTTAGACTGGGAAAATGATTTTAATCAAAAAAATGTAGGTAGATTCTATGACGTATATTGTATATAGTTAGATATTATGTAAGCTAGATGGTGAAGTAGGGATGATAGTTAGGGAAAAAATTAATAATTCCTCTTATGTTGTAAAATGTTAGCACGATATAATCTACCTATACATATAATAATTAATAAAACTGTAGAAATGAAAATTCTGTACATTAAAGAATAAAGATATTCAAAAAATAATAAGCGGGGGGTGTCACTAAATCGATATAGAAGCCAAAAATGTACTTAATTAGTTTTTTTCTGTCTGTCTGTCTGTCTGTATGTTTGTTCCACTATCACACGAAAACTACTGATCCAATTTGAATGCGCTTTTATATTTGTCTTCTTCCAACTTAACATCTGGTGCATAAAATTTTTCCCCCCACCCCTCTAAGGGGACGAAAGAGGGGGTCAGATTTTGTATCAACTGATGTAGAAATACTTTAAATGGCAAAACAACGTTTTCCGGGACAGCTAGTAATATAATATACGATATAGTATTATAATATGACGAGTGCAAAGAATAAATCGAAACGAAATAAGAAACGGAGAAAAATTAAAATGCCAACGATGTCAGGCTATTTGTCATTAAATTTATTTGTCATTGCAATATTGTATTGTTTTTATGCATCACCAAAATTTAGTGACTGCGAAGTGCGAGTACGTCCTCACAAAATAAATTCCATATTTAAAGTGCTGTTAAAAAAGAACACTTTCTCGTGAACTACTCTAGATGTTGAAATGTTTTAATTCTTTAGTTTGTTTGAATTGTTTACCAAATAAAGTTTATTTCTTTCTTTTTCTTCCTTTCTTACATGCCAAACTTCATCAAAACTAGCCCACTCAGAGACACCACAAACAAAATCCTTAGAAAATGAGTGTAAATTATGGTAATAAATGAGGTATGCCAAGGTAAAATACTTAGGGTCTAGGGTTGCCGACATTTTTTTGTGTATATTTAAAGTATTTGCATTTTAAATGCTATAAAAATATAGTAAGCGTCAAAAAAATATAGTACTTTGCTATAGAAGTAGTAAAAGTTATACTTTTATAACACCCCATTAGGTACAACATTAAATAATTGGCCAAGTGCAAGTCGGACTCGCGCACGAAGGGTTCTGTACCATTGTAGAGCAAAATTAGGCCAAAAATTGTGTTTTTTTGTATAAGGGGTGCGCCCTTATTTTTTATTTTATTTTAATATTATTATTAAATAAAATAGTACACAAACATAATATATAACTAAAGACTTTGAGACAAATCCAAGTAAAAAAGGCCAAAAAATCACGTTTGCTGTATGGGAGCCCCCCTTAAATATTAATTTTATTTTGTTTTTAGTATTTGTTGTTAAAGCGGCAACAGATATACATATGATCTGTGAAAATTTCAACTCTCTAGCTATTACTTTTTGTGACATGAGATGAATGATCTCTTTTACGGAAATTTAATATTTTCGTGTACCATATATTTTTGCAACAGTGTATTATAGTACGAACTATAACGGAGCCCCAAAATATAGTACAATACTATAATATATTATAGTACAGTTAATGGCAATTAGCATTTGGCAACCCTACAAGGGACGTAATTACTTATGCAGTTACCTTGAACTTATTATATAGGCGTTTGTTTTGACCGTATTCAAGATTACATAGGAATCGCTAGGTTTACAAGGTTTCAAGCGAGGTCGACAGGGGTTGGTTACAAATAATAATTTAAGTTGGTTACAACTTACAAAATACAATAATCGGCCAAGTGCGAGTCGGAATCGCGCACGAAGGGTTCCGTACCATTATAGAGCAAAATTAGGCCATAAATTGTGTTTTTTGTATGGAAGCCCCCCTTATTTTTGATTTTATTTTAATACTATTATTAAATATTAAAGTACACATATAACTAAGGATTTTGTGAAAAATTCAAGTACCTACCTGTTGCCATTTTTGATATAGAGCAAAAAAGGCCAAAAAAATCACGTTTGTTGTATGGGAGCCTTCAAATATTCATTTTATTTTATTTTTAGTATTTGTTGTTATATCGGCAACAGATATACATAATCTGTGAAAATATCAAATCTCTAGCTATTACCGTTCTTGAGTTACAGCCTGGAGACAGCAAAAAGACCAAAAAATTACGTTTGTTGTATGGGAGCCCCCCTTAAATATTTATTTTATTTTATTTTTAGTATTTGCTGTTATGGCGGCAACAGATATACATAATCTGTGAAAATATAAAATCTCTAGCTATTACCGTTCTTGAGTTACAGCCTGGAGACAGACAGACAGACGGACAGACAACGAAGTCTTAGTAATAGGGTCCCGTTTTTACCCTTTGGGTACGGAACCCTAAAATTGACGACCTCTGTTATGGCTCAGTGGTTGAGCGCGTTGTCAGCGATCATACCTGGGGATGCGGGTTCGAATCCCGCCGTTTCGCATGTTCCTGGGTCATAGATGTATGTTACTGTTTTTGCCCGCGGCTTCGCCCGCGTAGAGTTCTGAGAAAGGCATAATTCAAGACGTGAGTGGAAGAATAAGGTAAGTAACATGAAAAAACTTCCCGTTTTTTTGCTTAAATGGAGGCTTTAGGGCCGGAAAAGTTATTTGAAATAGAAAAACTATGGATTGTATGTGTAGCCAGATATATTAGCTAGGTTATGAAGTAGATAAGTTACAAGTTTTATTGAAATAATTAGAAAAAAAATGAGTTATTGTCCGTATGTTACGAAATGTTACTTATTCGATTCTTCCACTCACGTCTTCAATTGTTTCAAGACAAAACATTAGGTACTTTTTATATATAATAAAGTATATCATTATTCATTACAAAATATGTCGACGTTATGGCCGGTTTACACGTAAGTAGATCAGTAGTAAGTAACTAAATTCTAATTGTCATCTAGTTTAGTACTTACTAAATTTTAACTTGCTACTTGCTACTAAATTTTGTATTTACATGCAATTAACAACTTAAAATTAAGTTAAAATTTAGGTAACTACTTATATCTACTTAATATGTGTAAACCAGCCATTAGTACTGAAAATAACCACACGCCAAAACAGCTATGTAAGTCTGTAGGTTAACTTCACCTCAGAATTTCAAAGTGAGTTTTAAATAGTTCTGTCACATGTAAAATAATTAACTTCAAGATTCAACTTCTTTTATGTTTTAGCAAGATTTGACTTAAATATTTATTACACCTACTTTTTTACTTTAATTTATTATGTTAAAATAGTATGCTATTTGTTTTGTGACTTCTACAAGCCAAAAAGTTTTTATTTAGTCACGTTTGTCCGGCATTTTCAGTAGTAAAAAATTGGGAAGATTAATATTTTACCAAGACAAGGATACAAATATCTTTATGGGATATTATAAACTTTTTTACGGCAGAGACAATCTTCACGCATAGACCATAGCCCCGACAAGTTTTGCTCGGATGTTTAGCAGTAAACAGCTCAAAATTTCACGGTTACGAGGGATAGGACCTTGCTAGATGCCACCACAACATAGGTACTTTATATTATTAAAATTCATATATCCGTTGTCAAGAAACTAAAATTATTATAATTTTAGTTTCTTGACATATATTATCATAATATTAAGTATATTATCATTTCGAGTACCTTACCTTGATAAGACATACTTTACTTTTAATAACCTTTAATTTTAAATTAATATTATTTAATTATTAGATAATAATAGTGCTAGGTGGGTATATTATGATGAAAAAACTTAATTTGTGATAATAATAGTATAATGATGTAATTAGGACATGATATGATCTATTAATGATGTAGGCAATTTATAGATCATGTTATCCACACTTAATATAATTACCTATTTCAACTTTTAATTTATCGTTCTCATTCTTTTTAGGGTCTGTACCCAAAGGGTAAAAACGGGACCCTATTACTAAGTCTTCGATGTCTGTCCGTCTGTCTGTCTGTCTGTCTGTGTGTCTCTAGGATGTATCTGAAGAACCGCTATAGCTAGACTTCTGAAATTTTCACAGATTTTGTAGGTACCTATATCTGTTGCCGGCTTGCCGCTATAACAACAAATACTAAAAACAAAATAATTAAATATTCAAGGGGGCTCCCGTACCACAAACCTGATTTTTTTTTCTATTTTTTGCTCGATATCCATAACGGCAACACAAAGGCACTTGAAATATTCACAAAATGCTCCGTTTGTGTATTCGCTATCTTCTGTTGATTTTGATTTTCTCTTGCTGACTTTCGATGTTATAAGCTCTAGAAAAATCAATTCAAAATTCAAATGTAAATGAAAATTGGAAGAATTTAAATTTAGAAAAATCAATAATCAAACTCGTAATATATCGCCATTTAGCCAAAAACTTTTTCGTTATCGCTTCGTTATAGAATCGCCAACCAAAATGTATAGATTTGACATAAGCTTTCGTTAATAAGACGTTGACGTTCGACTCGTCTTATGTCAATTCCTGCATACATTTTGATCGGCGATTCTATAACGAAGCGATATTAAGAAAAGATCTTGGCTCACCTGTTGTGTTGCTTATTTACTCAGTTTGTAGTTGTACTTAGCAGTGGTCTAGGTCCTAGGAAATGCAAATCTATTAAGTAAGTAAATATTTTTGTTGTACTAATATCAGGTAAGCACCTTATGTTTATATTTCACTTTATGTTTTCAAATAAGTTAGATCTACATTAGCAAATATTGAAATACAGTAAGATCACAATATATTTATAATTATTCAAAGCAATACTGATACATTTTTTTCAACTTTGAGAGACTACACCAGGGGACACCAAATGGCGCAGACCGCGGCTCGCATCCGGATCCGCGCCGCGCCGACCCATAATAATTATTAATTATTATTGTTCTAGCAGATGAAGTTCTCTCGAAGATGAACTTCGTTAAAAAATACAATAAAAACACTTTTCTCATTGATATGTAAATAAAAACCTTTGTAATTTCCGTTGTTACTTACCTTTGCTTAGTAAATATTTTTTTTATAAAATATGTAGACCACGAAGGTAATTTCGTTTCTTAAAATGAACCCCGAGGCTAGGGAAACTAATTAGTAATTATTGCGGTGACCACTGCTCTACACGTTCTGAAGATTGGATAAGGTCAAAGTTTATTTATCTTAACTTTGCTAATCAGAATTTCATCAAAAATAAATTAAAATACTTAATTTTAATTTAAAAGATTTTTTATCAAATCAAGCCCTAATAAAATCCTGTTGAAACCAAGTTAAAAGTGATTGAGGAAAAAACCCTACAAATCTGGAAACCTATTAGGTGCCCCGTGCCCATAAAAATACAGGTAAATTATTATTCTTTAATTAAAGGGTATTAAAGATGCGAAAAACATAAATAGTTATTGTTTTTGACTTCGATCTTTGCCTGGTTGGGCTTAGCTCATAAACCTTTATTTTCCGAAACGGTAGTAAAACATATTTTAATTTAAATGTAATTATATTGAAACATTTTAATAATAATATCTATATGGACGCTTCACTTGACTGGACTTGTTTTACAGGTACCAGACAACGGAAATATATTCAATACTTTTATACATACTATAAATACATTTAAGATTTTTATTATAATATGATACACACACAGACCATAGAAGTAAGATACACATATGCAATACACATCCATGGCCCAGGAACATTGAAAACTTTTAGGCATAAAAAATCCAAAACATTTTTAGATTAGTATATCCCACAACCTTTACACTAATTTGTGGTACCTAATACACTTTACAGAAAAGCTATGACACCTTTTGTGCTTTAACATAGTAATTTTTATTTATATGTAGATGTGTTATCATCAGTCAGTCAAGGTGTGACGACGCGAGCCCTCACAAAGCTCGGCTTTTAGCTAGTCCTATTTCTAACATTAAGGGCCCGGGTTACCCTCAAAATTTTCATACATTCTTAATACCAAAATCATTTTCTCATACGAAAATATTTAACATGTTTGAGTTATTTTTCAGCTTAAGATAGTAATTACCTAGGGTCCTGAACAATTTTTGTTTACAAAATATTTAAATACTAAAAAAAAATTGTGTTTAAATATTTTTAGTAAATTTACTACTAAATATTTAAACACCAAAAAATAGACAAAAACACTAAAAAATATATAAATAAATAGTAAATTTACTACAAAATATATTTTAAACTTTAAAAAATATTTTTTATTATTCTTATATATTATCTTATTCATCCTACGTTACGTGAAAAAATTACGTGAGATTTGCTGAGACCCCTACTCTCCCCAACGTGAGATTAGATGAGATTTTACTCGACCCCCTCCCCCCCCCCCCCCCTAAACACCTCACGTAATTTGTGGACGCCCCCTAAAGACTGTTGTGTATTGAGCGTACTATTATATATTCTGTGATTGAGCGTGCACCCTCAATCTTTCTGCTATTGTTTCAGACAGTGACGCAACTGAAGATCCTCCTGCACTTCCTGGTGGGTGTGACGCTGGGGCTGGTGTTCCAGCACGCTGGAGACGACAGCTCCAAGACCTTTAACAACCTGGGCTTCTTCCTCATATCCGTCGTGTATGTGTGCTACACCTCGCTGATGCCCGCGGCTTTGAGGTGTAAGTAGTATCACAGAATATTTAATAGTACTCCGGTAGTATTGTCTAAAAGTACTTAAAAAAAAACTAGGCCTTTGCATCCGCTGTGGATGATTTATACAGTATTTTCGGTGCGATGTAACCACTCCTCAAATACTGTAGTACCTGGGACAAGATTTTTAAATGTCCGTATGGTTGCCCAGGCACATACAGCATTCTCGCAACATATTCAGCCCAGTCCAGACTCCAGAGGAAAGAACTGGTCAAAACAAACCATATTGTGTTCCTCACGATGTTTTACTTCATCATAGTGTGACGTAATATTTTGTATAATTATTTATACTTTCTTTATTGTTTTTTTTTATGTGCTAAACGTCGTACGTTTAGCACAAAATTAATGTTTAATGGCCCCTCACAAGTTTGTCCCATACAAAAGAGTTCAACGATCTCAAAATGTTTTAACTTTGTAAAATTAAATATTTTTTGTTAGTTTTTTTCCTATCGTTCATAACGTCATTGTTACAATATCATGTTTTTCATTTCAGTTTCCGAAGAAATACGAGTGTTGAAAAAAGAGAACTTTAATAATTGGTACAAATTAAAAACTTATTATTCTGCGAGTATTATACTGGGGATACCGTTACAGGTAATTATATTTTTACGTAATAAAATTATTTTGCATGCTTCCTTAATTGAAGCCGTGAGTGAAAGAACCAGGTAAGTAACAGTTAAAAAATTGGCTTTTTTTTCATAAATAGAGGCTTCAGGGCCGAAATATTATCTAGAATTCTAGATGATTGAGTAGGTAGTTACAAGGTTTGTTCAAATTATTAGGAAAAAATGAGTAATTGTCCTTATGTTATAAAATGCTATTTATTGGGTTCTTCCACTCATGTCTTTAATTGTTAAGAAATATTACATGGATATAATATTATATATAGTCTTTAAAAAACAAAATTGTGAGACTGTCACGTTTTTATGTTTCGTATAAGTACTTAATTATTTCTGCTTCGTAGTAAAAATATGTTGTAGAGACAATAATTTAACTTTATTGCTAGCATAATACTAGTTAAAACAATGTCAAGGTTTACAAACAGTATGTTTATATAACCAGTAGCCAGTAGACCTTGGCATTGGATAAAAAAACATTTGTTTAAATAATTGACAATGCCACAAAATAAAATAATAATTTCATACTTAGTTAATTTTACAAATTATGTGCATTTTATACATTATTTTATTTTACAAGCACTTATCTATTTGATCTTACTAAAATATACAGACATAAATACAATTAAAAACAACAATAAACCTCCAAGGACGGCTTCAGTTTTTGAAGTGAAAACTTCTTTAGCGGCGCGCGGCGTTGAGCACTTTTGTGGGATGGGTAAAAAGTAAAAACTGTGAAACTCGCGTCAGGTCACGTGTGCTGATCGAAAAACCGTAAGACGGTTGGAGAGTAGTAAAAATGCACAACGTTAATAATCAAGTTTTCACTTCTGCCGGCACTCCCGGAGTGCAACCCGTCTTTTTTTTTTAAACGTTTTGATAGCTTGTGCTGTATGTATGTAACTGGTATGTAACGGAATCTTTAAGCACGATTTTTTCCTATCTCCAGTAGTGTAATTCGAAAAGAGCTAATGACGATGCAATAATTTGTTAAAATTTAAAAAAAGAGCGTGTTTTTTTTTCAGATAATATTTAGCATAGCATACACTCTGCCGTCGTATTTGATCACGGGACAGCCGATAGAGGTGTATCGTTTCGTCATGTTTGTGCTGGTGCTGACGGCTCTTGGGATATTGTCGGATGCCCTGGGCAACCTTATTGGCACCTTGGTCAATCCTATTGTAAGTATTTTTGTTGTCAATGATAAATCTAAATCGGACCATGAGAAACCTTTCTCGGTTCTATTATAGGTCTTACGCCAATCGACAACATCGCCGGAGTAGTGAGTACTATTATATGTACAGCATGACTGGTGAGTCAATACCGATATTTAAGGAGAGTATTCAGTACTCGATTCTCATTATAAATATGTAATAAAATTAGGTACTTAATTTTTGACCAAATTTTCCTTCAAACAAATGAATCACGGACACTGTAAATTACTATGCGGCCACGCGTCATGCGCCCCCCGCGCCGGCGCGCTACCCCTTCCGCGCGCGGTGTCCATGCGTTGGGTAAATAATTATTTAACTTTAAGCTACATTTACTCAGTGGTCAATTGATATTATTTTTTTATATTATTTTTTTTCAACTACTATAATAGCCAAATATCACATCCTCGATTATTGAACATGTCTCACCAGTCATGCTGTATATTCTGTGACATCGCACTAGTTGCACATACTATTTTATTACTCATGCAGGATAAATTATATCTTTGCGCTCGCTGTTTGGGTCGTAAAGACGCTGTTTGCTCATCATATTGTCAATTTGAGTGCGACAAGTAAAATACCACGTATCCCGCATGAGAAGGTAATAAAAAAAAATTCAATAGTCTATACTCTATACAGTCGCTGAATATAGATTAAAAATTACAAAATAATTTACACAGGTGACAGTACTTGGCTTCTTTGATATCTGAAAACTTTTTACAAAGACAGGCTTGGCTTTTTCACATTTTAAGGATAGGATTTTCTGCAGTATGAGCTCTTATAGTGCCAATAATTAGGTTTAACCTTATACGGGAGTAAATTTAAAATAAGTTGACCTCTGTGGCTCAATGGTTAAGAGTCTGGCAGGCGGCAGCTCAAGCCGGGGGGGTCGCGGGTTCGAATCCCGCCGACGGAACAAAAAGTTTTCAATGTTCCTGGGTCATGGATGTATAATAAAATATAATATGTGTACTTATGATATAATAAAAATCTTAAATATATTATGTATCTCTGATACCCGTAACACAAGTCCTTCAGGTACTTAGCACAGGGCCTGACCGACGTGGTGTGAAGTGTCCATAGATATTATTATCAAGAACAAACCTTTTCCAGAACGGCACATTCTTCGGCGCGATCTCGCTAGCGGCCATGCTGTTGCTGGCGGGTTTCCTGGTGCTGATCACGGACATGCTGTACGTGATGCAGGTGCTCTCGTATGCGTCATTCCTGCGGTTCGGCTACGAGGCATTGGTGCTGTCCGTGTACTCCCAGGGCCGGCCCTCCATACCCTGCCCGGAGACTAAGGACTACTGTCACTTGAAGTAAGTTTAGCTCATAATGGTGCTCACCGGGAGCATTCGCTTGTACCCATGGGATTAAAATACTTCTTTATGATATTCCGTTAACGTGCCGTGGATAGCTTAGAAGCGGATGGGCCGATAATATTATTATTGGAACAAAGTTCCTTATCGTGCGTTGCGAAAGGGGGCTGGACGGAAAAAGTTGTAACGAGACTAATTTTTGACCGACACTTATTTTATTACCTGCGAAGTAGGGGCAGAGGGCGTTGATGTGGCTGTCGTCAACTGGCGGGTTTACAACTTCGTTCCATCCGGGTGTCCCTTGACACCTCTCAAGTTTTTATATATAATATAATTCATCATTGCCATTTCGGGATTCCCTACTTAAATTAGTCACGGACTCATAGTATCTATTATAACATTTTCTCTTTTTTTCAGGTCACCAAAAGAAATTCTGAAGCTTCTGAGTTTCGACGCCAACAACTACTGGAGGGACGTCGGAGTGCTAGTCGCAGAAATTGTCGTCTTAAGAGTTGTTGCATATTACGCACTAAAATATAAAATACGCAAATCTAAATGAAATGTATGTTTCATTTAGGTAAAAATTTGAAATTTGTGTATTTAAGGTAATTTATACTATGTAATATGTATTATTATTTTATATACGTTACCGCTTGGGTCTGTCAAAATCTCGACATTATCTCGACAAAACTCTATAAAAAGATGTTATTTCGATGATAGATCTACGCGAGAAAAAATGTTTGTCATGCTAGGGTCAATAGAGATGAAGATACAAATTATCGAACATCGAGAAACACGTAGAGATAGATATCTCGTTGGCGTATGCTAGGCCGGCTGATCGCAGTAATCGAAACTACTTTTGAGGCATGAGAGTAGGGACCCTGTAGGTAGGTAAGGATCCAATTTCTATAGTTCTGTGATGGAACGCTGTGAGACTTTCTCGAACTACCTTTTAGGTTAGAATATTATGCTCTCTAGATGGAATATTAATTAAGTATTTCTAAAACGTTTAACTATCGTTAAAGTAAATAATAAAAATTAAATAAATTTGCCTACTAACACAAGAAATCCTAACATTTAGATTGCCCTTAACTTGAGTAAACGTTACCAGGATTTACCGCCGCAATTCGAGACTTAATACTTAGTTACATAAGTTTAAGTTAATGAAGATTTTAACCTTATTAATTATTAAATTTATTATCATTTTGATTCAAAATCTTCATGAAATTAAAGTTTAGAATTTAATAATTAATATGACTGACTGACTGACTGACATAGTGATCTATCAACGTACAGCCCAAACCACGGGTCGGATCGGGCTGAAATTTGGCATACAGGTACCTAGATGTTATGACGTAGGCATCCGCTAAGAAAGGATTTTGATAAATTCCACCCCTAAGGGGATAAAATAGGGGATAAAAGATTGTAATTACTTATATATTAATAATTTCAACGCGAGCGAAGCCGCGGGCAAAAGGTAGTAGCTATTATAGCTGTTGTAAAACGTTTTTTTATGATCTAAACTTTAATTTACTTAATCGCGTAGGTAAATAGGCTACTTGACCTAATTACCTATATATTCAATTTCATTGAACAAAATATGCATAATATTTCTAGTAGAAACCGTATTTCACCCTTATCATAAAATAAAAGCTTATGATTGATAAATTAAGTCGATTAGAAAATATGATTTTATATTTTTAAGATTTGTATTGACGAAAACTCTTTTGCGGTACATGCATAGGCACTTCCGATTTGGACGTGACGTCATCACACTAGTAGGTAATTTTAAATTAAATATCTTTTATTTAACGCGCTCGTTAATCGTTATAATATTATGTAGATTTATTTGTAAGTACATAAATAATAAGAATAAGCCTAGAAAGATTTGTAAAATATATTTCATCAGTTTTATATACTTATTGTTATCACTTATCTCCATAAATTGTAGTTGGGAAATGAAATGGCCAAAACTTTTCTCCAAAATTTTCAACATTACAAAATATGATTTCTCATTTCTTATTTACTTAATTCTTTTCTAATTTTTGGGCACTTTAAGACACGTACATTTAGCACATAAAAATTTTTCAATAAAGAAAGCATAAAATACAAAATATATGACGTCACTCTGTGGCGGACAATGTTTTCGGCGCCATTTAAAAGGCATATTTTTCAATCGACATTTTCATGGGTTTCTACTGTTTAAAATATTAAAATACTTATAAGTTTTTTTGGTGAAAATTAATGACTAAGAAGCGATTAATAGCATGAAGAAAATATAATATAAAAAAATAGGTCGAGTAGCCTATTAGGTGTGTCTTTGCCAAGTTACCGTAATCAGTAATCACTTAGAATAACGCTAATAGCTTTAATTTTGTGGTGAATCTTGCCGATAAAATTAGGAATGTAAAATATTTATTTTTAATATTAGATTAATGATTGGCTAAAAACTTAGATTAGGTAATGATTGGTCCGCGCGCTACGCGGAGATAATAATAATTATTATCTGTTAACTTTTTAAAAAGGCGTTTTGGCGTTTTTTTTACGACATGGCATTCAGTTACCTACTACTAATAGCTAATGCTACCTACTATTAAAAAAAACACGTCTTTTTTGTATAACAATAATTAACAAGTAGGTAAACATTAAAGATTCAAGAATTTTTCCCGATTCAAAGAAACTTATTTCTCTTATTAGTTATTATTACTGTCTAAATAATATTATATTTTATTTTTATGTACTAAAATGAACTTATCTTTGTAACCTACTAAGAAAAATATGACGTTTATAATTACTTTCATGTATTTCTTTTTATTTTTAAGCTAGTAAAGTTTGATTATATAGTAGGTAAATAAAAAATTATGATAATTACGTCCATGATGCAAGCCACGGGACTAGTCATAATAATATTAAGAAGTATCAAAGTAATCTTGTGACTCGTGTCGTGGATTGGTTCATCTAAGATGTAAGTAAGTAAGTACATTATATTATTTTTTTAAACCTAATGCAAAACCTTTTATTTTAAACATAATGCAAGGGAAATTTATTAATTTCTTAAAAACCTTAGAAATCTTTATTATTTTTTCCATTGTAATTGAGTACCTGTTAATTGTACACGGATACCTGTAATAAAATTATTATTATTATTTACTTGCCCACTCTTTAAACATACCTGCACGGTCTGATAATTTTTGGTGTAGGTATGTAAATATCAAAAATTGTTTATAGGAAGTTTCCGTCTCAGAAAGTGCGTCATTTTATTTATAATATCTTGTGATAAGAAAATAGAATAAGGGATGATAATGTCATGAACCTACTTAGCAGAAGCTTGTTGAATGAAGCACGTTTAAAATAGTAGGTATCTATCTAGAATAATTTAATTTAAGTAATTAATAAAAATAATTATTAATGTAAATCTCGGATTTTTGTCTAGGTACTTACATGAGAAAATTCAAAGAGTTTAGAAATAACAAATATTTTATTGTTTCAATAAAGAATTTTTTTAAATATAATAATTTTGAAGGTAGCCAAAGATAAGTTTGCATAAATTGCAAAAAAAAATTACATTGATGAAACCGTTAAAGTCGTTCTCCTCCTTGAAGTATGTTAGATTTTATAATTTTAAGGGAAAGGTGATATATATTTTGCATTACTTAATTTTGTAGAAAAATAAAGTTTTAAAATCCTGAAAAACTTTTTAGTTAGACCTTGTCACCATTCTATTATTATAAGAGGGAATAGCGTAATAGGATAGTGGAGGGTAGGGAAGGGAATAGGGTAGGGGATTGGGCCTTCGGTAAACTTACTCACTCGGCGAAACACAGCGCAAGCGCTGTTTTACGCCAGTTTTCTTTGAGCCCGTGGTATTTCTCCAGTCGAGCCGAAGCATGGCTCTCCCACAGTAAGTAAATTATAAGCCTATATCTTTACTGACTTACATTAATACGGGATTTGAATTTTTAATTGAATATTTTTATTTCCGATATTCAACCAGTGCCGTAAATAGAGCGGTGCCACCGGTGCCCAGGCGGCGAGAGATACAACCTAGTGACAGACAGAATATGGACAGAAGCAAAGAGTATAATATTATAAACTACGACCTACGTAACAGACAGAAGGACAGATAGACGGACATCGAAGTCTTAAGGTGATCCCAGACAGCAGTTATAATATAACGTTAGATAACATTGTTGCCTAACATTTTTTTACAAATTATAACAAAAGACACGTTTATTTCTTGCCATGTTGTAGCGTATGTTACAGGCTGTTATAAAATGTTATCGTGTTACACATTGTTTTTTAACGATAAATAACTGCTGTGTGGGAGCCCGGAGCACCTTTAGTATTATGGGTCTGACAGAGGTCTCATATTTTCTCCCTTTAACTTTGTTACGAAGTGTTCTAAAGTTTCGTAAAGCGTTTACTATGTTGCTGAATCATCAACATCAAACTCAAATTTTTTTATTGCACGGTCTACGGTTTGTATAAACTTTGATGGGTAAAACCTCAGGTAAAACAGTGCTGATTGCTATTTTTAAATTCTCCCACCTTTTTTTGACACTGGTTGGCTTATGCCCGGTGGGCGGTTTCTGAGGTTTTTTGACAGGAGTTTATCTTTTCACTGGCGTTGTTGATTGGAAAATTATATAAGGACCGTGCAAAAATTATAGAGGGCGTCGTATTATAATTCGACAGCAGCGATACGGTGCGAGTAAAAGAAACTAAGAAGTACCTACCTAGTACCTAGTGAGTGACGTAGTCACAGAACAGATTTACTTGGACGTAGTAACTAATATCTGATCTGTGTGAGTGACTTTGGCTTCGCATTCTCTTTGACCCCGGCTAGCTTATAACTTATAAATTAGCCGGGGTCAAAGAGAATGCGAAATACAAAGAAATACAAAGTCACATAAAAATAATTATAAATACGTGACTTTGTATGTTTAATGCCGCGGCCGCATATACGTATAACGTAGTGCTTCGCGCTAAAACCGATACTATATTGGACGATCTGCGTGTAACGTCCAATAGTCTCATAGACGAAGCTTCGGACGATAGACGCAGGTGCGGCCGGACCGTTAGACTATAAAATGATTTAAAATATTTATATTAAAGATGGGTTTGCTCTGCACGGTCCTTATACCTACAAGAATATTGTAATCCCGCTAAAACTTGACACTGGCCATGGTTTTATAGCCGAAGTGTCATAATAAGAAAAAAAATGTCAACTGACACTGACAATTAACTAATGACAGTTGACCACAATGTTGACCTAAAGCAGAGTCGGGAACGGTAACATAACCTAAAATCTACGTTAAGTTAATATAATTAGAAAATTAAAAATTATGGTTAAAAAATGTTATGATAATGATGATTTTTTTAAAATGCTAGTGTCCAAAAAAGCTTATTCAAGATAAACTTCAACGTTTACAACTTCCCAAGAATATTTTTGTGAGTGTCAACCCAAAAAGTAAAAACTCAAAAAGTTAATTGTTAAAACAGTAATAACATTCTATTTCCAGGTAAATAAGAGTTACTAATCATATATTATTATCATTAATATTAAATTTTTTACATTATCAGTAAGGATTTAAGTTATAAAACATCCATTGATGTGTCTTGCTTACATTGTCAAAACTATTTATTTTTTTCAGACTGAACGCACAGTTACTGTAAAGGAGGATGAAATTTCTAATTTTAATAACGTTTCTCTGTTTGGGAAACGTGAATTTATCAGAGGTGTCTTTTTACGAGATATTAGGAGTAACAAAACAAGCTACGACCCAAGAAATAAAACAAGCCTATAAGAAGCTTGCAATAAAACTGCATCCCGACAAAAATCCTGTAAGTATAATTTAATTAATATAAAGTGAATGTGGTTAAGTCCCTCTTACACACTATATAATACAAATTTGTGTGAACTATGATGAAATATGTGTGGGAAGTATGTGGGAGCAGTTACTAGGTCATGTCAACACAGATAACAGGATCTTATGTGTCCATTTTATCTTAACTAATTTTAATTTACCGCAAAGTACAGTGTACCTATTGGGCTCACCTAAAATATTTTTTTCTACAATATATCTAATTTTTGTACCATTTTTTTTATTAATTCATCGAGCCCCAAGCATGTCGCATGTAACCGCGATAACAATAGATAAATTGTTTTTCTCACAATCAACGGGTTAATGACTAGAAAATATTATATTATGTCATTTAGCCATAAACTATATTAAAGGTACAAATGAAATAGGATACCATACTTAGGGCCTGTTTCACCTCTTACTAATAAGAGCCGGATGGGCTATCCATAACCTAATTCTGAGAGATAGAGAATGGCGTATCTGTCAGCTAAGCTATGCCTATCAGGCGCTTATCAGTAAGTGGTGAAACAACCCCTTAAAAATAATAATAATAATACGCATTTATTCAACAAATATTATTATAAATATAAAATATGTACTATGATTTTTAAAATATATTAATGGTAAAAATTATTTTTAGAATGCAGCTGATCAACAAAATTTTCTAAAGATAACAGAGGCATATGAAACATTGAAGGATCCTGAAAAGAGGCATAAGTACAATCTGTACGGATCCCAGCAGTCGTACACCAGAAAATATGACTACCAGTCACAAGCGGAATATAACAATTTGTACTACAATGGCCTGTACCACAATGATCCTTATGTGGTTACACTCTCAGCTAACAGTTTTTGTAAGTGTATTTATTTACTAGTATCATAGACTCCGAATATATAAGGGTCTACACAGACGGACTGCAATCCAACCGCAAATTGCAGTTTAAGTGCAGTTTGAATGCAGTTGACACGACTGCAATAGAACTATTTTGCCACAATATTATGTGTTTTTTGCAACCTGTATATTATATTATGTGTTCCAAAGTTGATTCTACTCCCCCTATTCTATCTAGACACGCGGTCGCGTGACAAGCCAAGTTCAATTATTATTACACCAAATATGGTCGTTGTTAAGCATTTGTGTACAAATTTGGTGTTGAGTTAATATGAATGCAGTCTTGTTCGAAATGATCTAAAGAACATAACTGCATCCATAATTCAATACATCCAATTATAATGATTATTAAAATCAGTCTAGTTGTTTTTAAAAGGTTAAGTTAACAGCATCCAACAAACCTTTTTTATGTACCTACAGAAATTTCAGTACACTTAAATAGTTCTTATAATAATTTGTGGAGCAAGCTAGAAACAAATTATAGGACGTTTTTATAAGTCGCGACTGAAAGATGTGGCTTAAAAATGTACACAGTTCAAAGTCGAACAGGCAGAATGTTTTTGCATCGGACATCCTCAGATGCAAAAACATTCTGCCAGCCAGATTCTGTTCGGATGTCCAAACGCTCAAGGCATCCACGACTATGTCAGACAATGTGCATAGTTTAGTGTATTTTGTATTAATCAGAAACAAGCCGCATCCAATGAAAACTTAACTTAATCCAGCTTAACTGTGGGAAAACAAAATCTGTAAAATGCCTTAAAAATTACATTTTTATGTTTTAGACTCATACTTGAATGATGGATTATATTTTATAAATTTTTATTCTCCATTCTGCCCACCTTGTCAGAACTTAGCTGACCATTGGAAGAAATTGGCTGAAGTTTATAAAGACGTAGTAAGTGTTGCTTTTTAACAATTTTAGAGATTCTCTGTTTAAAAAATGCTATTCATAAGTAATAAAATTTTTACTTTTATAATAAAATGCTGGTTGTATTTTTCAGGTCAATGTTGCGTCTGTTAATTGTAAATATTACAATTCCTTCTGCTACAACAATATGAGAATAGGAAGCTACCCATCTCTGCTCTTTTATCCTGATGTAAGTTTAATATAAGAAAAAAACAAAACATTGATGTGTCCAGACTCTTCAGTCTGGACACATCAATGTTTTGTTTTTTTCTCTTCAGACATACACATAATATAGAAACCTCATACCTAGACAAAGAAACAAATATTTTATATTGCTGTTCCATACAATTTGATTCATAACTTTAAAATTTTTTGTCTATTTCAGGGTAAAAATGGCAATTTTGTCCTATACCGAGGCGCGCACAGGTTTGACTCCTTAGAGGAATTTGTAATGATGTACATAAAGAGTAAAGTTAATGTTGCACATGTGTCACAGATACAAAATGTGGACAAACCCATAGTGTATGTTGTTGATACTGAAAACTTGTACACTGATGCAATAATAAGGATAGCTTATAAACTAGTAAGTAAATACTCCTGATTTTTTTATTCATAATTTTTTGGCAAAATGAAAGGCTGATATAATAAAGGCATTACGGTAAATAAGGACTATGGTGAGACAACAGCAATATCTAATAGTTATTCATATTATTAAAAATATATATTATGTCGCTATAATATTAAAGCAGAAATTTTAACTTAGATATTGAGAGTGTAAATAGTTGTTTCCGTATAGTTTTACGCTGATTTTGGTCACGATATTTGGCCATGCGCCAAATAACTTTGTATGGTTGTAGTCCTGTTAACTAATATAACATTTGCATTTTTCAGAAAGGCTTAGCAACTGTAGTGATCGCCAAAGAGAATGTTCGGAATAAGTTAACAGACAATACAGAAGCAGTAGTAGTATTCAAGTACAAAAATACGAAGATTGAAATAGAGAGTATGGATGAGAAAATTATTATAAATGACATTGTAGCTGCCTTGCCGAAAATAGAAAAAATTGGATTGGATAAGTTGAAGGTAAATATAGTATCAATGATCACTTGATACAGTTTATCTAGAAAAACTAATAGTGTAACCTTCGGTAGACTAGAAGTCTAGTGTGAGAGACCAGGATGTTTCTATATCTTTCGTTCTTTGTTATGATATTTTAATATGCTAGACTAGTGCGGGTGCGCAACATTGCACACAAATATTAAAATCATGATTTTTTATGTAGAAAATAAGGACGGATCTTCGTAATGGCCACGACAGATCTTGGTTGTTGTATTTCACAAAGAAAGGAGATGATTACATGTTGCTACATCAATTGAAGGCAGCTTTACCGCACATGCATTTTGGTAAGTTTTTTCTCTTTTTTCTTTACACAGCATTATTTTAATATTATGAAGTCACACAAACTGGCAAGTAATAGTGCGATATAATCTCATCCTACCAACTTCTGAACTCGTAAACAGAAACTCCTAGTTTTGTATTATTATCAAATCGCAGAATTCTGTCCGTACCCCCTGTCTAAATACTTGTCATATTTCATCGTTTTCTATCCCCGTGTTCCATTTAGCATTAAAGACGATCTAAACGCTCAAAATAGGAGGCATTTTGAGCGTTTAGTGTAGAGATATTTGTATATTTTAATGTTAATTGTAACTTGTCTTACCTAATTAATTTCGGACAAATTTGCAGGTGAAATCGACTGCGACGCCCTATCTGACCTGTGCGACTCGCTGCAAGTGACCGAAACCCCGTCGTCCGGGTTGCTCAAGCCCGGCGGTGCTTACCAGTACTTAAGGCGCTCCGCCCCTGCGTACGTGGCGGACGCGGGGCGAGCGCTCAACCTACACACACTGTCACCGTCGGACTATAATAATATATTGAGCGGAGGTGAGGATTCTCTGTGCGAAGATACATTATAAATTAGTTTTGACGTGACAACGTCTATGGGCGTTTTCACATTATCCGATCCGATATCGGTGTCGGACGCCAATCTGTTATCGCGGTAAGTAAAATGTATGAACCGATATCCGATATCGGGCCGGACAATATGAAAGACAGGTACATATTTAAACAAATAAATAAATAAATAAAATAAATAAAATAAATATTTCTTACTTTTTCTTACCCCAATATCAGATCGGCGTCCCACACCGGTATCGGATCGGATAATGTAAAAATGCTCTAATAACTCGATACTATACGGGCTGCAAGCACGAAAAATATGACATCATTGTCCCGTTACGCGAACGCGAGAACGCGGCACGAACGAGAGAGGCATGAATGGCTCGAGCGATCGGCTCAGTTTTTAGGGTTCCGTACCCAAAGGGTAAAAACGGGACCCTATTACTAAGACTTCGATGTCTGTCCGTCTGTCTGTATGTCTCTAGGCTGTATCTCAAGAACCACTTTAGCTAGACTTCTGAAATTTTCACAGATTGTGTATATCTGTTGCCGCTATAACAACAAATACTAAAAATAAAATAAAGTTTATTTTTAAGGGGGGCTCCCATACAAGAAACGTGATTTTTTTGGCCTTTTTTGCTCGTAATCAATAATGGTAACAGCTACGCACTTGAAATTTTCACAAAATCCTTAATTGTATTAGTACTTTATTAATTAATAATAAAATAAAAATAAAGTAAATATTTAAGGGGGGCTCCCATACAAAAAACACAATTTTTTGTCTACTTTCGCTCTATACCGGTACGGAAACCTTCGTGCGCGAGTCCGACTCGCACTTGGCCGATTATTTTAATTGATGTTTTAAACAAGATTACTAGTTTACACTAGTGCAGGGGTCAGAGGCTTCTTTATGTATAATCAACAGTTTCTGGTTTAAATAAAGATTTATTATTTATTATTATTTACTAGATCTGTGGGGCTAAAATGGTCACAATCGCAATTCCTCTCAATCATTTCAGCAAATGAATTGTCAAAACTGTTAAACTGACAAAATATGTCAAATCAGTATAAAAATACAGAAATGAATTGCAAGCAGAGTTGCATTTTGCGATTTTAAAAAATTAATCATATTATGATTCATCTCATGATTCCACAAAGCGGCCAATTTAGCCCCGCTGTATGTTTCTAAGTTATCTTTTACCTAGTGCCATAAAAATTAGCTTTTCCATATTTTTTTATAGACACAGCTTTTGCATTTTAGTCAGACTACGTATAAGTAGTATACCTGCCTCTGCATGCTATAACGAAGATATAATATGACGATTTATGTTTCAGAAATGTCAATGTGGGTACTATTAGTAGCGCCGGCCGGCGCGGCCTGGGACCATCTAATAGACCCCTTCACACAGGCCAGTCTCGATATGATCGACACAGACATACATGTAAGTTGTAGCATGTCATTTTTTAACCCCTCCATTTTAAGAAAATGACATAATATAATATATCCGACTCATTCACTATCTAGATAATTATTGTAATGATAAATCTCAAATTCGAGAAACTGTTTAACTCGGCACGTAAGCTCGGTCGATCGAGGGCATGAGAATCGAGACGGTGCGGGCCTTTCGCCGATTACTTTATAATAAGTGAAACTATAAACTCCTCGCACATGGCTTGGAGTATATTTGCTTATTCTTCTAAAATATAACTCTTATTTTAAAATATCCACGTTATATTTCAGTTTTTATTTTATTTATTTCAGTTCGGCATAATGGTGTGTACGACAAGCACAGCGCAACACTGCTACAGGCTGACCCGTGATGAGCCCGTGATAGTCGTACAAAACGGCAGCTCTAGACATTACCACAACGGCCGTATTGAGAGGGACGATATTGTGGAGTTTGTTGACCTACTCAGGGATACTACAGGTAAGACTAAGCGAGACTAAGGGCCTGTTTCACTACTTTCTGATAAAGTGCCGAATAGGCTATTCACAGCTATTTTGACAGATTGTCCATACTTCATCTGTCAAGTTAAGTGGTGGATACCCTATTCGACACTTATTTATTTATTTTTTATTTATTTTACTATTTATTGCACACACACATTTTTAACACGATACATACACAGAAGAAAAACGACACAACAGGTACTGCTTATCTCTAAAGAAATTTCTTCCAGCAGCCCTACGGAGAGAAATGTGATGGGAAATATCAGTAGGCGTGCACAGACACTTATCAGGAAGTGGTGAAACAGGTCTGCCATTGGCCATTTTCAACCGATATAGTGCGACTTTTCTTGTAGCTTTTTCTTTCTTTTCTCGGAAACTCTAATTTTATTAGAGTTTTACATGTAAATTTTTAACCTCTCGACAAAACCATAAACACAAAAAATCGGCACGATCAATGAATATAAGCGCAAATGGAATACATATTTTTATTCCTATTACCAGATGTGGAACTAACAGAGGAGCAAGCTATAGAGGTGGCCGCGAACCGCGACCAGAACTGGGTGTTGGCGTACATGCCCGCCGACTGCCGCATCTGCGAACAGCTCATGCACGAATGGCGGGTAGTGGCTAAGAGGGTATGTATATGTGTTACTCTTATCGATTCTGTGCACTGTCACTCTTAAATGTTTTGAAACCCCTTTACAAAAACTGCTAGTAAGAGCCAGTCCACACGGCGCCTTGCGTCAGCGTTGCGTCGACGCAGCGCTGCCGTTGCGTTGTTTTACATACAAATAACCCAGGTGTTCACACGGCGCGCTGCGTCGTCGCAACGCACACATGACGGACAGCAGCCCCCGAGACGAAGCGGGAGGAGGTGTTGATATTACGACTGCTTCGTAATAATGCTGCGATGACGCAGCGCCCGTGTGGCCCGCTATGGGTGCGTCAAACGGCAGCGCTGCGTCGACGCAACCCGTGTGAGAAACACAAACGAAGCGTGTACGACGCAAGTAAGCACGCTCGCCTAGGTGTTCCCCTTTTCGTCCAGAATTTTACCAGCGGGTGAAAGGATAAGAACATGACACGAGCGCCGCGTGAGCGCTATTCACTCGCTAGTCGCTACTTAAAAGCCAAAAAAACGCGCACGTCAACAAAACGTCAGCACGGCATTATAACATTCTATAGAAGACTGTCAAAATTAACTGCACCACACCACACCACAACAACCCGCACGCGCACGCCGAGAAAATACTTATTTTGTTTGTCTTTATACACAGGTTCATCCGCTGCGCGACGCACGAGGCGGCGTGCGTGTCGGCGCGGTGCGGTGCGCTGTGGCGCGCGGCCCGCTGTGCGGTAACGTGCGCGCCGCCACCGCAAGACTGTACCCTACGGGGCGGAGGGAGCATTACGCGTAAGTTGTAGTTTAAGTAAGCTTTAGTAAAAATATACGCTTACGAAAAAATACACGAGATCTCTGAACAATAGGGTGGTAAAAAAATAATTCGCAAATAAATATTATACATAAATTAATATGTCCCATTTTCTGTGCAGTATGAAACATATTTAGTTTTCTTTTGTGCAGAAAATCGTTTATTGTATGAAAACCGTGTAAATAGGTATTGCCATAATACCATCGGTTTGAATGTCTGGTGCCTAGTTAACATGAGATATTTTATAAGTTATAACTTAAGCTATGTTAACGTTAAATTAAAAAATTTAATAAAAACAACCCCGATAAAAATTAAGTAGATCAAACTAAAATTTTTCACAACTTAGCGGGCTGATGGTGATCAGCTATAGCTAAGAACACGCTCGACAATGTCAGCTTTCAAACAGAACAAACTAGTTCAAAATCGGTCTACCCGTTTGGATGCTACGATGCCACGGTCACGGCCCGGCCGCATCTGCGTCTATCGTCCGAAGTTTCGTGCAATGAGACGATACTATTGGACGATACACGCAGATCATCCAATAGTATCGGCTTTAGCGCGAAGCACCACGCATATGCGGCCGCGGCATTAGATACACACACAGACAAACAAATAGACACGACAAAATTATAACACCCCTCTTTTTTGGGGGGTTAGTTATAATAGTGCAATCAAATCAAAATTATAATACTGTCCCGGCAAATGTTGTTTTGCCATATAAAGTACATATTTCCGATTTCGCCCATACTTATTTATTTTAAATTTCAGCGTGACACTACAACAGCTGTCGCAGGCACCGTACATGTTGGAGTGGATATTCGACATACTCGCCGACTCCATCACCAAACTGAACTGGCAGGTGTTTTCCAAGTCCATCATAGCTGAAGAACTCAATCCTAGCTCGTAAGTAAAATTTCCGCCTAGAACTTTACTGCTGTTGCCTCAGACCAAATAAAAACTCAAGATAGAGCGCTATATAAAAATTTAATGTGTGTGAATCAAATGGTATTAAGCATTGACCCATTGTTAATTGTTTCTTTCACTTACATCAAAACAATATAATGGCTTATCTAGATATGCATAATAATTCGTCAGTCTTTTCTAAAAATATTTAGTAGAAACATCGAAATAGGCTCCTTGACCTAATTTTTTTCTTCATGTTAATCGCTTCTTATTCATTCATTTTCACCAAAAAAACTAATATTTCAATATTTTAAACAGTAGAAACCCACTAAAATGTTGATTGAAAAATGTGCCTTAATGGCGCCGAAAACACTGTCCGCCATAGTGTGACGTCATATTTTTTGTATTTTATACTTTCTTTATTGAAAAATTCTTTATAAAGCTAAACGTACGAGTATAACAGTGCCAAAAAATTTGGAAAGAATTTAGAAATCATTTGTAATGTTGAAAACTTTTTGAGAAAAGTTTTGACCATTTCATTTCCCAACTACAATAAATGGAAATATTATTTAAAACTGATGTTTTATTTGAACTATTCAAGAAAATATATTTTACAAATCTTTCTAGAACTTACATATTATAACGAGCGCGATAAATAAAAGATATTAAATTACTGGTGTGACGTCACATCCAAATCGGAAGTACCGCAAAAGCGTTTTCGTCAGTACAAATCATATTTTCATAACTTCATATTTTCAAATCGACTTTATTTATCAATCATAAGCTTTTATTTGATGATAAGGGTGAAATACGGTTTCCTAGGCCAAGTTCTACTAGAAATATGCATTTGTTCAATGAAATTGAATATAGGTCAAGTAGCCTATTGTTTTTAACCCCCGACCAAAAAGAGGGGTGTTATAAGTTTGACGTGTCTGTCTGTCTGTCTGTGGCATCGTAGCATCCAAACGGGTGGACCGATTTTGATCTAGTCTTTTTTGTTTAAAAGCTGACATGACTGAGAGTGTTCTTAGCTATAGTTCATCATCATCAGCCTGCTCATTGCTGAAATATCACGGTATATCTGGTTCGTGATAGGACGATTAGCAACTTGCAGTCGTTTGATGGGTTTTATATTTTGCATCCTGGTTCGTGACACTTATGAATATATACACATTATTGGAAAGTTGACCTGGTGGTGCAGCATCACCTGGTAATCAATAGGATACCCAACTCCTCACCAACTTAGAGCAGAGGTGTCGCTAATTTAGATGTTTGATTTCACATAACAATATAGTTGAAGGGTCAGTTCACAGCGACCCGAATCGAGAGAATCAGCGACTATTATGGCAATACAAAATGCAAAAGTCGCTGTTGTGGTAGTTTACTTGGCGGTCCCCCGACACACCTTGACAACGATTATGGACTAAAATAATACTCATATAGGAATGATTTAAACTTAAAGTCAGTAAATGTTATTTCATTACTTTTTAAAGTTTTTTGGCGGGGGTTTTTTTTAAATTTCTTAATTTTATTTAATGTATTATAACTTCCAATTGTGTTACTTTTTCTAACAGGGGAATTTATTTTTACAGGAATAAGAAGCCATGGCTGGTATATTTTCATTCGCCGCGCTGTTACCGCTGCTACGAAATGTTTCCGGAGTTTGCGACTGTGTCCATTGTAAGTATGGTACACTTGATCCCAGTACCTTAGCACTGTGTCCATTGTAAGTATGGTACACTTGATCCCAGTACCTTAGCACTGTGTCCATTGTAAGTATGGTACACTTGATCCCAGTACCTTAGCACTGTGTCCATTGTAAGTATGGTACACTTGATCCCAGTACCTTAGCACTGTGTCCATTGTAAGTATGGTACACTTGATCCCAGTACCTTAGCACTGTGTCCATTGTAAGTATGGTACACTAGATGCCAGTAACTTTCTTAGCACCGAAATGTTATCTCGCGAGAGCCGTAAATTCTGCGATATCTCCAAGTATTTCTATAACAATTTTAATTAAAATCAGTTCAGCAGTTTAAGTCAGCGGTCTGTCAGCTGTATTTATGTAACAAATATACGGCTTACTTTTGCATTTATAATATTAATATTAATATTAATACAATCCATTTATTGAATAAAATAGAAAACATAAACATACTTAAAAAATGCGCCCAAAGTGTTGTTAGGGTTATAGAACCGAGAGAATAGATAGAGTCAACAAGGAACCCTTATAGTTTCGGTCTATCCGTCTGTCTGTCCGTCCGTCTGTCTGTCTGTCTTTCTGTCTGTTGTCTGTATGTCTGTCTGTCTGTCCGTCTGTCTGTCTGTCCGTCTGTCTGTCTGTCCGTCTGTGTGCCTGTCCGCGATTTTCTCAGAGACTATAAGGCCTACAAAGCTGTAATTCGGCATGAATGTACAGTTGCGTTCAAAAGTCCAGTAGCAATCGAACGCAGCGATAGCGTCAACACTGAACGTTACTTGTGAACTTTTTCCATAAAGACAATTCACACACACACATACACTTTGTTTGTCTGTATATTCATATCGTCAATTTCGATGCAATACGCCAGCACTGCCGTGGCATAGTGGTTTAGCAAGTGCGTCTGCTTTCTCATAATCATCAACTGAATCGAGAGATCGAATCCGACGCACGTGTTACGTTGAACACTTTTTGAGAAATATTTATAAATTATTATGAACTATGAGTATTGATACAACTATGTAGATTGTAAAAATTACGTTTCTAACTAAAAGCACAGCAACTTTTAGTTAGAAACGTAATATTCTAGTCACAGCAAAGAAAGTGAGGGTAGATTTAAAAAAAAGGCTTGGAGAAAACAAAATATTAAAAATAATATTGTTGGTTGGTGAACTCAGCTACGACTTACGAGTGTTTGTGTTCTTACTTATCTTACTGTTGCGATTTACAATTTATCCAATATGCAAGCAATATTACTATCGAAGCAAGAGCTCATATTGTGGCCCTATATTCGAATGGCCTGAATATTTCTCAAATTTCTAACGAAACTGGCTTCTCAGTAAGTAGAAATTAATTATATTATTGTGATGTGTATTTTTCATTGGTAAAAATCGACTTTTACAATTTGTTCTTTTTTTTTTAGAGAAATACTGTAAGTCGATGGGTGAAAAGATACGAGGAAGAAGGTGGCTTGCAGAGTCGTAAACGAAGTGGAAGGCCACTTCTTATTAACCAGACTCAGCGGCGTTATATGGCAGCGGAGTATGAAACGTGGGGTTTCATACCGACAAGACGTTTTGCCGATGAATTTAACACGTCATTGGTCACCGTTCGTCGTGCACTTCATGACGAGGGACTACATCACAGAAAGCCGGCGAAAAAACCGTTTTTGACTCAAAGGCATAAAGACGAACGGTTATATTTTGATTGGGAAACAACAATTTTTTCCGATGAAAAGACTTTTAAATCCTCTCAAAAAGGAAGACTACATTTATGGCGTAAAGATAACACCCGTTGGTGTGAAAATAACATAGTGTCAAACACTGAATCTGGCAGAATAAGTGTGAACATGTGGGGATGGATAAGTGCGCAAGGGCCGGGTGAACTTGAATTTATACCTACGCGAGCCAACAGTGCAAATTATGTAGAAGTGTTAGAGGACATTATGTTGCCTACTGTGCGAAATGTGTATGGTGATAGCGAAATAAGTTTTGTGCATGATAATTGCCCAATTCATCGAGCCTCCGTAGTTCGCAATTGGTTCAGTGATCATTCTAATATTAAGGTTATTCCATGGCCAGCAGTCAGCACGATCCCCAGATTTAAACAGATGGCGAGCACGCGATGAAAGATGTCCGGAGCTGCTCAAATCCCATTGCATGCAGTTGTGGGAGGATTTACGTGGAACAGATATTTGTAAGAATATTGTGGCTTCCATGCGCAGACGCCTTCTTAATTGTATAGAAAATAATGGAGGTTACACAAAATATTAATAATCATTAATACTAATTGTTATTTTAAAAATGTATTTTTATGTTGAAATAATTAGAGTTAATTGTTATAATATTTATATTTTGTAAGTTTCAATTGGGCATTCTGCAAAGGAACGTGCTGGCCAATAATTGGTAGGTTTAAGATTTTAAGTTTGAGGTTAAGTTTTAATCCTCTTTTCCTCGGAAAACGAATAATTAAACTATAACCTCAATAGCATGAAATATTGATAACACAATAGATAATATGTAATAGGTAGGTATTATTATACTAATAGATCTGTGGATCAAAGATTTTACCGTCGTCCGTCAATCAATTCAATTGTTCAGTAATTATTGTTACGTCATTGAAATAAATATATATATATATATATTTTTGAAAGTGTTGTTTTATTATACTTAATAAGTAACCAAAATATAATATTATCCTTACTTTAAAAAAAACTTTCAAAATAGTCATTTCATTAAAATAATAATATAATAATTATGAGTTTTTAAAAATCCTGATTGCTGAGATTATAAAAACAATACGAAAACTTTATTATGACAACCGAGATTCGAACCGCGACCATTTCAATCTAGCTGCGAATTGCGATGCGAGGCCAACTATTTACAGATGGAGCTACGAACTGTCTTACGTGTTGGACGAAATTTTTGCATTTATCGACACAGTGCAATGCATAAATGAAGATTGAAGAAGAATGAATGAAGAAGACAAACATATGTGTTATCTTTGTCTCTCATCCACTACACGCATAAACTTTGTTGTATTGATACTGTACGACATTTAAGTGTGTGCACGGTAACACGGCGCACACATAAATACGCACTATACCGGCAAACGAATA
This sequence comes from Plebejus argus, assembly GCA_905404155.3. Lineage (NCBI taxonomy): Eukaryota > Metazoa > Arthropoda > Insecta > Lepidoptera > Lycaenidae > Plebejus > Plebejus argus. The sequence continues at coordinate 4,309,487 of FR989929.1, read as the reverse complement.
TGGTCGTTACGGTGCTACTGGACTTTTGAACGCTGACTGTACATCTTAATGACGCCGACAAAATAGAATATGGTAGTTTGGTAGTTGATGTTGTTAGTAGTGTAAACAGTAAAACACTATAACACTCAACACGTACATTTAATAACTATACAAAATTATCAAAAACTAGCGGTACTACGGAACCCTATATATTGCGCGTGGCCCGTCACGCACTTGGTCGGTTTTTTATTGTTAATCATAAATTCTCTTTTCAGCTACTCAAAGACAGTATGTTATACGGCAAAGTGAACTGCGTATCTGAACGCAGTTTGTGTCACAACGAGAACATAAACAGTTATCCATCGCTGCGTCTGTACCTGCCGCGACGAGGAAGCTACATGGCGACCGTTCGATCTATATCGGTGAGGGACTTTGAAAACATCATTGAGGACATAAAACCACATCTAGTGAGGTTCGACAGTAATATGTTGGTGGATTTAGACATGGCCATCCGAAGTCATATACGTGATGAGCTGTAGGATACTAGGCAAAGACGTTGTTTAAAAAAAAACAAGTTGAGATTACCAATAAATAGGACCATTTTTTACATGGGGAAATGCTTTGCGCATCCCCGACGGATTGGGGACATCGGCCGGGGATGTGGGCAGTGGGACTCTTCGAGGATCATACTAAAACCCTATGGTGCTCCACTCCCGCCTAAGCACAGTCACGGGCACGATTAACCCACCGCAACTCTACCAGCGGTTGTCCGCGTCTCGCAGACTCAAAAGCTCATTCTAGGATTGTTGCAGTCGGTGTCACAGGTACATACATTGACCCATCACTACTGATTGTGTCTTTCACTCGAGCGCGAATTATAACGATTTTAGCGGGCTCCTAGACCTACAATAATATTGAACAATAAGGCGGGCACGTTGAATATTAGCCCTAGACGGTCAATAATATTGCACAATACGTGATATTCCGCAATAAAATTGATCGTCTAGGGGCCCGCTTACACAAATAAGTTAAAGGAGCACTAGGAATATCGAGGATATTGCTGTATGTGTAAAAAAGACAGGATGAGTTGATATGTTCCTGTTATCTGTAAATTACTTCTACTTATTTTTTTTTATAGAAAGTAATTACTAAAAAAATACCATATTTATTATTTATCTACCTCTAACCTATACTTTTGCTGTAGAGCTTTTATCACCAACCTCTTACAATACTAAAAGAACTTTAAATGATACTGAAAATGATCTTAAAAACTATAAATCTCCAAAACTGTATCTCATTAAACAATTATTGTATTGTTGCTTCTTACTAGAATTAGAACTTTTTAATACGCGCTTTGTTCCTTTAATATTTAACTTAGTATTAAGTAGAAAATGCATTTAAATATTTCCATATTCAATTAATAATATTATCCAAATGTGATATATAATTTTAAGCTAATTTTAAGCACAGATAATCTAAACATAATATAATAAAACTGTAGAAATGTGAATTCTGTACATTAAAGATATTCAAAAAATAATAAGCGGGGGGTGTCACTAGATCGCTATAGAAAAAAAAAGTAAAACTACTGATCCGGTTTTCGCAGATATATTTGTCTTCTTCCAACTTAACATCTGGTGTATAAAAAAAATTTCCCCCCACCCCTCTAAGGGGACAAAAGAGGGGTCAGATTTTGTATCAAACTTTTTTCTTTAACACTAAAACTACTGATTCGATTTGCATACGGTTTTCGCAGATATATTTGCCTTCTTCCAACTCAACATCTGGTGTATAAAAATCCCCCCCTCCCCCTCTAAGGGGGCCGAAAAGGGGGTCAGATTTTGTATCAAACTTTTTTTTAATGGACTTACTTCATATTATTAAATGGGTTTTCCAACTTAACATCTGGTGTATAAAATCCCCCCCCCCCTCCCCCTCTTAGGGGACAAAAGAAAATGGTAAGATTTTGTATCAACTGATGAAGTAGAAATACTTTAAATGGCAAAACAATGTTTGCCGGGAAAGCTAGTACTTAACTATAAGTACTATAAATTATAATAATATATTTTATAATTTATTGACTTACTTTTCTTCTGAGCCAGTATTTTAGGTATTTCTAGACAGTTTAATGAAAGAACAAAAACACTTGTAACTTATTTAATAACAGCTATCTTTAACATTTCTTTTACTTAGTAATTAATTTATTCCAACTTTCTAGACACATCACTAGATACACTATTTATGTTTTTATTTATTGATCTAACAAACTGTAATATAATATTATGAGAATGATATTAAAACATTTTTTTTATATCTATTTGTAATTTTATTTCTTCCCTAATGAATGACTGGCATTTTCACAGACAGCAGCTGAAACAATAAAAATAATGTTGTTACGGCCCAGCCGCACCTGCGTCTATCGTCCGATGCTTCGTGCAATGAGACGATACTATTGGGTGATACATGCAGATCGTCCAATAGTATATAATAACAAACATCAATATAATAATTATATAAAATGTATTTTGTTAGCCCTGTTATAACACGAGAAGGGCTGAATTGATTGGGAGAAACCTTATAAGTAGAACTTAAGATCTTAAGAGTGGAAGTAGTAGGTAATACTTACATCTTTATTCCTATTCAACTGAGCATCAATAATGTCTTGGTCCACATTGCAGGGCAGGAAAAAATCAACAATACCATAAAGTCCCTTAGAATCCAAGACCAGTCTGTCTTCACCTATTTCTAAATTCAAATCTTTGAGTTCAACCTGAAAAAATATAATATACATAATGCAAAATAAATTAATGTCTACCTAATAATTTAATCAAAATCAATATTTTGTTTTAGATCAAAAGTGTGTTTAAAGTTTGAGAAACCCTTATGCCCTTGTCATAAAGGTGGCGTTAGAAGAAAAGAAACTAAAATACATTTTAATAAACTATTCTATTCTATTCTAAAAACAAAATTACTATAAAATAACTTACAGAACTTGGTATTTTAAATTCTGCTAACAGATATTCAATTTCCCCAGTAGGTGGCTCTCTTCTCAGTCTATACGCTATCTCTGGAGGTTTAGAGACAACAGCTTGGGTTTTTGGAATTTCCTCAATCAATGGCTTTGTGGTTTCTGTATATTGCCTTACATCTCTTATCTGAACTCGATGGGTTTGTAATGTACCCATGGACTTTCTATGTTTTAGTATTGTGAACTTTTGCATGTCAATTTCAAATTGATACTTATCCTGTAACCCTTCAAAGACCACTGTCAAAAAGAATGTCTGAAATAGGTCATCCTTTTCGATTTTAGAAAAGAAATCCGGGTTTATAGCAACGTCGTAGACGGAGGCTGGTGCTCCAGATTTATCGGCTTCAGTGCGTCCCTCGCCAATGCTCATTGGCACTCTGTAGCTTGAAGGATCCTCAGAATTTAAGATTTGCATCAACTCCTCATTGCTGATGTCTCTAGGACAAGGGATAGCTTCTGTCAAGCAAACATTAACAAATACCTTTTTACCTTCGGGTTTTGTAAATGTTTTAACACAAAAACCTGAAATGAAGTACAATATTATGTACATGAAGACACAATAATACCATAGTAGCAATAATGATATAAAATAACACAATAAATATTAATAATTATAGTGCATCAAGAAAGTGAAGAAATCAAAAAGTGGCAACATCGTAGTGTCATCCCTTTTTTCTTAGATTGATTTGAAAGGGATGACACTACAATGTTGCCACGTTTTAATTTCTTCACTTTCTTGACGCACTATAAATAGTTAATGCGTAAGTGTGTAGCTGTCTGTCTGTATCCTCATAAACCGCTGAACCGACTTCCATGAAATTTGGTATAGAGATATTTTGAGCCCCAGGAAAGGACATAGGATACTTTTATCCCGGAAAATGTAAAAATGTACAGTTCTTATGCGATAAACAAACTCAATATATACATACCTGGCCTTGGTTTAACGACTTTATATGGGTGCGGATCAACTGCTGACAGCAATTTGTTGAATTCCTCTTCTATAGGATCCTCCTGATAAAAATGAATAAAAACAGTTAATAATAAAAGGTAAATTAGGTAGCAGATTATCAAAAGTTTATAAAATATAATATTTACCGATATAATCCTCATATTCTTTTCCATTATTGAAGGATCTACTTCTAGAGTGATTGATTTCTTTGTCATTTTGTAGTTCTGAAGCCGTATTAACTTTTATAATCAAATATTGATGTGCGTAATTGTGTTACTCGTGTAAGTACGGTTTTTTTATTTATTTAAATCACTTTATTACAAATGCGGTAGATGCTATATCGACGGCAAAACTATTTAAGTACCTACTTACTTAAATATTCAACTTTTTTATTAATTTTTATTTTCTTTTGCAAAACAGAAGAATTTATATTATTGTAATTTTTAGAACACTAATGACCTAGCTCTCTGTATATATTGCATTATCTATGGACCTAGCCACAGATTAGAGTATTGACCTAGCCGTAGACAGAGTAATAGGTCTAGACTGCTGTATATTTCCTTTTCACTCACACAAAGAAAGAGATAGTTAATTACGTATTGCTTGTGGAGAAAAGAGAAAAAAGAATTATTTTCTGTCCCTCACCGCGTGGCCATTTTTTCCAATGTTTTACTCTTTAAAGAGTAAAACAAAGTTTGACGTTTCGTAAACAAGCAGCTCGGATTTACAAATTTTGTTTGATTTAAACTATTAATTGTAACGTTAGAAGTAGTGGTTGGTGTTTTTACGTAGCTGTGTATTTGCACTATATTAAAATAATGGTGGGATGCAGTGTTATGGGCTGTAAAAGCAATACAACAAGGAAAATTGAGGGAGTATCTTTTCATACGTAAGTTTACAAAAATTTTGTTATATTTTATTAGCACCACAGTTTTTATAAATTATCTTTCTATAATTAATAATATTGTGCACATTAAGCATATATTTTACTAAAATTAGCATTTAATATGTTGTATTTTAAGTATTTCATTTGTATAACCTCAAATGCCAGTGTTGCCAGATGTTGCTTACATTATTTACCCTGCTAATGGGGAAATTTGTGTAATTTATGTTTTTTTCAACATTTTGTTGTTTTTAACCGACTTCAAAAAAGAAGGTTATCAATTCGACGCGTATGTATGTAATATTTCTAGAACTGCCCAGTTTTTGTATATGTTAGTTTAGATCAGGTCTGAACAAATGTGCCAAATTTCGAAAGTGTATGTTTGTATGTTTTTATGTTTGTGTTTGCAGATCTCCGGAACTACAAGTCCGATTTGAGTAATTCTTTTTTTGTTGTAGTTGTTGAAGTCGGTTTTATACTTTTAAAATACTAAGTATTCCAATAAAATTAAGTATCCGAATTTTTTTTTAGATTTCCTAATGACCCTGAAATCCGGAAATTGTGGATAACTGCAACGAATAAACAAAATTGGGACCCACCACTTGGTTCAAGAATATGCAGTGAACATTTCAATAAAGAAGATGTATGTTAAATAAATATGTTAATGATTGAATTGTGTTTTTATTTATTGGCCAGATTTTACCCGCGGGTTTGCCCTCGTAAAATTCTAATTGATTGCTAGTCTTTAACGCAATAAATCATATTATACTAATAATTAAAAACTGAACCACATAATTCAAACTTGTAAGTTTGAAGTTATGTAGTTTACGACCGGAAAAATGTCACAATATATTTTTCCTAATAAACCGCGGGTAACACCGCGGGCCACTGCTAGTATTAATTAACTAATGTAGAATAATAATATTATGAAAGGATTATTCACACTGTTGAATTATTCACAGTGTATCACATTACAATTACCTACTAATATAATAAGTGAGGCAGTAATTACCTAACGTAAGTGAAAAAGTAAAACATCAACTTTTAGTTTTGGGTAGATGATGATTACTGAATGCAACAATCAACAGTATGATTCTGAAAGTTATAATAGGCCTTAATATATTATGCAGCTGTAGTTGCGGTAAGTAGCTAGCTTAAAATATCTAATATTATGAGATCCGTGGGTAATTTTTTCATATTCCTCGTTACTGGTAACACTAACTACTTTTCTTCCTGTCCCTTTCAGTGACACGCTGAGAATGGTTCTAGTGGTTTCTTTTTCTTTGGACCTAGCTCATTGAGGTAATAATACTATAGGAGTCCGCCTTATATTTTGACAGCTGATAATGTTACTCTTTCTAACTAACGATGTAGTAATTTGGGTGAAAGAGAAAGCTCATATCGGTGTGTAAACGTCAAAAGCCTGTAATGTTATGTCCCACTTAGTAGAACATAACAAACGAGTAGGTCTGCATATTTCATGTATAAAAAGTGGTAATAAAAGTGTTTAGTGAACGTTCAATGCAATGTATTATTGCATTTTGTGATTCCGCTATATAATAAACCATAAAAACGGCCAAGGAATGCCTCAAACACGTGGATTTAACATAACATACGTAAGTTTTCAACAACGTTGTTTGGGCTTATCAATCGGTATTTTTGTAAGCTAAAAAAGAAAATTTATAAGTATAATAATCCATTAATCATGCTATATAAGGCATTGGTGATAAAAATGTCACATCAAGTAATAATTTGGCTATAAATATTGCATAGTTTTTTACGTGTATTTTAGGGATGCGCTTTACTTGAACTATAGTTTATCGATAAAAATAATGTCATGGACTAAATGATTTTTTTTCAGGTTGAAAATGCTTCAAAATAGACGACAAACAGATATATATTTTAGACGCAAGTTTCATACAAGTTTTTAATCCTTACTCCCTTATGAAGGCATCACAATATTGGAATTTGGAATTATCATTTCAAACGTAAGTTTGAAACAATGATTTTATTGAAATAAAGAAAGTTCTAACGGAGAGTAAAATAATTGCATGATCAACAGCTCTCACACCTCCCCCCTGTAAGTACTCAATTCGTTACTTAAAGATACTTCTTGAAATTTTATCCTGGCATTAGGTACTCTTTTTTAATACCTAAGTAAAATGTAAAATTTTAATAAGGCTAAAGTCATAATCATTTAATAAAATAAATTTAATACCTCAATCGTCGAATTCCAGACACAATATATATTAAGCTATGCGGCACCGGGGTTCCGCTTGGGGCTGGATGGGTTAAGCATGGAAAACTTACATAAAGCATATTGCCCCGTATACAATATTATGAATTATGTGTATAATATTTTATAGTATGTAGTAGTATAGTACATATTTTATTAACACTAAACCATTTATTTTTTTCAGGTTATTGGAATGCTCATAAAGAAGAGTTCAATATTATGGTGGTGACAGAGAGACCTATAATGAAGATAATAATTATTTTCAACTATTAATTTGATAATAAGATTGAAAGTGAAGAATAATATATGGTTTAGTGCTCTATGATTTTGATTGCACACACCGTGATATTGCACAATAAAATTGATCGTCTAGACTCTAGAGTCCTACTTAGGTTATTAATTATTATTATTATAATATCATTATTCAGGGGGCGTCGAAGTATCTATTTTAAGTCTTTTTCTGTATAAATATTATTACATAATTATATTTTAATAGGTAAAGAAATGCACCTAAGCGTTTTTGGAATTACTTTAAATAAGTAGGACTGAGATTCATTCTTATATTTCTTTGATAATAATAATTGTTATTCTACAAAATAGTTGCTTAATAGTAAATAGTAATTAAGTTTAATAAAGTATAATATATTTTGTTCTTCTGTTATGTTTTATAAAAACTGTTGATTTTATTGATATTAGCTATTACACTCCGGACAAGCTTTCGTGGCTTATGGAGTATACATATTATGTATATTTTTAACTATTTGTGTAATTATGTACTTAAATATTTTGTTTATACAGGGTGCAATTAAACCATCCTGCCAAATTTTTTCCAGGGCTTAGGTATCATTAGGAGAGGTCATTTAGCAATAAAAATTGGGTGTTATTTTTTTAATGACATATTTTATCTCATTTAAAATCGATGCAGAACGGTTACTCGTGGCGGTGGGAATGAGCGGGGGTGACGTGGGGGGGAGGCGCGCGCGCGCTCACCCGCCGGCGACGCGTAGTGTCCATTTTAATTGTAGTGTTTTTTAGGATAATTTCGGAAGCTATTTCTCAACATTTTAGTACTGACTATATTAAAAGAAAAATACGTGTATTTTTATTTTGAACAAGGATCAATATATCAAAATTTGGCAGGAAGGTTTAATTGCACCCTGTATTTAAGTATTTTCATACACTTAATAAATAGATAAAAAATACCTTTTCACCAAATTGAAAGCGACTTCTAATTTAACTTGACGCGGGCCCCACGCGGCACATGGGCCGCAGATTGTGTGACTATACCACCTTACATAAAGACATTACGCAGCTCAGCATCATACCCATTGGAAATAAAGGCTTTGAAAGTCAACTCAGTCACTACCGAAATAAAACAAAATAATTCATTTTGTATAGTAAATATAATAATTTATTGCATATTTATGACCTAAGATTATGTATAATGTAAGCCTGGTCAGACCAAACACTATAAACTTAACACTAGGTAATTCTTTAAAAATTGGCAATAAGAACAACTCCATTTTCAGGCACGTTATTTTGATAGTATTTCTATGTTATCAAATAGATATTCTAAAATCATAACCATTTGTGTGGTTTTTGTTGACAGAACTTTAATGATTATTTGAGTACATAAGAGCTAGGAGAGGTCAGAGGCTGCAGACCAGTGCCGAACTTATATTTGCTTAAGTACGAAATCTGTCAGGCCCCCTATGGACGCTGCCTATCGGCCTATTTATAAATCCGGGACTGCCGCAGACAACAACATTTGTAGGCGCAAGTTATCACTCAATGGAAATATTTTTAAAAGGTGGAATAAAAAACTATTAATAATAATGTTGTTACTTTTGAAATGAATACATTTGAAATAGATTATAATGAAATCAGACAACAACTAAATTATAATAACTCGATTCTGGTGAAATAACAAATAGTAATGACTTTAGAATTCTTCTTTATATTATCTTATGCAGCATACTTGACTTATATTCACAACCGAAATCGCATGAGTCATTACTATAAGAACTAAAATGGAAAGATCTACCCGTTAGAAAAACAAAAATGTATTTCTGAATAGATCAATGATTACATACATGTACTTAATACTTATCCATGTGTTTATCCAAAAGCGAATCTAGGAGTTTCTTCACGGGCCATTTTAAAGTAATAACTCTTGCATTTTTCCAACATAGTATAATACAGCATCCCAAAGATCAATTTAAGACCAGCGCACTATTATTATCACCCATACAGCCCATATATCAGAAGATAAACAAATCATATCACTATAATATAGATTTAACCTAAATCTATTACATGACTATGGACCTAAATTGATCTGAGCGGATCCAAAATGCACGAATAACAATACAAGTAGAGGGATATCTTCGAATTTAAGTCGTCAGTTTATTTTACAGAGCAGGAAAATGTTTGTTTAATCAAATCAAATCAAATCAAATCAAAAAGTTTAGTACGCGCCAGATTACATACTGGATACATTCTCTATCTGTCAGATAAGTAGTGGATAGACTATCCGGCACTTATCAGGAAGTGGTGAAACAGCCCCTAAATTACAATATTTTAGGGTGTGTATGTACCCTATACCGAGTTCGCTGTAAAAGTATCACCGCTAAAAAAATAACTTTTTTTTCTACATTTGTATAGGAAAATTCATGACGCTCGGGCGCTTACCCAAACAAATGACAAAAAATGCTCTTTCAGCGCTGTTACTTTCACAGCGGATTCTAAATAAGGGACATATTATACAAACCCTTAAGTATTATCACTTAATTATGTTACAAGGTGTTGTAACATAATTTTGTATCCCTCTCTGGCTCTCTATCGTTTCCCAGCTGTATACAACTGAAATCAAACCGATTCTATTTTTAAATTTGGAATTTCCGAAGCGCACCCTCTACTCGTATTCATGTACCACAGTATATCCCAGTCAGTAGTACAACTTGAGGTTCCGGAAGCGGGAGAGCGGAGCCGGCGGTCAGTCGGAGTCGGAGCCGGACTCCGAGAGACACAGGTCGTCGTTAAGCACGTCCGTAGGTAGAGCGTTGGTCGTGGTCCCTGGAATTGGAATTTGATTCTTATTGCAATGTAAATAAGGGTGGCAATTGTTACAAGATAGCCAGGGGGATGTATGATAAAAAATATTAATTCTATTTTCTGTTATTCTTTTGTTTGTATAAACTCTGGCTGTTTTTTTTATGTTTAGTAAAATATTGGAACGAAGTTCCTTATCGCGAGTTGCGAAAGGGGGTTAGACAGAAAAAATTAAGACAAAAAGTTGTAACGACACTTTTTGCTATGCTTAAATTGCTAGCCATGCGGTAGCGCGTGTTTCTCTCTGTTTCTCTATCTCTCTCTCTATTTATATAATATATCAAACCGTTGGTAAGTGAGTGTTGCGCGCTGGAGTCGTTGTCGTCGCTGTCGCTGCCGCTGCCGCTGTCGCTGTCACTGTCGCTCGACGAGCTGGACGAGCTATCGTCCTGCTGAGGAGGCTGGAGACAAAATATAAGTCGTATTGAAAGGATTTAGAAGGCAGCTGCATTGTTTCGTATGGTTACTGTTAGAAAGTTTTAGTAATTTAGGCATCCCCCACATAATAGGTGTGCGCGTTCCTCGGGCGTGTGAGCGAAAGAACGCCGCGTGCATTCGGCATCTAGAACTGCCCCGGGACAGGGCAGGTAAGGCAGGCCGAATAGATACGGAAATAGCCGAACAAAACCGGTGATCCATGAAGCACATAGACTTAGTACATACAAGTAATACGTAGTTTATACAGTAATTTAAACTTCAGCTATTTTAGTATCCATTCGGCCTGCTCTGCCCCGGGACAGTTGTAGATGCCGAAAACGCCATATGATAGGATTATGTCAAAAAATACTTACCACAGGTGCAGGCGCGGGCGGCGCGGGCGCGCTGGGGGGGTACCGCACGGGTGCGTGGGCGTTTGCGTGCGCGTGCGCCGGTGCGTGCGCATGCGCGTTTGAGTGGGCGTTTGAGTGGTTTGAGTGGGCGTTTGAGTGATTTGAGTGGGCGCTTGAGTGATTTGAGTGAGCGTTGGGGTGGTTTGAGTGGACGTTTGAGTGATTTGAGTGTGCCGGGGGATGCGGCTGCGGCGCGGGCGCAGGCGGCGAGCGGGAAGGACCGTCGTCAAAACCGATCATAGGCAGCGACGCTAATGTACTGTTGCCGCCGGCTGACCAACTGTAAAGAAAATATATTGTAATTTTTTTATATTTTTGTACGAAATAAGTCAAAGAAAAGCCTCTGAAGAGACGAGGGAGTCTTGTCAGTGCAGACCCACTTGAGGTTAAAACTGGAAACAGCAGCATATAGATACCAGAAAACTGTAAGTTTCCTGTGTAATTTGCAAACGACATTATTCAATGTTAGCTAAATACCTACATAATCCATGCATTTCATTTGATGTTAAAAACGAACGCCTCCTATTTTGAGCGTTTTGATCGTTTTTAACGTCAAATGGAAAGTGGGGTGTATAATACATTCACATTAATTTCGAGGAATCACTATGCCTCTGTCCCTGACTGTTCTTAAGCAAACCACATTCGCGACGACGGATCAGTTTTGGATTTATGTATAGGCAGAATAGGACATGGCCTATGGGCGGCTGCGTCCAATGGCGTCCTAGGGGGAGGGCAGCGTCCTAGGCGGAGGGACAGCATCCTAGGATGTCAGCAGAGTTCGTACATAGGGACGGCAAAATGAAAGTGGCTTACACTAAAAATATAAATCCGGCCCTGTTGCGGATCTGTGTAAATTATGTCAAATCCAGCCGACAGCACAGAATATATTATATTAGTAGCCGACAGATTGCGACTAATATTGAATTGACATAATCCAACCAAATTACATGAGTCTGTCAACTGTCTATAAATCAATGACCGTTGTTGAAATTCTGTTCGCCACCAGGTGCCGCGACGTAGCCGTCTGGTCTATCGTGTCAAACTGCTGTCATATGTCACGATATAGATGTCATGTGTCACGATATAGATGTCATGTGTAACGATAAAATGTCTTTGATAATATGATATACCTGATGGCTACATCGCGGCACCAGCAGGCGCAGCGCGGTCACCACAGAAACGGTTTCTTTCTACGGAAGAATAGACAAAATGACAGACAATGGAAATCCGCCATTTTGTCGATAAAATCTGTCAGTATGTCGATTTTTTCCTATTTCTACTGTTAATAATTGTTATGCTATGCTAGGCCTGCTGGTGGCAAATAGAATTTCAACAACCCCCATTTCTTCGAAGTTCGATGGCACTTACGGCGCCTGCGGAGGCGAGGTCTTCACCCTGGTGGGAGACCGCACCATGTTCTGCGGAGGTTTCTGACTGTTGTTGAACCGGTTGTGGTTGTTGACTGGTCCTGTAACATGACGGTTACTATTTTAATCTAAGTTCTTTAAAAAGTATCCCATTTCCTTTCCCGGATCTCAAAGTATCTCCATACCAAATTTCAGCAAAATCGGTTCAGCGGTTTGGGCGTGAAGAGGTAACAGACATTTATAATATTAGTATGGGAGTATGGATTGCGGGCACTCACCGGCATTATTGGTCCGCCTGTTGGTGGCGACGCGCGTGCGCGAGGTGGAGCGCTGCGTTGTATTGGTAAGCTCCGTTGTCACCGGCGTGTGCGGCCTCGCCTTCGCCGATGACTCTTGACTGAAATTACATTTTAAATTGGTGAGAGTAGCTTAGGAGAGGAGTACTAAGCTACTGATGCGATGCATGTATCACCATGCATCGCATCGTAATGTAATTATTGGAACGAAGTTCCTTATCGCGCGTTGCGATAGGGGCTAGACAGAAAAAATTAAGACGAAACGTTGTAACGACACTTTTCGTGTCGTTGTAAGTTGTAAGCCGTGTAGTAGCGCGTGCTTCTCTCTCTCTCTCTCTCTCTCTCTCTCTCATAGAAAGCAAGTTATTTTCCTTTCGTCTTTGTATTTCGCATTGAACAGTTTGGTGTAGCGACGATTTTTTTGTTTTTCTTTTTTTTTTTTGAGTATACATGTTTTTGGTTACATAAGAAATAACTTCTAAGTTTTATTATGAATTTTGTGGCAGACATTATTGCGATGCGATGTGAATTCGCAGTTATAATATGTAGGAGCCTTTAGTACTAAAGTGCGTTGCCACTTGTCTGTTATTACGTCCAACGATTATTTGCCGTGTTCTTACACTTGTATAGGCCACACACAACTTTGACATTTCCTGCGAAACTAGAGTGGGCAATGTAGGCGCATGTGCACAATCTATCTACCGCAAATATACGTTATTAGGTAAAAGCTACTAGGTTCCTAGTTAGGCTTCCGTCCCACTGAGTTATGAGAGTAAAAAGGAATAGAGAGTGCTCTTTTTTACTGCGCACACACTTGGGCACTATAAAATTACTCCTGCGTAACTGGCCTGGTTTCAATGAAACCGGCCACCGTCACAGAAACCAGTGTGGGAGTTAATATAATGTGTCTTACCGAGTTTTCTTAACAGTAATATTGCTTGACAATTTCTCTAATGTTATCTCTCCGGTCACTTTATCAATGATCAACACACACTCCTTGGTGTACGGACGTTGATTCCCTTTGAATACCGTTTGGGGGATGCCAGCGCCATCTGAAAAAAAAACTTGTTTAAGAATGAGAAGAAAGACTTTTTGGTTCTTATTGACTTAAGCTGATCACACACTTGTAATAAAAATACGCGCCGTACGCGCCGAACGCATCGCATAGTTCACGAAATGCGGCGCGTGCTTGCTGATAAATGTGCGGTTATACCTTTATCAAACATATAACCAATAGAGTATTATAGATCACAAGAGTCCAAAACTATGTAGTTAGTGGTTGATATAATAATGGGTTTACACACTTTACAGCAAATAGGCTTCAAAAGTACTAAGCCAGTAGCCAAGGTTTTAAGTGATTTAAAATCTAGATATCTAGACTTCTAGATAAACATATAGTTAATAAATATTGCATCAATTTGAACCCAATGTTAAATAGCTTACCTAAATGCGGTACTGTAACCGTAACTTGGTTATTGAGCTCCACATCCAAAGTGGCCATCTTGTTTACATCCACTGATGCTGGCTTAAAATCATCTGCGTAAAAAAACATAATATACATAAATGCATAGACTTGCTTGTCTGAATCAATGTTTTGATTATTGACACGCAATAATAAATCTTATTATAAAGCATTAAGTACAAGTTGGAAGCCGACTACATGAAATTGCAGCAGACGACATGTCGTCGCGACACTACTGGTTTCTATGTATTTCTATGAAATACCCTGCGCAGCTAGCGAGACGAAGCTAGCGACACTTAGAAATACATAGAAACAATAGTGTCGCAACGACACGCCGTCTGCTGCAACTTCATGTAATCAGCTGCCAACTGGCACTTGTAGTCGACAAAAAATTATCTGTCAAGACTTTTTATTATGAGCAAAGAATGCCTTATGCCGCGGCCGCATATGCGTAGTGCTTCGCGCTAAAACCAATACTATTGGACGATCTGCGTGTATCGTCCAATAGTATCGTCTCATTGCACGAAGCTTCGGACGATAGACGCAAGTGCGGCCGAGCTGTTACAATGTAGGACCTGGCTAACAGACATTGCATAGGAGGTAAATTTAAAGTTGAAGCAGTGCAGATTGTCTTTCTCTCTTCCTCTCAGTCATCTTTCAGCACAACTAAATTTATTTCGTCATGCACACATACACAAGATTCATTAAAAAATGCAAATTACAAGGTTGAAAAAAAATATCTATGGACGCTTCACAACACGTCAGTCTGGCCCCGTGGTAAGTACCTGAAGGACTTGTGTTACGGGTACCACACAACGGAAATAATATATTTAATACTTTTATACTATACTTATATTTAAGATTTTTATTATATGATACACTGTACACATATTTAATACACATCCAGACCCGGGAACATTGAGAACTTTTTGTTCCGTCGTCGGCGGGATTCGAACCCGCGGGCCGCGACCCCCTTGAGCTACCAACAGCCCACCAACTGAGCCACAGAGGTCGTCAAATGTGTGAGAAACTAAATCAGGTGTAATGTTACACAAACATTTTATTAGCTATTTAATTTGTGTCAGATTGTTTACACATAATGTAAAATATAGCTCTATTAACTGATACTAAGGTCAAAGATGAGAAACATATTGTATAATATTGTTTCTCATCATAATAATTATGTAATCAACATAATTTCACCTTATCGTTAGCTTTAATTATAATGAAGGTTTATGTTACGCTCAAATAAAATGCAGTTTAGAAATTAAAATAATTCACAATACAACAGTCACAGCTGTGAAATGGTGATGATCAACTAAAATAAACATCAACTACAGTTAGTGTATGTCTAAATATACATATTATAATATAATATTATGATATTTTGTTTCCCATTCTCTTTCAGTATTCATATTATTATTTTCATTAAAATAATAAGAACACGGGATGACATTCAAGATAACTTATTTAATCTATTTCTAATTAATATTGTAGAATATATTATATTATGTAATATTACACAATAAAATATATCCAAGAACTTAATTTAAAAATAGAATTGTAAGCCTAGACTGTTCAGAGCAGAGGTCTTGTCTTGCTAAAAAGATCAATGCTTAAAACCTTAGGAACCCCATCTTGTCCTACCATTTCCTATTATGTGTTACTTACATTTAATAGTGTGGTACTGTGAGCTGTTAGTTGTGAAAGAAGCTCCCAGTTTGAGCTCCCTTACATCATAGTTTAAGCTGTGTTTATCTGCCATCTTGACTCATGCCATATATCTGTAAAACATTGTTATACTTTAAAAATTCATATCAGATAATATTATGTTATCCAATAATTATTAATGTTGTAGATTAACCTTATTTTTTTATAATATCTGTCTAATTTGTGACTTAAGCTCATTAATCCCTCGTTCATGGATTCCTGGAAATCCATTGTTTATGCGGTCGAATTCGACCACTTGGGAGTTCAAGCATTTAAATAAAGTATTTAATGCATGTCAAATAAATTTAAATAGATCATGGTATGAATGGAGTTTTCTTAACACTTGAGTCCTATAAAGTTTTACAATACCATATTTATGTCACTTTCATGTAACCTTTTACAATCAATTCTATACTTAGCAAGAATTTATTGATGTATGAGGGACATACTTGTATGACAGTATGAATTAAAATTGTAAGAATTGAGTATCTCAAGCAGCAGTGTTGGAGCTTTTAGATCGAGTTTACAATAAAAAAAATTACAAAAGCAAATATTACATGAGCACAAAAACTAGCTTTTTAATGAAAATTACTTTAGGCTTGAATCATGGCAGTATTACCATTTACCATGCATTTGACTAAATTACAAGATTTCAAAGACAGTTTTATAATAAATTGTCTTGCAACTTACCAGTTACACCTTAAATACTTTTAAAAGTTATTAACTTTATAAGTTTTAATGGTATTTCAGTGCCCCACTGGTACTTATTTTATTTGAATTCCTTCATTTAAGCCACACAAAACCTCCTAAACCAGTCATTAGCTTTAACATAAAAAACACTTTAGCAGTAAGAAACTAGTATAATTTTGCCAAAAATCAGTGCAACACTTGAACACTTGAAATCACTAAATTAAAATCTTTTTATCGAATATTTCCAATCGGTTTTCGAGTGATCAGTAATATGCATACGTATTACATTCACTAGCTACAGCTGACTTCGATTTATTTATATCGCAACCAATATAAGCAGTAAATCAAAAGGAGCTGACCAGTTTTATCAAATATTCCACACCGACTATCGTTTCGCAAAACGTATTTTACTTTCTAAATCTTTTTAACACACGTAAATGGACAAAATATGGCAAAGAGAAATATTTTATTGTACTTTACCTTTGACTGTTTATCGAGGTCGTCACCTTTATGCTAATGTACTTCGAGAAACATAGCTTGTATAATTAATTTATCATACCATTTCCAAAGGGTCTTGCATATTTTATTTTGTTCTAAATATTCTCAAAACTAGATAAATGAATGTTCTTTCGAGTTACGACCTAGTTCTCATGACGGACACGACGATTGACAGCTTAAGTGGTGACTCTGACATTTGCATTTTATGATAAAATCTTACGGTTTCCACTGTTTGTATTACGAAAAGAATGATTAAATATAATGGAAAACTGTGGGAAAACTTACCACAAAATCAATTACCAATTTAGAAATTAATGCAGGAGTAGGTACCGTGACCTGTAGTCAGCTCTCAATTTGACATTTGTACTTTATTCATTGCTCGTTGTAACTCTTTTGGAAAAAGTCTATGTTGTATAATTACGTAATGTATAATGTTAAAATGTCAAGAGTTTGATGTCCTCTGATTTTCAAATGGTATATACTATATACCACAGACTTATTTACGTCAGGCGACACGATATCGATACCGTATAGGGACCGTGCAGAAACTATAGAGGGCGTCGTAATTCGACAGCAGCGCCACGATGCGAGTAAAAGACGTAACTTGTGAGTGACTTTGACTTCGCATTCTCCTTGACCCTGGATAGTTTATGAGTGTTTTTTTTATGTTTTACACTATAAAATGATATAATACTTACACTCCCAAGTGGCCACATGCGGCCGCGAGAGCAACGACAGATTTCCAAGAATCCGCGATCGAAATATTAAAGTTAAAGACTAGATGACGCCCGCAACTCCGTTGCGCCAAAAATCATTTATCGCGCGAGAACCGTACATTTTCCCGGGATAAAAAGTATCCTATGTCCTTTCCCGGAGCTCAAAGTAAATCCATACCAAATTTCAGCAAAATTGGTTTAGCGGTTTGGGCGTGAAGTGCTAACAGACAGACACACTTTCGCATTTATAATATTAAGTATATTTTTATAATATTAAATATAATATTAAGGGTTTCTACTTTCTACCCGTAAACAAAGAATGGAAGAGTGAATAAAAATGTATAAAGCTTATCTAGTTAACTAAGAAAATATCTGAAAAAGTAATTAATAGCATCCATCAGCATAGAAAGTAAAAACTTGATAAATATTGCAATAAAATAATGAAGCTATGCAAAAATACTTATATTAATTACTGAAAATGCTTGTGGATTAATAAAATAAAACAAGTTCACTAAAATAAATGCTTTTATTTCAACCTTCTGCGATTCGATCGATACCATTTTCACAACTTTTGTCTGTCACTATTTTTAACTAATTTCAGTCTGGATCTCATAAGTGTAAACACCATTTAGGTATGTATTCTTTAAATAACACACAAAGACTGCACTACTAATCTTTTTCTTACTTGAAGAATCATCCTTTTGAGAACCAACACTTTGACAAGATGGTTCAAGTTCAATACTATCCTCAGTGTTGAATTCCTGGCAGGACTTCTCCAAATTATCCTTACTTTTGATGCAACTTTATGCCAATTAAATGAGCGGCGCCTATGTATGTATATCAATTAAGATGGAAGCCAGTTTGGATGTTTACTGAAAGAAAGCAATGGTTATAGGTTATGTTCATATTGTTCATAAAAAATGAATTTACGGTTATAATCTACAAAATTTTGTGTTTTTACCAGTCTACACATAACACTCATGGAACTTTTTAAATACTTACGTATATTTTTATCGCCTTTTATCCATTTCTTTCGTTTTTCAATAAGCAAAGCCATGTGAATATTTTGGCAGAAAAATAGTAAAATTTTACATCGTTCGATTTGCCTTTATATTTCTTGTATGTATTAGAACAACAATACATTTCAATTCTTGAAAATACTCAGAATTTGTTATGAAATCTTCTAATTTTCCGTAGCTTCACTAGAGCTTGACAGTAAAATTTTCGTAAAAGTTTCGGCTATTCGCCACTTGTGGCAGTGTCGTCGCTCTGCACGGTCCCTATAGCTTGCCGTATTAAGCTCAGTATTATGTCGGCTGTACACTCTCGCCCGAGAGCTCTCGGCGAGGAGTAGAGTCAATGATAGTCGAATAATATCACCTGAATCTCGAAAAAAATCACAGCATTTCAGGACCGGTTACTTGACAGATAAATAAATAAAATCAATAAGCAACAAATTAAAGCTCCATGCTCTTTAGTATTGTTGATCTTAATAAAAACTGATTAATTAAATAATAATTTCTGTATTTTTTTAAGGAAATAAAGATTTAAATCCATATTTTGTTCCCAGAAAATGTAATCGTAACTTTCGTGGAGTTTGTCACAACTTTCGAGTTTCGTGGGGACCGAAATTTTAAATTTGACTATCTCAGTTATAGTTTAGGGACCGATTTACATGCCTCAAAGATCGTATTTAGTATCTTTAGAGCACCTTAATTAAAGGTATTTGCATTTATTTGAAGATAACTATAAAATAAAAAATCTCCACGAAAGTGACGCGGAAAATAATTTTTGAAGAATCAGTTTGGATGTGCCAATGGACGTGCGGTGGCCACTGGCCAGTGGCCCTTTTCTATTCTGTGGTATCGTGTCGTAGTCGTGTTCGTTTGGTTTTTAATGCACATTGCGCATGCGCAAACTTAAAAATTAGTGTCAGTGTGAGTGTCATGCAAGTGTCATGTTCTAAAATCTGACAGAAATTGTATGAACATGACACAATTACGAAGTTGACAGTCAGTTGCCAAACTGCGAAAAAAGCCGCGCATGTGCAGTTGAAAAACCAAACGAACACGACTCGTGTCGTTATCGTCGCAGTGCGATCTCTACCATACAAGTACGCTGGGATAGCTGATAGCCTTTGAAATGACAGCTATTTTTTGTGCCTATATTTTGTTTGAAGCGGAATCAGCGCCCCTATAGGGACCGTGCAGAAACTATAGAGGGCGTCGTAATTCGACAGCAGCGCCACGATGCGAGTAAAAGACGTAACTTGTGAGTGACTTTGACTTCGCATTCTCCTTGACCCTGGATAGTTTATGAGTGTTTTTTTATGTTTTACACTATAAAATGATATAATACTTACACTCCCAAGTGGCCACATGCGGCCGCGAGAACAACGACAGATTTCCAAGAATCCGCGATCGAAATATTAAAGTTAAAGACTAGATGACGCCCGCAACTCCGTTGCGCCAAAAATCATTTATCGCGCGAGAACCGTACATTTTCCCGGGATAAAAAGTATCCTATGTCCTTTCCCGGGGCTCAAAGTAAATCCATACCAAATTTCAGCAAAATTGGTTTAGCGGTTTGTGCGTGAAGTGCTAACAGACAGACACACTTTCGCATTTATAATATTAAGTATATTTTTATAATATTAAATATAATATTAAGGGTTTCTACTTTCTACCCGTAAACAAAGAATGGAAGAGTGAATAAAAATGTATAAAGCTTATCTAGTTAACTAAGAAAATATCTGAAAAAGTAATTAATAGCATCCATCAGCATAGAAAGTAAAAACTTGATAAATATTGCAATAAAATAATGAAGCTATGCAAAAATACTTATATTAATTACTGAAAATGCTTGTGGATTAATAAAATAAAACAAGTTCACTAAAATAAATGCTTTTATTTCAACCTTCTGCAATTCGATCGATACCATCTTCACAACTTTTGTCTGTCACTATTTTTAACTTATTTCAGTCTGGATCTCATAAGTGTAAACACCATTTAGGTATGTATTCTTTAAATAACACACAAAGACTGCACTACTAATCTTTTTCTTACTTGAAGAATCATCCTTTTGAGAACCAACACTTTGACAAGATGGTTCAAGTTCAATTCTATCCTCAGTGTTGAATTCCTGGCAGGACTTCTCCAAATTATCCTTACTTTTGATGCAACTTTATGCCAATTAAATGAGCGGTGCCTATGTATGTATATCAATTAAGATGGAAGCCAGTTTGAATGTTTACTGAAAGAAAGCAATGGTTATAGGTTATGTTCATATTGTGTTCATAAAAAATGAATTTACGGTTATAATCTACAAAATTTAGTGTTTTTACTAGTCTACACATAACACTCATGGAACTTTTTAAATACTTACGTATATTTTTACCGCCTTTTATCCATTTCTTTCGTTTTTCAATAAGCAAAGCCATGTGAATATTTTGGCAGAAAAATAGTAAAATTTTACATCGTTCGATTTGCCTTTATATTTCTTGTATGTATTAGAACAACAATACATTTCAATTCTTGAAAATACTCAGAATTTCTTATGAAATCTTCTAATTTTCCGTAGCTTCACTAGAGCTTGACAGTAAAATTTTCGTAAAAGTTTCGGCTATTCGCCACTTGTGGCAGTGTCGTCGCTCTGCACGGTCCCTATTATTCGGGTAGAGAACTAAATCTGACGTAAAAATGACGTTTGAAAGCCGCCATATTGGCGCTGATAGCAGTAGTGAGAGTATTTGGAACTAATACTAGTGATGACAACTGTTGTTATTGGTTGTGGGTACGTCAAATTTAGTTCTCTACCTGAATAATGGGGGCGCTGATTCCGCTTCAAATAGGCACAAAAAGCAGGTCTGTATCAGCCATAAACCTATAATGCATAGACGAACAAAGAGTGCGAGAGAGAAGAAAATCCTTTATGGAATTATAACAAGATGAAAAGAGAGAGGCAGTTTAATGTGAACTGTAACCACTTTTATTTGACAGGTCGTCACAAGTCGACACGCGTTTTTGTGCCCTTTCAGTATTTGAAATTTATTGTTTAAATCGTTTGTTATTTTTAACAAATACTATTATATATAGCAATGATAACTTGTTCTGTGAGTGATTGCAGTGTAAATCATAGGAATAATCCTGAAAAATATACATTTCACAGGTAATTAATCTTCATGTCCTAATTGCTACGATGTGTTTATTTTTGCTATATTCTGTCTTTAGTTCTGTATTTCAAATAAAATAATATCAATCCTCCCTTTTACTTTCATATTTTGCGTAACTAAAGGTACTATTGTTCTTAAATTCCACAATTTTTGAAGAAAAATTTTTCATTAAATTTTTTTACATATACGCTAGTGCTTGAATCAAATTTATCGATATACTTATCGGTATTTAACAATAATATAAAACCAATCTAAAAATGTAATAGGTGTGTAAGAGTATTATGATATGTATTTAATTTTAGAATAAATAAAATACTAAGTGTGTTGTTTACTTTCAACATTATATTTGCATTTCTAATACCTAATGTAAGGGCTGATTTTTCAGATAGCTTTTACCTGAGTAATAAATAAGTAACTTTATAATGTGTATATTATTTACCCTTATAAGAACCTCATGTCATAACATATCCGACGATTGAAAAATCACTCCAAACGACATTGTGTGTCTTAGATACTTTTCAATCGTCACCTTTTTTTCTGCCAAATAAAATATATGGTACCTAATTTGAAATAGAAAATCTGCCATAGTTGTATATTATTTATTTCTCATAGAAACTCAGGTAAACTAACTCGAACGCACAGTGTATTTTTTGTCCAAAAAATTGGCCATGCAATTTTTATTACTTAATTTTATAGGATTTGTGATTATAAATGCAGGACGAGAGTACCTGACTGCCCAATTCCTATAGAAGAATGCAAATTAGTACTTGAAAAAAAATTCTATGATTTCCAGAAAAAAACATAGAAACAGTTATAGCTCAAAAGTTTGATATTCTTTTAAGAATTAATTAATTGGTCTAAATAGTGTCTTAAAAGCCCTACGATAGCGAAAAACATCCAGGCTTTATTTGTTCAAGATAACGTATTTATGACTGACTTTATAAATTTATGTTTTAATTTTTTTAACGTCATGTCTTTTCATATTTGGATTTGAAACTAAGACTGAAATATTCTTTTTATTGATACTTATAACCCAAAAAAATGGGATCCAAATGAGGCGGGGCATCGGAGTTATTCAATTTTATATAATTTTGGATAGGGTTGTCACCGCATAGTTCACATAGTTTAATAATATTTGAAGTAGGTTTTTATATGCTCAAAAAAAAAA
Organism: Plebejus argus; assembly: GCA_905404155.3. Classification (NCBI taxonomy): domain Eukaryota; kingdom Metazoa; phylum Arthropoda; class Insecta; order Lepidoptera; family Lycaenidae; genus Plebejus; species Plebejus argus. The sequence continues at coordinate 4,286,393 of FR989929.1, read as the reverse complement.
CAAAGTTCAAATGAGTAAAAAATGTTGGTACAGAAATATTGACAACCCTAAAACAATAGTTACCAAGAAAACTTTAGAAGCCTTTAACTTCGGTGCCCTTTATTATTTGGATCTAAATTTTTTTACACGAATTCTTGTACATTTAAGTAGCAATTCTGTAAAATCCAAATAATTAGAAATACGTTCATAATAAATTAAAGAAAAAAAAACATAAATCGTAAGTAAATCTTTAAACAGTTATTTAAGAAATATGTAAATCAGGTTAAATTGTGTGTTTTTTTTTATTATTGTCGATCAGAATAATCAAGAAGACAATTAAGTAAATATTTAAAAAGTTATGGCAGTTTTTAATTTTATTGAAAAAAATTAAAAGTGTTTTTTTATTGTTCATAATAAGAAATTAACACATGTAAATACTAATAAATTACTTACATAACATTTCTGTTCAAGATTTCCAAAAAAAAGGCATGGCCAATTTTTTGGATAAAAAATACACTGTGGAACGGACTATACTATCGATAGTAAAAGATACATCACTAGCACACGCACACATTGACAGATCGAAAATCGTCACGCATTTTCGGGTTGTCAGGTGGTCTTTACGTCAGTATATTATAAGTCTATGGTATCAGCTATCCAGCGTACTTGTATAACAGAGATCAGTGTCGCAGTGTGAAAACGCCCAATTACGAAATGAAGAAGAAGAAGTAAGTTGTTGTCAAAACTCAAATGTCTGTGATCTGTCACTGTCAGATAAAAATTAAAATTGTGTTGTCGGCTGTTTAGACTGGTTTAGACTTTAGTGTCTACTCTATCTATACTCTATAATCCCTCCGCTAGGAGATTCTGTGCTCTAATCTGTGTTTTAATGGTTTAGTCCATAGCTCCGCTAGGAGTAAATTTGTTCTGTGGTCCATAGACTTATAATATGTTTATGGTTTACCCTTTGCCTGTCCCGACCGGGACGAATTATATATATAAAAAAAAATGTTTATGGTTGTGGGTTTGGTCATTACCACAGACTACTAAGGGATACTGTCATTACCATTGGTCATTACAAAGTCATTAGCTAGGTCACCACAGATTAAGTATACATAGATGGATTCTTAGCTCGCCAGCGCGTGGCCATTTTATGCTTGTGTGCAATTGCTGTAGTGTGCGTGTAGGGATGGCGTATATCGATAAAAATATAAAATTAGACTACAGCTATCGACCAAGTCGACCATAATTTTATGTTATAGATTTTTATTAAACGACATCAAAAAAGGAGATTATCAATTCGACCTGCATGTTCAATTTAGGATATATTATGCTTATTAAATTAGAAGTCGCTTTCAATTTGGTGAAAAGGTATTTTTTATCTATTTATTAAGTGTATGAAAATACTTAAATACAGGGTGCAATTAAACCTTCCTGCCAAATTTTGATATATTGATCCTTGTTCAAAATAAAAATACACGTATTTTTCTTTTAATATAGTCACTCAGTACTAAAAGGTTGAGAAATAGCTTCTGAGAGTTATCCTAAAAAACACTACAATTAAAATGGACACTACGCGTCGCCGGCGGGTGAGCGCGCGCGCGCCTCCCCCCCACGTCACCCCCGCTCATTCCCACCGCCACGAGTAACCGTTCTGCATCGATTTTAAATGGGATAAAATATGTCATTAAAAAAATAACATCCAATTTTTTTTGCTAAATGACCTCTCCTAATGATACCTGAGCCCTGGAAAAAAATTGGCAGGAAGGTTTAATTGCACCCTGTATAAACAAAATATTTAAGTATATAATTACACAAATAGTTAAAAATATACATAATATGTATACTCCATAAGCCACGAAAGCTTGTCCGGAGTGTAATAGATAGATAGATAGATAGAAAATTCTTTATTTGTACAACTTAAAGTAAATTACAATTTAAAATAAAACAATAAAGGAATATGTACAAACAGGCGGTTTTACCGCTTATAGCGGTTTCTTCCAGACAACCTTGAAGTAATAATATAAAACAATAATATTTAAAAACAAAACAATCTAAATAATCCTTATGGCTAAAAATACTACTTATTAATATATCTTACTTATATACCATAATATTCATATTAAAGATACATAAAATATTTATATTTATATAAACTAAGTACATAAACTTTACATAAATTTAATACAAGATGAAAGAAGTAGAATGTAATAGCTAATGTAAAAGGTGCAAAAATATAATTATGTAATAATATTTATACAGAAAAAGACTTAAAATAGATACTTCAACGCCCCCTGAATAATGATATTATAATAGTAATAATTAATAACCTAAGTGGGACTCTAGAGTCTAGACGATCAATTTTATTGTGCAATATCACGGTGTGTGCAATCAAAATCATAGAGCACTAAACCAAATATTATTCTTCACTTTCAATCTTATTAACAAATTAATAATTGAAAATATTTATTATCTTCATTATAGGTCTCTTCGTCACCACCATAATATTGAACTCTTCTTTAAGAGCATTCCAATAACCTGAAAAAAATAAATGGTTTAGTGTCAATAAATGTACTATACTACTACATACTATAAAATATACACATAATTCACAATATTGTATACGGGGCAATATGCTTTATGCAAGTTTTCCATGCTTAACCCATCCAGCCCCACGCGGAACCCAGGTGCCGCATAACAACTAAATATATATTGTGTCTAGAATTCGACGATTGAGGTATTCAATTTATTTTATTAAATGATTATGACTTTAGCCTTATTAAAATTTTACATTTTACTTATTAAAAAAGAGTACCTAATGCCAGGATAAAATTTCAAGAAGTATCTTTAAGTAACGAATTGAGTACTTACAGGGGGGAGGTGTGAGAGCTGTTGATCATGCAATTATTTTACTCTCCGTTAGAACTTTCTTTATTTCAATAAAATCATTGTTTCAAACTTACGTTTGAAATGATAATTCCAAATTCCAATATTGTGATACCTTCATAAGGGAGTAAGGATTAAAAACTTGCATGAAACTTGCGTCTAAAATATATATCTGTTTGTCGTCTATTTTGAAGCATTTTCAACCTGAAAAAAAAATCATTTAGTCCATGACATTATTTTTATCGATAAACTATAGTTCAAGTAAGGCGCATCCCTAAAATACACGTAAAAAACTATGCAATATTTATAGCCAAATTATTACTTGATGTGACATTTTTATCACTAATGCCTTATATAGCATGATTAATGGATTATTATACTTATAAATTTTCTTTTTTAGCTTACAAAAATACCGATTGATAAGCCCAAACAACGTTGTTGAAAACTTACGTATGTTATGTTAAATCCACGTGTTTGAGGCATTCCTTGGCCGTTTTTATGGATTATTATATAGCGGAACCACAAAACACAATTATATATTGCATTGAACGTTCACTAAACACTTTTATTACCACTTTTTAAACATGAAATATGCAGACCTACTCCATTGTTATGTTCTACTAAGTGGGACATAACATTACAGGCTTTTGACGTTTACACACCGATATGAGCTTTCTCTTTCACCCAAATTTCTACATCGTTAGTTAGAAAGAGTAACATTATCAGCTGTCAAAATATAAGGCGGACTCCTAAGTATTATTACCTCAATGTAGGTCACAGATTAAGTATACATAGATGGATTCTTAGCTCGCCAGCGCGTGGCCATTTTATGCTTGTGTGCAATTGCTGTAGTGTGCGTGTAGGGATGGCGTATATCGATAAAAATATAAAATTAGACTACAGCTATCGACCAAGGCGACCATAATTTTATGTTACAGATTTTTATTAAACAACATCAAAAAAGGAGGTTATCAATTCGACCTGCATGTTCAATTTAGGATAATATATTATGCTCATTAAACCATGATATTCACCCCCACCGGCAAAATAGTGCAGGCGTATTGACAGTCATGAAATTTTTTCCACTTAAGGACGCTATTACAAATATCAGCGATTTTCCGGTACCCTATTAAAGAATTAGGAGTCAAACTGCGAGGATATTTTGGTTTCAAATGAAAGATAATATATTCATCTCCACGACTGTACCATAAAAATTCTATAGCCGCATACAAAATTTTCACATAAAATACGTTTTAACCATCACAATAATCGCAAAATATGAAAAAATGGGGTCTGCTTAGGTACCTTAATATCTAAATACCTCAGAACAGGAAAATAAAGAACTTCTATGATCTGTGCTAAATACACTGAACTGAGGAAAATAAATATACAAAAAAATTGTTGCTTATTTATTTAGTCATCTATAAAGTCCGCTAAAAATTTTATATAAAAATAAACAACTGTTCCAGTTATAAGAAAAATAAGAAAATTTCTCAAATTTTTTCATACATTTTCGCCATATCAAGAACGCGGCGAGCGTCGTAACCGCCACTGTACAAGGCGCGCTGATATGAATCTTATTTTAATGTCATTAACGTCGATATTCGTACTGACAGACATCCGACCTGCTAATTTTCCGGTTGGAGCCTCTAACCTGAAAATTTGAGAAATTTTCTTATTTTTCTTATAACTAGAAAAGTTGTTTATTTTTATTGGAGCATTCCTAAATCGCTTATTTTGAAGAGCGTTTTTTAACCTTAAAATTTTGGTTGCGGCCCGCGACACCAAGACCAAAACGTGTTTGTGGTTGAGTACCACTGTGTGAAGGGAGCAAGAAATTTGAATATATTTCAATAAAATTTGAACAGGAAGTACTTTTATTTAAATGATAAATTAAATTGATAATATCAAGACTCACGCCAACCTATTTCTGAGGGTAGTTTTTGAGCAAAAATTGTAGGAATTCAGAGCACATTATTATAACGGCCCGGCCGCATCTGCGTCTACCGTCCAAAGCTTCGTGCTACGAGCTACGAGACGATAATATTGGACGATACACGCAGATCGTCCAATAGTATCGGTTTTAGCGCGAAGCACCACGCATATGCGGCCGCGGCATAACACTTTCAGAAAATATCTTTGCATCTAGAAAATATCGCTAAAAAATAAAAATAATTGTCAATGTCACATAGGAGCAAATGTCAAATTGACGTTTGACGTTTCACGAGAGATGTTTGTAGCTTGCGGGACTACTTTTCGCGTATTTTTTTTGTAAATTATTTCGTCTGATTTATGTTATTTTGTACACAATATAAGAAAACATACACACCAAAGTATTGAATATATTTATATCTACAGATATACTCCGCGTATTTTTTATATTTGTAAATAACTGCCATGTCAAAGTGTACGAGTGTTAAGTTTTGAGTATGTCTAACGTATCTTCATCAAGTTCCAAAATACATTCAAAGAAAGTAAATAGCAGTCGCGAGAGGGATAAAAATAAATCTTTAGCTTCGGAGTCAGGTGGTTCCAGTCAGTGTGATACACCGCCATTAATAGAAAAGGTCAGGTTCACTCAAAACAAAGTTGTGCTGAACGATTTAATTTATTTTAGTCCACATTCAAACAAGTTGCAGCCTTCGTCTTAATTTTTATTGTGAACATTAATTCAGGAATGTGTTAATATATTAGTTTGCATAATACATCATTTGTATTAATTTTTTTATACTTACCACAGCTTTTGTTTAATTTTTTGTAGGATGGAGCACAAGGCAAATTTGCCGGTATTGGTGCAGATTCTATTCTGTGCATGGCAGAGCAAATTGGTGTTGAGCTTAATTCAGAGGCAGCTACAAATCTCGCTGAAGACATCAGCTATAAACTCCGGCAAACGATCAGTGTATGTACTGTGAATTTTCATGTCTTTGTACCTATGCCTGTATATTGGAATAAGATGTACCTTTGTACAAACATACTTTTAGTCTTAAGCTAGTTTCTTAACTTTATTCTGTGTGTACATAAATTGTAAAATAAAAATAAAGATAAAATAAAAAAAAATCTTTCCAGACCATTGCACTGCACAGTGAGCTGATGAAGAAATCCAGTATTGACAGTTGGGACGTCAATACTGTACTGACACTGTCGGACACGAGCCCCGTTGTCGGAGCTTGCAGCTCACAATATGTACCTATAGGAGAAGAAAAATTATGTTGTGAATTGGTATGTACTTACAACATTATAATGACAGGAAGTTTAATAGCAGCCATGTTACATATTTTGCACACATATACTACATAACTTTAGTTACAAACCATGCCTAAAATACATAAGAGGGTTATGTATTCAAAAATCAGAGTACAGATCTAAACTTTTTATAAACATATTTTATCTTTAAATGGATTGTAAGCTGATAAGATGATTGAAGACAATACTGCATATTGATAACACAATGCACATCCACATGCAGTATTTCCTCAATTTGATAATTCTTTTTATATATTCCCTGCTTCTTGATTAAAGAACAGGGATATTATAAATCCATATAAAGTGCAGATTAATTAAAAAGAAACGGTATTATTGACATCATAATATTATACAAAAAATCTTCATGATACAAGTTGAAGTTTCTTTAATTTCTGTTTACAGGAAACCCTTGTAAATATATCCGAGCTCTCTCTCACCTCACAAACGTATGTGTACACAACACTGCCCACCGTGTCTGTGGAGTGGATCACAGACGACAGAAGTTTAAGCAGCAATAGCAATATAAGTCCATATCTTCACAATTATTACACTAAGGTTGCTAGAGGTATGTATTTATTGCTGTTGTTTGCTGCAGATTTGTTGTAGATCACATCGTATATTGGAATAACTTTTGTTTTGCGGCGTAGACGTACATCAACATACAAGGCTTTTAATTCCCACTTCATCAAGGCTGGCAACGCACCTGCAGCTCTTCTGATGTTGCGAGTGTCCATGGGCGACGGTAGTTGCTTACCATCGGGTGACCCGTTTGCTCGTTTGCCTCCTTATTTAATAATAAAAAAAAACTTTTGTCGTCCCGTCAAAATGCCGCGTCTAACGGAGCAAGTCGCATCGCATTAATGTTAAAAAATAAAACGTATTATAATGTGGCATATTATAATTTATGGTTCATGTAAAATGTCAAAGGTAATATACGCCGTATACCGCAACACATTGGAGCAGTGTAGTTACAGGGGCGTTCCGCCCCTGTGTGCGATGTGTGCGGCGCACACAGGCGCCAAGGCAATAGGGGCGCCGCGCCGCGCCGCAGCTATCGAAATTGTTGTTAGGGTCAATTTATACTAGTGCAGAGCCGAAGCTCATCGAAGCGTCTTAGCAAAAACTGAACATAACATAAAAACAGTTTCCTTTTTATTATTACTAAGTATTTACTATCAATCTTTTCCATAAATAATTATCAATCATATTATAAAAACTAGCTGTTGCCCGCGACTTCGTTCGCGTTAACATAGTATAGAAACAAAGATGGATAGTTAGATAAAAACGATTATTGTGAGTTAATCTTAAAAGATAGGCATACACTATCACGGAAGAATTTTTCAAATCGGTCCAGTAGTTCCTGAGATTAGCGCGTTCAAACAAACAAACTCTTCCGCGTTATAATATTAATATAGATTTTATTTCGGTCAAAATTAACAAATAAGAAATGAAAATAAAGTGAAAACTGAACTCTCCCACGTAAAAAAAATATTAAGTGAGAGCCATGCTTCAGCACGAATGGGCCGGCTCGACCGGAGAAATACCACGGTTCACAGAAAATCGGCTTGAAACAGCGCTTGCGCTATGCTTCGCGTTCACCGAGTGAGTGAGATTGCTGGAGGCCCGATCCTCTACCCTTTTCTCTTCCCTATCCTCCCCTATTTCCTTCCCTCCCCTCCCCTATTCCCTCATAAAAGGCCAGCAACGCACCTGCAGCTCTTCTGATGCTGCAAGTATCCATGGGCCCGTTATCTCGTTTGCCCCCTTATTTCATAAAAAAGAAATACGAGGAAAAAAAGGGGCGCTTCATAGATTTAGCACACAGGCGCCGAGGGAGGTCGGAACGGCCCTGTGTAGCTATGCTCTTACAAACCTTTTTCCAATATATATTTACTACATTATGGTAAGCATAACAGGGCGCGCATAAAAAAAGTATAACCTAATATTGTTGAAACGTCAGAGATGAACTGCAATGCATCAGAGCCATGTGTCTATGCTCTTACAAACCTTTTTTCAATGTATTTACTACCATATGATAAACAAAATATGCGCGCTTCTGAAGATACAATTTTGTTGCAGCAATATTAAATTTAAGGAAAAAGCCAAAGCAGCTAGCGGTGGCTGATCTCACAACGAACACTCGCATTGGGCCAATATTCCCTAACCTGTTCAACCTGGCCGTGCTGGTGCTCAACGAGGACAACCTCAACGCTCTCAATGTTCCTGCGAAGAAACCCCTTCAGTCCAACGTGTTGGATATGGTTGACGCGCTGTGCTCCAACCCCTGTAGCTTAGATACTAATATACAACAACAGGTGAGTGAGATCAGGACACATAATACATATATTATGTAAGCGCGAATTATGAAAAGCGTTGATGATCCATTCGTTTGCAAGAATATTATGTTAGCACAGGCATTTGATGGGAGAATTCAGAATTGATTGCAATATATGTACAGGGTCTAACAAAAATAAAACCAAAATGAAAAACTATTAACACCAAATCAGTAGCGTTTTAGTGGAAGACTAACTAACATTCATGCATCCTCACAATTTTTATAATACACTAGTGACTAGATGATGATTAAATTGGTTTATCGCGAAGGAACTGTACATTTTTCCGGGATAAGAAGTATCCTATGTCCCTTCCCGGGACTCTAAAGTATCTCCAGTTCAGCGGTTTGGGCGTGAAGAGGTAACAGACAGACAGACAGACACACTTTGACATTTATAATATCAGTATGGATTATGTATTAGTTTATCGCTCAGGTTTATCCCATTTTGTTGTATTTTCAGTTTCAAAGGCTGTTTCCGGTGATGGTGTCGAACATCCTGGGTAACGGTCAGCTGGCGGACAAGATGGTCACAATACTTACTAAGATAACGCGCACCTGGCCCTCTTTTATCGCTATCGGTGAGTGTAATGATCTATCAGGACCTGTTTCACCACTTCCTGATAAAGTGCCGGATAGGCTATTCACAACTTTTTTGACAGATTCTCCATACTTTAGCTGTCAAGTTAAGTGATGGATAGCCTATCTGGGACTTATCAGGAAGTGGGGAACAGGCCCTTAGGCTAGGAGAATATTGTTTATAGTTTGAAGCAGTTAGTGTGCTATTGGCAAGTTACCTATCCACTATTGGTAAGTTGTTGCAGTCGGATCAAAGTGGTTACATCGATCCACTTTTACCATTAAAATAGTATAGTGAGCGTGGCAAAGCGCGCCATCCCGGCACGTGCGCCATATAATATGTAGCTTTTATTCCATATTAAAATGTGTGTATTTCGAAAAGTATTGTATGTTACTTCTGATACCTCTAAGAATAGAATATAATGATTTATTGCATATATGTGGTACAAAAAGGTATTACAATATTACTTAAATTGATCCAACATGTACGGTATGCTGTACAAAGTTTCATGATGATTCGTCAAGCAGTTTTTGCGTGAAAGCGTAACAATCATCCACGCTTTCACATTTGTTATATTAGTAAGGACGGCGCATTTCTCGGGGTGGCACGCTTTATCACAATCGCTATATTATATTAAGGACGCTATTACAAATATCAGCGATTTTCCGGTACCCTATTAAAGAATTAGGAGTCAAGCTGCGAGGATATTTTGGTTTCAAATGAAAGATAATATATTCATCTCCACGACTGTACCATAAAAATTCTATAGCCGCATACAAAATTTTCACATAAAATACGTTTTAACCATCACAATAATCGCAAAATATGAAAAAAAATGGGGTCTGATTAGGTACCTTAATATCTAAATACACTGAACTGAGGAAAATAAATATACAAAAAAATTGTTGCTTATTTAGTCCTCTATAAAGTCCGCTAAAAATTTTATATAAAAATAAACAACTTTTCCAGTTATAAGAAAAATAAGAAAATTTTTCAAATTTTTTCATACATTTTCGCCATATCAAGAACGCGGCGAGCATCGTAACCGCCACTGTACAAGGCGCGCTAATATGAATCTTATTTTAATGTCATTAACGTCGATATTCGTACTGACAGACATCCGACCTGCTAATTAAAAAGTTGGAGCATTTTTAATAATACTAACGCAGCATTAACTAAATACGAAGTTTTATTGGCGCGTACCCAAAATCAGAAGTCTTTGGTGTAACGTGATGGAGCTTATTTAACTTAAAATGACACGCCCCTCGTATTCACAGTACAAAATTTTCCATTTATATCAACTAGTGAAGTGGTGGGGCGCGTCATTTCAAATTAGACAAGCTCTATTTCGTAACCACGCCCCCTAGTCTTCTTCCTAATTGAAAAACTACTTGTAGCAATACTCGCAAGAATATTTTTATTTTTTGGTAACGAATAATATACAATTATAAGCCACATATTTTTGCTTTAGTTTACGAATATACAGTTAAAGGCGCCATTTTGATGCTCATAGAATTTTATTTCATTCCAGGTAAAGGCATCCTATTCGAATACCTCTCACAAGGCACGAAAGAGCGGCTGACTGCTCCGATGCTGCGGTGCGTCGGGGCTTTAGGCCAGCGGGCGTTGTTACAGTGTTTGGGGGATCATCTCGATCATATAGATGACAGAATACACGCCCCGCGCCGCCGCGAGCCTAGAGCCGACCTCAGAGAGACTATACTGGTGAGTTATCAGTTATCACTGTTAGAGGGAAATAGGAAACGTGTGAACGGTACTGTGTGAGCGAGATAGAGAACGCGTCAACCGTACTGTGTGAGCGGGATAGAGAGCGCGTCAATCGTACTGTGCGAGCGAGACAAACGGCGCGTCAACTATGTGAGCGAGATGGAAGATGATATTGTGTTGAGAGAGACGGATGATTTGTGCTGTCTCGGTGATCATTTGTCATAATATAGATGAGAGATATCCCCGCGCCGCCGCGAGCCAAGAGCCTACTTCAGAGAGACTATACTGGTGAGTTATCGCTGTTAGAGCGAGATAGCGAACGAGTCAATCGTACTGTGTGAGCGATATAGATATCTTCGAGTTGCAAATCTCAGGAAATAATAATATAGATGGTGTATCATGTGCTTTGCATAGGGTGTATAATAAAATTTATTATTATATCATTTTTTTTGATGCGCAGGGGAAACCCATCATGGGTGCCCCGAGTTGGAGATGTGCCTCAGTTAAGCTGAAGCACCCCGGGGGTAAATGGGACTCTTACCCACTAAAACCACCTGCGGTTCGCCTTCAGCCGTGTAAAGGAGGGATGTCTCGGATCACAAACACATGACTCCCTCCACGACCGGCCGGTCTACCTCAGAAGGGACCGAACTTTCACCAAAGTTAGGGAACGCTTTGGAAAACTGAAGCGCTCCCCTCGGCGCCGGGACTGGCTAAGCCGGGCAGGTTAGTCGAATTATCTTAGTAACATATCACATAAATATATCTACATCTGCAGGACATATCGACGTGTCTACTACGGTCTGAGCCGACGACGTACCTCGAGGACTATGTAACTACGGACGGCACGCTCTACGAGATGCTGGGGGACTCCATCGCGCCGAGACGGACGATATTCCCTACTAGTGGTAATGATTACTACTTAAATCAGTCTTAGGCTGCGTTTCCACCAGAGATGTGTTGCGAGGATTGTGTTTTTGAGAACCAATAGAATCGCTTCATTGACGTGACCTCGCTCAGCGCAGCGATTCTATTGAATCTTAAAACCGGTGGTAGGCCCCAGTAGCATCAACGTTCAGAAAGTGTTTGAAAAAAACTTATTCTGAATAAAAATTTTGGACTTTGACTTTGACATATCTGGTGGAAACTCAGCCAAACTGCCGCACTCAGAGACGAACATTAATTACTTAACTGTAATTAAATAAATGTTTTGACATAAGCCTCATATACATCTCTCATATCAGTTAAACTCTTCATGAAATTGAAGTTAAATCATCATTAAATGTTTCTGAGTGCGGCGGCTACCCCCGAAACTGATAAGATTTTGATTCACGACTCACGAGTCTGATTAGTTCCAAATTGAGCTGCAGGGTGCAGCACGATCGTGCGCTAGTATAGCTATCAGGAGTGCGAAAATCCGTTGAGATAAAATTAGTTCCAAATTGAGCACGATTTTGCGCTAGTGTACATTATGTCGGAAGTAGCAAAAGTGGTTGAGATCTGTATCTTGTTATACTAATACAAATTTAGAGTATTTTTATATGTTTTTTATGTTGTTGACATATTATGGAAGATTTTAGAAACTTGAATTTTAATTCCAGAACGCAAGAGTCCAAGTCGAACAGAGTCAGAGAACATAGACGAAGACCTACCGTTCCTACCTCTTAGACCGATCATCAAACTGCCGAAAATCAGAGTTATACCGAAAAACAGAAGAAGTCGACCGGTCCCCCGAGAGACCGTCTTCGAGACAACGAATCTTCGAACTCGCTGTATATATTTTAACGTTAAGAGTTTCCGGAATCGTGAAGTCAGAAGCCAAGTGCGAACTCAGTGCAGTTCTGTGAGTCAAATCGACGGTGTGCCAGTGGCTTGTGGACTGTTAGATAGGTTTAGATATAGACTGAACAAACCCGCCCCCTTTCCAATATACGGGGTGCTCACTCTGTAGCAAATAAAATTGTAATTTATTAACCTGTGATCTTATTGGGTCTAACGATCCTATTGTATTTTTTTTACAGTTTTAGTTTTTAAATATAAAACTCAGTATTTATAGTGTTTCTTCTTTTTTTACTTTTTTAACGCAAATACTAAAGGGAACATGCAGGAATAATAGACGCGTGCTGCCATTGCATGTCAAGTAAACATTTTATACGTGTGAGAGACATGCTTGGGCACGAATGGGCCGGCTCGACCGGAGAAATACCACGTTCTCACAGAAAACCGGCGTGAAACAGCGCTTGCGCTGTGTTTCGCCGAGTGAGTGAGTTTACCGGAGGCCCAATCCCCTACCCTATTTCCTTCCCTACCCTCCCCTAATCCTTCCCTCCCCTATTACCCTATCGCCTCTTAAAAGGCCGGCAACGCACCTGCAGCTCTTCTGATGCTGCGAGTGTCCATGGGCGACGGAAGTTGCTTTCCATCAGGTGACCCGTTTGTTCGTTTGCCCCCTTATTTCATAAAAAAAAAAACAGAGTCCAGGTTTCCAATCCCATTGGATCTTATTGGATTGTAGCGTTTTAGCATAATATTATTATCTTTGTTAGTTTATAACAGCTATACTAAATCTGCGGCCCCCGGGACTTTATCAGTGGCGCGCTTGAAGTCAAACCACTTAAAAATGTACTTCCACCGAAAAATCGAAAGTCGTGAACATTTTTCCACTTTTAATTTTTAAATCGTAATTTTGAATAACGTAATATTTTTAGCCCTTTAAAAGTTTTGGTTCCGGCCCGTGACACCAAACCAAAACGTGTTTGTGGCTCGTATAAAAGAGGATGAGTACCAGGGTTTCATAACGTTATCGAATAGCAGAAAAAATATCGAAAAATATCATTACGTACCGTTATTTTCATAATGGTAGCCAGATAATAGTAATTTTTTTAACGTTATCTAGTAACATAACGAAAAAATATCGTTATAATATAACAATTACCGTTATTAATATCGATTTACCGTTATTGATATCATTATTTCCTAATATCGTTATTTTTTCATAACGTTATCTTTGCCCTTGAAGCAGTAACGTTATAAAAATAACGGTATTTTAAGCCCTGATGAGTACCACTGGTCTATAACCTAATTAAAACTTATTAATCGGGACTTAACGCGACTTATTCTAATTTCTAGTAGTAATGCTTTATGCTACTACGAGTAGGTACATACTTTTCATCCATCCGCATCCTACTAATATCATAAAGGCGAAAGTTTGTTTGGATGTATGGATGTTTGTTACTCTTTCACGCAAAAACTACTGAACGAATTTTAATGAAACTTTACAATAATATAGTTTATACATCAGAATAACATAGGCTACAATTTTATACATCAATACATCCTCACAAACTTTCGCATTTATGATTTAGCGGATTTTTATTATAACATACAGTACATATTTTAATACACATCCATCATCCATGACCCAGGAACATTGAAATTTTTTTTGTTCCGTCGGCGGGATTCGAACACGCGACCCTCGGCTTGAGCTGCCACTCGCTCTTAACCATTGGCTTTGTCCACATTGTGCCTTTTTCTGTTCGTCAAGGGCATGCGTTATAGCGCTGTCAACAGCGAACGTGAGGTATGCCCGTGACGCGCGTTAAAATCGTAGCGCTCGCTATGACACTTTTCTTTCAACGCGGGTGGATTTTGACGCATTCAATTATTGAATATGCCAAACGAAAGTTGAATAAAAAGAAGATGACGAAAATTAAAGATGAAATTGCATAATGTGGACATAGCTATTGAGCCATAGAGGCCGTCTTTAAAAGTAAAAATAAAAACTAAAAAGTCAGTAGCTCTCAAACTTATTTCTCACCACACGCGTATAGTTTGAGCATTACTGGCCGCTCATTTGCATGCACGATATGACCTTGGCATATTACAATGATTTCAATAACAATTGACGTTTTAGCTCTTGGCGCCTACCTGGCCGACGCCGCGACGCGACGCGACAACCACGTGGTTATCATAAACGTATGAGAAAATTTATCACAGAATGGTATTTGCATAGCATAAATATTAAGTAGTTGGATAGAGCTTCGTGGCGCGGAAATTCGGAGAATGGTGCGGGAATTTTGAGGGGTTAAATAATCTGTACTTACTATCCGAGTATTTACATTTTTACTAGAGAAATCCGGCCGGCCGGCTGTTTCGCCGAGTGAGTGAGTTTGCCGGAGGCCCAATCCCCTACCCTTTTCCCTTCCCTACTCTCCCTTATTTCCTTCCGTACCCTCCCCTATAATTCCCTTCCTTACCCTCCCTTATTCCCTTTCCTACCCTCCCCTACCCTATTACCCTATTCCCTCTTAAAAAGCCGGCAACGCACAGCTGCAGCTCTTCTGATGCTGCGAGTCAGGTGACCGGTTTGCTCGTTTGCCCCCTTTTTCATAAAAAAATGGCACTGATTTAAAGGGGCAGTTGTAAATTGCAGTTTTGGTAAGTTAAAAATTATAAATGGCATGTTCAATAACTAGTTTAGCGGTTAAAACTTAGCAGTAAAGTAAACAAAAATGAGTAGTAAAAAATAATGAAATAGATAATTGAAAACATTATTGAACAGTAAAATAATTAAATGAGCGGTAAAAATTAGTGAATGAGCGGTTACGCGTAGCAGTAACAAATCGGAATTTGTCAGTAAGAAATCTCATTCTAAGCAGTTCCTTAAATAATTAGGTGGTAAAATATAATAAAATCGGCCAAGTGCGAGTCGAACTCACCCATGAGGGTTCCGTACCGTTATAAACCGAAAGTATAAGACGGTCGCCGGCTGCTGCCGCAGCACGCTCGCTGCGCTCGCTCGGCTCCCTCTGTGTTGTGGTCTAAGTTCTAACCTAACCTACTCTTGGACTTTCTGGATTGTTTGTTTTTGCTTTGGTGGGGGGCTGCGCCCCCCCGTTCCCCCGTTTCGGTATCCGTGGTTAAGTAGACCTTCTGTTAAGTCGTATCGAACAGCTCATTCCATCATTTTTACCGCTCATTCATTTATCGAACCGCTCATTCCATCATTTATACCGCTCAATTGTTTTTTTATTACTGTCCATGTTTTACAGTCACAATAATTAATCAACCGCTATAAAATTAAATAACTGCTCAATATTTTTTTCAACTGATCATAATAACATCTCAAATATTTTAATAACTGCTCAAAAAATTAGTTCCCAAAAGAAATCATCCAACTTTTGAATAGCTGATTCAAAATTGCAGCATCACGTTTTGTTCCGTTTTTTTTACCAAAATTCTAAGCGAATTCAGCGGGCACCCGAACCTAGTAGTAGCATCAAAGTCAAATTAGATTATAATTTACATTGGTTTTGTTTATGGTTTTGGTTGTTTTCGAATATTCCAGCGGCCAGCGCCATCAGTAATCGATACTAGCTGGCGCCAGCGTTATTGTGTCTGCAGTCTGCACGCTCCTTATACGATTATTTTAAACTGAACCCTGTATTGCCAAGGCAGGAGTCAAGGAAAATGTTGAGAGCGACCGCAGACTTACAATTTCAAGTTGGCCAACTACAGTCAAGTACAATTTTTAAATGAAAAAAATAATATGAGTACTTTAATAATTCGCATTCGCATAATGCAAGGTGACAATATTTTTATTTATTTATTTATTTATTCTCTTTAACGTTATAACATTATAATGTTATAATGTCACTTTTATATAATATGTGTTAATTTTGTACATAAAGAGAATAAATAAATAAATAAATAAAAATATTGTCACCTTGCATTATGCGAATGCGAATTATTAAAGTTCTCATATTATTTTTTTCATTTAAAAATTGTAGTTGACTGTAGTTGTACAACTTGAAATTGTAAGTCTGCGGTCGCTCTAAGGGCCTGTTTCACCACTTACGGCCGTTCCCAATATTTGATCTATCTGTAGGTTTTGCCCTACTAGAGATAGGAATAGCTCTCATTAGACATTAGAGACTTAAATAAATTTTATGTCAATTCAATGTCAGCTGCGATCGATCGTATGTCAGACCAGAGATAGATTGAATATTGGGAACGGCCGTTAATCTGCTAAGTGCCGTATAGGCTATCCACCACTTAACTTGACAGATAAAGTATGGAGAATCTGTCAAAAAAGTTGAGGATAGCCTATTCGGCACTTTATCAGGAAGTGGTGAAGCAGGACCGTGTTTAATCACGCTAAAAGCCTTTACTCTAGGTTGGGCCATGATGAATAACCACGATTGTGATTTGAAGCATGTATCATCGAAGTCCACTAAGGGCAATTCAGTCATAATCTTTTATGTACTTAATACATCGTGGTCCGTGGGCCAACTTAGGGTGGGTTGCACCAACTTACTTTAACTACCTATAACTTTAACTATAACAAAATGTCAAATCTCTAAAGTCAATAATGGACACCATCAAGAATCTTACATATTGTGTTTATTAAGTTTCATGGACACCATATTTGACGATAACTTTAACTGTAACAACGCTTCTGGTGCACCGTGCAACCCACCCTATAAAGTTGCATAACATAACATCTTCACAATTTTTATCCAGTTTGGTATGGTAGGTACCTACCTGTAGGCTATAGCCTCTGGAATAGGTATAACTAGACATAATTACAAAAGGCCAAACGATTAAAAAATGATAAAAAATTAGAGTTTGGGTATTTTCAAAGTCGTTTCTGTAGTGTGTTCATGTAAAATGAAATAGCCAATAGGCAAGCCTTTATTTTTACCGGACATTGGTAGTCAAAACTCCAAAGCTCGTACAGTGCATTCAAAATTATTCTCCCTCCGCCCTTATACCTTTCTCAATACGGTTCGTGGTTCAGAGGGAAAATGTGAATTAAATCTGAAGGTAGGTTTTAATTTGGTGGCGTTATGGTTTATTCAGATATTGTCTGCAAATTCGGCGGCGTGGGGAGCTGATATACGACCTCATTGTTAAAGATGGCTAATGTGATAAATTATTCATATTATGTATGTAATAACACCGAAATAAAGCACTAAAATAAATTATACTAAAACACGTACCTAAGATGCGGTAGGAAAGATAGAAGACAATTTGTTTCTAACGTTTATTGACCAAAGGAACAAGAAAAACCACAGAACAACATTTGCATAGCTTTTATTACGAGTTTTGAGAGCGGCGACCGAATCAAGAAATTCCGTAACGAAAATACACCTAACACCCACCACTCCGACCTGCACAGCAGCAGGGTGAGGCGTTGCCAGACTTTGGTACGGTATTTGTGTGCGTGCGACTAGACGTATGCAAAATATAATAATTTCTAAGTTGATAAAAAATGCTATGCAATAGTAATTATTATTCTGTAGCAATAGCTTTACCGCGGCAGTCCCCGTGTGCCACACGTATTTTTTTATTCCAGTTATTAATTTCGTGAAAAGTTTTAGAACAATTTCCGAGAGAGAGAAGACAACTTTGACGACCTCTGTGGCTCAGTGGTTGAGCGCGTGATCTCTCTGGCCGGGGGTCGCGTGTTCAAATCCCGCCGACGGAACAAAAAGTTTTCAAAGTTCCTAGGTCATGGATGTGTATTAAATATATTATGTTTCACGAATAAAAATCTTAAAGATACTTATAGTATGAAAGTATTACTTAAATATTATATTTCCGTTGTCACACCTTTACCCGCCTGACTGACGTGGTGTGAAGCGTCCATCGATGTTATTATTAACATTATTAACATCATTACGGCTGTAACACACATGATTTCTGAGGGACAAACCTCTTCCCTTGTGAGTGTAGTTTGAATTTTTGATTCACTTATGAGAGGAAAACCTTGTTCGTATAACTACTTGTACTATACTAATAGCTATTCTCTGGTATAACTCTATATTTTTCGTTCGGACTGAGGGTTCATCGCTAAAGTGTTATTGCGAAACAGGACCATGCATCTTGCACCGCAAGCTATTCAATACGGGACTTGGATCGGTTTATGTCTAACATGAACCAATATAATTTAAATAGTAGCATAATCCTTTCTAAGTAGTTAATATTATAATAAAATTAAATGTGAAAGCGTGGATGTTTGTTACGCTGTCACGCAAAAACTACTTGACGAATCATCATGAAACTTTGTACACATACTCTCGGAGGTATCAGAAATAACATAGATTACATTTTATTAACGAAAATATTTTTTACGAAAAGAAATTGACGTGGACGCGGACAGAGTCGCGGGCAACAGCTAGTAGTTTTATATTTTCCTTTAATCTTTTTAGCTTCAAAGGTATATTATACAATTTTATTTTCAGCTTAACATTTCCACGGGTTCTTGACGGACAAAGCCCTTTGTGTCGAAAAAAATACGCGGACAAACAACAAGATTTTGTAAGGGTTCCATTTTTACATTGAAGAAAAATACGGACACCGAACTGGAAAGTGACCCAATCACAGAATATATAATAGTACTCACCCAATGGAAAATTCTGTGCCTTGATAAATTGTTTCTACTTTACCAACATTCTACGCCTTTTCGAATTTCACAGATGACTTCATAAACGCCTTGTAGGGATTAATGTTATTCAAAAGCGTGCGTTAATGAACCATTAAACATGTTACATTAGCATAATTAGTAAATAATAACCTTATATTATTGATTGTGACAAAACTACGAACTTATAGTTAAGATTACTCTACTCATAATATTTTCTTATGACGCAGTTGGATCGGATATTAGAGGGCCGCGCTCTCTCTGAGTAATGATTTAATAATTACTTTAATTTAATGAAGATTTTGACATAAACTAAATACGGTTTCTGTCAAACTCTTCACTAAATTAAAGTTATTAAGTGTGCGGCGAGAATCTTAATATTAAGAAGTTTAACTATTAATAATTATTATTGATTAAAACATAACTCAATTGACACCTTTTTTACTTTGTAACTTTACCTTTTACCGGAGAATGCTAAAGTACATTGAAATTACGTCTACTGCATAATATCTGGTATTAAGTGATAATATTATATTGACTTTAATAAATCGGAGAAAGTAGAAAAGTAAATTACTATGTAACTTCAGTAAGTTTTTGATGTAAGTGATTGCCTATTGCATTTCGAGTTGTAACTTTGTTCTTGTCTTGGTTCCGTCCAGCATATTATCGCCATTCAGTTGGCATAAAGTGTTGATAATATTCTGCGGTCGGGTAAAAATAGAGAAAGGGCTGTGAGATACATTGTTGTCGGACATGTTGATTTAAATGCGGTTTGCTCTCACATCTACCCTTACCAGAGCGCCTAGCAAAACCGTTTTCTTTATCGCTTCTTTATATGTATATAGAATCGCCGATCGAAACGGAGTCGACATACACATGACATGCAGTCGAACGCCAACTTCCTAATATCGGACGCTTATGTCAATTTCATTCAAACAAGAAATAAAGAAAACGTCTTGGTTAAAGGGCCAGTACTGTCATAACTTGATTAATACAAGATAATATTATTGCGAACGTGTGGTGGGGCTATGATCATCTATGATTGTCTATGATTGTTCAGATCGACGTCGATTATGCAAGGTATAGACACTTTCGAAATCATGGATACCCATCATGATTGACTGTAAAGAGATGACTTTAATCTTTAAAGAAGTTGCAGACATAGGAAGCTTTAATAATATACAGGGTGTAACAAAAATAAGTGATAATACTTTAGGGTATGTGTTCCTTGTAGAGAGTTCACTGTGAAAGTAGCAGCGCTGAAAGACCAATTTTTTTTTCCACTTTTGTATGGGGAAACCCGTGACGCTCGGGCCCTTGCCCATTACAAAAGTGAAAAAAAAATTCGTCTTGCAGCGCTGCTACTTTCACAGTGAACTCTCTACAAGGAGCACGTACACACCCTAAAGTATTATCTTATCACTTATTTTTGTTACTGTATTTCTAATATCACATATCACATAGTAATATATTATATAGTAATAATGCTCTCAGTCGTATTGGGTTTTTGGCGATGGTAAATGTAGAGAAAAATAATATATTTTCCATTATTGTATACTCCATTCGTATACAATACATTACATAACTATCTACTATTTAGGCATAATAATTATTTACCGTGCATCTAAACAATAATAATATTGCACGTTAATGACCGAGTTTCATTCTTAATTTTTTAAAGGGTAGATATTCCGTTAAAGAAATTCTGTTACTTATAGAATTTAGAAAGGAAGAGAACTGTAAATATTGTTCTCTACAATTTTATCAAAATTAATTCCGTCACAGAGCCATATATAGCCATAGCGATTATTATAGTGTAGCTGTTATGTGTGTTGCAGCCGCTCGGCTCCCGGCGCCTAGACAGTGTAAACAAACTGCAGATTGTTTTGGCTTAACCAACAAACACACATCCAGATTTGTTACGTCTGTTGAAATTCGCGATCTATTATTTATTGCAATATCAGTTAGAACTTAGAACTTAGAACACGTTAAATATGGTGGCAAATGTCATTCTCTGGCCGCATTCACACGTTAAGCGTCTCCCAGACAGACGCGGGCAGCGGTGGCGGCGCGGTGGCGGCGGCGGCGGTCAGTTGTTTGTACTGCCACCGCCACCGCGTGTGTCTGTGTCGTTCCTAGAACTCTCAAGTCATCCAACTGATCGCCACTGCACCGCCACCGCCACGGCTGCCCGCGTCTGTCTGGGAGACGCTTTATCCGTTTGTTTTTTTTTCGAACGGCCCCGGTTTAATGTAAAGCCGCCAACCCACCGCGGCGCACGCTGTGCACGGCGACGCGCACGCGTGGACGTGCACGGATTTATTTCTTTGACTTGAGTCAATTCGTGCGTAGCGTGTCCGTGGGTTGCAGTGGATACAGTCACATAATATAATATTTTCTTACAAAGCGAAGCTTGACGCACGTGTGTAGTCTCTCCGTGCGCCGCGGTGGAATGGAGCCCTAATTGAAACGTCGCGTCCGTGTGGAATTCGTTCCGATCGGAGAAAAACGAACGTGTGTCAGTGTAGTTACGTGTGGGATGATAATGTAAATAACTCACATGAAAGTCGATATGGATCAGTTTATTGTCCACACACATACACTATTGTTAACAAGCACAGAAGGATGATGGATTACAAGCACGGAGAGAGTAGAAGAAAGTCAGTAGTAACAGTATAGCACGGAATATCAAGCGATTACGGGAATACAAGCGTTTTGATTAATAGAAGCAAAAACATAGCATCCGCGTCGGAAAGCCGTGAAGAGCAGACTGGTGGTCTAGCGATCGGGCGCGGTCGGCGGCGTGCGTCGGCGCAGCGACTAGCCGGTTCTCGGACGCGCTCCTCGCACTCGTATGCTCCGTCTCATTGACGTCGCCGCGGTTACATGTCGTGCGCGGTTCCATTGATTCAAGCGACGACACGGCACGGCACGGCACGGCACGTAATCCGTAGGTTTTAATTAATGTTGTTATTAGTGTACTTGTGTTATATTATTTTATTAGGATAAGGTTTTATATTTCTAATATTTGTTTTTGTTTTAGTGTTATAAATATATAAAATGTAAATATGTAAATACTAATTAGATAAGTGTACATATAAGTTTTATTGTAAATAATATAGTAAGTAAGTTTTTATTGTAAATAATAATAAATATAAATATATAATATTAGGAGGATCCCTACATCACTCCCCTCCAGAGACCGTCACTACGGGCGATAATAATCCGGGAATCTAACTTGTCTTCCGGAACGAGTTGTCTTTCGCACAAAGTGATCGCTTTGCGGTGACTGTGGTGGTTCTTCTGGAGTGACAGTTTGTGGTGTATATGTATCGGACAGTAGATAGGCTGGTTTGATTCGGTCTATACTTACTGTCACGGGTTTACCCTTGACTAAAATTTTGAACACCTTATCTCCTCTCTCCACAACTTCATAAGGGCCAGTGTATGCAGGATATAGTGCTCCCTTATTAATTTCTTCCCTCAAAAATATGTGGCTGGAGGAATTTAGGTCCTTGTATATAAAGCATTTATCGCGCTTATGTCGCGATGCAGGTACGGGTTGTAATTTATTAACAACGGAACGTAAACGGGCAGTGAAATCGGTTATGTCCGTCGTGCCGTTCACATTACTGTGGAAGAATTCGCCTGGGAGTCGTAATGGCTCGCCGTAGACGAGTTCTGCCGAGGAAGATTGCAGATCTTCTTTGAATGCACTTCTAATGCCTAGGAGAACGATAGGTAACGATTCCGTCCAATTATGGTCAGCGTGACATTTTATAGCCGTTTTAAGCTGACGGTGGAATCGTTCCACAAGACCGTTGGAGGCTGGGTGGTAAGCAGTGGTTCGACGATGTTTGAAACCAGCCACCTTGCCTAAGAATTGGAACAGTGACGATTCAAATTGGCGTCCTCGATCAGACACTATATCGAGAGGGCAACCAAATCTGGCGATCCACATTGACAATAGTGCCTTACCAACTGTTTCCGCTGTGATATCCGCTATAGGTACGGCCTCAGGCCACCTGGTGAAGCGGTCTACAGCTGTCAGACAGTAGCGGAAGCCATTAGATAGTGGAAGGGGTCCTACAATGTCAATGTGGACGTGTTTGAACCGTTCACGAGGCAACGTAAAAGTTCCTGTTGGCGCTGAAACATGTCGCGTAATTTTTGTGCGTTGGCATGGTAAACAAGTTTTGGCCCAATTTCGGCAGTCCTTTCTTACTCCGGGCCAAACGTAACGCTGAGCTATTAATTTAGCTGAAGCATTGGCGCCGGGGTGGGACATGCTATGCAGGCTGTCAAAAACTTGTTTCCGCAAGACTTTGGGAACATAAGGTCTTGCTGAGCCAGTGCTGACGTCACAATATACCTCAGTGTTGTAGCCGGGTTGTTGCATCTTTTGCAGACGGAGGGATGTCTCGTCGCGTAGAAGCTGTGACAACTCTGGGTCAACATCTTGGGCTTTTGCGAGGTCTTTGAGATCGACTGGACTTTGTAACTCGTCAATTCGCGACAATGTGTCAGCAACAACATTATCCTTGCCGGAAATATGCTTGATATTGGTCGTGAATTGCGAGATAAAGTCCAAATGTCTGTACTGGCGCGGGGAACAATTATGTTTCCTCTCATGGAAAGCATAGCACAGGGGTTTGTGGTCTGTATAGACGGTGAAATGCCGGGCTTCCAGCATGTGTCGGAAGTGCTTTATCGCCTCGTAGATGGCCAGCAGCTCGCGATCATAAGGCGAGTATTTTTGCTGCGCCGGGCTGAGCTTCCTTGACCAAAATGCTAGGGGTTGCCATACTTGGTCTTTATTTTGCTGTAACACGGCACCCATTGCTGAGTCAGATGCATCTGTGGTGAGAGCAAGTTTGGCTTCGCAATCTGGGTGTGATAACAACGTCGCGTTACAGAGGCTCTCTTTGGCGGTTTCAAAGGCTTCCAGCGATTCACCTACGAGGTAAATTGGTTGAGAGCCTTTGACTGAGCCAGTCAACAAAGCGTTTAGTGGTCCCTGAATTTGTGCAGCATTAGGCAAAAATCGCCTATAAAAGTTCAGCATGCCTAAAAATCGCCTAAGTTGCCTGACTGTTTTGGGCTGAGGGAAATCCTTTATAGCCTGAACCTTAGAATCAAGCGGCTTAGTTCCTGCAGCTGAGATAAGGTAACCTAGAAATTGCACTTCGGGGGCGCCGAAAACGCACTTCGAAGTGTTGATAACTATGCCGTACTTCCTCATACGCTCGAAGAGAAGGTTGAGATGCTGTTCATGCTCTTCTTCTGACCTAGAGAACACCAGGAAGTCATCAAGATAACAATAACAAAAGTCTAGCCCTCGAGTCATCTCATCCACGAACCTTTGGAACGTCTGACCAGCGTTTCGAAGTCCAAAGGTCATGAATGGGAATTCGAATAGGCCAAAAGGCGTTGTTATTGCTGTCTTCTGGATATCCTCGGTACTTACTGGGATTTGATTGTAGGCCTTGACAAGGTCGATTTTGGAGAAGACTGTACAACCTGAGATGCTATGAGCAAAGTCCTGGATATGTTTGATGGGGTACCTGTCCGGGATAGTTCGAGAGTTGAGAAGTCGATAGTCTCCGCAGGGGCGCCAACCATTATCTTTTTTGGGCGCTAGGTGGAGTGGAGACGACCAGGGACTCTCGGATGGACGTGCAGTACCGCTGCTCAGCATCAGCTCGAACTCTTGCTTAGCAATTCTAAGCTTGTCCGGGGCTAACCTTCTAGGGGAACAAGAAATAGGTGGTCCGGGTGTTGTTCTTATGTGATGAACTGTGCTGTGTGTTACGGAACGTGTCGTGCCTGCTGGTTTTAGAATTTCAGGAAATTTGGAAAGTAACGCGTGATATCTAGTGTTGCCAGACGGAATTTTGACGGAACATACGTCGCTAGGTATGTTGGCAATATAAGCTACAGATGAAAGTGATGTCGTATTATCTATTAAGCGTTTGTTATGTACGTCTACAATCAATTTATAATGATTAAGAAAATCTACACCTATTATAGCTTTCACAACATCAGCAACAATAAATTTCCATGGGAAACTACGTCTTAAGCTAAGATCTAACTTAAGTTCTATAACACCATAGGTCTCGATGATACTTCCGTTGGCTGCAGAAAGTTGGAAGGTGGTCTTGGCTCGTCGTTCACGCAGCGCAGATCGGGGGAAAACGCAAACGTCGCTTCCGGTGTCCACTAGGAATTGGACTTTCGAGCTGCGGTCTGTGACGAAGAGGCGACCAGTGGATGGTAGGCAGTCGTCAGTCGCCATTATCGACCGCCTTGCGCGTTTCCCGAAGTCTTGTAGTCGCACGGTTTGATACATTTGTGCGCCTTCGCACCATACTTGCTGTGGTACCAGCACAGGGGGTACTTGCGGTAATTTGAGTTTGACCTGCTTGAGGACCTGTGCCGGCTACGGTCTCTTGGACGATGATGGTTGCGAGGACGACGCTCCAGCTGCATGGTAAGGTTCTTGACGGCCTCCTTCAGCTCAGCTATCTCTAAGGCCATGGCCTGGGTACTTGGGCCTGGAACGCTTGCTGCTGCGGTTTGGAGTGTAGGCGACACGATGTCCTGGACTCTGTCTGCTAGGTCTGCGAGGACTTCCAGTGAGCTCGCTGGTTGTGAAGCCAGCAACGTTTGGATGTTGCTCGGCAGACGGCTGCTCCAGATGGTTTGCAGGAAATCGTTTTGCACCGATGGTCCAGCCAAACTTTGTAGGTGGCGCAAAAACTGGGATGGTTTTCTATTCCCGAGTTCCTCGTGCATGAGAAGTTGATGCAGCTTCTTCTCACGGGATGCAGAAAGACGCTTAATCAGCTCTTGCTTCAGCTTCTCGTATTTATTCGAAGTCGGTGGGTTCGTTATAACATCCTTAACTTCCTTCGAATATTGCGTTTCTAAGTTACTTATGACGTAATAAAATTTCGTCGTATCCGAAGTAATGTTAGATATGGCAAATTGTCCCTCAATCTGAGCGAACCATATTTCGGGCTCTTCGGGCCAAAACGGTGGTACACGTATGCCGACACGGCAAATGTCGGACGGTGCAGTGGAAACGGGATCTCGTCCGTGTTGTGTACTCGGACCTTGCCGTGCGCCGCCATTATCTGACACGTTCGATTTTGCGGTATCACTGTCACTCATGATCATAGTCTAGTACTTGCGTTTATCCTGAGCGTCTTCAGCAGGGGTCACCAGTTGTAGTTACGTGTGGGATGATAATGTAAATAACTCACATGAAAGTCGATATGGATCAGTTTATTGTCCACACACATACACTATTGTTAACAAGCACAGAAGGATGATGGATTACAAGCACGGAGAGAGTAGAAGAAAGTCAGTAGTAACAGTATAGCACGGAATATCAAGCGATTACGGGAATACAAGCGTTTTGATTAATAGAAGCAAAAACATAGCATCCGCGTCGGAAAGCCGTGAAGAACAGACTGGTGGTCTAGCGATCGGGCGCGGTCGGCGGCGTGCGTCGGCGCAGCGACTAGCCGGTTCTCGGACGCGCTCCTCGCACTCGTATGCTCCGTCTCATTGACGTCGCCGCGGTTACATGTCGTGCGCGGTTCCATTGATTCAAGCGACGACACGGCACGGCACGGCACGGCACGTAATCCGTAGGTTTTAATTAATGTTGTTATTAGTGTACTTGTGTTATATTATTTTATTAGGATAAGGTTTTATATTTCTAATATTTGTTTTTGTTTTAGTGTTATAAATATATAAAATGTAAATATGTAAATACTAATTAGATAAGTGTACATATAAGTTTTATTGTAAATAATATAGTAAGTAAGTTTTTATTGTAAATAATAATAAATATAAATATATAATATTAGGAGGATCCCTACAGTCAGTTATTGTATTTTTACTCATTCCATGAATTCTGATTTCAGAATAGTGAAAACGAATATTTGCAAAACGTGCGTATGCGGCCAGCCTAAAAAGTAGAGCACAAAAAAAATCCACAGCCGAACATAATATAACCTCCTCTTTTTTGGAAATCGGTTAAAAAGGGATTTTGATGAGGAATGACAATATTTTAGGGTTTAAAAATATAATATATTGCCTGAAGTTTCCATCTAAGGATTTCTATTTATAGCATGGCTTATGAAACACGTAACTAAAATAACATACTTAGTACTCAAATAAGGATAATGTAATATATTAGGATAATAAATTAGCATGCCATATAACATTCCGGTTAGATAGCGTTAGTTACGTACGCCGTAAACGTGGCGCCATTAAACTCCACGTTTACTGTCACGTAGACCAAAGAAAGTGTTAGTCATACTCTAGTTTAGTATACTATCCCCGCGTTCCACCTGGCGTTGAAAACGATCAAAACGCTGAAAATGCCTCCTATTTTTAGCGTTTTGATCGTTTTCAACGCCAAGTGGAACGTAGGGAATAATATAATATAATCAACGGTCAAATGGGGAGGTAGTGTCGAATTCATATTTTTTATGAGTGTAGGCCTGCACTTTGTTTTCGCCGCCCCATGTATGAAAGTCCCCCCCCCCCCCCCTCCTAAATATAAAACTATAATAATATTATTTATTGTTGGCTTTAAGATGACGCCTTGATGATTTGGCTGTAGCGATGTCCATTTTTCTCAGCAATGACTAAAGCTAAGAAATTAAAGTTCATTGTCAGTATTCATCATGTCTTTGTCTTTGAATTACCCATAGCATAACACGATTGGTCAACTTTTATAACACAGAATAATCAATCAAAAAGACCTCTGTAAAAAAAGGGATTCCTATTTTGCCAACAGAGGAGAGTGATATAAGCTTCCAAAATTTGTACATAAATTGGTTATAGTATACACTTTAATTTGTCCATAGCTTATATGAAATGTATTTATGGTTTTTAAATTACGCGACAAAAACCTTTTTGTCGCTACGCCCTTTCAATTTTTTGCTGTTCCATTGCTTGTTTTCTATGAGAGGCCAGGCCAGCCTCGCATAGAAAACAAGCAATTTCAAACACATCCAACACGGTTTTTCACTTTAACATGGCGTCACCTTAAGGCACCCCTTCGAATTTACAAAACAACTTTGTGGTGGTGCTCAAAATGTTTGTTAAACTTTGGTCCAAGCCACGAGGCTTATATACTGAGTATATAAGCCTCGTGGCTTGGACCAAACCAAACTGACTGCATACAAAAATTATTAACTTTGGGTCTGGCCTTGTAGTTTTCGTAGTTTTTCCTTATTTTTAACAGCCCCTCAAATTATAAGTGGTGTTTTAAAGCTACTGATCGATTGCTCTACATAGCTGCTGGGACTATCTAGTAGTTTCATTTACACAGTTTTTAATCACAAAAACCATAAAGTGTGCAGTAACCAGAAAGAAAATTAAAAAAAGAATGTTTTATTTCTAAATTGGTCAGAAAGTCACACCATCATTGAAATAACAAAAAAAAGTAGAGCTTAACTCAGAGTTACAGAAATTCTGATGAATTTCTGTGCTGTCTAATACCTCCTAGGTCTGTGCAAATCTTGACAATCAACACATATTATTCACAACTCATAATTTAACTCTCATTGTTCTAAGACTGGCTAAATCGCAAACTCCATCTAGGACATCTAGACTTTTTAGGTTTCATTTTACAGTGTTACTTATAAGGTTTTATATCATTCTTACTACTGCCACTGGAGTCAAAATGCAAGTTATAAAAACATTCGAGACTATCATGAGATAAAATCAATCAAGTTACGTACCATAATTTTACGTACAGCCTGTCAAAGAGTGGACGCCGACGGCCGAAAATAATTTTTAAATCACATAAAAGATCAAAACCCTTAGGGCCTGGTTCACCACTTCCTGATAAAGTGCCGGATAAGCTAACCACAACTTTTTTGACAGATTCTCCATAATTGATCTGTCAAGTTAGTTATAACATTAATTGATTATTTGATATATTCATTGATAATCGCGACGTGTCGAACGCGTTCTCTGAACGGCCGAACTTTACTGATTATGTTTGGAACAGCTCTTTCTTGACCGACTGTAAAAATCATAATTATACTCGTACAATATCTATGAAATAAGTTAAAAGACAAACGTATGATGTAGAGCTCTCAAAAATAATATTATTACCCCACTCTTTTTCGCGAAATCCACTAAACGGATATTCTTGTGTTTGCTGTAGTTTAGGTTGTACAGCTAAATATTATGTTCTGGGATAACTCTTAAAAATGGAATGTTAAAGGATTTTATGAATGTAACTTAGGTAGTTAATATTGTAAATGGACCACGCAGGTTTTTCTCTCCAAAAAACGTTAGCTTTCAAGAGAGTCATACTTTATTACTTATATTATTACAGTCCAGCGCTGGATTACTATTGGAATAATGTGAACGGGCACTGGAATGCAATAATCGGCCAAGTGCGAGTCGGAATCGCGCACCAAGGGTTCGACCGTTCCACGCCTTATAGAGCACGCGGCGCGGCTCGTGATATTACGCACCGTGAGAAGCCAGCATTAGACATTGACTTATTGATATATATATATGTAACGTGAACAATATGGAATTTATTTCGATTCTAGACTTTGGACTATGACGTATAAAATACCATATTTCCATCATGGGTAATTTCTTGGTACAAAATTACTGGAAACTTTGTATTTTCCGATAAATTACCCTAGCTGTAAGTATAGTCTATAGAACCAATTAATTATATCAGTCATCCTCTCATCACTCAGAAACCTATTAGGGAAGTAGGAACTTCGATAGGTATGATGACCACATGATCATGAAATTGAATCATAATAATGTCTGTGAGAAAAGTGCTTATACTTATTAAAGTTGTATACCCAAGACAATTTCTTATAGGAAACTGACTATCGAACAAGGAACTAAGCTACTTGGTGCAGTTGTTGCATTAAACAGTAGATTTAATGAAAATTCACAATAATAGAAGACTTGAAAAATTATAAATGCGAAAGTGCCTATCTGTATGTTACCTCTTTCTACCTTCACGCCCAAGCCCCTGGACCGATTTTGCTAAAATTTGGTATGGAGATACTTTCAATCCAGGGTTAGGACATAGGATACTTTTTATCCCGGAAAAATGTGCGGTTCCCGCGCGATACACGAATTTAGGCGTAACGGAGTTACAGGCGTCATCTTGTAGGTACGTCTATAGTAAAATACCCACTACTTCAGTAGTCTACGAGTATAATATTCGCATAATATTATTATCTCGGTTCACGATAAGTGTTTAATAGTAAACGCGGAGAATTCAGACAGTGGAGCTAATGGTTATGATTGAGAGTGGCTTTGTTACTGAATTTATCATGCGAGATATGCAAAATGCATACAAATGCTAGCGGGTAAGGCTGTGTGTACAGAGAATATAATATTTTGTTATTCATATTCATTCTGTTGTAACTTTCCTCATTAAAAAATATTAATTTCAGAGTAGGTTTGTATCACCGAAGAAATTGATTCGTAGGCAGATGACGCACCTACGTCTTTTGGTCCATGGGGCACTTGCGTAGATCTGGGTTAAAGTTAACTCTAAGTTAAACATCATATCGCCATATTTGTCACTCACTTTAAAGAGTGATAGAGATGACATGATGTTTAACTGAGTTAACTTTAACCCAGATCTACGCAAGCACCCCTTAGAGCCAGTTCACACGGCGCGGTGCGTTGCGACAGCGTTGCCTCGACACAGCGCTGCCGCGGTCGTTGCGTTGTTTTACATATAAAATATTATAACCAAGGTGTTCACATGGCGCGCTGCGTCGTCGCAACGCACACATGACGGATAGCAGCCCCGAGACGAAGCGGAAGGGGGTGTTAACACTAAGACTGCTTCGTAATAACGCTGCGATGGCGCAGCGCTCGTGTGGCCGGCTATGCGTCAAAATATTTGCGTTGCGATGATGCAACACAACGCAACACGCCATGTGGACTGGATCTTATGTCAATTCCATATTAGTTGTGATCGTTCGGATGGGTTTGACGTAACGTGACCAAATTACTTAGGCCCTGCATGCCTAGAAATCAATTTCTCTGATAGTACCTACTACCTAGTCTAAAATAATAAGTTCCTCTCCGTTTTCCAGGTTTTCCGTTACGCTTGGTTCACATAAGCCAATGCTCGCACGCTTGGCCTGACAATTGACATAGCCCGACCACCATCCGCGATTTTCCTATGAATCAATTTATCTGATAGTACCACCGAGGAAATTGATTCCAAAGCAGTTGATACTTGTTATACCAACGTCATTTGGTCGGATTATGCCAATTTCATGTTCTTCTGCCTAGGAATCAACTTCTTTGATAGTACCTCAAGTCTCAACAGTAGGTACTGACTACTGAGAGAATAGTACTGGTAGTAGTACTTAACTTAGTAGTGGTGCGTAATACGTCAGCGAGTATCGACGATCCGATGACGCAATCATCACCACTGATGCGGGGACATCAAAGAGACGTGACATAATTAATATCGATGAATTAATGTGTAGCAACACTGATCTTCGTGTAACTGGATGTACTTATGTCTTGTACTAAGGATATAATATTATTATGTATACAGGGTCAGGTGTAACAATAATACTTTAGGGTGTGTACGTGTTCCTTGTAGAGAGTTCACTGTGAAAGTAGCAGCACTGAAAGACCACAATTTTTTTTACTTTTGTATGGGGAAACTCGTGACGCTCGGGCCCATTGCCCATACAAAATTGAAAAAATGTTTTCGTCTTTCAGCGCTGCTACTTTCACAGTGAACTCTCTACAAGGAACACGTACACACCCTAAAGTATTATCACTTATTTTTGTTACAGACTGTATAGTAATTAATAGTCAAAATGAAATGAGGTGTCCCCAGCGTTCATTGACCTTTTTAGTTTTTAGTAAAGGAGCCATATGAAAAATGCATGCACTGTATTTAATTTTAATTAACTCAAAAAAAAAAAAATTAACTCTAATAGACACAGGTCACAGACTATAATAATATATTCGTCAGAGAACTTCTTGGTAACTTTTAGAATGATAATCTCAACTTTACATAGTTCGAAATGACACTAATTCATGCTCAGTTTTTTTGGCAGGGGTCTGACCGCTACGGACAGGATTTGGCAATTAGAGAATAATGACTCCCAAGTCCCACACCCGTTTCGGTGACGGTGACCGGTTTCATAGAAACTTGCTCAGCTACGCAGGAGTAATTTTATAGTGCCCAAGTGTTAGCAAGAGCACCCCCTCTTCCATTACTCCCATAGGTACATATTATAATTGGTAGGTTGGGGAAAAAGTCTTTTCGCGTTATATAATAATACACAGAGACCAAGCCATTCGCTTTGTCGCTGGACTTACACTGTTAAAATATGCATCCTAAAATGGCTGATGCTTTTATAATAATATTTTGCATTCAATTTTAACAAAACCTATCCAGTAAAAACAGACATCTACGTTGGTGAGTAAGCGGAAAATAAAGCTCAGTATAGACACACACATTATGATTTATTCTGTAATTGGTCGTGACGCGATCGCACAGATAATGTCTGCCATGTGCTCGCACCGCTAATTGTTATTTATCTGTGCTAATAATTAATATGTTACCACAACTTAATGATCAAGATAATTATCATGTACAGATTTTGTTTTGATTACGATTTAAAGACCGCAGAAACCGCAGAACCGATTTTGCTGGGTATGAAGATACTTAAGTCCCGGTAAAGGACATATTAAGGTACTTTTTATCACGGAGAATGTACGATTCATAAAGAAAATCTATTTTCTTCTTTCTCTACATCCATGTGAATGCGACCTTACAGCTTATGATTTACAAGCATATTCGAAATGTTTGGGGATGAAGAATTTTAATGAAAAACAACTACCTACAGTAGTAGTTGTATACTATGATCAAAAGCTATATTTTTTAACAAGTCGATAGCTAATATTACTGTTTCACCACTTCCTGATATATAGTGCCGGATAGGCTATCCACAACTTTTTTGACAGATTTTCCATACTTCATCTGTCAAGTTAAGTGCTGGATTATATATTATATAGATATGGAAGCCTATCAGGCACTTATCAGGAAGTGGAAAAACAGGTCCTAACTCCTAAATTGTTTTTGTTTTGTTAGACCTTCAAGTTATAGAGGACCTCGAAAATATTATACACTGCGTAAATTTTAATATTATTGCGAAAGTGTGTCTGTCTGTTACCACTTCACGCTTAAACAGCTGAACCGATTTGGATGAAACTTGGTACGCAGATTTGGGACTTTGAGTCCCAGGATACATACGATAGTTTCCCGGTAATGTCACGGGAAAACGTACGGTTCCCGCGCGATAAACGAATTTTGCTGCCGTCATCTAGTATCTTTATGAAAGGGTGATGACGGTTCCGTAGTCCAGTGGCTAAGAGCGTGGCTCAAGAGCCAGCTCCAAGTCAAGACTTGGAAGTCGTGGGTTCGATTCCCACGTTGAATACATGTTATTCCCAAGTTTGGTTAGGACATTTCACATTGCAGGCTGATCACCTGATTGTCTGACAAGTAAGATGATCCATGCGTCGGATGGGCATGTAAAAAGTCGGCCCTGCGCCTGATCTCTCGCCAGTCGTGTCGGTCGTCCGTCCCACTCCCACTGGGTTATGAGAGTAAAAGGATTAGAGCGTGCTCTTGTATACTGCGCACACGCTTGGGCACTATAAAATTACTCCTGCGTCACTGGCCTGGTTTCAATGAACTTCAATGAACTGAAAAATTATTATTATGAAAGGATAAGCAAGTAAAAAGCTAAGTAAACATAATAATATTATTTAATTATTGAATAAATGATAGATATCTTTGAATAATAACCGGCATAATTTATACCGCACTGTCGAGGCAATTATTTACCGAGTGACTTACATTCAGTCACGATAAGTCAATAAGTAATAGATAAATAGAGGTGTTTTAGGTATTTTCGAGAGGTAATAAATCAACGGTTCTAGAAGATAACTAAAGGTTACGCGGTTTTCACTGTTTAATTGGCTGTTTACCCGAATGACGTTGTTTAGATGAATGCAAATTATGAAAATATCGTTGGTTGAAATTTTATTTCACAAAAATGGGGTTTTGTTCAACGTTTGCTAACGTTTCTGTCAATAATCAATATTCTGATATTATTATGACGTGTCACGGGTACTATTATATATTCTGTGGTCACGGGCACGGGCAAGCAATAGCACAGAATATATTATAATAGTACTCCGTAGCAATAGCTTTGCGTTAAAAGTTGAAATAAAACCCTTAACTTAGAATGTAATATTTCTTAAGATAAGTAAACATTGATTAAGCTAATTTGAATAATACTAATTGTAATTTATACCTCTTGATGGGTGAGGCAAGTTGACGTCAAGTTGTATGACAATGTATGTACGATTTATTATTTAATAACATTATTTACTTATACTGATGCATAATCATTTGAATATTTAATTATAGTAGTGAATGTAAGCTTTGGAATACGTTTTTCAATTAGTATGATTATGTACAAGATGTAACAAAACTTAGTGATAATACTTTAGGGTGTGTATGATAAACGTTCCCTAACTTTGGTGGAAGTCCGGTCCCTTGAGGTAGACCGACCGGTCTTGAAGGGAGTCCCGTGCTTGTTACATCCGGGACATCCCTCCGTATACGGCTGAAGGCGAACCGCAGGTGGTTTTAGTGAGTAGGAGTCTCACATACCCCCGGGGTGCTGAGGCACATACCCAACCTGGGGGACCCATGAGGGTTTCCCCTGCGCATCAAAAAAATTCCGCACTCCCTGTATTGAGTTAACTGTGAAAGTAGCAGCGCTGAACGAACTGCAGCTTACTGCGTCTGCCAGTTTCAGCAACTTGACTAACCAAAATAACTAAGCTATTAACCCTTATAATGCTAACTCAAATGCAGCCAAGTAAATTGATAAATTATGTTGCACGAACCCATGGAAAAGCTAGAATTTTATAATAATTTTCTTTTACTTGGCTACCCAGAAAAGTACCTACTGCTTTTTTTTATTAAATAAGGGGTAAACGAGCAAACGGGTCACCTGATGGTAAGCAACTACCGTCGCCCATGGACACTCGCAACATCAGAAGAGCTGCAGGTGCGTTGCCAGCCTTTTAAGAGGGAATACGCTCTCTTCTTGAAGGTTTGCAAATCGTATAGGTCCGGAAATACTGCTGGTGACAGTTCGTTCCAGAGTTTTACAGTGCGCGGCAGAAAGTTACGTGAAAAACGCACGGTGGAAGACTGCCACTCATCAAGGTGATGAGGATGGTATGTTTTTCGCGTGGGACGATGACGAAAAGTTGCAGGTGATATGATTCCGAACAATTCCTCAGAGCACTCCCCGTAATACAACCGATAGAGGATGCAGAGTGAAGCTACATCTCGGCGTAATTCCAAGGGGTCCAAGCTGTTTGAAACACTATGGCAGTCAACAATTCGAGCGGCCCTTCGTTGGATACTACCCAGAGGGAGCAGTTGGTATTTTGGCTTGAATGTATGTCTTTACCTTGTTGCCTTTATAACATTACTAGTTGACCTGGCAAACGTTTTTTGCCATATACATGATTTCTAGTATCAATAAATTATAAAAAAAAATAGATAAAACCTATTCTCAGGCCTAATGAATGTACATACAAAATTTAATAAAAATTGGTTGAGCTGTTTTGGAGGAGTTCGCTCACAAACACTGCGACACGACAATTTTAGATTTTAGACTATAATTAAATAGATTGTAGATACTAAATATTAATTACTTAATAAAAAATAATATACATTGAAGCATATCACGATATATTATTATTATTTAATTTAATATTATGGTGATTATACACTGTTGACATCCTTAAGATAAAGTGGAGTTAATAAATAATAATGTTATCTGGAATTGATAGGTTGACATTTGACAGTATAATGAGGACTATTAGGCACCTGTACCACTACAGCTACTACTTGACTCTTGAGTACAAGGTAAACACTAAAATTCAATTTGGTTAGTCACTATGTTTGGTTTCCCCACACAAAATTGGTTATAGAAAATCCGTATTATGTAGGTAAGTGTTTTCTTGTTTATTATTTTCAGGAAATTAATTGATTAAAGGTGACCTTTTTATACTTTTTCGTGTACTCAATTATAAACGATTGCTAAAGGACCGTCCACATAATTAGGTCACACAAAATTTAGATTTTTTTAAACCCTTATCTCACGATTTTTTGTTTAAATTTAATTAAAAAAAATATATTACGTAGATGCCTAACATTTATTAATTATTATTATTATTAATATGTACATTGTACATAATGAAATACGCTACTCATTCCTAACATTTCTGCGTTGTTATACAAATCTCCAGTGTGATGAATGATGGAGCGTGTAGCTGCTGGGGTGTTACACAAATTCGTAGACTGTATGATGGAGCATGTAACTGGTGTATTATACAAGTCCGTAGTATGACGTAAGTGATCGCTCTCGATCGGCAGCTAAATGACTGATTGAGAGGTTAAAGCTTTGTACACACTTGTACTTATAGTGATAATATTATTATCATAGCTGTTGATGTTAGGGTAAAATGTATCGATATCTTATTGATCGGCAGCTAGATCTTAATATTATACTTTGTACAATATTATTGTTATTTTTTATTTATTATATAAGATTTTACGTCTTGATTTTACAATTTTTTTAAAGGGATAAAACAATTTGCTTTCGAAAAATATTTTTTGAGCTTAGAGGAGCAAATGCTACTTCCCCTCTTAAGAAAATTTAAGAAAGTTTTACGCCAACCCGGCGATCTATTGTTCTTCGTCTTATGCATTTTCGATCAGCACGATGCTAGCTTAACAATTTTAACCATTCTAAAAGTGCACAACACAGCTTAAAAGAAAATGTGTTCAATTTAAAAACTTTTCAGTTCGTGTTGTATAAAGTTGTCAGTCAGTATGTACTGCGCCTAACTGATTATTCGGCGTGAACTACATAGTGTCGTGTATTGATAAGGAATGAAATCATTCGCCGATATACCAGGCTACTGGACGTGACTGTCCGTGACGTCATTGTACACTCGCGTGGGAAATTCGACGATGAAATTCATGACATGATTACAGTCATGTCTCCTGAAGTCTTGACCCGTAATTATTTCGGGTTTAAAACCATACTACCACTAACCAATGTATGGCTCGGCTCTTTCGTTACTAACTTTAGAAATAAAAATTCGCATCACCTCCGCGACGGTAGCGAAACGGCGAAGCCAAATCAACGCACAGCCAGGAAAATGAAAACTCAAGGGTATTCAGGTATTCAGGTTTAAGAATATTTTAAGTCGTGGAAGCTTAAAATATTGACAAGAATAATCTCCATTTTTATTACCGGCCCATAGGCTAAACGACGGTCTTATTCCAAAAACATTTACGATTGCTAATAAATATTTTATACGAAATATCAACGCATCTCAATCCAATCTTATAATTCAGATCAAGGTAAGTCGCATCGCGATGAGGCGTTAAATTCTTAAGAAGATTAATTTTCGACGCAAATTCGTATTTCGAGCTGCACCCCGCGTACGCCTCCTAATGAAAAACTTACGTTAGACTGGATATATTATATACAGAGTCTAACAGTGATAATACTTTAGGGTTTAGGGTGTGTGTCCTTACATAGAGTTCACTTAGGCCGGTATAAATAGTCAGTACTCAAGATGCATCTCGGTCTCAAGACACGGTTCAGGCTTTGTGATTGGTTGGCTGTCAAAATTTGGACCAATCACAGAGCCGAACCGCGTCATGAGTCCGAGATGCATCTTGAGTACTGACTATTTATACCGGCCTTAGAACTTAGAAGTAGTAGTAGTGAAA
Organism: Plebejus argus; assembly: GCA_905404155.3. Taxonomy (NCBI): domain Eukaryota; kingdom Metazoa; phylum Arthropoda; class Insecta; order Lepidoptera; family Lycaenidae; genus Plebejus; species Plebejus argus. The sequence continues at coordinate 4,248,322 of FR989929.1, read as the reverse complement.
GAGCATTTTTTTGTAATTTGTGTGAGCAAGCGCCCCTGCAGCGTTATGAGTTTTTCATTCAGTGCTGCTACTTTCACAGTGAACTCTAGGGACACATACACACCATAAAGTATTATCACACCCTGTATAATATGCGTCCGACAGAATAAATATTTTTTCGATTAAATTTGCTTTAAAGTGCGTTATTTTTAATAAAATAATATTATGACATCGTAGATTTACCTAATATTACGCCGCCAATGGCTACTCAAAAAAAAGCGGCCAAGTGCGAGTTGGACCCATGAAGGGTTCCGCAGCAGCAATAAGGTTTATTTTTATGAAATTAAAAGGTTTTTGATTTATTTTTATATTTCAGTCGATTTAATGAAATTTAATTAAGGTTTACCATTTATGACGTATAAAAAAAACTACTGGCTAGATCTCGTTCAAACCAATTTTCGTTGGTAGTTTTTATAGTAATCTACATCATATATTTTTTTTAGAATTATCATGCCCCTACTTTAGGAATTAGAGGGGGGGGGGGACACACATTTTACCACTTTGGAAGAGTCTCTCTCGCAAACTATTCAGGTTAGAAAAAAATGATATGAGAAACCTCAATATGATTTTTGGAGACCTATCCATAGATACCCCACACGCATAGGTTAGATGAAAAAAATATTTTTTTGTTTCAGTTGTACCTATGGGGGCCCCTGAAATTTTTAATATTTTTTCCATTTTTGCATCAAAATCTTAATGCGGTTCACAGACTACATCTACTTACCAAGTTTCAATAGTATAGCTCTAATAGTTTCGGACATACGGACGGACAGACAGACAGACAGACAGACAGACATGACGAATCTATAAGGGTTCCTTTTTTGCCATTTTGGCTACGGAACCCTAAAAATTAAAACATACCATTTAACGACTTCACTATAATGACTTGTAGTCAAGACGTTAAACATCATAGTCAACGTCTTGACGAGTTGTCCTTTAGTACCGTAATTCAATTGAATGGAGCCATTCAATGAATGCGCTAGTCCGCAGCCTGAGGGTGTGAGGTAGCCCTAATAAAACTATTTAGAGAGTATCGGCGCCAAAGCGATGAGTGCATCCATCATTCAGACAGGTGGATGTAATGTTTAGCTCAGTTATGATTTACTTCACTGTGAAATGTTGATTTTACGATGAATGATGTGAGAAAATTCGTTGCGTTGGAAGCTGAGAACTGTCAATTTGAGCTGCCCCACTGATCTCTATACAAGTACGCTGGATTGCTGATAGCCTTTGAAATGACAGCTATTTTTTGTGCCTATTTGAAGCGGAATCAGCGCCCCTATTATTCGGGTAGAGAACTAAATCTGACGTAAAAGTGACGTTTGAAAGCCGCCATATTGGCGCTGATAGCAGTAGTGAGAGTATTTGGAACTAATACTAGTGATGACAACTGTTGATATTGGTTGTGGTTACGTCAAATTTAGTTCTCTACCCGAATAATGGGGGCGCTGATTCCGCTTCAAATAGGCACAAAAAGCAGGTCTGTATCAGCAATCCAGCGTACTTGTATAATAGAGATCGGTGAGCTGTCCGAACTCTACATGTGAAATCCGATCGCCAGATATACAGTTCGACAAGGCTGTTTATGAACGTGGCGAGAAAAGGAACTAACGTTTCTATCATACAAAAACGTCATTTTTGACAGTTCTCCTGTACCAGCAGCGTCCATTGACATCATTGACATATTCATTTAAAAGCCTTGTTGAACTGTAGTGTAATTTTGAAGCAATATTTTCTAAATTTCTCTTTGGAAAGCAAGGATAACTGTCCGCTAGTCACTAGTGTATAAATATATTACTTTAAAGTTTGTCTAAGGATCTCTTTTTTCTATGTCTTGCATGACGCATATCTACGGTAAAGATCAGCTACGGAATATCTAGGTTGTTTCTACTTTTTTTTCACAACTTATAATATTTAAAATAAGCTAATGATTCGCGATTTTGATCGAAATATTTCTGTCGTGAGTTTACTATAATGGCTCTGTTGTTAGAATAATCAAACATCAAACCAGAACAATAATATGTATGCGATTAATCATACGATCAATAAGATTGTGACAAATTTATGTCCATATCTTATTATACCCGTGTAATATATAACACATACTGTATAATAAGCAGTCATTATCATCAGCTATGAAAAAATACGTTTTAAATGTTTGTTGGTATGTAACATGAGGTAATTTAATATATCATGATAAAGTAATTTAACTCTTCATGCTTAATGATATTTATCTGTGCTTAAAACGAATTTGATGTTTGATATGGAGATGCCATAAATCCCAGTTTTATTTGAGAAAAAATTCAGCATATTAGATATTATGACTGTTACATTCGGAATAAACATATTAGGACTTAGGTAATTATTTTTATCTCGAAATAAGGCAGCGTATCACATTTTTCACCTTCACGTAGAGCCGCGAGGATAGGTAAACAAGAAACTTATACTATCAAAGAAATTCAGGCAGTTTTTAATTTGCTCCAGTTATTAATAATTAATATAACTGGAGCAAATAACTATAATAATATACTCATATTATAGTTATTTGTATTCGTGTACTAACCCACAATAAATCGTATTGAGTTATGAATGCAGTAATTGTGTTTTTAGGCGATTTAGAACAAAACTGCATTACTTATAAATTTAACAAAAAAAATGTTTGTGGGTTAGGACATGTAGATGCTTAACAGCGACCAATTATCCAGCATACTAGCATAGCATGGTAAGTTCGCCGATAGTACATATTACATAAAATATTCGATGCATTCTCATACAGTTTTTCAATATTATGTTATATCATAAGCAGACTGGGCGGGCCGTTTTTTGTGCGAACCATACATAAAAACTTTGTATATACTCTGTCAAAATCTATGATTCAGACAACGTCTTGTTACTTGACCCGAATAATGTCGACGCAAAAAAAGAAAAAAAAACCGCCATCATGTATTAATTATGATTCATATAATCTACGGCACATTTAATTTAATATATTACTGACACGGTTCAATTCCTCAATATAATAAGGATAAGTTGTCTAGGGTTGCCGCTTGTTACAATTTTGAATGTTTGCCTTTTTTCAACTACTTTAATATGCCATGAATATCCTGGTTTAGAATGCGAAAATGAATGTAACTTGTGAAAATACCGTAGGAGCCATGCTTTGGCACGAATGGGCCGGCTAGACCGGAGAAATACCACGAGCTTACAGAAAACCGGCGTGAAACAGCGCTTGCGCTGTGTTTCGCCAAGTGAGTGAGTTTACCGGAGGCCCAATCCCCTACCCTTTTCCCTTCCCTACACTCCCTTATTTCCTTCCTTATTCCCTTCCTTACCCTCCCCTACCCTATTATCCTATTCCCACGTAAAAGGCTGGTAACGCACCTGCAGCTCTTCTGATGCTGCGAGTGTCCATGGGCGACGGAAGTTACTTTCCATCAGGTGACCCATTTGCTTGTTTGCCCCCTTTTTCATAAAAAAGTAAAATAATAGAGAAACTCTACAATTTCCTGCTCTTTTGCATATTCTTTCAGCAACGACGCGAAGTAAAGGAAGAAAGTGCTCTAGTAGCTCACACACTTGGATACAACTAGATAAGGCCCTAAAAATAAATATATCCCCAACTTAGCTGGACAGCTTTGATTGAAACTGACTATAACAATAATTGTCAGTATCCACGCTATAACATTTTGCTTACAAAAATGTCTATAGACCAACTTGTATCTAGCATCGGGAATCGATCAAAATAACTAGCAAGTCAGAAGTCAGAACCTATACATAGAATTTGAACTCAACGATTAATATCAATCGTGTGAAAACTGCGGCATATCGGGAATATTTGGCACACATTAGCATGTGATACTGCGCACACCACATTCGAATTCCTAGATATCTGACCTATATAACTCGAGTGTGGTAGCCCTAATGTTTTTGCGCTAATCTGCCGCTGCGTAAAAACTTGTAAAGCTCAAACATGCTCTCTTTTAGAAGCACGTGTTAGTTGCAATATAAAAAGTGATATTATGATGTCAGTACCGAAACCGAGTGTGATGTAATGGTCATTGCAGGCTTCAGTTGCTTTGTAAGGCTGCGTTCTTAAGGTGACGCCATGTTAAAGTAAAAAACAGTGTTGGATGTGTTTGATATATTAGAGATAGAGCATATTTGAGATTGCTTGTTTTCTATGCGAGGCTGGCCCGGCCTCTCATAGAAAACAAGCAATGGAACAGCAAAAAATTGAAAGGGCGTAGCGACAAAATGGTTTTTGTCGCGTAATTTAAAAACCATAAATACATTTCATATAAGCTATGGACAAATTAAAGTGTATACTTACTAGAACCAATTTATGTACAAATTTTGGAAGCTTATATCACTCTCCTCTGTTGGCAAAATAGGAATCCCTTTTTTTACAGAGGTCTTTTTGATTGATTATTCTGTGTTATAAAAGTTGACCAATCGTGTTATGCTATGGGTAATTTAAAGACAAAGACATGATGAATACTGACAGTGAACTTTAATTTCTTAGCTTTAGTCATTGCTGAGAAAAATGGACATCGCTACAGCCAAATTATCAAGGCGTCATCCTAATAAAAAAGTGAAGCTCGACTCAGTCCAGTAATTCTACGGAAACTTTGTTTTCCTTTAAGATTGCTGTCTGTTTTGACTGTGTTTGCTAAAATTGAAGATAAAATCTGCAGGTATAGTAATCATTCTGACAAATAGAAGAAATTATAGTAGATGATCTTGGTAGGTTATTTTTGCAAGCTACGATTTGAAACTGAGAACCGAGACACTGTCACTATACTTTTATCATCCTTTTTTATGTACCAAAAGAAATGTTATAATTATTATAAGCCTAAACTGTCCCACTGCTGGGCAAAGGCCCTCCCCCAAAGACTAAAAGAAAGCCATATAATAATATATTTTTATTGTTTTATAAATACTACGTTAATATTGCGTGTATGACATAACATAAACAGTATTAAAAATACTTTGAGAAGGACGGGTGTTACTTCATACATAATGATAATTTATAATTGCTTCGAATCCATTTAAATAAATATTTCTCTAGCTTGGATGTCAAGAGTAATGCAGTTTTATTTATTGCGTTCAACCAATTAATATTATTCTAAGTAAATTGAGTAAAATAATAGTTAAAGGTGCGAAAGAAAATATGTGAATGTAAAATTACCAAAGTTTTTAAAGATCTTTGATGTTTTTTATGATTTTTAAGCTATTAGTTACTGGTACTTAAGGCTTGGCTCGTGCAGTATACTATTAAAGGCTATAAATTATTAAAATAGACAATAATATTTCTAAGTCATATTTTTTAAAATATCCCCAACAAACTTTCTACAACCATTATACATTCGCCCTTATAAGGTCTATAGTAGTGGCCTATGACTTCACTTCACAAAAAGCGACAGACGCGCCGCCAGGGGCTCGATTCTTATACATCGAATTCCGCTTCGGTCTTAAGTTTAAACTATCTCACTCACGCATGAGACAGTATGACGACCTCTGTGGCTCAGTGGATAAACACGTTGGTAGCGCAAGCCGGGGCGTCGTGGGTTCGAATCCCGCCGACGGAGCAAAAAGTTTTCAAATTTCCTGGGTCATGGATGTATATTAAATATGTATATCATATAATAAAAATCTTAAATATAATATATAGTATAGTATAAAATTATTAAATATTATATTATTTCCGTTGTCTGGTACCCGTAACACAAGTCCTTCAGGCACAAGTTAGCACGGGGCCAGACTGGCGTGGTGTGAAGCGTCCATAGATAATATTATTATTATTAGTATGTGTGCGAGCGAGTGTGATAAAGTCTCTGGTCGAAGTGAGTTTCGAGGCATAAGAATCGGACCCCTGAGCCCTGACAACATGTCGCGAATCACTGAGCTGATATGATTGATTGTCGCCTGCACATAATAGTATTAAGTATGACGTAAGTGTATATGGGATATACTCAAATCTGTTACATCTTTCTCTATAATGTGGTTTAGTGTTCAATGTTTATCCATAGAGAAATCATACATACTTACACACATAATTTGTTCATGGTTCATCGAACGAGAATGCCGCATCCTACTCTAACAAACGTGAAATGACGTTGTTAGAGCAAGACGCGGCATTCTCGTCCGAATGTTTGAGTCTCAAAACCATTTCGTGGTAGGCCTACAGATTACACCTACCGAATTTTGAAAGGGAATACAAAAATACTAACAAAAACAATAAAACAATTTTAAAGGGATGATAGCCTCTTTGCTTTAAAACTCACATATTTTAAGTCTGTAATCATTTTAATTATCTTAACGCTTGAAGATCTAAAAATCTAAGTTGGCACGGTATTTGTTACTGATCTCTTGTCTTCTAGTAATTCTTCGCATTTTCAACCGCTGCACAATTATAGACCACCTACATAGTTGATCCGCATTAATACAAGAAACAGGTAAGATCACAGTGTGGTATTGAATATATCACACACTGAGTTATGGCTGCTGGTAATTTTAGTATGTACTATGTATGTATGTCTACAGTTGTAATCAATTTGTAAATGGTGAATATTTATATCGTTTAGACAATAAATAAATTCCTGTATATTAGCGATATTTTTCAGGGCATCTCTCCTATTTGAAAAAAAGCTGCCAGTTTATAAAAAAATTGAGAATGTTGCTGCTATAGAATGAAGGTCTATATTAAGGAGTAAAGTCCAAAATTAACTAAACATTCAATCTGTATAGCATTAGTAACAAGCTAAAACTAGATGATAGAAAAACTTTTTAACAACATAAAACGGTGGCAATAATACTGAGGCTTAAAAAATGCACGAGTATTTTATCTTTCGGCCCGTTAACTATAACGGGCAGTTATAGTTAACGGGCCGTTATAGAAGTCCAGAGTCATTGAGGGGACAATAGGGACGACCTAAGTTTCAGAGTATAATAAGGTATTATAGCTCTTATGAATTTCCGAGCTTTACTTATCCAATTTGCTTTATCGTTCTATGCATAAGATGCAAAGGCTGCAGTACATCTTTTAATTTCTGGATTGCTGAAAGGTAGTGTTTTTATCTTCTCACCTTTCTAATTTCGGTGCTCACTAATTCAGCTAGTCAATCTTAATATTATGTCTTTATTCGATTCTTGTTTGGGAGCTTTGAACATTTAATCCTTGAAAAGGTTGGATTAGATTATTAATTTAGTCTTATTTTAACCATTTCAAGATATTTAGGTACTATTTTACTACAAAAATGCCAAAGATGTGTGTAGATTTGTAGTGCATAAATCTTCTGCAGTCAGATAGAGACGTACCTCCCACTCGGAGATTAGTGCTCGCCGGCTGCGCAGGCGCAACTATCCGCCATTTGCATTTATAAAACGACATTAATAATGTAAGACCATTTAAATGTAATAATTGGCCTTTTTAGCACTTAGCTTTAATTGTTTTAAGTGATATTTACGCGTAAATATCTCAGTAGAGTGATTTAAGTTAATTGTTTTTTAAAAGTTACTTAGTGTTATTGATATTATGATTTATTCATATTTAGTCTTATTAGATGTTGATTTAATTCGTGATATTGTTGTATCTGATGTATTGCTTAGTAGTAGCACGACTCCTTGTTATAGTAGTAAGAACTTGGCACTTAGTTCAGTGGTGTGCAGAATAATAATTAAGAATTCTGACAAATTCTGAAAAAAACTCCTGACTGCGACTTATGCAGTTTTAGTTTGATCAAAATCAATATCTAATAATGCCTCGCAAGCATTTGAGTCTTTCAAGTCCTTAGAGGCTACAAAAGAAATGTGCATTGTGCTATCAGAGAAGTTGATTCCTATTTCCTAGGCAGATGGCTGACCGCGGGCCTAAGTAATTTGGTTGGATTAAGTCAAACCCATCCGTGATCTGATCGATCACAGCTAACATCGAATTGACAAAAGCCAACCACATGACGTAGGTCCGTCCTAGGAATCAATTTCCTCGATGGTATAACACTTTACAATAAATTCTTTCGAAAGACAATACCCTTTTTCAGGTTCGGTCGACGGTTGAGTTAGTTAGTAAAACATAAGTCTTGCGCTTATAGATGTAACTAGCTGTGCTCCACGGCGTTACCCGCGGCTTATTAGGGAAATATACCGCAGTATAAAGTAACCCAACATATTATGTTAATCCAGGGTATTAACTAACTCCATACCAAATTTTATAAAAATCGCTCCAGACGTGAAGAATTAGTAACCATTTCGCCTTTATAATATTAGTGCATAACATGCATAAAATATAAATCGGCTTAGAGAGGGCTTAATCGGAAATCTCTATTGATACACGTTTTCAACACTAAACAAAGTATTACAAAGTTTCAGCATTGTCTAGATACACGGGCCATATAACTGAGTATAAACATAGTGAGTCATATCCAATACCCATATTATCTATAGGTGTAATGTTGTGTGTGTGTGCTTACATTTTAGTTATTGTTGTGCGTTTCCATTGTGGTGCTTGGTTTTCCTGCAACCGATTTAAGAGCGTTTTTTGTCGACCTGAAATGATTAAAGTTACAATAATAAGTGTGATATTAAAATGATGGGGAATGGCTGAATAGTGAGGATTAAAGAATATATTAACACTAAGGGTCAGGTGACAGGTAATATTGCAACGTGTAGAGGTGCGATGCTATGTATTTTTAATTAATGAGGTATTTAAAATTGGAATAGGCTCTAGATATTATGGTAGGTAGGGCTTGAGTATAGAATCGAATCTCTTCCACGCACTTTTCACGTACCTACAATATCCAATTTATGTAGAGGCCATCTTAGGGTAAGTTTATCTTGCAAGGTAATGAGGCAATGTAATGTAATACTTACAATTATTGAAGAGCCTCATTCAAAACTGAAGTTAATTTACTACATAAGAAGCATTGTATTGAGCACAATTGACAGACTTGCCAGTTGCCAGTTACCACCCGTGGTTTTTGAGTGCTGGATTTATTAATTGGAGTTATTCCAATTAATTTAAATGACATAATGTAATAGTTTAAAATAACTAAAGAAACACGCTTTTTTTTAAAGTTAACAAATTATTGCATTGTCATTGGCTCAATACGTATGCAAAGTTTCGAATTCGTTAGACTACTGGAGATGGGCACAAATCTTGCTTAAAGATTCCGTTACATACATACAGCCCAACCTTATAAAGCGTGTTAAAAATACACCGCATTGTCTGGTTATATTGCAATGCGTACTTTAAAGTGTGTCGTGTAAATGCGTACTTTAAAGAGGCACGTCAAAAGTCGTGCCGTACCAAACAATGGAGCCAGTATTCTCGGACGTCATTCGGCGCAGTGAAATTTGGCAGGAGAGGCGCGTTATCAGCCCGCCCGATATATCGCCGCTAATCCCAGCACAGAGGCACGGCTGATGCGTGGGCGGTTATATAACGATGCCCGAAATAAGTAAAAAGTGGCTGTGACATACGGATGGACAGACGGACGGATATGTTGAATCTACAGGGTGTTACAAACCTAAGTATGTAATACTAATACTTGAGTATATGGATCCAGTATAATATAGAGTTCGCTTTGAAAGTAGCAGCGCTGAAAGAGTAATTTCTTTTTTCAACTTTGTATAGAAAAAATCATGAGGCGCACGCATGTGCTTGTCATGCATACAAATCACAAAAAATTGTGCGCTTTCAGCGCTGCTACCTTCAGAGTGAACTTTATAAGGGACAATTACACACCCTAAAGTAACATCACTTTGTTTTGTTCCATCCTGTATATGGGAGCCGTTTTTTTGCCGGAACCCTAAAAAATAACACTCAGGTCTTTTCGTGCTTAGGTGACATAGAAAGTTATAGTCCCTGATAGTTGTGGTGGGTTTCATGGTTCCGTGATTTTTCGGAAGTAGAGCACCATGATTTAACTTCACCTGGTTCTACATCCTACATAAAGCTTATTATGTCTGGGAATAAACTGGGAATGTGTATAGCATATCTCCTTAGAAAAATGTGACTTATAAATTGTTCGTTGCAACTTCACAACATTTAATATAGAACCGTACACTTTACTGAGATACAGAACATCCGTGTAACTTACAATGTCAATTTCAAAATGCTTTACATGCCTGAATTTGACTAAAGGCCGTCACAGACTTAGCTATAATATATATTAATATATTTATAGCTAGGCATATTACTATATATTTTCTATACAATTTTCGCGTGACCACACACTCAGCTATAATATATATTTCCGGTCTCAGTGTGTTTAGTACGGTATATTAATATATATTATAGCTAAGTCTGTGACGGCCTTAAAACTAAAAGCAAAGCGTGACCGCAACAACTACAAACACACATGACATGAGCGCGTCCGAGCTGTACGCTGGCGCTATTTGACAGGGGTTTATCTATTCAACAGAGTTACAGAGCTGGTTACTTTTTTGACGTTAGCTATTAACAGATAAATCATCAAAAAACCCCGAAATTATAGATTTTCCTCTAAGGTTCAATTTATACCGGCGTGGAATGGAATGGAAGTGACTTTTCGCAATCAAAATGTACATAGCACATTGAACTGTTACGATTTATTTCATTAACTATAATTAATAATATAATGCTATAAACTAATACAATAATTACTAAACTACAATAAAAACTAGTAGTATAAAAATTAGTTACAACAGTTTAAATATAAAAAAGGTTGTCATCCAGACTGCTGCCCTTAGGGAACTTAACTTTATGTGTCAACTGTATACAGGCGCTGTCGCAGCCTGAAATTTTGGAGGTGGTCACTCACTATACAAAAAATGTATTGTCAACAATTTCCTTTATTATTTGGCAAGATTTTGAGATTTTAAAAATGACCTTAGATTTGGGAGGGGGGGAGGTCATGTCACCTTCGGACCGCACCTGACTGTATAACACACAAATTAAACACGAGCCAAAAATTGGACGCGCATTTCTGCGCAATTCTTGAGAATTCTCCGGTGCCAATTTCCTGGCATGCGACGAAATTGCGCTTCCATTCCGTTCTATTCCGTGGCGGTGTAAATTAAGCTTAAGAAGCAACTTTGTCGTAATTGCACTTTGGCTGCGGTCACTCAGTGATAAACAAACAATCGGTTCGAGTGATCTCTGAGTGATGACTGTCTGACGCACCTCCAGTCTGCTAGCCTTGATTTTTCACCGATCCATTAAGGTGACGCCATATTAAAGTGAAAAACCGTGTTGGTTGTGTTTGAGATTGCTTGTTTTCTATGCGAGGCTGGCCTGGCCTCTCATAGAAAACAAGCAATGGAACAGCAAAAAATTGAAAGGGCGTAGCGACAAAATGGTTTTTGTCGCGTAATTTAAAAACTATAAATACATTTCATATAAGCTATGGACAAATTAAAGTGTATACTAGAACCAATTTATGTACAAATTTTGGAAGCTTATATCACTCTCCTCTGTTGGCAAAATAGGACTCCCTTTTTTTACAGAGGTCTTTTTGATTGATTATTCTGTGTTATAAAAGTTGACAAATCGTGTTATGCTATGGGTAATTCAAAGACAAAGACATGATGAATACTGACAATGAACTTTAATTTCTTAGCTTTAGTCATTGCTGAGAAAAATGGACATCGCTACAGCCAAATTATCAAGGCGTCATCTTAACTAAATATCGTCTATGACACATAGACACACCTTTCTATCAAGGTTAAGGTAGTTTGGGGATCTTTTTGTAAGACTTTTTGAAACCCTGAAAATCCTATTTGATTTGTCCTACAGCCTACCATGCCACGTAGAAAATACGCCAGTCAACAAAAATTCAAAGGAGCTCCAAGAATCGTACTGGAAATAAAAACGATTTTATGTAATTGTGTATCGCTCCAACCATTATTATTAGTTAATGGGAAAATTTATAATCAGTACACAATTGCTGTTGAAAGATAGGATGTAGCGAGGCAGTGTTACTCAAACTTTTAAAGTATTCTCAGTAGATATTACCAAGGTATTTAATTAAGAGTAGCATGCGTAGAACTCACTAGAAACTATCCATGTTTTTAAAAAGCACAGGTTATTATTTTTTCCTTTGTTGCAAAAAACAATATATTGTGATTTGTGCTGAGTCGTTAATTGGGTAGATATTATGACGATACGATTATGATTCATAAGTGATTGAAAAAAAAAACTAAGTCTATTGCTAGGGTAAGTTTAACTCTGGGGACCGGGAGCCGTTAGGCTGCATCACAGAAGCCAGCAAGTCGTCCGGCACGAGGAAGAAGCGCAGGGTTCCCTCCAAGGCCCAGCCGCGTAAGCGGCCTGGAGCCGATAAGACCGGGGCGAGTGAAACCGTCCCCGCCATGGAGGTTGAAGCCTAGGCCTGTGGGCGGTTGATCGGGGGATCACCATTCACCGCTCACAACATAGGTCCCGAGGAGAAAGGCTCTCTCGATGCTTAGGGAGCCTTTCGGTGCAGACAGACGGGCGGCAAAGGCTGTTGCAGCCGAAGAGGTGCCGGAAGCGGTAAACGCTGCGGAGGACGCGGTTGAATGTCTTACGATCCCGCGCCTTCGCGTGTAGCGTTGACAAGGGCATGGGGGGGTTTTAGTCGGTAAACCTCTGCGGAGGGAGTCCGACATACCCCTGCCCCTTACCCCGAGGGGGCAGGGGATGCGTAATGCATTTCCCCTCCTCAAGAAAAAAAAAAGAAGTTTATGTTTATCTGAGCCACCGTTGGCAATCCCTGGCACTACAGAATGCACTACGCGTCAGTTACAGGTGTTAACATTATGTATAATGAGGGTATGTAGATGTGGGATATATTTTAAGCGTTCGCCATTTGTATGTTAACGGATTCCCGATGCCGATACTGATTGTGATGGCGAACAATTGCAAGAATAAATACGGAATGTTCTAAATTTGACTTTACTATTATAAAAAAGTTTTCTACCTACCCTTACCTTAAAATACTTAATAATTATTAATTACTAATTACACAATACACGTTATGTTAATAAAGATTAATTTGTATAATAATATACGTGTGCCTTTTACTTTTTTGCCACCCCAAAAATTTAAGGTCGCGACTTCTTCTGCAATCTGCTCACACGTTTTTTTTCTTTTCGTTTCGACTTTCGAACTAAGAAGAAAATATTTCAACCTAAAGATGAGTCACAAAACTGGAAACTTTGTAAAGCCTTACCTTTTTCTTATACTCTAATTTCTAACTTACAATGGTAATAATAACTAATAAGCTAATTATTCGACATTACTATGTGTCTATCATTTGCTATGCTAACTCGGTTACCGCTGAGGTGACATAATAACAGATCTCACGTTAACAATTACACGACTTGGATTGTTTATGTCATACTATACAACCTTTTCACATTGGCCCATGGGCCATGATGGGCAAATATTGGATATCAATAGAGGGGAATATTCGTCTTAAATAAATAATTGCCTAAGGTATACACCATATACCTTTTTTTTGCATGGGGCTATGCTTGCATCACCGGCAATGTAACCACTAAAACCCCGTGGCGCCCCACTCCCCACTTAGGCAACGTTCCGGGCACGATCAACCCACCGCAACTCTACCAGCGACACCATAAATAACTAGAGTTTCAGCAAATATTGTGGCGATCATTGTCTGTCAACTCGGTAAAGTAAAGAAAAGTAAAAATAATAATAAAGTCTGATGATTTTGTTGTAATTTCCCTGACGTTAATAAAATGATTCATTATTATTTATCACATTGTTAGAGGTTTTCCCTGAAATTTCCCAATTTCAGTGTTGCTCAAAGTGTTGTGGTTGGGATGTACAGGATGTAACAAAACAAAGTGATAAAACTTCCTAAAGTTCTAATCCTAATGTGTAAGTGTCCCTTGTATTGTGTTCACTGTGAAAGTAGCAGCGCTGAGAAAGAAACTTTTTTTAACTTTTATATGGAAAAATTCATGACGCTGCGCCACTTGCCCATACCAATCACAAAAATATGGCTTTTTCAGCGCTACTACTTTCACAGTGAACTCTATACAGTGTGTAACAAAAATAAGTGATAATACTTTAGGGTGTGTACGTGTTCCTTGTAGGGAGTTCACTGTGAAAGTGGCAGCGATGAAAGACCAATTTTTTTTTTACTTTTGTATGGGCGAGGGCCCGAGCGTCACTAGTTTCCCCATACAAAAGTGAAAAAAAATTGGTCTTTCAGAGCTGCCACTTTCACAGTGAACTCTCTACAAGGAACACGTACACACCCTAAAGTATTATCACTTATTTTTGTTACACCCTGTATAGGTGACCCAAACATACCACCATTTTGCTACACTTGTATAAAGAGAGATTATGTAATACATCCCGTCATAGTAAACCACAATATACTATTAATGCCTACGTCACGTGACCATATGGGGGTGAGCTGTCATCTCGTGACGTCATACTTCCTCAACTTGAGGTTGTGTTTTCATTGACTATTTTGTCACCTGCGGTTTAGTGTTAACCAAGTGACACATACCTCGTAAAATTGCAGAGTAATTGAAATACGATATTTCAGAAAAGTGAATGTCAAAAATAATTTAAAGCTACCAAAATCAAAACGGTACATGTATGAAAGTATTACAGCTATAAACTTTCTGCTACATAATAAGATATACATTTGCCATCCACGGTGTTCGGTTGCCAGCACTGATCTCTATTATACAAGTACGCTAGATAGCTGATTCCCTTTGAAACGACAGCTATTTCTTGTGCCTATTTGAAGCGGAATCAGCGCCCCCATTATTCGTGTAGAGAACTAAATCTGACGTAAAAATGACGTTTGAAAGCCGCCATATTGGCGCTGATAGCAGTAGTGAGAGTATTTGGAACTAATACTAGTGATGACAACAGCTGTTGTTAATGGTTGCGGTTACGTCAAATTTAGTTCTCTACCCGATTAATGGGGGCGCTGATTCCGCTTCAAATAGGCACAAAAAGCCTGGTGTGTATCAGCTATCCAGCGTACTTGTATAATAGAGATCAGTGGTTGCCAGTTACAATTTCGTATTGCTAATTAAAAAAAATCGTATCATATCGTCATAATGTGATAGGCGGAGATACGGGAAGTCGTAGGATAGACTATTATAGCTTTAGCTAGACTTGCTGTTAGTCCCATCGATTGCTTACAACTAGCTTAATTTAGCTAAATGACTGAACTTGTCTTTTTGCTCACCTTTGATCTCCGTATACGGTTTGTCATGGACACTTGGGGATCCTTGCTCTAAAGGGCAGAGAAATAAAGTTATTTTCTTTATTTATTTCTGAAAATTTTACCTAAAGCCTACAATAAATCGCCCACACGAATCAAGAATCTGTTCTTGAATGTGTAACTATCTTGTAGACAACTAAAATCATAAATTTCTTCGTTTGCGTCTTCGTCTACAATAGAGATGTTGCCAAGGTCAAAGATTAGCAGATTTTAATAAAATAAAGGTATAACAGTAAAAAATAAGCATTTCCGAAATTTCAGTTTAGCAACTTATGTATTTTTTTCGTTACGAGCCCCCATCAATTCGATTTTTTTAATAAAATTTGTAAATATTTGTATACCATTCGATAAGTTAAGCAATTTATAACAATTTTTTTTATGAAACCACTTTATTTTAAGTATGTGATTTTCGAAGTGTTATAATATCTTGGAGATTTTTTTATGATATCAGAGTCATTCTTTTACCGATGTTTCTATTTTGAGAGTTATTTTAATTACCAATAAAAAACATAATACCTATTGCCCAAGATCGATGTGGATCTGCGACGTGGATAGTGCATGCTATTGGCAGCCTCCCAATCATGGTTGTCAATGTCCATCATGGCTTAGCGTGTAGAGGGGCCTTTAAATATGTTTTTTAGATATTAAAAAGCTTTGAAATGGGTCGACTTGTTAACGTAGCAAAAGCTACGAATGTTAAAATCCGTAAAAAGATTAAAACTTCTCAGAATCGTTTATGCGATCGTGCATCAAGATTTTATTGTAAAATATCTTTTTTGTCACTCCCATCATGAGTTATTTGTTCGTATAGAAAATAAACTAAGCGTGAAGTTAATCCTTTAATAAAATTCGACGCGTTATGCTATTTGGTGTATGAATGAAGTTTTTTTTTGTATCCGTTCGTGTGAATATAAAAGATTTTATGTCAGATATTTGTAAGGCTCCGTTTTGATTTATGTAAGTTACCTGCTTTATATTATATTTTTAGGGTACCGCTGTGATATATAAAAAACCAAAGTAATCCACCACCAGTTCTATAATTTCAAATAAGCAAGTCGTCAAAAATAGTTATACTTATTTACGAAAAAGAAAAACAACTGAGGATCAGATGGTTGTGTGATTTCATGTAATTTTAAAAAAACATTTTCACTTATAGTAGACATACTTTAATGATAAAATAGTTAAGGAATTAAGTTCTTGACATAGAAACTTTATTAAGTACCTACTTAATTACTCGTTAAGTATCTCAATGTGTGGCCGTTACTTTTACATTTTTTTTCTTTATGAAAGATTTCATGTGGTTTCAGTATGAATTTCTAACAAAAATAATATGCACAAATCCCAAGGGCTATTTCCACCTGCAGAGTGCAGGCTTAGCATGGTCACCATAGAAACGGTTTTTTTTACAGAAGAATAGACAGAGTGACAGTTAGACAAAGGTGATCCGCCATTTTTCCATAATATGCTGGTAGGTGAAATGTATAGATACCTAGAGACACAGCGCAACCAAACGGACTTCTTGAGTAATTCTATGCATAGAGCTGTATGTATTTTGTTCGCGTCGACTGTCCTAATCTGAGGCAAATATCTAAAGAAATAACAGTATTTTAAAAAGATAAAACAGACTTTAAAATTGTACGTGATTGAGAATTAAAATTTCATATCTCATAAACTATAGCTTGACCGCTGTAAAGTCGACCCTCGTAGCATACTCGTAGCATACTAAATGTATGCTACGAGGGTCGACTTTACAGCGGTCAAGCTATAATGAAGCGATTTAGATAAGACTTTAGTATTCCCTAAATTGATCAATACCTAGTACATCAAAAATTACTTAAATCGGACTTGTAGTTACGGAGATATTATGCGAACACAAACTTAAAAACATAATAATATATCCACACACTTTTGAATTTTGGCCCATTTGTTCAGACGCCGATTTAGACTAACATACTCGTATTATTATACGAAAACTGCGCAGTTCTGGAAATATTACATATATATACGGGTCGAATTATTGATAACATCCTTTTTGAAGTCGGTTTAAAACTGGGCAGTTCTGGAAATATTCCATACATACGGGTCGAATTAATAACCTCCTTTTTTTGAAGTCGTTAAAAGCATCAAGAACCTTCAATCATAAAATCGTACGGAACCCCAGCAGCTATCACCGACTCTGCCATAGGGGCCGGCGCTACGTGTCTCAAAGCGATGGCAGATACAATACTGGCGCCCGCCAGTCGCCCGCACCGTGACATGCGCCCGATCAAATGAATAGCGCTAATTAAAAAAAAAGAAAAATCGAAAAAAGAATAGAACGTTTTTGAATTTTGATAAATGTTGCATCTTCGTTGAGGAATGATGATGTTAGGAATATGACTGCAAGTTTCATGATGTGTGAATATTTATATTATGCCTTTTATAGCCTGCCCAAGTAACTCTACAACTTAGGTATTTGATTAGTCATTTATTATTATTCTATTTTCGAAATCTATGGGACAGATTATTGGCCTCTATTAAAGTTACTGTTCTTTTAAAGTTTTTTGATTAGTCATTTATTATTATTCTATTTTCGAAATCTACAAGACAGAATTGTCCTCTATTAAAGTTAGGTACTGTTCTATCAAATTCTTTGTTTGAAAATACGGTACAGTATCTAAAAGTGCTTGCATTATCGCTATAGAAGTTACCAATGCAAGCTCTATCATAACTCAATATCCATATAAAATTTTGTCTAAATTAATCAAGAGTAAAATCGTTTAGCAGACGGACAGGCAGACAGAAATTTTCGCATTTATAATATTTATTTAATAACTTATTGGGGAAGCCACTGACTCCTAAGATACAGGCATTGCTTTTATGAGTCAGAGTCTTCATAGGATCTTGTAAAAAATGTTTGATGTTAAAGATTATATTTTATTATTAATTTATTATTTGGCATGGGTACCTAATATTTTAAATACTCATAGCTTTAGGTATGTGGATTTATGATTCAACATGATGAGCCGGACATGTTCTAATATGATTTGTGATCGTCATATTAATTTCCTTGTCAGAAGTCAGTACCATCCTATGACAAACATTTCCGATCATTAAATTCACATTAAATAATAAATTGTAAAATAAAATGTTTATTAAGTTAAGACTTAAAAGTAATAAAACGTGAATGACATCGAGTTTTATAAGTACTTTTGAGACTGTACATTTTGTGACTATTTTATACGATTTTAAATTAAAAATATGTTTTTTTATTACACCTTCACAATGATATTATATTGTAAATGGTTCTGGAATCTAGATATTAATATATAGCTAATCTATAAATTTAAAATATGAGTTACATTTTATTAATAGATTTTCTAATGCGTTTAATCCATAGTGTGTGCTGGGCTTACTAACATACCTACAAGGTGAGTAAGTGTTAAAAAATGTCAAATAGACGAATATAATATGACACCCCGTGGTTCGGGGAACGGCCGATTTTCAGTCTCCCAAACGACGTTTATAATAGCGAGATGTTAAGAATACCGAATTGCATACAGGGTGGTACAAAGTTGTCTAAGTATTAGATCTGAACGTCCAATAATTCGATAAGTAATTGTTCGTGGCTTATGACTTAGATGCTACGTTTTTAAAAATAACCATTATAGTTTATACTTATAACAAAGAAAAAAATTTAGAAAAATTTATATTTTATTGATTAGATATATTATTCTGTTTATTACAATTTGCAATTTATGATGTCACTATTATAACTGTAGTAAATGAAGACGTGACTCGTGGTAGAACACAATAAGTAACATTTTGGAACATACGGACATTTACTCATTATTTTTCTTATAATTTGAACACACCTTGTAACTTATCTACTTCATCACCTGGCTATACATAAAGTGCACCGTTTTTTTTATTGACAAATCATTTTTCCGGTCCTAAGCCTTGATTTATGCAAAAATGAAAAAACGACAATTTTATTACTGTTACTTATCATGTTCTTCCACTTACATCTTCAAGTCATGCAAACAGAATTAAGTATATCATTTTGCTATTTTTGTCATTTACGTTATCTATGAAATATTGTTTGAATAAAATGTTAATAAAAACATAAAAGTTATGAGTTTATGACGTAGTTATGGCTAGGTGATTCTCTTGACGCAGGTTTACACTTCAGGAGTTATTTAAATTTTGCTCTCATAGTAGCTGCTATCGTACGAATCTAGCTGCAGTAAAACCAACTTTATGAACTATAAATTATTAAAATTTAAAAAGCATAAAAATATCATTCTTTGCATACTTTCCTATTAATATATTCTACTAATTTTATAGCTTTACTACTCTCGTACAATGCTGCTATATAAATACGGTTTCGATACGGTCTCAGTAGGTATATCAAGTCCTGTCAACGACAAACGTGTTTTGATTGGTCACACAACCATACATATAAATCGCAAATTTTCGTTCAAAATTTAGATGTTTGGACTACAACATTTAGAACACTCTGTATAAAGTTTAGTAGACGGCACGTCTAAGGGCCCGGGTAGTTTTTGTGCGCGGGGACATGACGGGGACAAAGCGGCTAGGGAATGAATGAATGAATGAAATTCCGATCTCTAAGCGCCTCACAAAAAACCATCAATGAACTTCCTCTCTATGGTTTGTTGCGCCATTTTGGAATTTTGAATATTTATAGATCCTGGACATTAATTTGGATTTTGCTGCGATTTAACTATATTTTATGGTGTAATAAATTTGGTAATTAAGTAAAAAGAACTGTATATATTTAGGAGTTTAGCGTTACTATTTTAGACTATACTTATTACTTACGCTTGTTCGAAAATGTTCCCATTAAAATAACATACGGGTTTTATAGTAATAAGTAATAACTTAATTGTATTTGAATTATTTTCTTTACAAAGTATTATTATTAATAAAATCGGCCAAGTGCGAAACGGACTCGCGCACGAAAGGTTCCGTACCGGTATAGAGCGAAAGTAGACAAAAAATTGTGTTTTTGTATGGGAGCCCCCCTTAAATATTTACTTTATTTTAATTTTATTATTAATTATTAAAGTACAAATACAATTAAGGATTTTGTGAAAATTTCAAGTGCGTAGCTGTTACCATTATTTATTACGAGCAAAAAAGGCCAAAAAAATCACGTTTCTTGTATGGGAGCCCCCCTTAAAAATAAGCTTTATTTTATTTTTAGTATTTGTTGTTATTGCGGCAGCAGATATACACAATCTGTGAAAATTTCAGAAGTCTAGCTATAGCGGTTCTTGAGATACAGCCTGGAGACATACAGACGGACGGACGGACAGATATCGAAGTCTTAGTAATAGGGTCCCGTTTTTAGGGTTCCGTAGTCAACAAGAAACCTTTATAGTTTCGGTCTCTCTGTCCGTCTGTCCGTCTGTCTGTCTGTCCGCGGTTTTGCTCAGAGACTATAGGGCCTACAAAGCTGTAATTTGGCATGAATATACATATTAATAATGCCGACAAAATGGTACATAAAATATCTAAAAAATATTTTTTTATGGTACCTCCCCTACACATCAAGTGGAGTTGAATTTTTTTTTTTCGCGCCCACCGCATCGTGTGGGGTGTCGTTGGATAGGTTTTTTAAAAATATTATGAGTATTATAGATCATTTTCCGGTTTAGGGATCCATTTGTGAAATATTAAGTTTTAAAGTGGAAAAAATCGTTAGAGTCCAGTGTCCCCCCCTTCTACCAGCTAAACGGTTGCTTCTGGAAATGTGAAAAAATTCACGGGAGTAGGAAATATGCTGAATTTAAAAGGAAAACTATCACGATTAAGTTGACTTCATAAGTTATTGAGTAATAGTCGATCAACTAAAAAAAATGTATTCGGCGAAGTAAAAAGGAACTTTTCGTTCAAATTCCTTTGAAATGATGTTGTTAGTAGTGTAAAACATGTTAAAAATGTACATTAATTGACCATACAAAAATTTTCAAAAACTAGCGGTGCTACGGAACTCTACATTGCGGCCCGACACGCACTTGGCCGGTTTTTATCCTTTGGGTACGGAACCCTAAAAATGATATCTGACATAGTCTTAATAATTGTAACTGGTCCATAATATTAATTTGAATGTAAGAATATACCTAATATCAAAATTTTTATATGACTAATGTTACAGAGAATGTAGAGTCGTGATTTATTATTTTAACATAAGTTCAGTTAATTTAAACGATTTAAAATGAAGAACGAACGAGTTAAAGAAGGTTTAAATATACATTTTTTTAAGAAGATAATATTTTAAGTAAAATAAATAACGGTCATAACATGCAATCATAACAAATAGGTACTCTAACTTATTATTTACAACCACAGAGCAATACGATAAAACTAAAATAAGAAGACTACTATATTGTTGAAAGAAGCAATCTATAAAACTATTTTTATGTCAAAATTAGCATAAAGCTGTTTTGGAGGTAGCGTAGTACAGACGGAGTACCGCCTTAGCTTGACCCGGAGGTAAACTATAATGAGACTAATGATGTCATATAACTTTTAAACTCAGTTAATAAACCGCTCTCACCGTTAAGATTATGTTCAAGATCGTTCTTGGGATGCGGTTTTTAGGGTTCCGTACCCAAAGGGTAAAAACTGGACCCTATTACCAATTGGTAATAGGGTCCAGTTTTTACCCTTTGGACAGACGGACTGTAATTTTAGTAACTTTAATCACTCACTTATAACTTTTGTTTTTATTTTTAATTAAGATACTATTTTGGTGATCTGCAGGACAGGCTCAGCCTAGTGCAGACATCAAAGAAACTCGGCAGTAAAACGTCTGTAATTTTAAAATAATTTTATGTACTTACCTGTAAAATATTTTGTAGCAGATGTATGTATTGTTCACAATAAATTATTATTATTATTATTATTATTATATGGGGCTTATGTGAAAATCTGAATTTAATAAAAATTTAATAATTAATATTCGTTTCTAAGTGCGGCAGCAAGACTATCTCAAGACCCTAAGCAGGGACTACTCGGCTGATGGGCTAGTTTTGAGTTGAGTATGAGAGTGGTTAACTAATACAGGTCTAAGTATAGGTGTTGGTCGGTTGTAAATTGTATTCACGATAATATTAAAAGCAGTTATCTCGGGTAATTTATCAGAATGGTTTAACGATGGTTTGATAAAAATGGGCCCACGCCGCGCCTACGGAGGCTGCACGTTGTATGGGCATTGTGGGAAGTACAAATGGGAGGAAACGTTAGTCGATCTGAAGAACATCTGCAATGGCGCCTTAACCACTTTGCGCCGGCGCATAGGTGAGAAATTAAAAATATACGCGTTTTTCGTATCTTACCTACGCGCGTGTTGACTCGGAGAGTTAAAAATAAACGAATCGAGTTCAAAGTACATCAACATTTTTGATTGATGTCGAGAAGAAATATAATTACTTAACACAAAAAACCCTTTTATTTGTTTTTTAAATTTGAAGAAAGTTTATTTTTATCTGTGTACTGTCTGACTCTACATTTTTGTTTAAGAATTTTATATTTTTTTCAATCTAATTTTGTGCATACGTAAGTCGTAACCACTTTTATCTTTTTATGATTAATTCTTATTATTTTATTCTCATTCTAGTTAGCAGGTTATTTCTTAATATTGCACAAAGCCTATCGGAGTATTAGCAGGAGCTACTTGTGCATTCAGTCTTCGTACAAGATAATCTGTTTAGATAATGTATTCATGCGATACGTGCGAGGTGTCACTTCTGCGACGGGCGTCGGTAGTAAGGCTCTATGACGGAGGCGCGGCGCGTGAGTCACCGTTCATTGAGCGGCGGCCCATTGAGGCTCGCTCGGCGCGCCGCGCGCCGGCCGCGCTCATTACCGCTCCGCCAGCCGCCCAGCGCACGCGCACGCTCGCGCCCGCTCCGCCGACGCACCGCCCACTATACGCTCGCTCGCATCTCGCGATACGACGTGAGTTAAACCTACGACTTCCTTTCCGTCGAAGCCTACGGATATCAGTACCGCGCTCATTCGGCCGGGCGTTCGTTCCAGATGGAGAGCTTCTCGAGATCGTGCATCTGGCTATTTGCGGCGGCGCTCCTGGCCGCCTGCGGGGTCAGCGCCGGCGTCGGAGCTAAGAGACCGTTCACACCGACCGACTCGATCCTCGACATCATCGACACCGAGCAGGTCGAAAAGATCATCGCAGCCCGCCGACGGTCCGAGGAGGCGGCGGGCTCCCCCGGCTACGTGCAGAGGAACGAGCTCGGCGAGGGCAGCTCCGAGACGATGGTCGTGTCCGTCCCGCAGGAGGATTCCACCGACGTACCCCGGGGCTCGGCCTTCCGCAACATTCTCAAGTCGTCCAAGAACGCCCTAGTGGTGACGAAGAAGGAGTACCTGAAGGAGGACTGGTGCAAAACGGAGCAGCTGATTCAGAAGATCCGGGAGCCGGGCTGCCTGCCCGCGACGGTCATCAACAACTTCTGCTACGGCCAGTGCAACTCGTTCTACATCCCGAAGGCCCCGCGGCGGCGGGAGGGCACCGACGAGCGGCCGCCGCCCGCTTTTAAATCATGCTCATTCTGCAAGCCGAAGAAGTACACGTACGTGACTGTAACGCTGCGCTGCCCGGGCCAAAACCCGCCCTTCCGGCGCCGACGGCTGCAGAAGATCAAGCAGTGCAAGTGTCTCCCCGTGGGGGTGAACTGATGGCGGGCCGGGGCCGGCCTGCGGCGCAGAGGCGGAGAACCGTCCGGTCCAGATCGGAACGCGACCGAAACGTGACGACGAGATTATCGGGGCGAGGCGTTACGAAATACCTGATGTTGTGATTAGTGGGCACCGCGCGAAGGATAGCGAACATATTCGGATCGCGCTCCATACGTCAATCGCGGTGACGTCATGAGATGCATATTCGATGTTATAACTTTAATAAAACGGCTCCGATGAGCCGTCTCAGAGCTTTAATAGTGATTTGTTTCCGAGCCGGCGACGGGCGACCTTGATCGTGTGGATAGTACAAAGATATGGTTAAAAGTGTCGATCGCGATTTGCGAGGGTTCAAGAGACTCTTTGCCATCGATTTTCAGAAGTGTGATATTAGTTGTAAATCTATAGTTTATATGGACTGTGAATGAACTATTTATTTATTAACAGTGTACTTCTTCGTATGCTTTAGAACTTGGTAATTACTACTATGAAAATTTGGATACTCATGCAAGAGTAAAATTGGGAAAAATACATCTCAATTGGCACTAGGGTTAGAGTTCAGGCGATAGCCATCTAAAAAGCATGCGTACAGCAAGTAATCATTACAAGTAACTAATGATTAAAGGATCAAAGATAAGTAGAACTCCAAAACCAAAAGATACATTGCGTCCTTATTCACAATTTTAACTCGCACTTTGTGCTTGCGACTGTACGTAATGTTTGCTTCTACCGTGTTTAATGAACGAAAAACATTCAGTATCTCTGTACAAACTTGATTCTAGACTATTGTTTTTCTCTCTACATATTTATAAAGATAATTTAGAGTAAACAAAATTTGCAACAATATTTCGCAATGCAATCAAATATTTGTAATGCGTGTCAATACTGTACTTAATATTTTAAAGAGACATATTATCATCATGATTAAGGATACGAGGTGTTTTTCCCAAATCTGGTTCATTTTTGTGACACGTTTTATCAGTGTTATAATCTTTGACGTAGTTCATGTTATTATGTTGTATGTGTAAAAAATCAAGTTTTTATGATGAAAAAAAAAATTGCCTATTTTCAATTCTTGTTCACTCATTGATTTATCAATTGTTTATCAAGCTATGAGAATATTATGGTATAATTATTTTTATCGTCAAGATATATTGCACAATTTACGCAATTTGTACATTGAAATGTGCGATGTAAAGATAATAGAAATGGACTTGATTTGTGCCAATCAAGGAACAATTTGAAAATTGTCCGTGTTAATAAATTGATACAAGACAATTATTGCGCTGACAGAAATAGTGCGTTCCGTACAATACGAACATATTATTAAATCGTTCTATTTACGACGAGAGTGCATTACTGCGAAATACGATTACTGCTCCGAACAGATTCAATCAGAACGTTTCGGCACGATTCGAAATATGTATGTTGTACTACTTATTATGTATTACATACCAAGTCCACAAAACTATGTTTATTCGATATTAATTAGCAGTGTCAAATCTGTACTGAAATAACATACATTCAATTGTCGCTTCTGTAATATAGATGTTCTTTGTTTTGAAATACGAGACCAAAGTACTCTACACCTTAAGATCCTTATTAGTCTGGTTTTTATTTATCATAAAAATAAATAAATGCCAATATCAGCTTGTAAAGAAATAAAATTAACGAAGATGGACAAATTGGTTAGCTAATATTTTCTTTATAAACGAGGTGGTTCCCACCCTAATATAACGGTTTTCACAATGACTGTTTTTAACCCCCGACCAAAAAGAGGGGTGTTATTAGATGTTAACAACTGTTTAAGAACACGAAAAGAAAAGCGACACTTTACGTGAATGTTGTGAAACTAATGCGAATACTGTAAATGAAAGATAGAGTTTTAACTCCGAAACTCTATTTATTTCATGTTATATGTTATTTATCAATTTACCCAGGTTCATAATATTACTGTGATTGAAATGAACATGAATTGTAAACGCTTTAAATTTACCGTACATTGCATACAGGCTGTAACAAAACCAAGTGATAATACTTTAGGGTGTGTACGTGTCCCTTATATAGAATTCATCGTCAAAGTAGCAGTGCTGAATGAGTTAAGTGCCAAAATATCAGAAATTGGCCTATTCAAAAATAATAAAAAAACTCTTTAATGGTGAAGCCAAACGAGCGTAATTTTGTGAGTCGTGAGTCGCAGAATTTGGTCGCGTAAATATCTTTTCATACAAATCATGACTCACAAAATTACGCTCGTGTGAATCAAACATGACTTTTGTATGAAATTGAATGCAACAGAATTTCTGCCAGCCGAAATTCAGCGACTCACAAGTCATTTGGCTTCACCCTTAGCGTTTCAACTTTGACAGTAAACTCAATACAGGGGACACAAGCACACCCTACAGTATTATCACTTCGTTTTTTTACCATATACTGGTTGTTGTCAGAGACCAGACATACTATATTACTCTATGTCGTTGTTAAGAATTTGTGTACTAACCCACATTTTTTTGTTGAATTTTGAATGCAGTCTTGTTCTAAATGACCTAAAGAACATAGTTTAAATGTTCTTTATGCATATGCATTCATAACTCAATACGTATAATTTTTTTTCTGGGTTAGTAGTTAGTACACAATTATGCTTAATAACGTGCATCTAAGTTTACAATAATTATCGTGATATAATTTTTGTGAAACTTAAGAATCTTGGAAATTATGTATATAATAACGTTATAGTTTGTAACAGTTAATTATCTCTTGCCACTACCTCCTACTCGCATCAACCTTGTCGCACTAAATATATTTTTCAATAAAATCTATGTTAGGTCGACAATGAATAAACTATATTTTAAACTGTATTTATGTGTGTTTTATTCGTTAATTTGATAATATGTATGATTTAAATTATTTAGTTAAGTATATGAAATTATATTAAGTATATCAAAATACATCTTTCAACCTAAATAAATTTTAGTTCTGACCCCAATAACATTAATGAATTACATATTTTTCCGTACTTATATAAAAAAGGTCCAAGTTTTCGGTCTTTTTTGACGACTGTTACTTTAGGAGTGCTTTAACATATTATTAAAACATAAACATTAACATATTTTTTTCTTATCTAGTTTTCATATTATACCTATAATGTAAATAGTAAAACATAGAAACTTCTTTTTAAGAATGCTCCAACCGGAGAATTAGCAGGTCGGATGTCTGTCAGTACGAATATCGACGTTAACAACATTAAAATAAGATTCATATTAGCGCGCCTTGTACAGTGGCGGTTACGATGCTCGCCGCGTTCTCGATATGGCGAAAATGTATGAAAAAATTTGAGAAATTTCATACAAAACAATAAAATAATACAATATGATAATGTCAATATCATAAATTGGGTGGGAAAAGAAAACTCCGAATTGAATATTATTGACTTTATTTTTAAACAAAGCTTGAATTACAAGTATGTTTTCATTGCAACCTTACTAACGACGCCATCTTGGATTTTCAATTTCCACACAAGGTGAATAACGTACTTTTTACTCAGAAAATACCTTCTTTAGTTTCTAACGTTGTATATTATTATGTTACAAATTGATGTAATCCTACCTATACCTTCGCATTTCGTGTTCGTGTTTCCATATCATTAAAAATTAAAATAGTAGCATAATAAGCAACAAAAATTCACAATATATTATATAGTAATAGGTGGTATTCATGTAACATACTTTGAATAAGTTGGAAAACAATCACAGAAAAGCGAAACCTTATCCTTACTTTTAATGTTATAAATTGAAGAAAATTATTTGCAATTTTATATTTTTGTTTATAAATGTCTTTAGACAAGTGATCCCATACGTATTGATCAAGTACTATAATTTGCAAATAAATCTATTCAACCCCATTTCCGTCGCAGTCATCTGATTGAAGTTGCTATTTTATTTAATGACTAGCGAATTCATTGAATGAAACCATTTAATTCACAGTTAAAGACTTGACAATTAGCCTTTAGTTGAGACGTTAAACGTTCAACGACTTGACGAGTTGGTCTTTAGTCATTACATTAAAATATGGTTTCATTCAATAAATTCGCTACTCATTCAATCAAATAATAAATTCAACCAGATGACTTACTCTATATAAATCTATAAGTATTATTCTACTGCTACTTTTGTCATACCAACTTTAAGTAATGTATTCTACAAGTTGTCTTGTAAGCCGACTGACTCCAAATTTACAAAGATGGCGGAATAGGGTTGCCAAAAGAATAAGTTCAAATAATGTAGTAACCAAGTACTAAGACAGCCTTAATGGTCCGTTTGTATTATTCCAATCCAGTGATCCAATGCAGCGCTTTTTCCAAAATTGCAGTGGATTCCAATGCCCGTTTATATATAAGTTGCCATTTAAGGTTATTATTGAAGATCTCCTCAAAGTAAGACTTCATTTCAATTCGTTTTAAACTCGACTAATAATGTGCTATGGAATTTCTCCATAATGCCAATTTAAATCTTACGCACTTAGTGTGTAATTTAAATAGGTAGCATCATAGCACATATTATTATGCTTTCATATTTCGATCAAAATTTATTGAAACGAAGGATAGCTTAACCGTATAAGCGTCTTGAAATCTGAAAAAGACCTCTTTTAGCTGTTTCAGTATTTAGTTCATACTTTTATTTTTTTGGCAGCCCTAGCCGCCTGCACTTACTCACTAAGTGACGGCCGCGCTCAGATATATATTTTAATGGTCATTTAACTTTAATTTAATGAAGAGTATGACATGTATTCTCTGTCAGACTCTTCATTATATAGAAGTTAAGTAAACATCAAATGATAAAAGCTCTGCCGTTGTTAAATAGAACAATATATGTTTTTTCTTACAGCTATGACTACATATTCACAATCGTGCACCTTTTTTATTGTTATATATACATACTTAGTAGTGTCTCTTGACGTAACTATACATTATAATATTATTTAGAATATTATTGTAGTCTATATAAATAATTAATTCAAATGAAAAGTGCCAATTGTAAAAAAAATCTTTTTGGTAATCGAATAAGAGTGGCGTATGCGTTTTGTATAACATAATTTGGATAATATGATGCTTTCCATAAGGTGAACCGTTTGCTCGTTCGTCTCATAATTTCATAAAAAATATTATGTTTTGACTTTTAGATGTGCTGCAGGGCTAGCATAACAACAGTAGACATGGGAAAGAATCGACATACTGACAGATTTTATCGAAAAAATGGTGGATTTCCATTGTCTAACTGTCACTTTGTCTTGTCTAACTGTCACTTTGTCTATTCTTCCGTAGAAAGGAACCGTTTCTATGGTGACCATGCTACGTGTGCGATGTGCTACGCCGAGGCTAAGCGGTCATAATGTGGTTTTTATCTGGATTTTTTTATCAATTTTAATTGGCGTTAATTGGCGTCAACCAATCAGCGACGCCTGTTTTTAAGATTCTCCTGTCGTGTAAAGAGACTTCTGTCAAAAGATATGAGAAACTGGCCATTATTTACTTAACGCCTGAAAATTTTACCGAACGGCTTCAATTTTGAGACATTTTTGACCTTTGCGACTGGCAGTGTCTGAAAATATGCATTAATAATGAAAATTTGTATAAAATTATATTATTATGATCTTTAAAAGGTTTGTACGTCGGTTATGTGTTATAACTAATTGTAATCAAGCACTTATCATCTGAACTTATTGTTTAATATATATGTACTAGAAAATCATTTTGTACCTTCAATAGGCTATGAAACATTATAATTTTCAGATATTATATTTCGACAAATAATAATTAACAAATCTGCCAGATCATAACTATTATATAATATTATGTTATACTAAAGTACATAAGCCTAATCCTCACTTTTGAGTAAGTTACATGCTATGTCTAATTTTTGCTATGGTTCGTGTCGCTTCATCGATATTTTCTTTGTTGCTATATGTACAGACCTTACATTTCTTTAACATACCCACAAACTACATAAAACTAATATAATACGAGGGAAGAAAGATATATTTAACAAAAATACAGCCCTTATTGTAAATTATAATTTTGACAAATAAGGTAAATCACCCCTTGATGACCACACAACTTTAACTTATAGTTAAAGTATGTATGTACTATATAATAGTTAGTACTATACCGATTATAATATTTTATACAACATTAGTCCAGATTCGATTCATATTCGGTGATCGGTCCAAAGAGAATATAATACGTTTTAATTCGTTCTAGTCCGCTTCCTAACAAGAGGCAAAGAGTATTCTCATATTAGCGAAACTTACGTGTATAATATTATGTTGCTTTGACATTTTATGACAATACCGTGCTTGATAGAAACGGACAGGAACGCACAAGGAAGGAAACATTGATGTTGCACTAAAATAGTACTTAAAATTGGAGTACAGTAAGAATTAATATTGTGTGTCAAAAATCGTACAGGCTACTTAGACAAGCTACATTAAATAATTTTAACAGCTTAAAAGTTAGATTCAAACAAGTATGGACGACTTCACAACGCATCGAAAAGGGCCATAACCTTAACTAGTTCTAACTTCGCTGTTGAAAATATCGAATGCAATTTGACTAGATGCCTCGTTTACCCTATAACACGTCACTTTACCGTCGATACACCATCGCGAGTTCGTTTCCTTGAAACCCTTACAAAACACTAAGGTTTATTAAATAGGTCCCTAACAAAATATACACAAATTATACAGGACTATAATACAAATTCATTGAAAGCAAGATTATACTCATACGGGTTAAATTTTAATATGGCCGGCTTACATTATTCCAACCCAGCAATCCAAACCGCTGGTTACTACTGAAACTATGTAAACGGGCACTAGAATGCACTGGAATTCACCGAAATGAAACCAGTGTATTCCAGTGCCCATTTACACTATTCCAGTAGCTATCCAGAGCTGGATTCGATTACTGGATTGAAATGATGCAAACCGGCCATAAGGTTTGAAGAATTTTAAAAAAGCGACACAGCCTTTCATAGAAATGTGATATCATACAATATTATAATTGTGCGTTAGTTTTATAATATAATATATTGATGAGCGATGATAATAAGATGATTATTTGATGATGTTGATGAATGAAAATAAAGCGTCTATAGTATGAAAATTTCAAGGAAATTAAATAAAATAACAATGTAGCAACACAAAAAATATTCGCGTTTCAATACTTATTTTTTGTTTTGATGTATTTTTAATGAAATCAAAAATGTTAAACGTAACGTAAATGAGATATTTAAACAAAACATTTTTTTAAGATTATTTAAAGCTTAAATTGTGCGCATGATTCGATTGTGATGTTTTACTTGACAATACTAGAATGAATAATTTGTCATGTTTCTTAGATTTTTAACTGAAATTTATGTACTTATTCAATTCGTTGATTAGTTTATATTTTTACGTTACAGCACAATAAACTTCAAGTTAAAACCTTAGGAAACGGGCACCAACTTAAGCACTTTTTTATTGTGGTTTAAAAAAAGAATAAGTAGAAAAAGATTAGAGAAAAGCATGACGCAAGACTATATATAAGAGACATACTTTTGATCCTTCCACCCTCGCAATCTACATTAATCTTTGGTTTAGTCCTCATAGTAAGTCCTCAATGTACATCTTAGCCTACTACTAACATTTTAACTTACATTACTAGTAACTAAATAGCAGACCTTAATCCAGCGTAATGACTGATTTTAACACTCGGTTTTTGGAACTACCTTATGTGCCATCAGAGAAATTAATAGGCAGATAGTATCTACGTTATTTGGTTGGGTTATATCATGTCAGTGTAGCGTTAAGTGTAAGGACCCAATTTCACCGAAGACTGTTAAAGTTAATGCTCGCATTAGTATCACAGTAGCTTCTTTCGTTTTTAACCGACTTAAAAAAAAGAGGTTAGCAATTCGACGTACATGTATGTGATATTTCCAGAACTTCCCAATTTTCGTATTTATGTTAGTCTATATCAGCGTCTGAACAAATGTACCAAATCTCAAAAGTGTATGTACTATAATGTATGTATGTTTTTATGTTTGTGTTCGCATATCTCCAGAATTACAAGTCCGATTTAAGTATTTTTTTTGTTGTACTAGGTACTGTTCAACTTAGAGAATAGTGCAAGTTTAATCAAAGGTTCTGTAGTTTTTGAGGTAAGGCAATTTTAATTCTCAATTACGTACAATTTTGAAGTCGGATTTATCTTTTTAAAATACTATTATTCATAATATGAATGAAAGAGAAGATCACATGATATTTTAACTAGCTGTTAACACTAACAGGCGTTGGCGAAATTGGGCCTAAATCTGTCATAGACTTGATATAACGCAACTAAATAACGTAGATCTGCAAAATGTCAATTATCAACTTCTCTGATATTACATACTTTTATACACTTATTTTTATTTAAGTACATATTTTTGAAAGAATAAAACTTACGACTACACAAAAATATATTCATGTATGAATTTGATTCTACATATAAGAATGATTAAAATAAAATCTATTGCTAGTCGACCACGATAATTTCATTTTACATATTATCACTTAATTACAAAAATATACAGTACTAATTAAAAACTTAATAAATCGAAGAAGTGATGTGAAAAATTAATATTTTGAGTGTTGGATGATTTTTTGTAGCTGTAAAAAAAATATGGAACAAAACGAAAGAAATATACTTGGATGATAGTTATGTTTTTTTTAATTTGGAAAATCAGTTAATTTATTAAAAAGTGATTAAAGCCTTAAATAAATTAAACATTCGATATTATTTGTTCCATAATATTTTAATATTTTTAATGAGATGAGTACCTACGTATTACTTTCATAATATTATTATATTATGGGATAAAACAGAATTGATGAATGATTAGTGAGACAGGTAGTTATGAGTTATGGCGCAGTAAAAAAATTTTTGATTGAAAGTGAGATTATTCTAAACATATTTTTTTTTTGTTTTTTATATTTTTATGACATTAAAAGCATTTAGATTAAAAATTACTCAAGGTTGCACTCGTTTTGATACTGCTTTCAAATGTACAATACTTAACTATACTGTCTTATTGTATCCGTAAATTAATTGTAATCTATTGTATCCTTATATGGGAGGTATTACGGTTTGTTATTTATAACTTTTATTATATGTTTTTTCTAAATAATTGTATTACATTGATTAGAGAAATGAATTTATATAGCAAATGAAGGGACCTTCTTTATTTGGTCGAGTTAAGTCAGTGTCACACCTCACGGCTAACATTGACCTGACGTAGCACGACTAAGGGTGGGTTGCACCAGCTGAGGCGTAGTTAAAGTTAAGGTTATCGTCAAATATGGCGTCCAAAATGATATTTTCCAAATTTATATTAAGTACAGTGCTCTTATTTTTCGGTTCCAAAATACGAAAGTTTAACAAAATAATAAGGCCTATTTATTATTTACTATACTCAAAGATTTAGATGAAATATTTTCTAAAATCAAACAACAGCAATAGACGACGATATTTTATACACTACCAAGATATTATATCCTTATTATTAAAATAATATGCACGTAACTTATATCAGCGTATACTATCTTTGTCTCACATATGACATTTTCAATATACCAGACAAGGACAAGCAAACCTCGTATTATAGATATTTGATGTTTATATAATTTTAATAGTAAGGGAAGTGCGTAACTACGTACAGAAAACTTATTCTAACTCTACTGTTTTGGCTGACATTAGCACTGAGTGTTAAAAGCCTGAGCTGTAAAATAAAAATATTAAAAAAAAAACTCTACTGTTTTTGGTTTGCGCAACAGGAATCATCTACAATTATTTACAATAGTTATCACTAATTAACAATAATTTAGAAATTTCATTAACAATAATTAAATATTTTAGTAAACAAAATGAATGTTCCCTAAATGATAATAAATTCAATTGGTTTTATATGCGAAATAAAAAATGATATATTATTGAAAATTCACCAGAAGAAAAGTTCTTATCATTATTTGACAATTACGTTTCTAGGAACTAGGTGACTCTGAGTTCTTAACTTCTGAAGAAAGCTTTGTAATCCTGGCGGGGTAAAAGCTGTATTGATGATAATAGTAATTTTACTTACGATTTCTGTAGAAATCATTTCAGTAAAATTTTACTTCAACGCGAATTCTTGATCACAAAACCGGAATATATAATAAAAATGTGATGTTGTCGGTAGTTCATTGTGTTAAATAAAATATACCTAATATAAATATTCGAATAATAATATAATAATATTCGCAGCACAAAAATGAATTATTAACAAAAATTAACAAAAACTATCAATTTTATTGAAACTACCAAAAAACTTACATTATTAATACACACTATTGGACAGTTATATAACATTAAGTACTTAATTAACTACTTCAAATGCGTTTATCTGGGATTTATTAACCGACTTCAAAAAAGGAGGCTATCAATTCAAAGCGTGTGTATGTATTTATTTCCAGAACTGCCCAGTTTTTGTATAATTATGTTAATCTATAACAGCTTCTGAACAAATGTCCCAAATTTCAAAAGTGTATGTATGTATCTATGTATGTATGTATGTTTTTATGTTTATGCACTCATATCTCTGGAACTACAAGTTCGATTTAAGTGATTCTTTTTTATTGTACTAGGTATTGTTCAACTTAGGGAATTGTGCAAGTTTCATCAAAATCGGTTAAGTAGTTTTGGAGATAGAATTGAAAGTTTTAATTCTCAATTACGTACAATTTTTGAAGTCGGTATTACCTATCTTTTTAAAATACAGTTATGAGTAAATATTTTGATTCATGAATCGCTGCCGTCCTTTTGATAATGACTAGATTTTCATGACTAGATTGTAACGACTAGATTGTAATGACTAGATTAACAACATGATTTTTTACAAGCTACTGTTTTGACTAGAGTGCCTCATATTATATTTTTATATGTACATTTTAACTTACTTCAACTTATAAACTATAAAAGGAGCTAGGGCTCAACTTTTTGCCTTATAATATACGTCTTAGGCCTTATAGTCTTCCATTATGTACATTATAAAATATTATAATTATTATTATAATATTTCTATATTACTTTACTATACTATCCTAAAATTAGAACCTTTGTCATTTCTTATTTCAATAAAATTTTAAAATATTGTTATATTGTCAGTTGGTATGGCAATAAAAACAATAATCTAAAAACTAGAAAACAGATATTGTCTTGGAGATTTTAGATTAGATCTTTATATTTCAAAATTTTTGAAAATAAGTACTAAAGAAAATATTATTTTTTTAAGTAACAATAATAAAAAGAAACGAAAAAATGTGTACAAAATAAAATATAATTATTTTTGCCATTAACCATGACATAATCGTTCTGTTTAGCTATAATATAAATAAATATTTTTATGTAATTTAAGGAAGACATTTCGGAATGCGACTGTAAATTTTTATAAAGAGTTTTATAATAAACATAGTATACTAGTTTAAGTAATTATTTGGATAAGATTTTAAAAATATATTTTGTTTTATTGAAAAAAATACCTAACACTATACAATATAATAAATAAAATACACGATTCTCTTTGTATATTATATTGTATAGAGTTAGGTCTATCGTACGTAAAGACTAAATTTAATTGTAGGCCCTTAAAAAAAATTACCTTTTTCTGAAAATATTGATCAAAATGTAAAAAAAAATGACTTGAATATTTATCGTTAATCAAGTGACATAATAGGAATTGCAAATTTGTATTATATAGAGTACTAGCTGTCCCGGCAAACGTTGTTTTGCCATTTAAAGTATATTTTCTACATCATCAGTTGATACATGTTTTACCCCCTCTTTTGTCCCCTAAGAGGGTGTGGGGGGGGAAGGTCATAACACCAGATGTTAAGTTGAAAAACACAGTTAATACCTAATATGAAGTAAGTCCACTAAAGAAAAAAGTTATATACAAAATCTGACCCCTCTTTGGTCCCCAGAGAGGGTTGAGAGGGGAGGGGGGGGGGGAGGATTTTTATACACCAGATATTGAGTTGGAAGAAGACATAATATATCTGTGAAAACCGTATGCAAATCGGATCAGTAGTTTTCGTGTTAAAGAAAAAAGTTTGATACAAAATCTGACCTCCTCTTTTGTCCTTTTGGTGACGCCCACTATCGTAATATTTTAATTTCGCCATAATTTCAAAACCAGACGTCCAATTTTAATCATTCAAAGACCAAATATTATCTACATAAACTGTACTTAGTGATAAAATAATTTATTTTGATAAGGATTAATAGCGTGAGTAAAATATATCCGTTTAAATGTAGTCCAAAAAAATTCAGGATTTTTATATAAATAAATGGTTATTGTGCCTCACTCGACATAGATAGGTGTGTGTGTCGCAGACTTTTTTGTAGATATTTATAAGATCTACAATTACTTAGAACATTTTATGGTTCTATCTTTTATAGTTTAGGCAGCGTACGCAAAATAAGTAACTTTTCTAGCTGATTTTTTACACCTTGCGTCCGAAAAACTCAAATATCTTACGGAACCCTACTTTTTTCCAAAATAAAATGTAGCCTATGTTCAGCAGAAATGTAATGTAAGATTCCAATAGCAAAAGAATTTTTCAAATCGGTCCAGTAGTTTCGGAGCCTATTCGACTCAAACAAACAAACAAACAAACAAACGAAAAATCAAATCTTTCCTCTTTATAATAGTAGTATAGATAGTATAGACAAATTGTGTATTTTTTTCCGAACTTTTTTTCCCCTAGAACGACTACTTCGTGGGTCGACACTTTCTAAACGTCTAAATTTTTTTGAGGGTCACATTTTGCATAAATTTCAAAATTAAAATATATAGAATAAACCTCTGTAACTAAATTGTTTTATATTTAGAGTACGTCGTTTCCGGCCTTAAGCATATTATAAAAATATAGTTCTCTGCCTTAATTAGTATCTTAGTTACTAATAAAAAAATTTAAAAGTAAGAATTTTTTATGAAAAAGTCCAACTGAGTAGATTTTTTTTAAATAATTTCGTCTCTTTTGGAAAAGTGGCGGCCTCCCCAAGATGGCGGATATGCTATTTGAAATGCACTACCATGATAATATGGGTATCAAATGAAAGAGTTTGCTATCAAGAATATGAAAAAAAAGTCACGTAACTTAAATCGAACATAACGGACAGCCAAGATGGCGGATTGACTAACGCGTGTTTTTTAGTTTTTTAAACTATTTATAATTTTATTAGAATATTTTGCCCTAAAGTGTCGTGATCGCTTCGCTGCAGTGTAGTTACGCCGGTTTTATTTCAGTTAGACTTTTTTATAAATCTACACTATCTAACATAAAAACGGGGTAAAATTCAGATGTTCTATACAGTTTATTCTGTTCCCCGTGTCCTATACCTAATTACGACAGCTTTCAACGTTCATTTGTTTCGATCAATTCTTACTCCTATGTAAAAGATTATAATGTAACCCAACCAAAAACCTTATCAAAAAAAAAAACGGAAAAGTTGAGATTTGTCTCTATTTTTGAAACGTTTTTTGAAACGGAGCTATTTTTTGGTAGTATTGAAAAAAAAACTGTGACCAAAATCTTTTTAAAAATACTAGTCATACAAATTATTTTAGTAAACTAGTCTTGATACCCGCTCTGCTAGGTTTTCTTCGACGTTACGCGTCAGTATAATATATTAAGTACTAAGCAGCATTGGATGCCTAAATCTAGTAGAGACTATATTTTGTAGTTCAGCACTAAGTATTAAATACTTGTGAATAATGTACACTTATTCTACGCCACACCGTGTTTTTAGCACCCTAGAATTGTTTGATAATAAAACACTTTGTACCAATGTGAAGGTGGTTAATGTATGTATTGTAATTTTAATATTAGCGATATTAGCTGTCTCTGTGCATAGCATTAGGTTAATCTAGTTAGATAAGCTGATAGCTCTAACTTTCACTATCTCAAAAATGTTTACTCAGTGCCGGTTTTAATACTGCCAGCGCCCTTGGCGAGATGTTTTAGGCGCCTAGAGCTTAGGTATTGCTGAAAAAATTGGCACCCCTTTTTGTGTCCCATTTCATTCGGCGCTCTGGGCGATCGCCCAGCGTCTTTTTATTTTTTTTATGAAAAAGGGGGCAAACGAGCAAACGGGTCACCTGATGAAAAGCAACTTCCGTCGCCCATGGACACTCGCAGCATCAGAAAAGCTGCAGGTGCGTTGCCGGCCTTTTACGAGGGAATTGGGTAGGGGAGGGTAGGGAAGGGAAAAGGGTAGGGGATTGGGCCTCCGGTAAACTCACTCACTCGGCGAAACACAGCGCAAGCGCTGTTTCACGCCGGTTTTCTGTGAGCCCGTGGTATTTCTCCGGTCGAGCCGGCCCATTCGTGCCGAAGCATGGCTCTCCCACGGCCGCCAAAAATCGCCCCCTAACGCCGCTAGTGTTTACTTTTTGTACACTTGATCAAAGTGTATTTTAAATAATAGCTAATCTGTAACTAGCATTTGAATTTGCACTAAATATGAGAAACTTTTTTTCTGTTGGCGTCAACTCACTTCACATTGCTATTTCAGATCAAAAAATCTAGGGGCTACATAAAAACCACGATGTTTATTCTAGTTTTCAACATAGTACTCCGTTTTGCATCACGTCCTCCGTAATATTATTATATATTATTCAACACGTTTACATAAACGGTCGCACTTAGAACCATTTAATGATTACTTAGTTTTAATTTAATTATGATTTTGATATAGAAGTTTGTTGCATACATCAAAATATTAATAAAATTAAAGTAGTAATTAATCCTTTCTAAGTGCAACCGAAAGAGATTAAAAAGTCTACACGCCTCGTCTACATACGCACTTAGTTTATTAATTCATTCAACCCACGTTTTTTAACTAGAGGTTGAAAATTCTATAATTTTTTAGAACTTGTCTCAAAATCTTTGTCAATTTATTAGCGTTTTATTGACATACATAATATTATCTAAAATAGATTTACGACAAAAGTGATTATATCTTAATACCAGTGTATAGAATAATACGAAACATAATATTATTATAATATAGCATACAAATAAATATATTAAAGCTTAAATTAGTTAAGTTCTTTAAAAAAGAAAGCATTTCGTTTATGCTGTTTTTCTCTATTTGGGTCTCAATTTATTCTCTATCTAATTCGCAGTAAGGTTGCAATGAAATAAACAATAAACATCAAATTGTAGGATAATTATACATTAAACATTAAGTACGTACTAAATTCATATTCTGTTATCTTAATTTTAAGTTAATAAACGTGAACATCAAATCCTTTTTTGGCTGCTATTGGTAGACGCTCACCTTGAAGGTAGGGGTTCTCTACCTAGAACAAAAATAAGTTAAGGAATATTAATTACATTCTATACTTCTTGTCATTATAATGATAATTATATTTTATTTATGTAGATTGTAGATTATTGTTATTGTAAATTTTATATTCTGTTAAGTTACCTAAATTATAACTAATGGCTATTAATGTTACTTAGATTAGATAAATTATTAATATTTAGATAAGTAAAAGGTAAATTGTGTAAATGCAATACAAATAAATAAATAAATATTTTTTTTATAATAATTAATAATTATTATAAGAGCTTCACAATACATACGCAGTACTCCTATCAATTTAAGTTGCATAGTAGATGTTAAAGGACCATATTGAAAAAAATACTTGTGGCACTCGGAGACTGCCGCGGTAAAGCTATTGCATAGCATTTTTATCAACTTATGCAATTATAATTCGCATACTTCTAGTCGCACGCACACAAACACCACGCCGAAGTCTGGCAACGCTGCACCGCTGTGCCGGTCGGAGTGTTAGGTTTTTTTGTTACGGAATTTCTTGCTTCGGTCGCCGCGCTCAAAACCTTGTATGACCCTATATATTGTAGTTGCATATTCTTTGCAACTTTACCCAAGCAAAGAATATGCAACTTGGGTAAAGACCCAAGTTGCATAATATTATATTGGAATATAATATTATATTATATTCCAAAACTACGCCGACAAAGCAAGTCAAAAATATATAGGACTTAAATTAAAGCATCGATATACTATGTAACATTGCGACGCCTAGGGACTGGAAATGGACGCCCATTTATTTCGTCAGGCATTTTTGAGGATTTTTGACCCCTCCCCTCTCAAGTCTCACGGTGAGATTTCGTAAAATTTTCATTCGTATATTACGATCCTCGTCATCTTAATATGCCTTATTTAAATTACTCACATCAGGCTTGTACTTCTTGGCCACGAGGTTTTTGTGGTGGTCAGAGAAGCGGAGGTCCAGGTCGGATGGCGCGTCAGGCGGGCAGCTGAACATGTGCTCTCCATCACACATGCACCTCTGAGCCAGCTGGTATTCGCGGCTGAAGGCTGCTGTGTTCTCGAAGTCACTGATGCAGCCTTGATCCTCTGTGAATATTATCATGATGAAATGCTGCTGGGGTTAACTCTTGGACAGCGGCGCAGCAAGACCTAAATTTGACGTGGCCAACATATTTTTGCGTGGCACCATGATGAATGACGCTATGAGATTTTGTTGAGAGAAAGAAATTTTTGATACTCAAACTTTTATTTACAAAAAATATTTATAAAAATTGTGTATCAAAACTAGTAAATTCAAGTATCCAAGGGCCACGTCGCCAACGCCTTATGCCGCCTCTGCTTCTGGATCACCCTCGTCTTAACATATTTAGTAGAGGTTTGGAGTTGAACACATCATTCAAACAACAAAACAAAATCTTACTAGGAAACAACCTAGCACACAGGTCAGAACATCGTGGATGGTAATCAATCTTATAAGATTCTTATTACCGTCACACTGGCATTGCTCTCAGTGATTTCACGTTACAAGACTATTAATAATTGCTCTTTTTATTAGAA
Organism: Plebejus argus; assembly: GCA_905404155.3. NCBI lineage: Eukaryota > Metazoa > Arthropoda > Insecta > Lepidoptera > Lycaenidae > Plebejus > Plebejus argus. The sequence continues at coordinate 4,207,363 of FR989929.1, read as the reverse complement.
ATTATAGATATATCCCATAAGACTTACGTTGGGCAGAATGGCAGTAGGTGGACAGAACAGTGTCAATATCTATAACATTTTTATACCTCTATAGTCTCGACTCATAGATACTGGACTGTCTTATGCCTTTAGTGATGCTACAGTAATTGTTCTATAATAAAATCTAAATTTCACCTCCCGCCCAAGTCTACCACTAGTCTTACGCTCCGTTGAACACTCTCTTAACATCAGCACTTAAGAACCGAATACACGGTCGTCAACAGCAAAAAATTGTATGCGCGTTGCCAGCCACACGATTTTCAACGTGTTGTCAACCAGTTTTTCATTATAGATTTTGCGTGGTCGTCAACCGCCGTTGACGACCGTGTATTTCTTGCCTTACCGGTATATCTCACAGGGTTTTTTGTTGGAGGGATTGCAGTAGGCGGGGAGCACGGCGTCGGTCTTCACCATCTGCCGGTTGAGAAGGCCGGTCGGCAGCACGCTCTTAATATCAGAACTTACCGGTATATCCCACAGGGCACGGGTTGGGGGGGTTGCAGTAAGCGGGGAGCACGGCGTCGGTCTTCACCATCTGACGGTTGAGCAGGCCGGTCGGCAACACGCTCTTAATATCACAACTTACCGGTATATCCCACAGGGCATGGGTTAGGGGGGTTGCAGTAGGCAGGGAGCACGGCGTCGGTCTTCACCATCTGACGGTTGAGCAGGCCGGTCGGCAGGCGCTGTTCACCCTCGCCCGCTCCGCCGGTTACGTACTGATGGCCCCACAACGAACTGCGAAAGTATCTACGTTTGAACATGTCTTGGGAGTCGGGACCATAATTTGAAAACCGGCCAAGTGCGAGTCGGACCACGCGCAATATAGGATTTTTGATAATTTTTGTATGGTCAATGAATGTAAATTTATAACGTGTTTTAACAACATCACCTCTGTTACGTTCAAAGGAATTTGAACTTCGCCTTACTAACTTCTTTATACTTCACCGAATAAATTTTTTTTAGTTGATCGACTATTACTCGATAACTTATGAAGTGTTCTTAGCCGTGATAGTTTTCCTTTTCAGCATATTTCCTACTCCCATGAATTTCTTCAAATTTCCAGAAGCAGTAACACACCCCACCGTGTGGGGTGTCGTTGGATAGGTTTTTTGGCATATTTCACAAATGCATCCCTAAATTGAAAAATGATCTATGAACACTCGTAATATTTTCAAAAAACCTATCCAACGACACCCCACACGGTGGGGTGGACGCGAAGAAAAAAAACATCCTCGCTTGTCGTGTACGGTGTACCGTGTAGGGGAGGAACCTTTTTTTACCATAATTTAAAAATATAATTTTAAGATTTTATGCACTATTTTGTTGGCATCGTTAATATGTGCATTCACGCCGAATTACAGCTTTGTAGGGCCTATATCCTCTGAACAAAACCGCGGACAGACCGAAACTATAACCGTTCCTTGTTTACTACGGAACCCTAAAAAAGACTAGATATATTCTAAATCTAAAATATTAAAAGGCATCAAAAAGTAAGAAAGTTCAAGGACCGAGTTTTTTGCTCAACTTTGACTCAATACCCATAAAGACACTATAGACGTATTGGCCTGCAGTGCTGTTAAATATACCGAATATTATGCTGTGCAACAGGTAATATCTACCTCGCTAACTTACTAATCTGTGTTGTTCATCATCTATTATCTGGGCAGTATTTGTTTTAAGTTCTCTGCTACTTGTCCCGAAATCAGCTTGATACCTAAATCGCCTATGATGCACCTATTATCGAGAAAATTAGGCTGTACGCAGTGTAGTTGCAGAAAGTTGCTTCCATTGCATTCCGCGCCGATGATAATTGAGCCAAAAAAAAAAAAAAAAAAAAGGTTATGCTGCCGGCACTATTTGTGTTACAGGTGCTGTTACCTGTGCTGCAGGTACTCCTGGTCGCGCAGGCTGGGGTGCGGGCTGCCGTCGAGCAGGCCGTCGTAGTCTGTCTGCTCGGGGCTGCGGGACATCAAGCCGAGGTGCCTCTCGCTGGGCGGGAACTCGAGGTATGACGACGCTGCCTCGTTGAAGTCCTTGCCCATGCGCTCGACAACCTCACGAAGCAAAGCTTCGGTTAGCATATGCTCCTGGTGAAGAAAACATCATCATATAACTTTACCATAATTATGATCTCCGTAGTAGCCAAGAAACAGTGTGATATATGCGTTCTTTTCCTTAATTTACTTGGGGGAAGTTTCACCTCCTCATAAGTGCCGGTCGCCGGATAGGCTGTGTTGTAGTTGTTACAACAATTTGTGAATACAACTTATGTGACTGATACTCTATATTCTATCTGTCAGATAAGTTATAGATAGCCTATACGGCACTTATCAGGAAGTAGAGGAACAGACCGTTAGGCTTGTATGTCTATTGATTTCGAAAAGTTTATAATAATTATAAAAACAACGAGTTGCACTCCGGCAGTGTTGGTTTAAGTGAAATCTTGAACATACATTTTTCCAGAGCGGTAGTAGAAAAACTATTACTTCCTCCCATAAGCCGCCTTAAAAAAAAAGCGTTTTAAGGACCTGTTTCACCACTTCCTGATAAATTGTCGAATAGGCTATCTATAACTTTTTTGACAGAATCTCCATACTTCATCAGCTGTCAAGTTATGTAGTAGTTATGTAGTCTGCCTATTCGGCACTTATCAGGAAATGGTGAAACAGGCCCTAAATATTGTGAAATCTAAAAGTAATAAAATCACAAACCTTTTCCCCAATAGAACCATGGGGGATATACCCCATCGCCCCGACGATGCTTATGGCCAAAACCAGAACTTCTTGGAGGCCCATTACGAATCTGGAACAAAAGAAATCATAAAATAGTGACGTTAACATAAAATTTAGGAAACCATCAATCGGCAAGCAGTCAGAGTCAATGACAGTGAATTATATCCAAAACACTATTAGTTACATCAGCTGTAGTGAAACAAAAGAAGTACTTCAAAATAACTTTCGTTTGGGAGCTACGATGCCATAGATACGTGTTTATCATCTAGCGCCACTCTGTAATATTTGGAGATTGAAAAAAGGAACACGTAGAAAACTAAACTGATTGATGTTAAACCATTAGAATGAAGTAAAACAAAAATATCATTTTTAACCGAATCCAAAATATTATACAACAAGAAGAGCTTATTATTCCTTCGGAAGTGGTTATGTTTATCTTCCTAAGAAGTAATTAAGATATGTGCTAACTCACAATTACTAAGCACCACCTAATTAGATTTTGGTGCGTTTTTTCACCATTGTTTCTTTGAAAACTTATTCGGCGATCAAAAGCTGCCGGCTCGGTTTGATAGCATCTATATATCGCCTACGTTTAGTACACAATGGTGTTTTTTTAATCGCAATCATGTTATGTCATGTACAACATGTATGGTGTGATTGATTTGTTTTTGTGTGACAACAAATTGGGCGGGAAATTAATGATAAATCAATGACATTTCGTCTCAGCGATGCTTGAACCTTTGTTTGAGACAAAAAATATGTCAGACACGAACTTATAAGCGATAATTATTACTAATGAATAATTATGTTATTATTTTATGGTTGTACGTACTGAAAAAAACATAAAGACAGCTAATCGCTTCTATGTGACGCTGAATGTTCTCCCTACGGTACCATTGTAGAGGTAAGAACGACCAACAACTATGGAGCTTCGATCCCGGTTACTTTAGGAGGTATACAGTTCTGAAGGTCTGTCTGATCATCGAAAAAGAGTTAAGTTCAATTTTTTATCTTATTTTCTTCTGCATAACTGTAGAAATCGTCTTCCACTTCCGGGCATTTTGGCAGTAGCATTCCCACTACCAGACACCCTTAAACTTTCCTAAAGATTGAATGGTTAAATATTTTTTTCCATTTCTTACAAAAGGGGTGAAATTAACCTCTAAAATGAAAAAATCGCGATACGAGCATGTTATGTAACTTTTTAAGTAGAGGGTAAAACGTACTCAATCCTAAATTTTAATCCAAATTCAACGAAATCGGAGGTTGTAACTGCCTTTTGCCCTCATTGACTGTACTCATCATGTTTATTAGAGGAAATTTTATATTTACTACTAAGGGTTGATTCAGACCGCAACGCAACGCGTAGATCCATTTCTAAATTTGTACTGAAATACTGAATTGACAGATTCCGTGAGCGTGAGGCATCCATTATACGCTCATGCAAGCGTCAGTCAATTCCGTCAATCATGAATTATGTTTGACTGATGGTGACTAATGGACTGACGAATGTATCTAGATTTTCGTCAATCAGCTTCATGGAACCGTCAGTCACGCTCTTACACAGTTGACGGTAGGTTACCCATCAGTCACAGTCATGACTCAGTCACCATCAGTCAAACATAATTCATGATTGACGGAATTGACTGACGCTTGCATGAGCGTATAATGGATGCCTAATGGATGCCTGATACGTCTCGCAAATCTGTCAAATCCATACACATTTGGAAATGCATCTACGCGTCACGTCGAGTATTGAATTGACCCGTTAGTGATACCTACCTAATTAGAGCCTAATTAAAACAAATTATCTAAAACGGGTAGAGTCGCGTGTAGCGGTTGTGTAAACTTTTACAATGTATGTTATCGTAATGTGGTTAAAAACGAACGCGGGGGTGGTGCGTCGGCGGACCTCTTCTGTACCGTGTTTATGAATAAGCCCCTTTACATCTTAAGATAATTAATGGGGCAAAAGCCGCCGTGGTCCAGTGGTTTAGAGCGTGGCTCTTGACTCGGAGGTCGTGGGTTCGATTCCCGCGTTGAAAACGTGTTATTTCCAAGTTTGGTTTGGACAATGCAGGCTGATTAAGTACCTGATTGTCTGACAAGTTAGATGATCCATGCGTCGGGTGGGCATGTAAAAAGTCGGTCCTGCGCCTGATCTCTCTCTCTCGCCAGTCGTGTCGGTCTTCCATCCAACTGAGCTATGAGAGTAAAGCAATAGAGAGTGCTCTTGTGTACTGCGCACACACTTGGGCACTATAAAATTACTCCTGCGTAACTGGCCTGGTTTCAATGAAACCGGTCACAGTCACCAAAACCACACCGGTTTTGGTGACTGTGTGGGAGTTATTATTATTTTACGATATCGGTCGCCTTAATAATTTTCTGTGGCATTCATGAGAGGCATTGTCAGTAAATTTTTAAATATCAGTTAATTATTAAAGACCAGTATAATGACTAGTTGTAACTAGTTTGAAAATCTTACTTAGATTAAGACGTATCGTATCGTGTCCGTCAGGTGTAAGTGTTGTACGAAGACGCAAATGCGTTTGCTATAAATGGAAGAACAAATTGGTGTTATTTAGACACGAAATATTTACACAAGTATCATCGATAAAAGTTCATCTTTCTCTTAACGAGCGCTAAAATAGAGTGAGGCAAGTTACTCTACAGTCTAAGCCTAATCAAATGTTTACTGTTATTTGTATAGGTCACAGATACGGCGTCTATTAATAAATATATAAATAAAAATTTTATATTATGCTATAGCATAATATAATAAATATTTAATAATGAACAATTATATCGACCAAAATTTTGATGAAAAATAGTGACTTTGTTAATTGAAGTTACATAATTATTTGATTTGAACATAAGTCCTGATAATATACAGCAATTATTATTAATAATTGTAGGGTACATAACTACATAGTAAATTAATGTTTTTTTTTTAAATTCTAGGATAGATAGTAACTTATTCTTATTTTTTATAATAGGTACCTATGATGATAAATAATTGTATGAATTAATATGTACTGACCATAAATGTAATTTTCCAGACGTATTTTAGAGGAAGTGGAGTTTGATTGGGCCCATTCACTAAGTTTCATTCAAACTTTCTATGTGCACAGAGCAGCTCTCTAGCAGAGGTTATATTTTAGTTTGACATAAAATTGTTTATTTTCGTGTAGTTAAATTACCAATTTAATGCTTCGTCCCATCTCTATATTACATAGAAACAATGATTTCAAAGAACTAATAGATTAGTTTTACTCTACTTATTTGTTTTTGTTTCTATTTCTTACACAAAATCAGACAGATTGTAATGAATGATATGTTTAAGAAATGATTACCTCTAGAGGAGAGCCTTTATAAAAGCTCCCAAACTTTTGGCTTTACTTTTGTATTCTGATTTCTGAGCTATCGTGGCCATTTTACTGCATAACCACTTACGAGTACATCAATGTAGTCGACCGCATTATATTATTTATGGAAATGCATCTGCATACTACAATGTTACAGAGTTAAATGCAACGATATCGTTTTAACAATAACTGTTCCATTTTTGTCATCATTTCGTTGTTTGTATGCCAAATAACTTAGCATCTGCATGAAAGTACTATCAGAGAAGTTGATTCCTAGGCAGATGGGGGACCTACATAGTTATATGGTCGCGTTACGTCAAACCCAGCTGACAGATAACAATAATTAACATTGAATTGACATGATCCAACCAAATGACGTAGGTCTGTCAACTGCCTAGGAATCAATTTCCCCGATGGTATATTTTTAAAATCTCGCTCTCAGCACACTATAATCTCTTTGTGCAGCTAGTCTACGTGGCGACACGGTGACACCTGCGCGGGCGCCGGCCGTGGGCGGCGTTATCGCTGCATCCTCCGCCCGAGCCGCACGGGGCCGGACTCCGAATTATGTAGGCTTTGTTAAAATCGTTTGTAGCCGTTTATCCTTACGGTTAAATCACATCGCAATTTCGATTCGACAGGTTTCAATTGAGTGAGACGTCTTGCAAATCTGTCAAATCCATACAAATTTAGAAATGCATCTACGCGTCGCGTCGCGTTGCGGTCTGAATTGACCCAGAGTTGAAGTCATTTATTGGACAACAGTGCAGCAACCTTTGATGATTGTTGCCTGTTGGGTATGGCTTTGCTCTAATTAGTTTTTGGTATTCCGTGATATCCATATTCCATATTATGTAATTTTAATACATTTAAATTAATTACTAACGTAATTTGCGACCTTACGTAATACGCCCTCTGTGAGTGTAACTAAGCTTATGAATATTTTTTACACTATGGTGTTCGTAATCCGTATGTAATAATTTTTATTATGTACGATACTTTTAGACATTATTTTGCCAGCTACAAATATTAATATTTTATCTGTCATTCGTAGATTACCACTGAGAAAGTCTTGATATGTACCGATGAGCAACGAATACTGATGAGATGCAGACAGTCTCTGAGTCTCTAATTATAGCCTACAAGAGTTTTAAGTTATATTTCAAAAGCAAATCATTTTAAAGTGACACTGTAAAAAGTTTGTCCAAGTCCGGCCCAGTGGCAGCAGCGAACAGGCACAACGCATGGGTTGATGTATTATTTCCAAGAATTATCATTTATGGTACAGCGATGACATTATAATGGCTTACATTATTTTCAGCAAAAAATTGAGTGGAGTTGGTATGACCTTATTAGGCATATTTTTTAGAAAATTATTAATACAGAGTCTGTCTGTGTTGATTATTTAGTTGTATGGGGCAAAATTATGGAGGAGAAAAAATATGAACGCCTGGTACAGTCGAGAGCATGAAGCGTTTTACTTTGGAAGTGTTTCGATGACGATTATAATAAGAACGGTTCTAATATCAATATCAATGTATAAAACTTTCATACATAATACATTTGATCTCAGGGGGGTAATTGGCACCCCTGCCTCCCTTGGCGACGCCTTTGAATAGGGTACAATTGGGCTTCGGCCAAACCTACGGGGCTACGCGTCAGTAACGGGACGCGGGACGGGAGCGTCTGCAACGCGAAACTGGTGTGCACACCTGCGCGACTATGCGCACGCGACGGTGCGAAACCGTAGATAATTCCCGCTCTGCCGCCCGACGCGAACGTCCCGCGTTGCAGACGCTCCCGCTTCGCAGTCGCTTAGGTCGCGTAGGTTTGGCCGAAGCTTTATGACTCACGTTCACACTTCACACACACACGTTCGCGTTCGTGATCTGTGTTGCTCCATCCCTGACCAACGATGAAAGTCGACAAGGCTTGGTAAAGTTCCTACAGTTATTATACCGTATAACAAAATCAATATGAGGAAGGTCGCGGTTCAAACGAATTACTGTACTATTGTCAAAATATGCAAAAATAGGTATATTAGACTCCTACGCAATATTAGGTGGTATTATTATGTCTGTTAGTAGGTATTTTAAACCGCTTTAAATAGGAGGAGATCATGTAAGTTAGAATGTGGAAGTATACTTATAATGAAAAAAAGTGTGGCACTCGGGGACTGCCGCGGTAAATAATTTTTTATTAACTTATGCAATTATAATTCGCATACGTCTAGTCGCACGCACACAAACACAGTGCCGAAGTCTGGCAACGCCGCGCCGCACCGCTGTGCCGGTGGGAGCTTGAGTTGGTACTACTAATATAATAATATATTCTGTGGCTTGAGTTAGGTTTTTTCTTTACGGAATTTCTTGATTCGGTCGCCGCGCTCAAAGCCTGTATAATGTTGATTTTGACGATGATGGTGATGATGATGATGAGAAAACGTAGACGGCCCTAAAGTAAAGGTAGGGCGAACTACGCAGTTGCAACGTTGACGCCCTAAAACGCAGGGCGCAGGCTCGATGCAACTCCCCTACTAATCGTTTTCGAATACAACTCAATACGATATTGACGTCTGCAAAGGGCCCGATCTAGCTATTTAGCCTTTACATACAGAAAAACCAAATAAATTGTGAACTAGTCTTGTTGGGAATGGCCCCCCCCAATATTTAAGTGAAATATTTGCGTGGTGAAAGGCTCATAGGTTGATTAAATTTTTTATTCACTTTTTTGGTAAAAAAGTGGGCCCCGTGCGAGTTTCTTACGCCGGTTAATCTTCTCGCCGGGTTAGTTCCCGAACCGGTTGTAGGCATCATGTAGACTTTAAGAGAATATTTGCAATTTATTCTAAATAAAAATTTTGAATAATTCAATTTTATCGCCCCTCATTTTCGCCGCTTTGGGCAAATGCCTGGCTTGCCCCCCCATAAATCGGACCCTGCACCTGGATAGTGAGCATATATGTTATCGTAACGTTATCGATTCTACAAGTTAAATGTATGGGAAAATTTTATTGATTCGAAAACGATAATTTCGAGGTCAAGTCCATAAATAGATTGTTATAGCACCATGTAAATAATTTTTACTTTCATCACACAAAAATAATTATTTACTATCTTTTTCACATTTTTTAAACTCTGTTTTAACTTGTTACTGTTTGTGTAAGTTAACTTTAGAGTCTGTCTTACCGCTTACGACTGCTTTATCTTTGATCTCGAAATATTGTATTAAATAAGTTATGTTTCTACACAAAACTGGCAGATAAGCTACTCGTCACGTAGGCAATTTTGAAGCCCTGTATGTATGAAAAAGCTCTCATATAATTTTGGATATTCTATATCTGAGCATTTGGCAATGTGCCAGGTACTACAGGTTTGTTTACGTCTCCCATGTGTAGTGATCAGAGCAATGACATAAGAAAGATAGCACAATATATCATAGAAATTGTATTATCTATGACTAGATGACACCCGTAACTCCGTTGTGCAAAAATTAATAGTAGATCGCGCGGGAACCGTACATTTTCCGGCATAAAAGTATCCTTTGTCCTTTCCTAGAAGTCAACCTATCTCTTTACCAGTTTGGGAGTGAAGAGGTTACCGACAGACCGACATACTTTCGCATTTATAATTATACGAGCTATTGCCCGCGGCTTCGTTCGCCTTAAGAATTACTATTATATTCAAACTTTCATCCACAATTTTAACCCCTTGGGGGTAGAATTGATCAAAATCCTTTCTTAGCGGTTGCCTACGTCATAACATCTACCTGCATGCCAAATTTCAGCCCGATCCGTCCAGTGGTTTGGGCTGTGCGTTGATAGATCGCCATGTCAGTCAGTCACTTTTGAGTTTTATATATTTAGATTAGTATGGATAAAGCATAGGGAGAGGCTGTCATGTAAATTGATATGATGTGGAGATAAGATTGGAATTACGACTTTATTTTATTATACCAGCAAAAGTTGTTTTCAAAATATTTGGCAACTGGCAATATAATATTATGATTCTAAAGATCACAGATTAAGGATATATACTCCAAGACCGAGAAGTTGTCATGGGGACGCGGACGTAAGACGTTGTATAATGAAAACCTTTTGGAAAATTCGATAAATTCAGGAGTGTGCGCTGTTTGGTCTTGGCCGTTATTTTAGAACAACATCCATCCTTCTTCCTTCTATATATATAAAACTCAAAGGTGACTGACTGACATGGTGATCTATCAACGCACAGCCCAAACCACTGGACGGATCGGGCTGAAATTTGGCATGCAGGTAGATGTTATGACGTAGGCATCCGCTAAGATAGGATTTTGATAAATTCTCACCCCAAGGGGTTCAAATAGGGGATGAAAGTTTGTATATAATAATACTTCTTAAAACGCGAGCGAAGCCGCGGGCAAAAGCTCGTAATATTATAAATGCAAGTGTGTATATCTGTGACGTCTTCACGGCCAAGCTGCTCAACATATTTCGATGAAATTTGGTATCGAGATACTTTGAGCCTCGGGAAAGGACATACAATAATTTTTATCCCTGAAAAATTTACGGTTCCCACGTAATAAAGAAATTTTGGCGCAACAAAGTTGCGGGCGTCATCTAGTACATATAATAATGTATAATATCTACTCTACTATCGTCTTTGATTTGTAAAACCTTGTACTATTATCTATTCTGTGGTAAAACTAAAAAAATCGTCTTTGATTTGTAAAACTAAAGCTGTTTACAGTTCAGCTTTTTGCACTTCTTCAATGGTGTATCGAATGTTAGCCGTTTTATTACAGTAATTATAATCTGCCAATATTGTTATATCATGAGATACAACATTTATTACCGTAATAAAACAAGTAATACGACATTTATAGCTTATTATAAATAGCTATAAAATATTATGTTAATTGTGATAATATTAAATTAATTGGCCAAGTTTATGTCAGTCGTGCACCGTGATGAAACGGTAACGACTTGCAGAATAATAAAAGTTATAACTTCTTATTGTCAATTAAACATGAATACAATTTGATATTAGGTAATATTTATGAGTAATTCATTATATTAACTATATTATAATTCAAACCGAAACACGATAAGAAGATGAGCCAGCTGTAGCGCTAGTTATATTATGAGTAAATTATATCACAGATCAATAAACTGTTATTACGTAACTAAAATGTAGTTTCCAAAGTTAGGCATATAGCTTCAGACTACAGGTGAGGTCTAAAATGAGCCTTTATTAAAATTGATTTAGAATTATTGGAAACGGAACCCTAAAAATGTAAGTCCATACTCCATTGAGACTTTAACTTGGACGGGCGCCAAGTGCCAACACTACGACGTTTGTTGACTTACGTTTCACTTGTTGCACTTTTGTTTAGTAAGTACTAAGTAAGGTATCTTTACATTTTTAAACTAAATATCAACAGACTTTTAGAAGTGTTTAATATCATTAAATAGTATTTTCATATAAGCTAAATAGCTATGTTGCTGTCTAAAAATCATTTATTGATTCAACCTAGCAACATTGTCGGCTTGACGTGGGCGTAGCTCTACCCAGGTTTTCAGCCACCTACATAAAATCTATAAACGAATCACATCAATAATGCCCTGAAATGTGCAGGGCGCAGGCCCCGGTGCAACGGTATTACCGCTCGTTCTCGAACACAACTCGAACACAACTAGATTCAATAAAAACACTTCGACGCCCCCACCGAATAACCGGACAATGTGCTATTGTGGGGTTTTTGCTGTTATGCGTTTTTTCATTTTTGGCATCTAGAAGTCAAAATACATCATGTGAATTTTTTTCAGAATTTTCCTATGAATATTTACAAAGATATAAAAAATTATGTGTTTATTCCATAACAATACTTAAAATTGTATTTTACACCAAAAACTGGGCAATAGGCTATTGCGAAAAAATATGTCAAAACGATTTGACGATAAACGAATATTGCACGGTTATTCAGGTAAATACTTTGCTGCCTACTGCACATTTCCACTCCTGCACATCCCACTTTCATACTCCTTCCACTCAGGTAGCCGCTGATTACCCGCCTCAGGTTCCCCAGACACCTAACTTCAGCTAACCGAACCATTACAGCTGGCCACCAAGCATTGTTGAAGGCCTCTCCTGTGTCCAGCGATACCATAATATAAATTTTCTCCTTCTCTCTCTTCTTTCTGATGTGGTTCACTAACCTATAGAGGGCGTATTCGGTGCACCTTTGTGGCATCGCGGTGATCATCTCAGTCCACTCACCTCCAGCCTCCAGTCTCAGACCAGCATCAGATCAGTAATCGCAGAGGTTTACACGGGACCCAAGAGTCAGGAATAGTGAGACTTTCTTCATTAAAAAAATAAGAATGTCTGACTGTCCCTGGCTAGCTTTTTTTTAATGTCTGAAGTCGTCATAGACGTAAGAACGACCAGCGATCATTTTGGAAGACATCAAGTGGTAAAGTTCTTCCTTACATTCGTAAATTATGTACATTTCTAATATTAATATCATAATCTGTTTCGATTTTTGTAATGAGCATGCGGGTTTTCTCACAAACAAGCATGTATGGGCAATACTTGCTACAAAATAAACTAAACGTGACCGATAAGCAGCGAGATTTGTTACAAATAAACGAGAACGTATTTAGATATTTTCTTCTTTCGCAAATACTCCTAAGAAGTGCTTAAAATTGTCACGACAGCACTTGTTACAGCTTCACGCCTGCAAGCAGCTGTTGTCAGACAGTCAAACGTTATTCATGGAAGTGGTCCTGCAGCCTGCAGGTCCTAGTGGGTTCCAACTCAGTATTTAATTAGGAATGCGATTGCTAGCTACTATAAGATGTGCTGCTACAGTATTGTGTGTGTATTGTATTGTAACTTGAGAAGTTTTTAACATAGTTTTGATCCTGATTACATTGAACTGTACTACGATGTAGATAGAAGTCGACGATTAAACCACCATCATATAAGAAAAGGCCTACGATCCTCTCGGAACACTGTCTAAAGCAAATTCCTGCCATTATCATTTATTTTATTAGAACATAATATGATATTGATTATTGTAACACCAACTCAGGTGGCGATGAGGGTTATGAATTATGACTAACGTTGTAATTAACTGCAATGATTATAAGTACTATTAAAATGATAGAGCCAGTCTCCAGAGTGTATTTTTTCGAATGTAGAGCTGATTCGATTGCAAGAATGTCATTTATGACATCAAATAATGAATGTATTTAAACAAAAATACATATTATTTTTATTTTACCTATAGTAGAAAATCATTGGAATAAACCACAATGACTATAATTATAAAGTGTACAATATTTTTTAATCACCGAAAAGTAAAGTAATAGGTGTTTACCAATATTTTTATCCTAAACAATTTCCCCGAATAATATTGCAATGAGATATTATATATGCATTTTATTACAGCCGAAACGCAAAATTACCCGAATAACCATGCAATAGACAATGATGATCAGAGCTTGGCCTACTCCAGAACGATAAGTTGCGTTTTGCTTTATTAAAGAAAAACCTTTGGTGGCAATAAAATATTATTGAAATAGCAAGATGGGCAAAAAAATTAGCTTTCATTTGAGATATAAAAAGTCTTTGAAGCTTTTTTTTTAAAGGAGTTATTAACAAAAATCAGTTTTTTGGCTCTCCTGAACATTTTCATTTTTTCGATTGTCCGGTTATTCGGTGGGGGCGTCGACTTATGAGCATCGCATTTTGTTGTAAAACATGATATAATTTGCTTTCAAAATAACAAAGCTAAACATAGCATTCACTATTATTTATCTCATCAAGTACAACAGCAATTCTTATATTATTATAGACAGTGAACAAAGACTAAGTAAATTAATGTAGTTTAACACATTAACCCCCTTACTAATAAACGTTGTATAAGCTTTGAATAGTTATACAGTGTTTTGTTCCTGTCACACAAGTGACATTTGTAATTGGGTTGAAGAAGACAAAACACTGAATAACTATTCAAAGCTTATACAGCGTTTATTAGTAAGGGGATTAGTAATTTAGGATACAACATTATTTCAATTGCTATAGCTTATAATATTATTGTTTTAAGAAGTCAATTGGTTCGAGGTGTTGTCTCGAATACCTTCGAGTTAAACTCGACTCGAAAGTGTGAGAAACAACGATAGCGCCGCGCAAGCTCCTTACCTGTTGCACTTATGTATACAAAATAATATACATAGCCACGTCATAATAATATACATAAGTATAGTATACATCAAATACACATAAAAGCTACATAGAATACACAGAGAAATACAGAAATAAGAAAAGAAGAGTATTACAACACGGAACGCAACGAGGGAAAATTAAGAAGGTGGTAACAGAATTGGCCGTGAGACCGAAAAGTGCCACGTGTAATAAGCCTTATAATCGTAACTGACTTACTTGTAGCCTGACCAAACTTGCTATTATTATGATTAACGCCACCGCAAGGTACATGCACTTGGTTTTGACTGACTATGAGTAAAAAAAACTTGATTCACTAAGTTCTGAGCGAAAAGTACTCACCGTTTCTAACGCAACAGCGAAGTGAGCTCGCCGGCCGTGCTTTTCGATCGATAGGCCCGCGCATGCGATCTCTACCTAACTACGCTTAATTTTGTGTTTCCATGAGTCTGTCACCCGACTTTGACTACGCTTTGTTTTGTACTAGCTGTGCTCCGCGGTGAAGTATATTATAAATTATAATGTAGCCACTGCCTTTGTATTAAATACCTCCATCGTGGGTATCGCAGACACAATAAAAATTAGTGCCGCTTGGGGACTTCTTGCCAAATCTCATGGAAATCTTTCGCTCCAGCCGCTTAAGTGTGAAGAAGTAACAAACATACAAACTCACAAACTTTCGCCTTTATTATATTATAAGTATGATATTATATGACTAGTAGATTATATGACGTAGAGACTCCAGATTTTGCCATGGTAACATCATTGGCCACTTGCCGTGTCATCCCGGTGAGATATGGCCCTTAATTCTCCGGCTACCTCACTTAATAAAACAACGTAAGCGTGGTTTCATATCGATTTTAGTTGAGGCCGTAGTATTGACCACGTCACGCTTGCCTAAGTCCTTCTATGTTTACTTAATCCATACTAATATTATTATAAATGCAAAAGTGTGTCTATCGGTCGGTCTGTAACCTCTTCACGCCCAAGCTGGCGAACTGATTTTGTTGGGTATGGAGATACTTAAAGTCCTGAGAAAGTACTTGATATAGTTTTATCCCGGAAAGATGTACGGTTCCTTCGCGATAGTCGAATTTTGGCGCGAGCGTCATCTGGTACTATGATAATATTAATAGTCATATAGCTTATAGGTCATAATGTTATTCACTTAGGTAGTACTAACAGCTACCAAGGCCTCTTGTAATGAATTGTCTCGGCGCGTGACAACGTGATAACTAGCCGCCTCGGGCTATCACGGCGATATTAGGGTGTGAACACACTTGTACACTAAGAGTCAATAGGGATGATGAAAAGGTCAAAGATTAGCAAATTTTGTTAATAACATAAAGAAATCGCAGTAAAAAATGAGTGTTCCCAAAATTTCAGCTCGATAGCATTTGTATTTTTTTTGTTATGCGCCTCCAAAGTTGGATAATTAAGTCGATTTTTTTTTTTCAATTAAATTTCTTAATATTTGTATACCATTCGATAACTTATGCAATTAAAAGCAACTTTTGTTATGAAACCACTTTCATAAACGCAATATTTAATATACCTATCGAACAAAGTTCTCTCCCGATGCGTACAAACTAAGAAAGAGTGACGTCAGTCTTTCGTACTCACTTTGTATGGAGCGTTTCGGGCAGGTCTATTTTATGAGATGTTTGAATTGTCATATCTTGGTGAATTTTTGAGCTATCAGAGTCATTCTTTCAGCGATGTTTCTATTTTTTAAGGGTCTTTCAATTACCAATAAGAAAAAAATAGTCATCAAGCCTATTCAGACCGCAACGCGACGCGTAATTTTCTAAAGTATGGATTTGACAGATTTGCAAGACGTCTCATGCAGTTGAAATCTGTCAATTCAGTACAAATTTAGAAATGCATCTACGCGTCGCGTTGCGGTCTGAATTGACCGTAAGGGTATGTTATAACTTATAACACGAGAAGATTATTCAAGGTTGTAAGGAAAAAGGGCGCAAAATAGGCCCAAAAATAATAACAAATATAGGCCAAGTGCGAGTCAAACTCGCGCACGAAGGATTCCGTACCTACCGTTAAAGAGCAAAAATAGACCAACAATTGTGTTTTTTTTTGTATGAGAGCCCCCCTTAAATATTAATTTTATTTTGTTTTTAGTATTTATGTTTATAGCGACAACAGAAATATACAAAATTTCAGATGATTTTTTTCAGATTTTTGCGCATGCAGCTATAGCGGTTCTTGAGATACAGCCTGGCGACAGACAGACGGACAGACAACGAAGTATTAGTAATAGGGTCCCGTTTTCATCCTTTGTTCAAACGCTGAAGGCACGTGTTTCGTCCGTTCGTTATCCATCTTGTTCATGAAAACGTGAGTACAGCTTGAATATTTATGTAATAAGCGCGTGTTACCAAAACGTGCGCTGAGCTGTTATAATCATCTAAACAAACCCTTAGAGCGGTTAGACAGCTTTCTTCGTTCGGAAAAGGTTCTGTCTTGGTTCGGATTAGACTTAGTTCCTACTAACGGCCGTTCCCAATATTTGATCTATCTCTTACTTGAGATAGGAATAGCTCACATTAGACATTAGCTCCATATATTTTATGTCAATTCTATGTCAGCTGCGATCGGTTGTATGTCAAACTAGAGATAGATTGAATAATATAGGGAACGGCCATAAGTCCCATCCGAACCAAGACATGACAGAATCAAGATAATGCCTACGCCGTTTCGTTTTCACTTTTGCGAATACTCCCAGAATGCAACGCTTTCATATACAGGGTGTAACAAAAATAAGTGATAATACTTTAGGTTGTGTATGTGTTCCTTGTAGAGAGTTCACTGTGAAAGTAGCAGCGCTGAAAGACTAATTTTGTAAACGTATGGGGAAACTCGTGACGCTCGGGCCATTGCCCATACTAAAGTGAAAAAAAATTTTCGTCTTTCAACTTTGCTACTTTCACAAGTTTCACAGTGAACTCTCTACAAGGAACACGTACACACCCTAAAGTATTATCACTTAATTTTGTTATACAAAGTTGCAGCCGTTACACGGTCAGTCTGGCATCAATCCATGTTAAAGTAATAATCGGCCAAGTGTGAGTCGGAATCGCGCACGAAGGGTTCCGTACCATTATAGAGCAAAATTAGGCCATAAATTGTGTTTTTTTGTATGGGAGCCCCCCTTATTTTTTATTTTATTTTAATATTATTATTAAATATTAAAGTACACATATAACTAAGGATTTTGTGAAAAATTCAAGTACCCTACCTGTTGCCATTTTTGATATAGAGCAAAAAAGGCCAAAAAAATCACGTTTGTTGTATGGGAGCCACCCTTAAATATTAATTTTATTTTATTTTTAGTATTTGTTCTTATAGTGGAAACAGATATACATAATCTGTGAAAATATCAAATCTCTAGCTATTACCGTTCTCGAGTTACGGCCTGGAGACAGCAAAAAAGGCCAAAATAATCACGTTTGTTGTATGGGAGCCCCCCTTAAATATTCATTTTATTTAATTTTTAGTATTTGTTGTTATAGCGGCAACAGATATACATAATCTGTGATAATATCAAATCTCTACCTATTACCGTTCTTGAGTTACAGCCTGGAGACAGACAGACTGACAGACTGACAGACGGACAGACAACGAAGTCTTAGTAATAGGGTCCCGTTTTTACCCCAAAGGGAACCCTAAAAAACCGTGTTGGATGTGTTTTAGATTGCTTGTTTTCTATGCGAGGCTGGCCCGGCCTCTCATAGAAAACAAGCAATGGAACAGCGAAAAATGGAAGGGGCGTAGCGACAAAATGGTTTTTGTCGCGTAATTTAAAAACCATAAATACATTTCACATAAGCTATGGGCAAATCAAAGTGTATACTAGAACCAATTTATGTACAAATTTTGAAAGCTTATATCACTCTCCTCTGTTGGCAAAATAGGAATCCCTTTTTTACAGAGGTCTTTTTGATTGATTATTCTGTGTTATAAAAGTTGATCAATCGTGATATGCTATGGGTAATTCAAAGACAAAGACATGATGAATACTGACAGTGAACTTTAATTTCTTAGCTTTAGTCATTGCTGAGAAAAATGGACATCGCTACAGCCAAATTATCAAGGGTCCATCGGTCTGATCTGACGGGAGTATGATCGTGTAACTGATAGACTGAACTGATGCTATTTCGTTATTTGACAATCGGAGAAAGTTTTTGTTAATTTATTAAAATAAAATATTTAATTTTGTTCGATCGCTAAATAACGCTAAGTGAAGTGGGTTAAACAACCCACATCCATGTAATCTAGATTAAAACTGACAGTGCGAGATTAAAATCAACTTGATGACGCCCGCATCTCCAATGCGCCAAAATTCGTTTATTGCGTGGGAACCGGACATTTTCCCTGGATAAAAGTACTTCCCTGTGTCCTTTCCCGGGACTCAAAGTATCTTCATACCAAAGTCTAAACAATGAAATCGGTTACTAGTATGGATAGAGTAGATACAGCCCATTTCGTGCGTCATAATATTATTATTATCAAACATTTTTAACTATCGATTAAAACAAACCGCAAGTCAAAGTTTATTTAACAAATTAAGGTTTTATTATCGATGGCATAATTAACCATTAAGTAAGAATAATTTTATTATATCTTACAAGATAAGAATAACATTAAATAAATAAAAAGTTCTTATTTTTTTAAAATAATGATTTTTTTATACAAGTTAAGTGCGTTCAGTGCCATCTGTTACTTATATCTCGAACTAAAACGTTATCATGTAAATTGTGTCGTAGTAAGTTGCACGACTAGAGGGCGCTTATTCATTCAAGTCGGTCTTCTCAAGCTAAAAAGCTCGCCCAGTTATTGTGAGCTTTTGCAACTGTTTACAATCATTTATTGTAGATGGCGTTAGTAGGTATACATTTTGTAACTATAATAATTATTATTTTATTAAATTATTATTATTAATTATAATCTATACATATTATAATAAAACTGTAGAAATGTGAATTCTGTACAATAAAGATATTAAAAAAATAATAAGCGGGGGGTGTCACTAGATCGCTATAGAAGCCAAAAATGTGGTTAGTTTTTTGTCTGTCTGTTTGTCTGTCTGTCTGTCTGTCTGTCTGTATGTTTGTTCCACTATCACACGAAAACTACTGATCCGATTTGAAAGCGGTTTTCGCAGATATATTTGTCTTCTTCCAACTTAACATCTGGCGTATAAAAAAAATTCCCCCCACCTCTCTAAGGGGACAAAAGAGGGATCAGATTTTGTATCAAACTTTTTACTTTAACACGAAAACTACTGATCCGATTTGCATACGGTTTTCGCAGATATATTTGTCTTCTTCCAACTCAACATCTGATGTATAAACTCCCCCCCCCACCCCTCTAAGGGGACCAAAAAGGGGGTCAGATTTTGTATCAAATTTTTTCTTTAATGTACTTACTTCGTATTATTAACTGTCTTTTCCAACTTAACATCAGGTGTACACAATTCCCCCCCACCCCCCCCCCACCCCTCTTAGGGGACAAAAGAGGGGGTAAGATTTTGTATCAACTGATGAAGTAGAAATACTTTAAATGGCAAAACAACGTTGCCGGGTCAACTAGTTGTTTATAAACAGCATGCTTTTTATATAAACTTGAGTACAAAATATAATAACAGTTTTGAGCTAAAAACAATATTTAGAGGCTATAAAAATAATAATCTATTATAGTGCATCTAATACTTACCCTCATAAAGTTTACATTATGAAGAATATGACAAGTTTTGTAAATTATTTCGTAATACTTGTGTAATAAAAATGTACAATTAAAAGAAGTTTTCCCCGGAGGCGATGACGAAGTTATGCAGCGCGATCTATTATGAACACAGACCTTACAATATCATAGACATGGCGACTTCTTGGAATAGAACGCCGACTTCGCTACATTTTCTTAGGTACCGGCAACTTCTTGAAAATTGAAAGCTATAAGTACTCTGTACTGACTATAATAATAATATACATCATTCGCGGTCCGGTTTAAAAACTTTACTAACTTTCGGTAAAACAAGACGAGTTACAAAATTACGTAAAGTTGATTTCTCCTACATTACAATAATAATAATTTATAGGTACAATAATAAATTATAATAGCATAAGATTGGTGCCCTAGCTGGTTGCCCTGTGTAATGTGTTAAGGGCTCATCTACATAATATAAAGATTTTATGCCGCATCTAACGTTACCTAGGTCTAAGATATACTTTAGGTAAAACTAGGCGTACATTTTGTAGGAGACAATCGAATTTATCCGCATACGTAGCATGTACTTGTAATGTCGCGAAACTTTTAGAGTAATGTTTCAATTTGGGAGCGTATGTACAGGGCTATTTATCTCGGAGTATACTGAAAGTGATCCTTATATCATTGAAATAAAAGTCAAAATTGAATGATTTGCACTACAGTTAGTATACATACAAACATACCTAGTACTATGGCAAATCAAAATATTATTATAGTTACTACGTAACTGAGACTACGTAGATTGTAGTATAATTATGATGATGCGCAGCCCCCCAAGTAGGAGATGGGGCGAAATTTTGAAAATCGATTCACAAACGGCGGAGTAATCGTTGAACATAAAGAATTAAAAAAATGAACATAACACCTCCTCCATTTTGGAAGTCGGTAAAAAATCTAGACTGTGTTTATCTAGGATGTCGATTAATATTATGTATTTATATTTTAATACACTTAATTTGTATTAAAATATACCTACTTAATCTACATTAGCAGTTAGTTCCTTACACAATTTCAATAAACGGAAATACTACCTTTTTTTTTTTTTTTTTTTTTTTTTTTTTTTTTTTTTAAGGAGGGGAAATGCATTATGCATCCCCCGCCCCCTCGGGGGAAGAAGGGGAGCAGGGGTATGTCGGACTCCCTCCGCAAAGGTTTACCGACTAAAACCCCCCCATGCCCTCGTCAACGCTACACGCGGAGGAGCGGGATCGCTACGCATTCTACCGCGTCCTCCGCAGCGCTTGCCGCTTCCAGCACCACAATCACTGCAGCAGCCTATGTCACCGCGTGTCTGCTCCGAGAGGCTCCCCGGGCACCAGGGGAGCCTATCTCCTCGGGGCCTATATTGTGGGCGGTGATCCCCCGATCAGCCGCCCACAGGCCTAGGCTTCCACCTCCATAGCGGGGGCGATTTCACTCGCCCCAGCCTTGTCGGCTTCAGGCCGCTTACGCGGCCGAGCCTTAGGGGGAGCCTTACGCTTCTGCCTCGTGCCGGGAGGCTTGCCGGCAGCTGTGATACAGCCGTTTGTCCCCAGCACGTGGCCGCTCGCCCTGCCGAGCTCGGCGCAGAAGAAGCAGCTAGGCTCCTCCGCGCAGTCGGCGGCCTTGTGCCCCGGCTTCCCGCAACGGAAGCAATTCCCGCTACGGTCTACCGGGGACTGGCAGCTCGATGCCAGGTGGCCGGTTTCCAGACATCGGTAGCACCGCTTTGGCCTCGCGGCCAGCAGCACCACCTTTGTCAGGACCCATCCCACCTGTAGCCGCCCAGAAGCAACTAACTTCTTGGCGGCAGCATTAGGGACGTGGAGCCACACGCTCCGTGTGCCCCTTGGGCCCACCGTAATTCTGCCCGACCGGATATCGGTGGCCGGGCAGCCGCCTTCTTTTGCCGCCGCCTTAGTGACATCGGCGGCGGTTGCTGCGTCGTCCAAGCCGGAGACGAGCAGATCAACTCTTTGGACAGGGCGAGCGATCCTCACTGCGTCCCTGTCGAGGACCTCCCTCATTTTGTTCGCGAGGGCGTCCGCCTTCTGCTGGGCGTCCTCCCCGGTCACTTCTAGTATCCGGGCGCCCGTCCTCGCTAGCCGGAATCGAACCTTGTTTGTCTGGGCGATCCCTACCTCTCCAAGGTCGATTCGGCTCGTCGCCTCCTTTAGTATAGAAGCGTACGTCACGCTCTGATCCACCCCCTTCTCCAGCGTGAGAGTGATGGCGGCGGACTTGAGCGGACGCAGCTTTCTCTTCTTTTTCTTGGGAGCTGTCTTTTTGGCAGCTCCCTTCTTCTTCTTGTTTCTCCCTCGCGGTTCTACTCTGGACCACGAGGGGTCCGTCGCAGACGGGGCGGCTGTTCGTGCCCTCATCTGTTCGGCCTCGCGAGCGGCCATCGACGTTCCCTTCCTCTTCCTTCTTTTCTCTACTTCATTGGGCGGCATGCTAGCGGCGGGTACCTGCGATGGCCCCGCCGCTACCTTTGTCGCCTTCTTCCTCTTTTCGGCCGGCAGCTTTCTTTTAGCCTTCGGCTGTCCGCTCTCAGTCGTCACAACTGCACCTCCAGCCGCCATATCGGCAGCTAGCGGTGGCCTCCGCCTCGGCTCTGGTAGGAGACGATCCTCCAGGCCGGCGAGACGTGCATTCAGCATGTTGCCGAAGGTTTCGATATTGGTACGAGAAACCTCCGCCAACAGCTGTTGCAGGTCTTGTGTGACGGGCTTGATCGCCTGTTGGCGCATCTCCTCCAACTCGTGGCGTAAGACGTCCACTTGCTGTTGGAGTCGCGCGTTCTGGGCTTCCAGCCTCTTAATCTCCTCCGTTGCGGAGCGATCATTCACTTCTTCAAAGACCATTTTAATGGTCGCCACCGATTCTTTAAGGTACCTTATGTAGGTACCTTTAAGATTGGAGGACTTCGTGGCGACCATTTCAATGGTCTTCAGCGAAGTCTCCATCGTCTTCAACAGGTCAGCGCTTGTCCGCTCTATAGCCTCTTCTCGCGAAGGAGAAGAAACGGAGAGTCCAGATTGGGAGTGGGTGGAGCTGATGGTCGCTCGCGTTTTCCCCGCCTCCCGCGCTGCCTCAACGATCTCTTTCTCGGCCTGTAAACGAAGGGCCTCTTCCTTCTCCAGATCAAAGTCAGCCTGCACCTTAGCCAGACCGCCATATTGGCCGGTTTTTGGCGGGCGGCCGCGTCCTCTCTTAGATTTAGGCGCTGCCCCTTTGCTGAGAGGCGGCGCCATGTCATCATCTGAGCGCCTCTTTCGGCGCGCCCTGTCCGAGAATGCGGGCAGGCCCCCGGAGTCCAGCGACATGCCAGACATTTCACTGGAGTCCGAGAGCAAGTCCTCGCTGTCAAGTCCAGGAGTGTGTCGTCCGGGTATTCGAGTCGGGGGCGGCATGAGCACATCGCGTGTCAGCAGGACATGCGGAAAGTCTTTGTCGCCCCTCAACTTCTTGTCACTTAAAGCCGCCGCCGGCGCGGTAATGGGCGCCGGCTTCGGGTTATCGCGCTTCTTAGGGGCATCGCCTCCTAGCGCCGCCAAAATGGCCCTTTGCCTCGCCGCTTTTGCGGCCTCCGACTCACTCATCGCAGTTGTTGGTCCCTCCGTATACACGGACCTCGCACCCCCTTGCAGAGGTGCACGGGATTCTCCGGCCCCAGAGGAGCCGGGACCCGCCCGGAGATTCTTTTCACAATTGCGACCCTCCATAGCTTAAAACTCCGACACCCCGGGTCGCGGGCCCGTTCGTCACACTGCGGGCGCAGCCAAACACACACAACAAGCACGCACACAAACACACGCCATACCGGCGTTCAGCCACCCCTCCCGTGTCACCGTGAAAATGCTCACGATGGCACGGGGGAGGTGCCCAGGGACACGACGTGGACGGACCGGTATCGCCCCCAAACGGAAATACTACCTGATTTCTCTGTTAATTTAACGTTAAACGGTGGTTTAAGTAACCTCAAACAGATGTTTACTCAGATTAGCGGCGCTTGGAGCTCGACCACGGTTAAATTTTATTAGTCACTAAGCAGTCGGGCACACAAAGTTAGATCAAAGTATAATTAGCTATGGCAAACTGAAATACATAAAAAAAATATATACTTAATTATCTATAAAGCTGAGTATTTGTATTTGAAGGCGCTAATCTGACGAAATACTGAATCGCACACATCATATAGTAGACCACGCTAAGGACATAATCTGCTACTTATTGCGAAGGAATTCTCCTCCTAATATATCCTCATTCTTAAGAAATATCCTCATTAAGCAAACCCACAAATCGATACGCATTTTTGACGAACAATCTTAAAGTTTTGCACACAATTGATCATTCGCACTTTCACTGAAAAACTTATCTCACAACTCACAAGAACATTAGTAATAAAGAGCATAAACTTCACGTTAACATTTTCATGAGGACAGATAAAAAAGATAGCTCCACCAAGTTGACAGTTAACGTTTAACTTATCTAGCTCTAGTTTTGCAAAATTAAATAATATTTCCACTTCAACTTCCCTCAACTTTATCTTATGCGCCAGTACTCAGTAAGCTCATTTTGTACGTGCTAAATGACGCGACATTCTTTGCTCAAGAGTTTGGACTTAGATTTTTTGAAATACCCTTTATTTTAAACTTAATTATTATTATTATTATTATAAGCAGCCTACAGTGTCCCACTGCTGGGCAAAGCCCTCCCCTCTTTTTTTCCAAACTTCGCGATCCTGTGATGTTGCTGGCCACTCTTTATCGAACGCATCCAGTTCGTCGCGCCACCTTTTCTTGGGTCGGCCTCTGTTACGCCGACCAGTCGGTAGCCACTTCGAAACCAGACGCGCCCATCTGTCCGGGTGCATACGGGAGACGTGCCCCGCCCAGCTCCACTTCAGGCTAGCCGCCTTTCTGCCTACATCAGTGAGCATAGTTTGGTATTCCGGACGCGGTCAATCCTTTTTATACCTAAAATGCTGCGTTCCATAGCTCGTTGGCAAACTCCGAGTCGGGACTTCTGTGAAGCTGTCAAAGACCAGGACTGGGCACCGTAGGTCAGAATTGGCAAGATACACATGTCCACGAGTTTACGTTTTAGGCATATTGGTAGGTCTCCTTTCATCAGATCTTTCATTGACCAAAAGCTTCTCCACGCCTTCTCGATACGTTGGTCTATTTCTTTATCTTGTCTATTGTGAAAAGATATTAATTGGCCTAAAAATGAACGTACTCGTCGACATTTTAAACTTAATGCTGTAGGAAATTAGCTGAATAATGAAGGTTTATCCAAATTTTAGGGGGAAAATGAGTAATTTTGTTAGGCACTTCATCCACTTACGTCATCTTAATATATCGAACTACGGGAGCGCCCAGAAAACTAAAAAAAAAATCATAGGCCAACGTGCAGCGCGCGACGTTCCTATATTAAAGTATTTACAAAATATAGAAAAAAATATGACGAAAAAGGTTTATAGCAATTGACTTAACAATCATCCGTAAAGGTGCTACCTCACCGGGAGCATTCGCGTATAATGTAACATTAGATAATATTATTATAGATTCGACTTTGAGCATTACATTTGACTTCACTCTCACGTAGCATTGATGTTACAAGTTGTATCAATATATTACACATTGTATAATTACAAGGTGCGCATTGTAATGTTCGGTTCTTCTCCCACACTGATGTAATGCTCGACTCTGTAACGCATTACAAGCGAATGCTCCCGGCGTGCGTAGATATATATTTTTATTATCTGAATTATGACGAAGGTAAGCAGGAATTCTTTGTGAAACAAGCTACAAATTGGCAAAAGAGCCGAGGGAACGTCGCATAAATCGAATTCACCTTGACAATAATTTACTGTAGCCTACAGAGACCGACTGCAAATTTTTACAGAGCCATGTTGAAAGATAATTGTTTCGCGAAAACGGAAAATAAATGGCAAAAGTTGGGAAAAAGAATATTAAAAATTGCTTTTTATGCATGACAACGGAAATTTTAAACGTAAATCTTTGACTAGTACAGATTACAAGTCACAGATTTACGATCTATAACTAGATTTTAACTACTTATGGATAGAATAAAAATCTTTCTAAGTGGATGCCTTCATCATGACTTTATACGTGTGCGAAATCGTTGATAACTTTGTTTATAAAATATATTCTCCATTCTAAATCTAGGTAACAAGACGTGTATCAACTCGAGCTGTTTCTGGGAATCCTACAGACGAATGTCAACATGTCTCTCTCATTTCACAAGCGGACATCGCCAGCAGGCAGCAGATAGCATCTCCTGGCCACGCGGAAACCACAACAATACCACCGTTTTCAATAGCGCACTTAAGCAACTCATAAATAACCAAGTCTTTTGAAGCAGCTGCTTTGTAAAGAGTACCTCTCTTTTAATAAATCTTGCAGTGTAATATGCGAGCTTTGTCTCAGGTTCGACAATACGGACAAAAACGCACGCCGTAGCCGTCTTCTGTCTACTCGATATTAAACACGTAGCAGTTTTTGTGAAGAATATGAGATGGGGATGTGACTTATAAGATAAATGAAAGTTGTACCGCTAATGAGTTTTCTCGGTGATTCTCACTGTTATTATAAGTGTGAAAGTGTGTCTGTCTATCTCTATTATTAATAATAATAATAGTAAAATAGTAAAAATATTCATTACCTCGTCATGCCTAAACGACTGAACCGATCTAGTTGAAATTTGGTATGGAGTTAATGAAGATACTCAAAGAGATATAAAAATAGTTTTTTGCAAAAAATCTACGGTTTCGGCGCAACGGAATTGTGGACGTTACTTATATAATAAAGAAACAAATATTCACTTTAGATTCCACACGCTCCAAATAAATATTATATCCTTGTAGGATTTTATGTTTATTCTTCAGGTAGATGAAAGTTTCCTGACGATGGAAAAGTCTTAATAATCTTCATAGATGTGACAAAAATTATTTCAGAAATAGTGGCAATACCAAAGTGAAACTCATAAATCGACTGGCATGACACAACACTAGCTGTCCTGAGAACTAAAGGGCTTAGGGGATGTAAAGTTTGCTTTATTTTGAACGTATCCTCAACAAGTCTACAGCTTACGCAAAACTGTTTTGAAACCAAACCTTAACATCGATTGAGAAGAAAAAAAGAGCCTGGGATTCTGAAGATGAAGTAATATTTACGTTATAAGGACCATAGGAACGTATAGGCAGGTGCATTTCAAATGAATAATTAATTAATTTAGAAATGACATTAATATAGTCTCTACAACATGTATCTCTATGCAGCTCTACAGTGATAGTAATTTATTAGTATTTTTTTATGGTGTGAATATCCAGAATGATGTTCGTAAATTTTCAAGCAATGTCGATTACATTCAAACAGTTTCTTTTCAAAAGTTGGTTAAGAAGATACGAATAAAGTACGCAATACAAAATGAGTTTCGGATTTACTAGCAATTCTTTAGTAACATTAACCGTTATCCCTTAACTTTGCCAATAGCACTTACAAACAACTTTTATACAGCCTGTTTATACGCTCAATCGTTTCATATTATATAACGTGCGTCTCACACTTTTAGTGCTAATGGAAATATTTTATGGGCCTAGTGTAGGGGGAAGTTATTAGTTATTAGATGATGTAACTTTGTTGTGCCAAAATTCGTTTATCGCGCGTGTATAGTACATTTTTCCGGGATAAAAAGTATCATATTATGTCCTTTCTCGGGACTCAAAGTATCTCCATATTAAATTTCAGCAAAATCGATTAGTGGTTTGGGCGTGAAGGTAGGTTTGTCTTATGTAAAATGTTTTTTATTTTGTATTTCTGGTGTACAATAAAGTGTTTTTGTATTGTATTGTATTGTATCTGACGGACGACAGTCGCAATTTCGCATTAATAATATTAAGTATGGATACCGTATTAAAACTAAAGTAGTTAGAGGAAGGTCATAATAAATAATTATCCATTTAAATATTAGAACTTCTGATTGTTTATGGTTCTATTTCGGTATTTTTTACAATTCATTTAAAAAAGTATGTACTCGTAGTAACATTACTACTAGCATAAGTCGCGTTAAGTCCCGATTAATAAGTTTTAATTCAATTAAACTTTTTTGGATTTTAATTCGAAATAATCTACGAAATAATCCTACTTTCTTTATGCGCCGAACCATTTCGTCCCCACAGGACAGGCGTCGCCTAGTGTGGGGATCTGTTATCGCATTAAACAATTTTTGGTCAATAAATATTTGTATATTTATCTGTATAGACTATAGAAGAACGAATGAACAAATGAATGCTATTTAGTGTGCACACAAGAAAAAGATATAGAAAGAACGCAGGATTAATGTAGATTGTAGATGTAAATACATAGATGTCACTATGGCTAAGCTAAAGAAGCAATCGCTATATTTATGAAGGTTAATATTGTTTTGGAATGTAATTTGTGCGTGTGACGTCATAGTCGAACCTGCGTCCGTTTTTACGGCACTCAACCTGCTCTGAATTATTTATGTGTCGACATATAAATGTACATTAGGAATGGTACAAGTAGTGGCCTAAAGTGTCCTCACTTTATGTGCCCCATTAGGATAGTCGAGTTTTAATTTTGCGACAACAATGTTAATGATTCAAGATTGTAAAAAAGGTAATATTATCAAAAAACAATAAGATAGACGAGAAAAATATTTTTTGTAGATAATAAAGGCTTAAAGTCATGTCATTACTTCACTTTTTTATTTATTTGTGATCGTTTAGGTATATCGTGAATAAATGATATCAGCTAATGGTAAGTACCAAAATACCTCGTATACTTTAACTATAACAAAATGTCAAATGAACTGTCAAATCTCAATAATGGACGCCATATTTGACGATAACCTTAACCTTAACTGTAACAACGCCTCTGGTGCAACCCACCCTTAATGTTCATGCTAACCTATCCTTACGTATGAATCTACACGTGCCGCTAAAAATACAATTGATTCTAACCACCCTCTATGTTTTTGATATTTTCATGTGTTATTTGTTTTCCATTTTGTTTTTGCATTGTTTTCGAATGGACACCGGAAAGTTTTACACAACAATACATTTTAATTTCATGGAATATAAATGTAATTTATGGTTTTGTATTGCATTTTAAATTGTTTGTATCTTTGTTACCACTCATAGAGCTGGTATAGAAAAATCAGATAATTTCATGCAAATTTTTATTACATATTCATTGCCTGAAAATAAAAAAGTTTGGCAGGAAATGTCTACGACTACGGTAAGCAAACTGTGCACTGAGTACATATTTCCGTAGTTATCTCTTTGCGCTGAACAGATTTGTTTAAGTCCCGAAGAAGTGAAATGAGTCGAAATTCGAAAAGGCTATAAAATTATTTGACTCGGAAGGATGTACACGCGCTAGACACATTTTGGTAATTGATATGGGTATGAATATAATATTTAGTAGGTACTTTGTGTTTATTAGCGTAACAATTTTATTTACGTACTGTGGGTATACTTAAGTGTATAATATGTCTCTAAACTATAAAGTTCTCAGATATATTATGTACAGGCTATGTAGTCCAATTTCACTTTCGATATAAGTCTTGTTCAAAATAAGAAAATATTCATGGCGAAAGTTTTATGTATGAAATATTAAAATCATAGCGGGCGTGTAAAGTTTTTATGAGTTTTAGGCGCGGATATTCAGCAGGCTGTTATCAACTTGAACTTGGATAATAACTAGGTAACAATAATCAGGGTGAGCGAAGCGAACCTTACTATGTATATTCTACAACCTTTTTAGTACACTTTACGGAAATAAATAATATCACATTATCGGTAAGTCAAAGTTACTATTAAAATATAAAAAATTGCCTTAAAGATTATAACTACGCAGAAAAACAACGCGAGCCCTCACAAACCTCGGCTTTTAGATCGGTTTAAACATAACCCTTGAGTGTTAGTAAGTGCAGTCGAGTAAAGCTGCGCGTCCCAGAGACCGCTGCCCGCGTCTCCCAGAGCCAGACAGACGCGGGCAGCGGTGGCGGTCGCGGCGGCGGTCAGCTGTTGTTTGTACTGCCACCGCCACCGCGACGTGTGTCTGTGTCGTTCCTAGAACTCTCAAGTCATCCAACTGACCGCCACCGCCACCGGGGAAAATACCCGGGTAGCAACGCAGGGCACAGCCAGTTGTTAATATTTTGAGCTAGTTAGTAGCTGGTTGTTAATATTAAGTATAATATCAACTTTTTGCTTCTGTTCAAATGACGAAATGCCGTTCATAAAAATGAAATCAACTCGATACCGAAGTAGTGATTGTGCTAAGTACAATGGCCTCCTTTTATTTGAATGCAAATCGAGTTTGGAACTTCGTTTGGCGGAATTTTGTTTTTATCCGCAGATCTCGTTGGCCTTTTAAAAGATTTCTGCTAAGCTCTCGAGAGTCGAGTGACTTGTAACATTCTGCACTAGACGTAAATGTCAGGGATGTTGCATTTCGATTCGACGATATTGACGATCCGATTGGCAGTTATCTAATGAATGCGCCAGAGATTTCGGAAAATTGGGATGATGACAAGGTCAAAGATTTTTGAATAAGATAAGTGTTTCCAAAATTTCAGCTTGATAATTTTGTATTGTTTTTAGTATGGCTAGCTTTTAAAGTAGATAGATAAGTCAATTTTTTAAATAAATTAACTTAATATTTATTTACCACAACCTTTGTTAGCGAACCATTTTCCAAAAACACAATTTTAATATAGCTATCGTTCAAAGTTCTCTCGCGATGCATACTAACTTACTCAGCTGACGTGACGTCATAGATTGCTGATATTTTATAAAGAGCGTTAGGAAAGTCTGTTACTGGATTTTTGAATTGTCATTTCTTGGTGAATTTTTAAGCTATCAGAGTCATTGATGTTCGATCAATCTGACTTGACATGTTAATTTTCAACGGTATTGCAAATTGCAACTGGCCGAGACCTATTTTCTAAATTTTAAAAAATATATTAAATTTCTTTCTATGAATATAATTCATATTGTATGGATACTATGATGTAATTTTGGTAGCGGTTATATTATAAATGCGAAAGTTAAGTTAGACGCTGATCCGATTCTGATGGAATTTGGTATGGAGATACTATAAGTCGCGACTTTTGGCGCAACGGAGTTTCGGGCGATATGTAGATAAGAATAACTTATTAAGATGTGACGTCTCTACATAATATGGTACGTCGATGCGTTTCACATTAAAAGCCCTGATGGATCATAAGAGACTTTATTATTAAGCCTGGCCGCACATTGTACGACAGTTCTGATCAGAAACAGTTGAACGTCCGCGCTGTCTCTTACATTTTGTACTGAGCCGAGTGAGCTAGAACTCGCCGGAAGGATATTTCGGATAATGTGCGAGGTGGCGGCCCGGCGGAATTCAACTGTTTCTGATCAGAATTCGGACAATGTGCGGCCGGGGTAAAGGAGACTAGTGTAATTCAGGGTTTAGGCCTGAATATTAATAGCTAGTCTAGACAGGTTAGTTTTTGTGTCTTCATGCCTCATGGTCAATTTTGTACTTTTTTTTGCTAAGACCTCGTATGACTTTCCTATGCCTATGTGTAGGTCCTTCGAGCCGGATTTGAACCAGCGACCTATGGATTAAAGTTTCTGTTCATAAAATTATGCATATGGTTATTCGGATGCTTTTCAACCCATGGTTTTTGGAACAGGATTTTAGTAAACCAAGCTCATCTGCTGTTCACCAAAACAAATTTAGTTAGGGACTAGGGTCAATTCAGACCGCAACGCGACGCGTAGATGCATTTCTAAAGTTGACAGATTTCAATTGACAACATTTCAAAATTTTAACATGGCTTTTTTATTATTTTATAAGAAAGTAGACTTAAAATAAGGCGACTCGTGTTTCTTGCTTTTTCAAAATTATGTTTTTAAGATACCTAAAAAATAGATTTTAATCCTTCGTATTCTAAAGAGACGTAAGCGCCAAGTGACGTCATACTTACGCCTGAACGGTTAATTCCATTACAGTTTACAAAAGAAAAAATATGTCAGTGTAAGTTTGTTACGTTTATTAGGACGTCTGTCAATGTCATCGTGGTACTTTCGTACATTGAGGTAATAATACTTAGGAGTCCGCCTTATATTTTGACAGCTGATAATGTTACTCTTTCTAACTAACGATGTAGTAATTTGGGTGAAAAAGAAAGCTCATATCGGTGTGTAAACGTCAAAAGCCTGTAATGTTATGTCCCACTTAGTAGAACATAACAAAGGAGTAGGTCTGCATATTTCATGTTTAAAAAGTGGTAATAAAAGTGTTTAGTGAACGTTCAATGCAATTTAATATTGCGTTTTGTGGTTCCGCTATATAATAAACCATAAAAACGGCCAAGGAATGCCTCAAACACGTGGATTTAACATAACATACGTAAGTTTTCAACAACGTTGTTTGGGCTTATCAATCGGTATTTTTGTAAGCTAAAAAAGAAAATTGATAAGTATAATAATCCATTAATCATGCTATATAAGGCATTAGTGATAAAAATGTCACATCAAGTAATAATTTGGCTATAAATATTGCATAGTTTTTTACGTGTATTTTAGGGATGCGCCTTACTTGAACTATAGTTTATCGATAAAAATAATGTCATGGACTAAATGATTTTTTTTTCAGGTTGAAAATGCTTCAAAATAGACGACAAACAGATATATATTTTAGACGCAAGTTTCATGCAAGTTTTTAATCCTTACTCCCTTATGAAGGCATCACAATATTGGAATTTGGAATTATCATTTCAAACGTAAGTTTGAAACAATGATTTTATTGAAATAAAGAAAGTTCTAACGGAGAGTAAAATAATTGCATGATCAACAGCTCTCACACCTCCCCCCTGTAAGTACTCAATTCGTTACTTAAAGATACTTCTTGAAATTTTATCCTGGCATTAGGTACTCTTTTTTAATAAGTAAAATGTAAAATTTTAATAAGGCTAAAGTCATAATCATTTAATAAAATAAATTTAATACCTCAATCGTCGAATTCCAGACACAATATATATTTAGTTGTTAATTGTTATGCGGCACCTGGGTTCCGCTTGGGGCTGGATGGGTTAAGCATGGAAAACTTACATAAAGCATATTGCCCCGTATACAATATTATGAATTATGTGTATATTTTATAGTATGTAGTAGTATAGTACATTTATTGACAATTTATTGACACTAAACCATATTTTTTTCAGGTTATTGGAATGCTCTTAAAGAAGAGTTCAATATTATGGTGGTGACGGAGAGACCTATAATGAAGATAATAATTATTTTCAATTATTAATTTGATAATAAGATTGAAAGTGAAGAATAATATTTGGTTTAGTGCTCTATGATTTTGATTGCACACACCGTGATATTGCACAATAAAATTGATCGTCTAGACTCTAGAGTCCCACTTAGGTTATTAATTATTATTATTATAATATCATTGTTCAGGGGGCGTCGAAGTATCTATTTTAAGTCTTTTTCTGTATAAATATTATTACATAATTATATTTTAATAGGTAAAGAAATGCACCTAAGCGTTTTTGGAATTACTTAAAATAAGTAGGACTGAGATTCATTCTTATATTTCTTTGATAATAATAATTGTTATTCTACAAAATAGTTGCTTAATAGTAAATAGTAATTAAGTTTAATAAAGTATAATATATTTTGTTCTTCTGTTGTGTTTTATAAAAACTGTTGATTTTATTGATATTAGCTATTACACTCCGGACAAGCTTTCGTGGCTTATGGAGTATAGGTACATATTATGTATATTTTTAACTATTTGTGTAATTATATACTTAAATATTTTGTTTATACAGGGTGCAATTAAACCATCCTGCCAAATTTTTTCCAGGGCTTAGGTATCATTAGGAGAAGTCATTTAGCAAAAAAAATTGGGTGTTATTTTTTTAATGACATATTTTATCCCATTTAAAATCGATGCAGAACGGTTACTCGTGGCGGTGGGAATGAGCGGGGGTGACGTGGGGGGAGGCGCGCGCGCACTCACCCGCCGGCGACGCGTAGTGTCCATTTTAATTGTGTTTTTTAGGATAACTTTCGGAAGCTATTTCTCAACATTTTAGTACTGAGTGACTATATTAAAAGAAAAATACGTGTATTTTTATTTTGAACAAGGATCAATATATCAAAATTTGGCAGGAAGGTTTAATTGCACCCTGTATTTAAGTATTTTCATACACTTAATAAATAGATAAAAAATACCTTTTCACCAAATTGAAAGCGACTTCTAATTTAATGAGCATAATATATCCTAAATTGAAAATGCAGGTCGAATTGATAACCTCCTTTTTTGATGTCGTTTAATAAAAATCTATAACATAAAATTATGGTCGACTTGGTCGATAGCTGTAGTCAAATTTTATATTTTTATCGATATACGCCATCCCTACACGCACACTACAGCAATTGCACACAAGCATAAAATGGCCACGCGCTGGCGAGCTAAGAATCCATCTATGTATACTTAATCTGTGCTTTCGTATGTAGAAATGTCATTGTTGACAGTGACTGTTTTTTTTATGCTTCATGATGTTTTTTTAAAACGCTTTTACACCAGGCAAAGAAAAAATGTCTGATATGCCGTAAGTATGACGTCACGGCGTATTTTTCAGTTTTTCTTTATTTTCTCAGTAAATAAGCAATATACGGTAATTTTTTTTTGAATATTTTTTTGATATCAGGAAAAGAAACTAAAGAAACGGTATTTTTTATTTTAAGGCTTAAAATTTTTGAAATGTTGTCAATTGTGCGAGACGGCTTGCAAATCTGTCAAATCCATACAAATTTAGAAATCGCGTCACATTGCGCTCTGAATTCTGAATTTACCTTTAGGGTCAATTAAGACCCATAAAGTTAATATACCTAGCGGAATAGAGAAACAAAGGCCCGAGCAAGCGAGATGTCACTATCAGTAACACTGCGTGGTAAAAAGAGACCTGTGATACATGACAGCAGCACTCTTTTTTTGACGTTCGGTCAGTCCGGATCAGCCCGTTGACAATTTAATCTCATAGAATTCATGTTCAATCATGCTTGTGTAAGTGTATACGTACACTTATTTTTCACACAAATGAAAACCAATTTCGGTTTCGTTTGACAGCTCGAGTTTGTTGCTCTATTCCGCTAGGTGTATTAGGTATATACTTTATGTTAATATGCCTAGCGGAATTTACCTACAAAAAACGGTTTCGTGTTTAGTATATTAATACATTCCAACATTGAGGAAACAAGTAACAAGACTAATATGTAAGTGATAATTCTTTAGTGTGTGTAAGGGACACACCCTAAAGAATTATCACTTACATATTTAAAGCTCACTGTGAAATAGTAGTGCTGAAAGAGTAACTTTTGTATGGAAAAATTAATGACGCTGCACATTAGGGCTCTTGCAAATCACAAAAAAACCCTTTCATCACTGCTACTTTCACAGCGAACTCTGTATACACATCCTAGAGTATTATCACTTTGTTTTGTGTGTACCAAACAAAGTGTATAAAACATACATTTAGTTAGAAGTGATATAATTATCACAAAATAATATGTTGTATTTCCAAACACCCTGAAGCGCCCTGACCGTAATCCACGTCCTAATTACTCATTAGTTGGCAGTTATCATTAGCCATCGATTTTGTAATCAGCGTTATACATAATAATATAAATGTCTGTCTATCTTTTATCTATATACAAAGGGAAAGCTAAGTGATAAATAAAGCAAGCGAACGCGACCGAAATTCAAACAAGATGACACTTTGTGAACTAGTCTATAACATTTTGTTTTATTTCTACCGACATTTGCCTAGCGACCGAATCAGCCACTGCTTTGCAGTGGGGTATCCCCATGGTATACCAAAAGACGTCTACTGTGCCAAAATTGAAACCTGTAGCCTTGTTCATACAGTGGCATTTTTAAAAAAATCTTTTTGGCCGCGGTCGCGTACTACGACCATCTGTGGGGCTAAAATGGTCACATTTAGCAATTCCTCTCAATCAGCAAATGAATTGTCAAAACTGTCAAACTGACGAATGTCAAATCAGTACAAAAATATAGAAATGAATTGCAAGCAGAGTTGCATTTTGCGATTTAAAAAAATGAATCATATTATGATTCATCTCATAATTCCACAAAGCGACCACAATATTTTTAGCCCCGCTGAATTCTACCTGTACGGTGATCGGTGAATACACATGCGCAAGGCATTGCATTTCAACCATCTTTGACAGTCGGGTTGTTTATAACAGGGTTTTTTCTCAAGTCAAAGTGCCACAACTCTCATTGAAAAGTACCAAATTAAAATCGTCAATGAAAGCTTGTTTATTTTGACAGGAATTTCCAGTCAACAAGTACGATACTTGAGTTACCACTTACCACCGTGTTTATTTGTAAACTTGGCGACTGGTTTTCCTCAACTCGAGGAGCATTCATTAAGGCGTTACAAAATTACAGAATTTCTTTAAGTACCCTCGTTTGTGTAATGAAAATATATACCAACGAGAGATTATAAAAATTATCCCACTTTAAGATAAAAATGGCATTAAGCTAAGCTTCGAGAGGGATT
Organism: Plebejus argus; assembly: GCA_905404155.3. NCBI lineage: Eukaryota > Metazoa > Arthropoda > Insecta > Lepidoptera > Lycaenidae > Plebejus > Plebejus argus. Next base: position 4,170,604 of record FR989929.1, on the reverse strand, counting down.
CATTTAATTGATGCTTTTATAGCAAGCAACAATAATTTGCAACTGGAAATGTGTTGCCACAGAAAATAACGCATTTACAAAAGTATCAATATGCTTAGCTCATCGAAAATGCGATGCGTCGCAGGTTTCTTAAGTTTTAACCTTTGAACGTAGAAAAAAAGGCGGACGGAGTCTTACTATATACAAAACTGTGTCTTCAGAGTCGGCCAGGCTGACTGCATGTAGGTACACGGTCCACACGCACACATTCTTCCGCTAGTCCATACCATTTGACAGGCGTAAGAATGTGTGCATGGCCGACTCTGAAGACACAGTTTTGTATATAGTAAGACTCAGTCCGCCTTTTTTTCTACGTTTATGCTTAGGGGCTAGAGCGGCCACTTAGTCCGACCAAACAACGTAGTACCGCTACATGCTTATTAATCACTTTCACTGGAAGTACAACAAAATTAACAACTTTTACAACTACCTAGCTAGACATAATTTTAGTATATTGACTATACGAGCACTAACTACTCAACTAATTAAGCACAGTCTACTCGGTCGAAAATTGTTAGTTACTAGTTCGTTGATTGATTTGGGTACATTTGTAAAAGGGTATGCCGGCTTCTAATGAATATTAAATTAGGTATATTGTGCTCCAACCTTTGTATTGTTTACAACTTGTGGCATGATATGTAAACTTTATTTAGGAGTTAACTGTATGGATATTTTTAACAGTAATTTATTTAAAATAAAAATTGATCAAATGCTAGTCTAGCTATCGTGGTCCTTATAGTAGCTACAGTCTGGTGATATACAGACGGACAGATGGGCGGACAGCAAAATCGTAGCGTCCCGTTTTTACCCTTTGGGTACGGAACCCCAAGAAATACCTTTTATTAAGTCAGTCAGTTCAAAGTCTTCTAGACTTTAAATTCTACAAATGGTTGCGATTACGATTGACCATACTCCCATAACCCCATAATAAATCGTTACTTCCATAAGAAACCAGTTCATTGGCGACGGGTTGAAACGATTAATCTAAATATATAAAACTCAAAGGTGACTGACTGACATGGTGATCTATCAACGCACAGCCCAAACCACTTGACAGATCGGGCTAAAATTTGGCATGCAGGTAGATGTTATGACGTAGGCTTCCGCTAAGAAAGGATTTTGATCAATACTACCACCAAGGGGTTAAAATTGGGGATGAAAGTTTGTATATAATAATAATTCTTAAGGCGAGCGAAGCCCGCGAAGTTATTGCCCGCGCAATAGCATGTTATTAATAAGTTCGTGCAGATTATTTATCACGCCGCGGAGACTGTGCATATTTCCACGATTTAACTATCCTCCTCCTTTTCCGGCATTCAAAGTATTTCCAATTTTCATATCCATTATTATCGCTTTAGCGTTGTATAAAATAGTGTGAACGAATTCCATTTCTTTGGTGAAATCGCCCCTGAAATGTATAAAATATCTGCGCTGACCACTATGACGTGGGAGAGCCATGCTTCGGCACGAATGGGCCGGCTCGACCGGAGAAATACCACGTCCTCACAGAAAACCGGCGTGAAACAGCGCTTGCGCTGTGTTTCGCCGAGTGAGTGAGTTCACCGGAGGCCCAATCCCCTACCCTATTCCCTTCCCTTACCTCCCCTATTCCCTTCCCTTCCCATCCGTACCCTCCCCTATTAGCCTACTCCCTCTTAAAAGGCCGGCAACGCACCTGCAGCTCTTCTGATGCTGCGAGTGTCCATGGGCGACGGAAGTTGCTTTCCATCAGGTAACCCGTTTGCTCGTTTTCCCCCTTATTTCATTACTTATTTCATTAAAAAAAAAACTGCGTTATTCAAAAACTCTTCCTCAAATTTCATACATCTCGGGCCATCAGCGCTGACGGTTACAGTCAACGTTTGACCAAAATCAGCTTTAATGTATTAAAATTGTAATTTTATGTCATACAAAGTTTGGTGATTAAAACGAAGTATAAAGCAGCTATTTCCGTGTACGATATTAGCTGCACTTATTATCGTAAAGACAAGATGACTAATAAATATTATGTATGGAAGAGCGTTTTACGTGAACGCTCTATGTGGTGGACTGAGGTGGAACATGTTGCGAAATAAACATGAGCTTAGTAGGAAAGGAAATATACTGACAGATTTTATCTAACACTAGGTTGTCGAATCGATGAAGGCCGTAGATATTTGTTGCTAAAATGCTACGCAAAGGCTGGACCGATTTTGTTTAAATTTTATGTACCTACTGTATAGCGAGTAGGTCTGAAAATCGGCCAACATTTTTTGTCTGTTTGTCAAATAACTTTTTAATTACTGTTACTAATCAATGATTTTTCAAAATTATACCCCTATGAGGGTGAAATCCTCGCTTTCTTTTTAAAATTCCTTATTCACTCGGGCGGAGCTACGGGATAAGGCCAGTAAACTAAAATATAAACACTTTTTACTCCAATCGTTGCTTTTGCTTTGTAATATAAAACGGAAAATCTGATAATATCACTTTACACTTTATCCAATAAGTGAAGTCGATTCTCCTATTTGTTAAACGATTGTGTTAAATACATTATTGTGATGTCACAAGCAGATTAAAGGTTAATGCTTAGTTTAAAAATAGATCGTTGTATAAAATTAAAAAATCTACTGGGTATTTAGACATTGTAATCTGTAATTTAAAAATAAAACCAAAGTAAGAACCAAACATGAAAAGATAATACAAGATTTTGCTATAATGCACCGCTTCTGATATTTTTAATTTTTTCTATCATCAATTCAATGTTTAAGTAATCTAAAATGGACTAAGTCTTTGCCGACTTATATACGAGCGGTCTCTCTACGACTCTCGGCTTTAGTACTACGGCCTCATTTAAGACGCTATATTGATAATAACGTCCTTTTAGAAGTAATACTATAGGACCTTCAGAAATGTTACAAATCTGGTAATGAGATATACATATCTTCATAGCCTTATCTAGGTTTGAGAAGAACCAGAAACACGATTAATGTATTTTACCTCGATACATTTCTCGATCGAAATGACCTCTTAAAAATACGAAATTTGAAGATTATTTTTAAACGAGAATAGATGTATTGTAGAAAATTAGTCTAATTAATAGACCCCTTTGCAATCCAAAATCGTAGAGGCATTTTGCTTAAATGCTCCTAGTTATTGTTTAAATAAACAAAATTACGTTTTTTCGCATGTTTTCCGAGCGAGCCGATAGCTTCTGGCCGCAGCGTATTCACGACTTTATAGTCATACAAATTAAGTATAAAATTGCCCTTGCGGTAAAATTACTATCAATATAGCGCCTTAACGCATTTTTTCTAACAGTCATAGACCGTATAGGCTTGGAACACAGTGAAGCAGTTTATTTTTCCAGCGCGGAAGTTGAATCTGTGGCTTTCGAGATTTTAATTAAATTGATTTTGAACAACTTCGGTGGATGGCATAAGGCTACTCAGGTATAATCGTTAGGATCACAACGAAACGGGGCGCGATGCGACGATACATAAAAATCATAAAAAGCTCTGAACATTTTACACTCAACGTTACGTCTCGTTTTAGTGCGAACTGACCCTACGGCAAAGTGACTCCGGAACCGGCAACTTTGAATACCAAATATTTCCCATACATTTATCAGAATACAGTTGGGAAGTTTGTCCGGGGAACTACAGCGCCTCATTAAAAACTTCGCCCGCGCTCCGAACTTTCTGGGATTCGGAATGTTAAATCATGACATGTGCTATCGATCGTTGTTTCGATTTTGATGATGACAATATGTTCACCTTTATGGAAACAATGCTCATAGCATAGATCCTGAGAATTAGAACTATTAATGCAGATCTTTACGAATATTATAAATCTGAAAGTAAGTGCACACTGAACAGTTCTAAGCGTATAAACGCGTTTATAATACAGAATTGCATTTTACCAACATAAACTAAACGCGTTCACAGCAAATCCGAGTTTTATCTTCTGAACGCCCAATGTTCGAGGTTTACTTCATAAAACTCGTTCAAGTCCTGTCAGTAGTAGTGTCGTGGCGGATCGAAAAACATAGACAAAAAATATCAATATCGCAGACGACAGATGTGTTTGGTTAGTTTATGTATCGTTTCTTGCTATTTTGTTAATAAATAACGCGATAAGGCTCCAAAATGATGAAAACATGTAAACAAATCGTGTGACGTCACGTAAACTTAGATTTATTAATCGCGATCAAAAGAAGATTGTAAAATCCGTTTAAAACAAAATGATAATTTCGTCGTCGTATGAACGCGTTCAACGAGAACTAAGTTTTATAAAACGAAGTGTGTTGTGTGTTTGGTGAAATCCAACCTTGTCGGCGCCAACGCGACGGTGCGATGAGCACCTGAAGTTCGTTATTTCTTTACGTTTGAATCACTGACCCAATTTTGATGTTTGGTAAAAAGATAGGTACTTTGAGTCGTGGGAAAGCACAATTGATCGCATATCCTAGAAAAGTGTGCCGTTCTCGCACGATAAATGATTTTTGGCACAACAAAGTTGCGGGCGACTGCGCTAAGTACTTAAATTTTATTTTTTATTTTTGTATTTATTTATTTACATAGGCCCATACAATATATACCTTAATGGCTAACATACATATAAATTATAATATACACTTAATAACTACACCTTATCACGAGTTAACGGTGACGTGACGCGCGCTTCATTCCGGAGTCTCCCCTGGAACCTTCGGTAGACCACATCAGTCGGCCAGAATTCCTCCGCCTCAAAGGTCGACAGAAGATGCGTCGGTACTCTCACCACAGAGGAACTGAAGTTGACCTTGTGGCGAGACTGCAGACGTTCGACCCTCAAGTGGAGGGATGTCTTCTTACTGATGTAGTGCACGACGTCCTCGACCTCCATGGACCATTAAAATCTCTGGTATTTGAATATAGTATAAGTTCACCAGCTCACACATAATAAAGTGTACTAACTTTCCCCGCAAGGCTTTCCAAATTCCGAATATTTGTTAACAACTTTAACAACTTATAATTGATGTTTTGATGCATGCCCCGGGTTGAGTAGGGGCATTCATAACAACTAACAAGTTTCTGTATAACAACTATAGGGAGTATAAGATTATTATTAACAAATTATAATAAACGAATATATTTTTTAATTTTGTTATTTGTTTACAAAGTATTTTAGTTCTAATCGAAGTCAGATCAAAATCGACTCAGTAGTTTCAAAGACTTCCTTTGATGCAAATATACAAATTCTTCCTCTATGATTAGTACAGAAAATCAGGGTTTTTAATTAATGAGGAGGAGGTTTTTGTTATTTTTTAAACTGTATCGTCGTCGTTATTAACTTATTACCATTATAGTGAAACAAAGATTGTTTTACTCAAGATATTTATTACTTAGCACCTTTTGTAATAAGCTTATTTATAATGTGCCCTGACACAAGTGTGAGAGAAAAAAAATTCGGCCAAGTACGAGTCGGACTCACAAACGAAGGGTTCCGTACTGCTATAGAGCGAAGGTAAGCAAAAAAAAATTTTTGTATGGAAGCCGCCGTTAAATATTTATTTTAATTTTATTATTAATTATAAAAGTACAAATAAAATTAAGGACTTTGTGAATATTTTAAGTGCCTACCTAGCTTTTACCATTATCGATTACGAGCAAAAACGGCCAAAAAGGCCACGTTTGTTGGCTTATTTTGTTGCCGCTATAACTTGATTGATGTGTTTGATTTGATGTTTTTGATTTGATGTGTAAATACACAGATTGTGTATTTACACAATATGTGTAAATTTCAGAAGTCCTAGGCTATGTTATCGGTTTACATTATTTCAATATCATTTAGATACAGCCTGGAGACAGACAGACGAACGGACGGACGGATGGACAGACCGTTTTTAGCTTTTCGGTACGGAAACTTAAAAAATTGAGAGCCAATTTGTCGATAAAATTAGTCATACATCAAAATATTAAAGGCTCGGACATTGCAACAATAACATTGCTCTCACTCTACTAGAGGAAATAAATAGGATTCAAAATTCAGGATTAACTAGAACAAAATATGGATGAATTCTGATAGTGACGTCACAAATGTAGCTCTCATTAGCAGTGATGACGTCACACGTGTTGAGCACTAATTAATATGTATAGCCCTCTGTGGTCAGCGCCAACATGTGGCTAATTGAGCTCCCAGATATAGGACATAAGGGCTTAACAAGTTAACAATTAGTTATTAGGCTAAGAGGCCAGTGGGGCTAAAATGGTCACATTTAGCAATTCCTCTCAATCAATTCACAAAATGAATTGTCAAAACTGTCAAATTAGCACAAATTTAGACATCTGAATCTGAATTGCAAACAGAGTGTCAATTTTGCGATTTTTTTAAATGAATCATATTATGATTCATAATATTATGATTGTCCAAAGCGACCATTTTAACCCCGCCGCTGGTAATTAAAAGTTTTACATTGTGGGAATATGTGTAGCGGCCGTAAAGGTAGGACTAGCAAGTTGGCATGCTAGGTCAGGCCGAAGTTCTAAGAAAACTTTGACAGCTCGATGCAGGACTATGGCAATAGTTAGTAGCTACACCACAACGTTATATACTACGTCGAAAAAACGCAGGCGCCTCTTTCCAAGGAAAGTCTGTAGTACGTCATGTACCATCGAGGAAATTGATTCCTAGGCAGTTTGGTCGCAGATTTGGTCGGTACATGTCAATTCAATGTTCATTGTGATATTCTGTCGGCTGGGTTTGACATAACGCGACTAAATTACTTATGTCCGCCATCTGAATAGGAATCAACTTCTCTGATTTAACAAGCAGGTGTCAAGTTTATTTCTGCATTTTAAATGTTTTTAAAATAACGTTAACATTTTACGCTGATACTTTAGAACCCAGGAAGAATATAGGACAGTTTTATTTTAGAAACATTTACAGTTCCTGTTTAATAAGCAAGGTTCTCGAAATCCATTGAGTTAGAAAGCCACTCGATCACAAACAAGAATTTTCCGTCGGTATTTTTGCTTCGTCACGAGTTTATATTAGCAACTGTCAAACAGATACAATTTAGTTTTGCATACCGTTTCGTATTTTAATAACCTCCCATTCTGAGAGCTTTATTTACGTAAAGATCAATATAGTACGTAGAAATTTAGTGTGAATGTGTGTGTGTGAAGAAACCACTATTGCATTCAGAAATTTAGAAAATACTACTTGTTTATATTACTAGGTTATAGTACTTGCTTCAAATACAAGTTTATTAAGTTACTAGTCTGTCGGTACTTAATAAACCTATAACCAGTGAAGTGTGTGTAAAAATCAAGATAAAGTGAACAATCTAGGTAATAGCGGTGCTCAAGAGGTACTTGTATGTGTTTTCGCCGCACGCGACTCGAACCAATTTCCCCACAAAGCCTGTAATTATGTTAAAGCGAGCCCTCGAGTACCGTTACATACCCGACCCGAGTTTATATTGAATATATATTGAATATATACTGTAGCATCCGTATCTCTCGAGAAAAGTCTTTTTATAAGGTACTAGATGGTGCCCGCAACTCTGTTACGCCTAAGTTCGTATATCGCGCGGGAACCGTACCTTTTTTCGGTGCAAAAAGTATCCTGTGTCCTTCCTTACCCGGGACTCAAGTATCTACATTGCCAGCAAAATCCGTTCAGCGATTTGGGTGTGAAGGGGTAACTTTTTGACATTTATATTATGAATCATGTAATGAATATATACTGTATGTAGATTCCTCTGTATCTCTTGAGAAAAATCTTATCTAGCCTACCTCTATCCGAGTTTTTAAAGTGCTATTTTGCACTGTCTGTCTGCTGTCACTGAATTAATGATTTAACCATTTGAGTGTGCCCTGTTTCGTCCATAACCCAATAACAATTTGTTTTACGCAAAAAAATATCCTTGTAGGTAGGAGAAGTGTGCCTTTAGTATAAGATGAAATTTGACGTTTTTTCTCGGCCCTAAGCAAACAATAATTCACAGTCGCCAAAGGCGGTCACGTTTGATACATTACTTAATAACTCTATGAAAATAGATGTCGGGACACGAAAATCGCTGAAAAATATCGGAAAGCTATTTATTTAAGCATATTACTGAGGTCAGAGGAAATTGCAGACTCACGCAGATAAAAACATGTTGTAATTTCAACCATAATGTTATATTATTACTAGATGACCCCTCACCCGGAAAACGTTTTGCCGAATACGTTGTGTAAATTTACTTGAGCCCACTGGGGGGCTATTACGAGCTCTTATATCCAGCCAGTTTACAGGCCAGTTTACAGGCCGTTGCATAGACACGGCCTGTAAACTGGCTGGAAACTGGCTGGATATAAGAGGTCGTAATAGCCCCCCTGTAATCATTTCAGGCGTTATCATGATGACGTTGTTTTTGTCACATCGATTAATATTTCGATTTTTATTTCCAAGTTTGGTTAGGACAATGCTTCTGATCACCTGATTGTCTGACAAGTAAGATGATCCATGCGTGATGCGTCGGATGGGCGTGTAAAAAGTCGGTCCTGCGCCTGATCTCTCCCCAGTCGTGTCGGTCCTCCGTCCCCCTGGGTTATGAGAGTAAACGGAATAGAGAGTGCTCTTGTGTACTGCGCACACACTTGGGCCCTATAAAATTACTCCTGCGTAGCTGGCCTGGTTTCAATGAAACCGGCTACCGTCACCAAAACCGGTGTGGGAGCTATTATTTCGATTTTACAACCTAAAGGTACCTAAATGAATTATAATTATAGCCGCGGCTCATTATAATGTGTAAGTACATATAGAAATTTAGCCATTTCTCATTGCTTCAAAACGTAAGTGAGCAAAAAACTGAAGAATTATAATTCTAAAGTTTCACAAAACACGCCATTTCCCTATTAAAGAATGTTAGGTAGCCATCTTGTAATCTTTCAATTTGAATCCAACGCTTTAGCAGAATTAATGTACCTCGCAGCTGCTTCAGGCGACACATCTGATTTACACATGAGATGGCGAAATGAAGGATTTGCTCAGATAATAAATCTTAGTCTGCGGAAACGATATAGCTTGATATATTTTTTGTTGAAAGCATAAACATAACAAGTTTTTCTAAAGAATAACGACAATGGTTCTATTGGTATGAATCTGTTGATGGTGTTCATGTGTTTATTATAAGGATTTGATATTTATTCAAGGGACTTTAATAATTATTGATTTAAGCACTTACGGCTAGTACTGCGTACACTTTTCTCATTCCCGCTTAAATCGTGAAGCTCAGCCACTGGAAAATAGTCAAAAGTCCTAGAATAAGAAAAGTGCTTTTAAATCTGTAAGTGATTAAAAGATTTAAAATATAATATAAATATTTAGATTTAGATGACGCCTGCAATTCCGTTGCGCCAAAACTCGTTTATCGCGCGGAAACCGTACATTTTTCCGGGATTAAAATTACCTATCGTATGTCCTTTCTCGGAACTCAATGAGGCAACATCGGTTCAGCGGTTTGAGCGTGAAGAGGTAACAGACAGATACGCTTTCGCATTTATAATATTAGTATGGAATCATCATAATACTCGAAATTATTATTCAATTGATGACAAATATGAGATGATTATTATGAAAAGTAAATAAGATCTTAACGGAGTTGACCTTTCATATTGCCGCCCACAACTACAACTTAGCAACCACGCAAAAGTTCTTAAATTATTACCACGGTAAACGTATTATTAATTAAGTATACTTAAACTGTGGTATTACTTAGAAATTTAACCAAAAATAATACAAGCTTTTAATACATTTTCCGGCTAGGCTTTAAAAACGCCTTTTAATATTTAAAACATCATGTAAATTTTAAATAAATATTTTTACACGTAAAACGAGATTGAATAAAAATATTTTTGCTTAATTCGTGTAGGCACGCTGAGTGCTGAGAGTTTTACAGTATTTATAGTACTTTTATAGTACTTTTATAATACTTACTTTTATAGTACTTAGGCAGATAGCGGACCTAAGTAAGGTCACGTTGTGGTCACGTTATTTCAAACCCAGCTGTCAGATCACGATTCACGACTAACATTGTGTTGACAATTGACATAACCCGACCAAATGACGTAGGTCCGTCAACTGCCTATGCATAAATTTTTTCGATGGTACATACAGATTACAGAGTAAACAGAACTAATGAGTAGGCCGACTCAGTAGAGATCTCGAAAATACGCTTGACGTAGTAGCTGCGGCCGGCGCGCGCAGTACTTACTAATGCGTTACCCAGCATTGTGAAACATGTTGAAACTGACAGTCCCGCCAAAATCTCGTATACTCGCCCGTTTCTTTAAAGTCGAGGTACTCCTTAGTTTTGTCGACTCTGGTACATACGTGACTCGTGCATACTTCTATTTATATCAAAAACCATAAAAGCATCTTAACTCTGTTTAATACAAGTTACATAGATTAGGATTAGTTTAGAAGTAGAGATATATCAGGAAGTGAGGTGTTGATCATAGTTTGGCACATTACTGAGCTAGGTGAGTAATGCTCGGCCTATTCCCATTGTGATATAGGTGACAATAAGGGTCAATTCAGACCGCAACGCGACGAGGCGAGGCGCGACGCGATCTAAATTTGTATGGATTTGACAGATGTCGTCAGCGTGAGACGTCTTGCGAATCTGTCAAATCCATACTAATTTAGAAATGCATCTACGCGTCGCGTTGCGGTCTGAATCAACCCTAATAGTAGGGGATGGGAGGGTGCTATTTTTGTAGTCACTCGAGCGTCATGGAGACCTAGTAAGTTTTTTACATTAGGTCAAACTGATAAAAAAATAATAACAGCGTTTTTTTTTTTAATAAAAAAACGCGGTGGGTTAGAAGAGAATAGAATTTATTGCATAAATGTGGTATATAAAGATCTTATAATAATAGGGTACATAATATATGGATCCAACATTCTGCCTTGTAGGTGGCGTGCAAAATAATTTAAAATTGTACAGGGCATTAACAAAATACTAAAATTAAATAATCAAGTCATTACATACAAGATAACACAATTAAATCCAATTAATCATTTCACGGTTCAGAAACTGCAGCCATTTTAAAGTTTTGAAAAAGAAAATATATTCAGAAAATTGCTTATTTAGGTAAATTATAAATATATTTTAGACAACAAGGACTAAATCATTTAGTTTAGTGCAAAATAAAATATCTGCGAAGCTTAGCTAGGAAAATATGAAGACAACTATATACCGTCTCTTTGACTGTCCTGCTCTACAGAGCAGAAACAGGCACCTTGGTCGCTACGAATACTCATCCACAAAGGAAATTCGTGGCACCAAACCAAGAACAAAGTCGTTCAATTTATGAGCAACATTGGGTTGGGGACGGTACTCTAATGCGAAGGAGTCACAATAGATCCTCAAGAGTCGCAGTGGCGACCTACCTTCGGGAGAAAAAAAAGCCCGGAAATTTCAATGTGTACACTGTACAGTGTACACCCCTCTTAAATACGCCTATGGGAAAATAGCTTGTGTACGTAGGAGTATTGTATTACGTAGTTCCTTCGCACGTCGTTGCCCTTTTACTCTGATAGACTTGGAAACGATCAGCGCTATCTCAAGTAAGTGATAGCGTCAATTTATTTAAAAGGCAAAGCTCTTTTACGGATTCGTCAAGATGTTTTTTTTTCACAAGGAACCAATATTATGTAATGAAATACTCTAAACAAAACACGTTATTTTTATGGCATTTGCTTGTAATGTAACGTTACAGAATCGAGTATTACATCAGTGACGTAGGAAATCGAGAGAGAGAGAGAGATTACAATGCGCACCTTGTAATGATATCTTGATACAACTTGTAACATCAAGGCTACGTGACAGTGAAGTCAACTTGCTATGTAAAGCTCAAAGTCGAATCTAAAATGTTACATTACACGCGAATGCTCGTCTTTCTATGGACGTTACCCTAGGCCGCGGCCTATACGGCCTATTTATAAATCCGGGCCTGTAAATTAGTGTTATTATCATTGTTTCTGACTTGTATGGATAATGAAACTTGTAGAAAGACAAACATTAAAGTTTTCGTACAGGATCCTTAAACTTAAAAACGACAACCATTTTTTTTAATAATTACGATATTATAAAATGTGCATCAATAACATAACTAATAAATTATTAGTTATATTGAAAGCTACAATATTTTGTATATTTCATACTAATAATTATTAGTAATAATATTTTACTTGAAATTTAAAAAATATTGTAGCTTTCAATGTTCATGTAGCATGATATTTTCACGGCTGCAACATCTTGAATTTAAAGTTAGAGATGTAAAATAAAGTTTTCTATCTTACACTGTTCTAAAAGTATTAGGTAGCATTTGGAAAATTGGCATTTTACTTATACTATTACTTTTAGAAAATATTTATCTTTCAAGCTCTTGATTCAGAGCTGAACTTGGTTTATTATTCTTCGCTATCTGTTTTCTAACCCACTAGTAGTTAGGCATCTTATGAATTGTTATAGGAACAATGAAATATATTATTTAAGCTTTGGATAAATAGTACGGGAGCACTAGAACAATTTTTTTGTGAGTAGCTACATTTTGATAAGACGAACAACATTTTTATTTTCAAAAAATCTCGAAAGTGGTAGCTAACAGAGATAGAAAGGATTTCATACTTTGACTTGAAGATCCTAAAATATGGATTGTTTTATTTGTAGAACAAGGTTACTCTTAAATTATATAACTATTAACCTACCAATATACAAAAAATCAGCTGGTTAGGGTTCCGTTTTAGGGTACAGTAGTCAAGCAAGTTTTGTTTAAGTAACCTTGTCTAAAAACTTGATCGCCAAAACGCCCCTGCCATGGAGGTGGAAGGCTTGGCCTGTGGGCGGTTGATCGTGGGATCACCGCCCACAACATAGGCCCCGAAGAGAAAGGCTCCCCCGATACCCGGGGAGCCTCTCGGTGAAGGCAGGCGGCGGCATAGCCGCTGCGTGTAGTGCCGGAAGCTGCAAGCGCTGCGGAGGACGCGGTGCGACTTCGATCCCGCTCCTCTGCGTGTAGCGTTGACGAGGCCATGGGGGGTTTTAGTCGGTACACCTCTGCGGAGGGAGTCCGACATACCTCTGCCCTTTCCCCCGAGGGGGCGGGGGATGCGTAATGCATTTCCCCTCCTTAAAAAAAAAAGGGTTCCGTTTTAGGGTTCTGTAATCAACAAAACTTGGTTGACGATAACTGTGCACGACAGACAGTGAAATAGTGCTATAACAGTTATATGTAAATAGTTAATCTAAATAATGTGTGTGGACAATTTAGTGAAAAGTGGACATTATAGTGAAAATAGTGCCACTCAATGGAATGGGTCTGAAACCTATGTGGTAGTGCCGAATTCCGTGACCGAAGAGCAAGGGAGATAGTGTACATCTCGAGCGGGCTATCCTTGTCCCAGACAAGGAAGTCCCGCTCGAGAGGGACAGCCAGAGACGACCGTTATATCGGGGGGCGGCGAGGTAGTATAAATATGGAAAAAATAGATTTTCGCGTTTATTTCGGTCACGGAGGTCGGTAGGAACGTTTTTCTTATGTTAAAATGTAGCTAAGAGAATTGTACAAATAAAACCAATGTATATTTTGTGAAATAATGTAATTTGTAAATATTTGAATAAATTTTCCATCCGAGGGGGTGAGGCATGGAAAGTTCTAGAAGCCGGGTACCAGGGCCGATATAAATATGGGTCGGCCGCCATAACTCGGCACTCGCTCTACAACGTTACCCGGCTTCGGAACGACTGTGTGCTTGCTACCTGAAACAAACTGAAAAAGTGTTTTAATCATCTCCTGCACTCCGGACACGCTGACCTAGGCGATCTACGGGGAAATCGGCGCAAGCTGGTCCCCCACATTGTCTGGTCCTTCGCTGAGCCGGATTCTTCGATCAAGAAACCGGAAATTCTTCAAGAAGAAAGAAAATCAAGAATAAGCCAGTGCGGTCAGCCATGTCCAAGTCAAAGGCTTCGAGCATCGCAGAGGGGGCTGGAGCGAGTCAGACCGGAGTACAAACGAGAAGCGGTGCGTCGACGCGCCCCGCGGCTCCGCCGGTCATAGCAGAAATGGAAAAATTCATGGAAACCACCGAGGAAATGTCCGAAACGGAACAAACGACGGAACAAACCTCTACAGCGGCCACCAGCGAGGAAACAGCGGTAGAAGAGGACGCACGAAAGAAGCGTGCGCCTCACGGAAAGAAGAACAGGAAGATTTTGGAGGCTGAAGAAAAACTGGCGGAATTAAGGCTGGCAGAGGCACGTGCGTCACTCGCGCTCGCAGAGGCCAGGCTGGCCAAAGAAAGGGCCATGCTGACCTGCGAAGACGAGGAGGAAAACCAGGAAACGGACAAGGTGGAAGAATGGCTGCACGGGCAAACCATTAACCCGTCGGCCGCGGAAAACGAAAAACCGCATGAAGAAAAGAAAAATGAAAATGAACCAGAGCATAGGAAGACTGAAGAAAAACAGAAAAGCAGCGACATCACCTCGCTGGCGGCGGCACTCACACAGGCCGTCCGCATGTCCAGAGACGCCCCCAGGTTTCTACAGGAGCTTCCCCCGTTCGCCGGACAGTCAACGGGGTGGCTCGGCTTCAGGGCGGCGTACTATGAAACCGAAGAAATGTTCTCACACACAGAGAACACAATGAGACTACGGAGGAGCCTCAAGGGAGCAGCCCTCGAAGCGGTCGAGAGTCTACTCATCAGCCAACCAGAGCCGCGAGCCGTCATCCAAGCGCTGGAAAGAAGATTCGGCCGGCCGGACACGCTGGCGATGGGCGAAATACACAAAATCAAGGCGCTGGGCAAGCTGAGCGACAGCCCGCGCGAACTCTGCATATTTGCTAACAAGGTAGCGAATGTGGTGGCCACGCTGGAAACACTCAAAAAGGTACACTACATGTTTAATCCTGAATTAGTGAAAAGTATTGTAGAAAAGTTGCCGCCCATATTGCGCAACAAGTGGTACGATTTTGCCGCAAGAAGAAAAGAAGAAACGTCGGACCTCAAGAAGATGACCTTATTCCTCAATGAAGAAGCCGACAAATGCAGTGCATACGCGCTGCCCGAGGAAACCGAGCCTCACCCAGAGAGGCCCCAGAAAAGAAGAATGGAAAGAGCTTTCGCCACAGAGGTAAGTGGCAGGAAGAGGTGTCCGATGTGCCAGAACGAACACTACCTGACCGAGTGCAAGCAATTCATCGGGGCCACTGTGAACGAGCGCTGGAACGTGGCAAAGAAGAACCGCATCTGCTTCCAATGTTTGCGGAGCAACCACCGCCGAGGGGGCTGCGGGGCAAAGAGGTGTAGTGTCAACGGGTGCGGCATGGCACACCACCGCCTGCTGCACCACTCCAGGCCACCGGCAGACCAGCAACAGCCGACGGCGCCGCCACAGAACGTGGAAACGGAGGAAGCGGCAACAGTGGAAATCGTGAGCAGCACCAACTGCCTTCAGGAAAGACAAGCCTTTCTAAAGGTCGCACCGGTCACAGTCTTCGGGAAGAACAACACCAGAATAGACACCTACGCACTCATGGACGACGGCAGCACGGTGACACTCATCGACGAGGACCTGGCGGAGCTCCTACACCTGGACGGGCCTCGCCACGACATGTGGGTGCAGGGCCTCAGTGATACAAAGAAGTATGAAAACAGCAAAAAGGTAAGCTTCAAGATAAGGGGGCGCCACTGCAAAGAGGAGTACGGCGTGGGCAGTGCAAGAACAGTGAAAAAGCTGCTGTTCACGCCGCAGAAAATTCGCAAAGAAGACCTGCACGACTGCGCGCACCTGAGGGGCCTGGAAGACCACCTCATCTATGAAAATGCGCGCCCGAGAATACTACTGGGTCAAGACAACTGGGAGTTGCTGCTGGCCCTCGAGACGAAGACAGGGAGAAGGAACCAGCCGGTCGCATCCCACACGCGACTCGGTTGGGTGCTACACGGATACAGGTCGTCGCACACGCAAACTGTAGCCTTCTGTGGCCACACCGTAGCCACAAAGGAGGAGAAGACAGAAGAGAACATGGAAAACATGATGAAGAGGTTTTTCGACCTGGAATCACTCGGGATCGAAGCCAGGAAACAGAAGAACGACCCAGAGGAGCGTGCGCTGGAGATACTCGAGAAAACCAGTCGAAGACTTCCTGATGGGCGCTTCGAAACCGCACTACTCTGGAAGGATGAGAAGGAAGTCATCCCCAATAACTACCACGATGCCTGGAAGCGTCTCCGGTCCCTGGAAAGGAAGCTGGACCAAGACCCGGGCCTGAAAGAAAAGTACGAAGAAAGAATAAACAATCTGATGGAGTCCGGGTACGCTGTGCCTGCACGAAAGCCACCGGCAGCAGGGAGGACATGGTACTTGCCTCACTTCGCCGTGTGCAACCCAGCGAAACAAAAAATAAGGTTAGTGCACGACGCCGCGGCCAGATCTCATGGCCGCAGCCTCAACGACATGCTGCTCTCCGGCCCTGACCTCCTACAGTCACTGCCGGGAGTCATCATGCGGTTCCGTCGCCACCCTGTGGCGGTAACCGCGGATATCAAGGAGATGTTCATGCGCATCCGCGTCCGGGAAGAAGACCGGGACGCGCTCCGCTTCCTGTGGAGAGGAAACGACAGAGAAGAAAAGCCGCAAGAGTACCAGATGGCGTCCCTCATCTTCGGAGCCACGTCATCGCCATGTACAGCTCTGTACGTGAAAAACAAGAACGCAGAAGAGTTTCAAGACAAATATCCGCGTGCTGTAGTAGAAATAAAGAAGAACCACTACATGGACGACTTTATATCCAGCTTCCCGAACGAAGAAGAAGCCCTGAAGACGTCCCAGGAAGTTGACGTGGTCCATCGGCACGCCGGGTTCGAGCTACGAGGCTGGACATCGAACAGCGAAACCCTACGCCGACATCTCGGAAACGACCGAGGCTCCGAGGAGGTTCCTGTGGGAGAAGACTGCGCAGACAAGACGCTGGGAATATGGTGGGAGGCGCGTGAAGACCTGCTGCGCTTCAACCTGAACGAGGCGAAGATACCTCGCGCCATCATGAGCGAGGAGAGAGCCCCAACGAAGCGTGAAGCCCTCAGTGTTGTGATGTCACTGTTCGATCCACTCGGACTGCTGTCACCGCTCACCATGCCCGCCAAGAAGTTCATGCAGGAGACCTGGAGGTACGGCACCGGATGGGACGAGCCCATACCCGAGCAGCTCGTCCCCAAGTGGACGGCGTGGGCGAAAGATCTGCAACAAGTAAGAAAACTAAAGATTCCACGCTGCTATAACCTGCAACCTGAAATGGTGAGTGAAATGCATACCTTTGTCGACGCGAGTGAGGAGGCATACGCCGCAGCTGTCTACATCCGGATGGTGCGCGGGGACGGAGCAGTACACACGGCGCTCGTGGCAGCCAAAAGCCGCGTAGCCCCGCTGAAGCCGACGTCCATCCCGCGCCTGGAACTGCAAGCCGCTCTGCTGGGTACCCGCCTCGCGAAGACTGTGGAGAAAGAACTAGAAGTCGAGCTGGTAAGGAAAACATACTGGAGCGATTCCCGCACAGTGCTGGCATGGATACGCGCCGAGCCGCGCGCCTACAAAACATTCGTCGCGCACCGCCTCGCCGAAATAGAAGAAACAACAAAAGTTAGCGAGTGGCGATGGGTGCCGACGAAAGAAAACGTAGCCGACGACGCGACGCGCGCCACACCGACGGACTTCGGAGCCGCCCACAGATGGTTCAGCGGGCCCGAATTCCTGAAAAAAGAAGAAAAATTCTGGCCGGAAGAAGGAAAACCGGCGGAAAAAACGATCACAGGTGAAGAAAAATGCTTTGTCGCGCGACACATCGCGCTACAAGACTGTTTACCCGATATCAATCGCATAGGAAAATGGAAGACGTTGCTACGAGCTACAGGTCGTGTACTGCAGTTCATTGACCTCTGTCGTCGCCCGCGAGAAACTGTGGCAGCTGTACGACAACGAACAAGGAAGAATAAAGAAAAGGATGCGGCCTGGGACCCGCGGCGAGCGAAAAAAGAAAAAGCCGCAACACGAATAGATCCAGCTACGCAAAGAAAATACATCGCACTCGACGCACAGTACCTCATTCGTGCCGAGGCACTGTGGCTGCGCCGAATGCAGGAAGAATCCTACGGTCAAGAAAGAAAACGAATAGAAGAAAACCGTGCCCCAGCGGCGGGAGACCGCCTCGCCTCGCTGAGTGTCCACCTTGAAGAGGGCCTCATCAAGCTACGGGGGCGAGTGGCAGCCGCAGAAGAAATCAGCCGGGAAACCAACAACCCGGTTATCCTGGATGGCGGCCACAGATACACGAAATTATATATCCAACAGATACACGAAGAAATGCATCACGGCGGGGTAGAAGCCACCGTGAACGAGATCCGGCAGAGGTTCTGGGTGACCCGGATACGCCCCACAGTCAAGGGTGTGGTCCGGGCCTGCCTGGCCTGCCGCATACGCCGAGCCAAGCCGACGCGTCCGGCCACGGGCGACCTACCCGTTGCCCGGCTGACGCACCATGCGCGACCGTTCACCTTCACGGGGCTTGACTACTTCGGCCCTGTGGAGGTCACCGTGGGCAGACATCGAGAGAAGAGATGGGTGGCCCTCTTCACCTGTCTCACCATGAGGGCCGTCCACCTGGAGGTGGTGACGTCTCTCAGCGCCGACTCCGCCATCGCAGCACTGCGGAGGTTCGTCGCACGACGAGGACAACCGACTGAACTATGGTCGGACAACGCGACCTGCTTCAAGGCCGCCGAGAAGGAGCTACAGGAAGAATGGGAGAAGTACAAGAACGAGGTCAACGCCCGCCGCATCACCTGGCGGTACATTCCCCCGTCCGCCCCCTTCATGGGCGGGGCGTGGGAGCGGCTGGTGCGGAGCGTGAAGGAGTCCCTGCGAGTCACACTGCATGAGAAGCATCCGAGCGACGAGACCCTCTACACACTACTCGTAGAGGCGGAAAACATCATCAACTCGAGACCACTTACATATGTCTCGGTTGACCCCGAGGAGCCCGAGGCCTTGACCCCCAACCACATACTGCTGGGGTCGGGCTGCCATGTACCTGCTCCGGGAAGATTCGACGAAGAGAAGACATCGGCGCGGCAGCTGTGGAAGCGCGCGCAGCACCTGGCAGACGTGTTCTGGCGGAGGTGGGTGAAGGAGTACATCCCGCTCCTCCATCACCGGCGGGAGCCACATACCCGAGGCTCCGATCCCGCGGTGGGTGACGTCGTTATCATATGCGACTCGAACCTACCGCGCAACATCTGGCCGCGAGGAAGAATAAAGAAGACGTATCCAGGCAAGGACGGCGTGGTGCGGGTCGTGGACGTGGAAACCGCGAACGGCCACGTTCTCCGGCAGCCCACAAAGAAGATCGTCGTGCTACCGGGAGTGTCGCCTGCGCGACCGGCGGGAGAAATGTGCACGACAGACAGTGAAATAGTGCTATAACAGTTATATGTAAATAGTTAATCTAAATAATGTGTGTGGACAATTTAGTGAAAAGTGGACATTATAGTGAAAATAGTGCCACTCAATGGAATGGGTCTGAAACCTATGTGGTAGTGCCGAATTCCGTGACCGAAGAGCAAGGGAGATAGTGTACATCTCGAGCGGGCTATCCTTGTCCCAGACAAGGAAGTCCCGCTCGAGAGGGACAGCCAGAGACGACCGTTATATCGGGGGGCGGCGAGGTAGTATAAATATGGAAAAAATAGATTTTCGCGTTTATTTCGGTCACGGAGGTCGGTAGGAACGTTTTTCTTATGTTAAAATGTAGCTAAGAGAATTGTACAAATAAAACCAATGTATATTTTGTGAAATAATGTAATTTGTAAATATTTGAATAAATTTTCCATCCGAGGGGGTGAGGCATGGAAAGTTCTAGAAGCCGGGTACCAGGGCCGATATAAATATGGGTCGGCCGCCATAACTCGGCACTCGCTCTACAACGTTACCCGGCTTCGGAACGACTGTGTGCTTGCTACCTGAAACAAACTGAAAAAGTGTTTTAATCATCTCCTGCACTCCGGACACGCTGACCTAGGCGATCTACGGGGAAATCGGCGCAAGCTGGTCCCCCACAATAACTTTACCCTGTATTATTATAAATAAATAAAAAAAAAATATTTATCAATGAAAAAATTTATTTAATTTATCAATGTTATACACCTAACAATAATTTTTAGAAACATAACAAAGCTGCGGAAGAAAATATATTGTTTGGACGGTAGATGTAGGTACCTACTTACTTTTCTCTGCACAGAAGAATTCTCTCTCAGAATTCTTTTCTCCCTCGATGAGATTTTAGAATGTGCGATAACTGATAAAATATGTCCTCTAAAGTTCTTGAGATCGACACAATATGTGTTCCAATTTCAATTCAAACCCATTGTTTAAAAAAATCACTTAAATTTTATGGTTCTAAGTTATATATTGTTATAATAATAATAATAATATAGCAACTAGGAAGTTACTTTAGGTTTGTTATCTTGTATGCTAATATTATATTATACTACTATCCATACTTCCATATCTATACTAATATACTAATATTATTATAAATGCGAAAGTGTGTCTGTCTGTCTGACCGTCTGTCTGTTACCTCTTCACGCCCAAATCGAAAATTTGGCATGGTGGTGGTGGTGGTGGTGGCTGAAATTTGGCATAGTGATACTTTGAGTCCCGGGAAAGGACAAAGGATACTCTTCGTCCGAGAAAAATGAACGATTCCCAGGCAATAAACGAGTTTGGACGCACCGGAGTTGCGGGCGTCATCTAGTTTATGATAAACTAGTTGACCCAGCAAACGTTGTTTTTCTCGGCTCTCCAGTCTCGGCTTGTGGCCGCTAGCCAGGGTCTTGAAGATGTACCCCGGTCAGGACGGTCGAGTCCGCGTAGTGGACCTCCTCACAAAGGGAGGTACACTGCGCCGACCGGCCAGAAAATTAATTGTAATAGAGGCCCAGCCAGTCGCCACCGAGTTTTAGTGTCCCTCTGGGGGCGGGTATGTTGGCGACTGGCTGGACAGACCATTCTGTTTTTGAATAATATTTATAATATTTACTTTTATATGTCACATTTTTTTCCTACTGACGTTTACAATGTTTTTATATTTGAGTCTATCTTGGAACATTATAGTTGTCGCTTCACATGGTGTATCCTTGTGTATCATTTAGTAGTTATAGCTGTTATCCTCGTTTTCATACATACAGTCCACCTTTCCCATCGCTATCAACGCATATCATCTTATAACGCACAAACTATAATATTATAATTATATTATAGCTAAGTCTGTGACGGTCTTTGTAAGGAAACACATTTAAACATAAATCGTTTTGTATGTTATGTATTATTTTGCAATATTTATGTTCCCAAAACATACATTTATTTGCCTCTTGGCGAACAGTGTTTGTTAACACAACGATGTTTTATTGAAAAAATATATAAGGACAACATAACCCGACATTTGCAAAATTCCAATAAACATTGATATTTTAATATACTGCGTGTAATGGTTGTTTTCCCGCAGTAAAATGATTCTATTTTAGTAGTACAATAGATTTGTGAAGTTTTTTAAATTTCTTGTTCAATTCATAAAAAAAATTCGTCCGGGTCCATAGCCGCTCGCGCCTATCGGCATAAAGTTGCCATAGTACGTCATAGAAAATATTTTGTATTTTCAAAAAATAACTTGCATGGTTCGATAGTACTACTATAGGTAAATCGTCCTGCTGCGGGAAAACAACCACTAAAATTTCACGTTGTATATTATAATTCTTGGAAAATTTAATTTGTATAATTATTTTTTAATAAATCCAAACAAATATTTTCAATGCGAAAGTGTGTCTATGTCATGGACTTCATGATCAATCCGCTGAATTGATTTTGCCGAAATTTTTGTATAGAGATACTTTAATTCCCGGGAAAGGACATAACACACATTATGATACTTTGAATATATACGTACATCTTTCACATAAAAACAAAAATGAAACCTATGTCCTTTCCCGAGATTCAAAATACTATGCCCACACCAAATTTCAGCAAAATCGGTTCAGCGGTTAAGGCGTGAAGAGGTAACATACAGACAGACCGATAGACAGACAGACAGACGTGCTTTCGCATTTACAATATTAGTATGGATTTGATGGGGCCTGGAGGCATGATATGAAGCAGTTTCACTCAAAATTAAAATGGCTTGTTACATAATTTTGAGCCAGAAAGCAAAGGGGCCTCGAAGACCTATCTTAATAAGTATTGATCGTTTTAACAAAACTTTCATTTGTCCAGTGTAGTAACTGTTAGCCTCCATTGAATTATCTGACCATTTCAGGGTTTAATGTAGATTAAATTGATACTAACCCTCAGGTCCTACGTTTGTGAAGTTCAATGAGTTATTAGGGTCTTTCGAATGGACTTAGACATTTAAGTCTCAGCTCAACTTCTGCCAAGCCCTTTCAATTAATTTATATCTTTATCGTCTTAAGATCAAAACGTATATGGACATTGATCTCTAAAGTTATTAACTTATTACTATCATCGTGACCTTATTAATTAAGATTTCGTCAAAATTTAATAGTTTTGATTCAAAGATCTGGTCAATAAACTAGTGTGAAATATTATTATATATATACAGGGTGTAACAAAAATAATTAGTGATAATACTTTAGCGTGTGTACGTGTTCCTTGTAGAGAGTTCACTGTGAAAGTAGCAGCGCTGAAAGACCAATTTTTTTTTCACTTTTGTATGGGAAAACTTGTGACGCTCGCGCTCGGGCCCTTGCCCATACAAAAGTGAAAAAAAATTTTCGTCCTTCGGCGCTGCTACTTTCATAGTGAACTCTTTACAAGGAACACGTACACACCCTAAAGTATTATCACTTATTTTGTTACACACTGTAAGTATACAAGCTGACAGCTGTAACAAAATTAACAAAGTGATAATACTGTAGGGTGTGTACTATGTAATGTGTATGTGTACCTTGTTGTTGATTTGTATGGGAAAGCGCCCCAGTGTCAGGAGTTTGCCTTACAAAAGTAGAATACTTTACTCTTTCAGCGCTGCTACTTTCACAATGAACTCTACACAGGACAGACTCGTCCCCTATGTAGAGTTCTTTGTAAAAGTACAAGTAAATACACATTAAACGCCCTGAAGTATTATCAATTAGTTTTGTTACGCCTTGTATTACATTATAGTCAGGGAGCCCTAGAACAATTTTTTTTGTGATTACTACCGTCTTAGGGTTCTGTAATCAACAAAACTTGGTTGACTACTGTACTCTAAAACGGAACCCTAACCAGCAGATTTTTTGTATATTGGTAGGTTAATTACAGTTACATAATTTAAGAGTAATCTTGTCCTACAAATAAAACAATCCATATTTTAGGACCATCGAGTCAAAGTATGAAATCCTTTCTATCTCTGTTAGCTACCACTTTGGAGTTTTTTTGAAAATAAAAATGTTGTTCGTCTTATCAAAATGTAGCTACTCACAAAAAATAGCTTGTTAGTAATCACAAAATAATTTGTTCTAGGGCTCCCGTACTATTATAGAACCTACACTTAAGTTCGTGCCTTTAACTGCAATACAGTATATAAGTAACAAAGTAATGTACTGTCAGTGCTGGTGCTGCCTCTATCGTGAAAACTGAAAACATTACAGTTACTTAATTAAACACACTTACCCTACGTTCCACTTGGCGTTGAAAACGATCAAAACGCTATAAATAGGAGGCATTTTCAGCGTTTTGATCGTTTTCAACGCCAGGTGGAACGCGGGGATATTTTTAACGTAACTAACGTCAGTTCCGAACCAGGAGCCGTACCACAAAACCATTTTGAGACTCATACAATCGAACGAGAATGCCGCGTCCTAATCTATCAAACGTGAAATGACGTTGTTAGAGCAGGACGCGGCATTCTCGTTCGATTGTTTGAGTCTCAAAACGGTTTCGTAGTAGGCCTACTAGGTTTTATATCATTTGTGGATAGCATTTGAAAATGTATATTATTTACATTGTAAAATTTTAAGTTACAATTGTAAATATTTTAAAAATATTAATTTTTTCTCACTTTTTGGTAAAAAGTGGGACCCCTTGCAAGTTTCTTACGCCGGTTCTTCTCGCCGGGATAGTTCCCGAACCGGTGCTAGGCACCAGTAGTATCAACGTTCTGAAAGTATTTGTTACAAATCTATTCAGAAATAAAACAATTTTTTATAGAAACTCGGATTGGAGTACAATGGGTGACAATATTTCATCTCAACTGTCATTCCGCTGTCAGGCCGACGTGTGTCCACACTTAAACGATGTTCAATTGAATTATGACCAAAGAATATAATACACTTAGGATCAATTCAGACCGCAACGCCACGCGTACCCCGCGTTCCATTTGATGTTAAAAACGATCAAAACGCTTAAAATAGGAGCCATTTTGAGCGTTTTGATCGTTTTTATCATCAAATGGAACGCGGGGGTAGATGCATTTCTAAATCTGATTTGACAGACCTCAATTGCGTGAGACGTCTTGCAAATCTGTCAAATTCATAAAAATTTAGAAATGCGTCCACACGTCACGTTGTTAACAGTTTCGCCTGCATGATTTAGGACTCCTGCAGCCCTGCCTGCCTAGCATACGCCAATGAGATATCTCACTCTCGAGATAATTAAAAACTACTCGTCTCATAACGTCAAAATCTCGACATTATCTTGACAAAACTCTATAAAAATGTGTTATTTCGATGATAGATCTACGCGAGAAAAAATGTTTGTCATGCTAGTGTCAATAGAGATGAAGATACAAACTATCAAACATCGAGAAATATGTAGAGTGAGATATCTCGTTGGCGTAATACGCCAATAAAAATAATTTGCTTCAGCCGGCAGCAAACGTTAATCATTTAACCCCGTTAGGGTCATCGACGCGTCATGTTGCAATGAGAAGTGACCCTTAATAAATAAAATCCTTAAAAAAAAAAACACTTCTTCAAATAGTATTTCCTTATCTGGGAACCATCTTAGAATTAATATGTCCTCTTTTCATTAAAAAAATGATTATCAAAATCGGTTCAGAAACGACGAAGCTATCCGTGAACAAACAAAAAATGAACTTAAATACGGACGAATTGAGAAACTTCTTGAAATCGCTGAAAAAGTATTACATATTTTGTTTATTCAAAAATATTTAAGACTTTAATATACATTTTAAATACTAATTCTTTGTATGAACAAAATTTCGCCTTTGCTAATAAGTAATAGGCAATTTTCATGTTATAACATAAGAATGTGAAATAACTTTAATTATATACTTTTTGTCATGAGGAATGCAAAAATAATGTTATTTTTTCATAAAAACGTACGATTAATTTTATATTTCTAATTTAAAATTGAAGTTTTATTATCTGTATAACACGTGACCCAAAACGCCGACCGCCATGATTTTCTGTATGACGTCATTTGTGCTAAAGCAAGTTTTTGTTTGTGAACAACGCGTCACGTCGAAATTAACAGTATTTAAAACTATTTTGAGCAAATTTTGCGACCCTTAACTTAATTCAATTCAATTCAATTCAATTCAATATCTTTATTTGCACAAAACATGATAAAAAGATGTTATAAATTAGCATAAAACAGTACATGTTTTGCCGTTTTAATGGCATGCAAATATTACAATAATATATAGGATCCACTAAAGTAACATTCAAAATATCTCAAACAATATGTAACATTGATATTAACACACAAAGGACAATACTTGATTCATTATGCATATATTTATATATTATATTTTATCATACTATTTCATTTAAATAATCTTTAATTGTGTAAAAACTTTTCTCAATTAGGAATGATTTTAATTTCATTTTAAATTTATTTAAATCGTCAATTTCTATAATTTCATTTGGTAATTTGTTATAAAGTTTCGGCATCATTACATACGTGCTTTTGCTAAATTTTGTAGTTTTCGAAAGTGGCATTTTTAATTTTCGTTTGTGACGTGTGCTGCTGAAATTTTCATATAGATGGATATTACTCTTCTTAAGGAATACTAAGGACTCATATATATACAAGCACGGTAGCGTTAATATCTTCAGATCTTTGAAATATGACTGACAACTATCAGATTGCTTTAGGTTGCACATGGATCGTACGCATCTTTTTTGTGCCCTAAACACACGTTCATTATCGGTGGAGTTCCCCCAAAATATGACTCCATACCTTAGTATTGTGTCAACATAGGCATTGTACGTGATAAGTAGAGTATCTAGATTTGCCACTTTCGACAACATATGTAATGCGTAAGAAAATTTTTGTAGTTTCGAGCATACTGCCTCGATATGTGAGTTCCAGGTTAAGTCATGATCTATAAGAAGTCCAAGGAATTTTGTTTCTTTGATTTCTGATATAATATATTTGTCATAATTAATTTTTAATGATGGTCGTACTTTATTTTTATTTGCAAATGTCATGATTTTTGTCTTGTCAAAATTTAATATTAAATTATTGTCATTAACCCATTTTATGATATTCTTTAATGCATTATTAATTTTTTGTTCAAAATCAGTTTTACCATCGTCTAAAAATAATAAATTACAGTCATCTACGAATATTGTCATTAGTTCATTAATAAATTTTGGAAAATCGTTTATAAAAATTAAAAATAGTAAAGGACCGAGCACACTTCCTTGAGGGACACCTCGTACAGTATTTTTGACCTCAGAATAGTAAATTTCTTCAGATTTTCTTTTTTTATTTACTCGCTGTATGCATGTAACTTGTGACCTATTTTTTAAGTAGGATTTCAGAAGTTCTAGAGCATTGCCTCTTATTCCATATTGATACAATTTATTGAGCAGAATATTATGGTCAACATAATCAAAAGCCTTTTTGAGGTCCATATAGAGAGCACAAGCTACAAAACCTTTGTCGAGATTGCGCATCAATTCATTTAAAAAATTAAATATTGCAGAATTAATCGTACAATTTTTTCTGAAACCCATTTGTTCGGGCGTAAGTAAATTGAATTTAATTAAATAATTATAGAGACGTTCATATATAGCTTTCTCTATGATTTTAGAGAAAACTGAAGAAAGAGCTATGGGCCTATAATTTTCTAAATTTAATTTATCGCTTTTTTTATGTAGCGGTTTAATAATGGTCTTCTTTAACTTATTTGGAAACTGTCCTTGCGACATGCACATATTTATTAAATGACTTAGTGTATGAGCTATAGTTGGTGCTACACATTTAATAACCTTTGTGGAAATTTCGTCATCACCTGTACTATTTGTGTTTTTAAGAGTTTTAATATATTGAACAATGTCTTTAGGTGTCGTTGGGGATAGAAAAATTGAGTTCATGTTAGACAGCTTTACGCTCTTATTACAGTTTCTCATAGGTAGAGTCTTTGCTTGGCCCGTAAAATAGTCATTAAAAGCGTTAGCTATTTGTGTCGGATTTGATATAATTTTACCTTGTAAACGGATTTGTGTTATTCCTGCATTTATTACTTTGTTACTATAATTGTTCTTAATTATCTTCCACGTAGCTTTAGACTTATTTGAAGCAGTTTTAATGTAGTATTCGTTTTGGACTTTTTTTGTCAAATTTATGATTTGTTTAAGACGTTTGGAATAGGTTTTAAATAAGCTTCTGTTCTCCTTAGTTTTCTTTACCCTATATTTCCAAAGCATTTGCCTTTTTCGCATACAACATTTCTTTATGCCCTTTGTAATCCATCGTGATTTTTTTAACAGATTGTATTTGACTCTAATTACAGGAAAGCAGAGTTCATACAACATTTTGAAAAGGTCGTAAAAAGAATTAAAAGCTTCCTGGGCGTCTTTACTTTCATAACAATCAGAGAATGTTAAAATGTAAAACTTATACATAGTATTTCAATAAGTTATTTGAAATACGAGATTTAACATGTATGTACGCTGGATTTGTTAAAGCCGAAACTACAAATCTACCGAAAATAGATGCAGTAATGATTGCAAAATTCTTTGCATACAATATCGATTTTTTTTCTGCAGAATGCAGGAATATCAAAACGGCTATGTAAGTATAGTGTATTTAATTTTCTAAAACTATGTTACGACAAAATTATATTGTGTATTTTCAGTCTTATTTACATATCTTATATTATGGTGGTATTATGGTCGGTATATAACTTTGGTCTTTGACATAACAGTTTGACATTTCTTTATTATGGTACTTTTGACGTCACAATTCACAAATATGGCGGTCGGCATTTTGGCGCCTATAATTTTCGACAATATTTTAACTTTTTTCCCTGCTTACAGGATAAATATTTCGCAAAAATAAAAATTACACTTGACCGTCACATGGTAAACGAACATTTTAAAAAATATTTGAAAAAATAGTGGAATAGCCTATTACTAATACAATATTATTTCCATGAATTGTGGAATAATTTAATCTGTAGTGTTTACGTGTCGGTGGATAATTGGAATGGGCGGTAAGTTTATTTAGGATAATTTATGTAATCAGAACTTCCCTTAATATTAATCGATTTATTAATATTAATTAATGCAAATAATTTACAAAATCGAACTTTATCATAACTTAGGTATAAGTTACTTTCTTATGATAATAGGAATGCTTGAAAATCTTTGGGATATTATTATAACTATGTACTGTAACAGAAATTGAAAGGATAATACAGTTTGAACGAAACCATTATTTAATTATTATGAATAAAACCTTAAAATTTAATTTGTCTGTATATTTTTATAGTTATTAGGTACAACTTGGTACAATAAGATAATTCGAATATAGGGACCAAAATGCCGCGCAAATCCGCTTTTGTCCGGAAACTGTTGAAATTCGTATAAATTCAGGATCCCATAAGCTCCCAAATTATTTTCGGTCGATTACTTTTCTTTTATGGAAATTGGGGTCAAAATTGGTAGCGTTAAATTCGGTGTCCATATTAAAGGCTCAATTATATTAGTCCTTCAAATGAAATTGAACAGACATAATGTATTTGTAGCTTTAAAGAAATTATAAAATTACTTGTAGAGTTGGTTCGCACATTTTCTTCTCCTTCTCTTAAGCTTTTTTTATTAAATAAGGGAGCAAATGAGCAAACGGGTCACCTGATGGTAAGCAACTACCGTCGCCCATGGACACTTGAAACATCAGAAGAGCTGCAGGTGCGTTGCCGGCCTTGAGGGAATACACTCTCTTCTTGAAGGTTTGCAGGTCCGGAAATACTGCTGGTGACAGTTCGTTCCAGTGTTTTACAGTGCGTGGCAGAAAGTTACGCGAAAAACGCACGGTGGAAGACTGCCACTCATCAAGGTGATGAGGATTGCTTTTTGAGACACAAACTATCTTCATACTAGATTTCAACAAAATCGCTGTAGCGTTTTTAATGTGAAGAGTAAGACAAAGACCCTTATAAATTCTTCCGAATTACAAACACAATATATTATGCGAATTTAAATTACAATAATAAACTTCTTATTGTGCATGTTTCATTCATTTTTTGCTATGTATTTACTGCTATTTCGCCACATGGAAACTCTATGCTATATATACGATGTTCATAATATATGAATGCATATGTACGATGTGCATATGCTATAGCACACACACAAAATAGCCACCACCATAGAAAATAATTTAACAGAAATGCAAGAATAGAAATCTACGCTTTCAAAGGAATTGAGTTATACCTATTTATACACCGAGATAGCGGTACAATGTTGGCCAGAAATAGCTCCAGTCAGTACATTTCTCTTATCAGTTCCTTATCTTTATACCCTTTGAGTTCGGTACCTGAGTATCTTACAAATTAAATTGTAAATTAGATTCTACGTCTGGATTTTTACAATGTGATGTTTATAGTTGTAAGTTTTATTCGTTTATGTTATTACTTAGTTGTATAATAATAATAATTACCCTTCAAAACTTACCGTAAATACTCTTTGTAGTTCAGTTGGTAAGCGCGACGACTTCCTCTTTGTTGACTCCGTTGGTCGTGGGTTCAAATACCACTGAAAAAAAGTTTCTAATGTTTCTGGGTCATGGTACTTGTATTGAATATTATATTATTATAATTATTATTAGTATCATATTATAACAAAAATCTTAAACTTTAGCTAAAAGCCGAGCTTTGTGAGGGCTTACGTCGTCACACCTTGACTGATATAACATCTACATATTATACAAAACCTTGACTGACTGACGATAACATATCTACATATAAATAAAAAATACTACAAGAAAGAACAAATTAATACGCGTGATAGCTTTTCTGTAAAATGTACCACAAAATTTACAGGTTGTAGGATATACTTACTAGAGCTCGCTTCGCTCGCCCTGATTAAAAAAAACCATTGTCTGGTACTCGTAGGACAAGTGCTTCAGGTACCTAGCATGGGACCAACGTGTTGTGAAACGTTCATAGATATAATTATAATTATTATTGTGAGGAGGCCGCAGATTTTAGTTGACACGATGACTGAAGAATAAGACTGAAGCAACTTTTTGCTTCCCGTTTTCTCTTTTTTAAAGTCACTTTTTTAAATACTTAAGGGACCTATCTCATTCCCTGTGTCAACTGATGATAACTTTAGTATTAATTGCATATTCCTTTTCTACTCCTTTTTAAAACAAATAATAATAATATTATGTGTGTTTAAATTATTCAAAAGGTATCTGTTACAAATAAAACGAAATTGTACACGTGTAAATCGAACGTTTAATACATTTATATAATAAAGAGATAAAATTTCACATTTGTTGTAAATATTTGACATTCCTAAACACAGCGGCGGCTTTGTACAGTCAGCTTTACAAATTTACTTTACAGAAATAAAAAAGTAAGGTAAGATACCACATTCTTAAAATGCACCGCACGCTATGTACTTCATATTACTTATATATTTTTTAATATCTATGTTAAATTTTACTCACTATTCGCATCGTTCTGATACTATCCTAATAAAAAACTTTGAGTCTAAAGGTTAAACCACATTATTCTGCAGCGGAGTCACGTAAGACAGTATAGCCAATTTTCGCAGCAGCATAACTACGCGACAAAGTCTCGCATCGTTTCGCTGCAGTGTAGTTACACCTAGTGCGGTTTAACTTTTAGGGACCTATCAGACATAGAACATAAAGAACGGTCACATGGTCAAGCGGGCAAGCGGTCAGTTTTGCGTTCTTAAGTGTTGTATTACGTTACATAGATATAGTCATACTCGAACGTAGAATGCGAACGCAGAACTCTTGAACGCGTGACCGCTCTCTGTCTGATAGGTCCCTAAGCACAAAACATCATGTGTATGATTGTTCGTGTCATAGTTTCACATGACTCTTTACAATTTCCGATATCGTATCCGATGCG
Organism: Plebejus argus; assembly: GCA_905404155.3. Lineage (NCBI taxonomy): Eukaryota > Metazoa > Arthropoda > Insecta > Lepidoptera > Lycaenidae > Plebejus > Plebejus argus. Next base: position 4,139,135 of record FR989929.1, on the reverse strand, counting down.
ATGTCGTCATGTGGTCGCTTACCTTATTAAGCTCGTAGAGTGTCAAATTAATCTGGCGAAAATTCACATTAAAAATAATAGTGTAACTTTATGTCTTTATAAATACCAAAATAAAAGTTTTGGGGCTGACTGTACAAGAAACATTATAATTACATTTACACATAGCTCAGCTAAGTTATGTTTCACACATTTATTATTCTAACAACATTTATTTATTACATACCTATTTTATTATGACATGAAAATAACCTATTAAGAACAATTTTAAAAGATAAATATTTTATTTTCTTTCCTTTAATTTGAAACCCTTCAAAATAATATAAAAGCAAATATTTACTAAATATTATTGTTTTAAGATTTAAAAGAATTTGTTTAATTTTCCTTAAAAATTATAAAAATAATTCACTCTTTTCATATTTGAAACGAATGGAATAATCGATAATTTGTTGTTCTTTAAATGTTTGCTCTATTTTCGAGTTTTTATTTTAGTTCACATAATTGTTATTAATAAGTGTTATACAACATTTGCTAATTTGAAAAATCTGAAGATCCTGATTGTAAACCATACATATTTTATTATATTAGTCAAAATATACGTATATTAGTCAAGATACAAGCATATTTAATATTTATACTGGCCTGTATATATAATAAATAGAGAGAGAGAGAGAGAGAGTCAAATACAGCTGTCTCTCTTTTCAAAATGGCGGATCTTGTTGGAATGTAATTATTATTGTTCGTAAAGCAATACGTAGTATACGGTACGTATACGGTATGTGCTACGCGCCTACGCCGTAGCGTCGACGCTACACGCGTAGCCCTATACCGCTACGAACATTCTAGAATTTGACGACGAATGATGTTGTAACTTTTAGTATAGAGTTTATTAAATAGATTATAATATTATTATTTTTAATATTTTCTTGATATAGACCTATAGAGTCAAAATGTAAAAATATTAAAACAAAAATAAAATTTCTGCACACTTAAATGTAACATTATAATTATGATGATATGTGCTAAGTTAATTTTGCTTAAACGTTTACTACGCGTAGATATGTAATAAACAACTATATATCCTAACTTACGATACACTTAAAATTTATAGAGTGTATAGCAATAAGGAAGACATCGATAGCCTGCATAAATTTCTTTATATTTAAATAGAAAATCTAACATTTTTTACTTGTGACGGCGTGTACACACAAAGTACTTAAAAGCCTTTAATTCATCAAGCCCCATGCGGTCACCGGTGAGTCTCTAGATATTCTATTGTGTCTCGTTTTCCCACGATCGACGGGTTAATCCAAAATAATATTTTCCAAAATATACATTTTGGAAATTAGACCTTGTGTTTGTTTTTCTTAGAAACAGTTTATTTGCGATGGATCGAAACTATCAATCGCAAATAAACGCCTTTACGTTCAAATGCTCAATCAAGATTAACCAAATCAACAATTAACCTGTTATGTGTAATCGTGTTAATATTCATTGACCCTTCACCCTAATTCGATTAGGTCTAAGATGTAAGATCAATGATTGTGTTAGAGTCTCTATACAGACAAATCAACCAGGTTAGGCTTCTTACAGATGAACGGCACTTGCCAATTGACGGCAGCCGTCGACAGTTGACGGCAGTCGTCAACTTGCTGTTGACTGCCGTCGACAATTAGTGCCGTTTGTCTTTAAAAAGCCTTAGAGCGAATTGGTGCATACACACGGGAATGTACCACCTAAGAGCCACTAGCCAGTCCACACAGCGCGTTGCATCAGCGTTGCTTCGACGCAGCGCTGGCGTTGCGTTGTTTTACATACAAAATAACCCAGGTGTTCACACGGCGCGCTGCATCGTCGCAACGCACACATAACGGATAGCAGCCCCGAGACGAAGCGAGAGGGGGTGTTGACGTTCAGACTGCATCGTAATAACGTTGCGATAGCACAGCGCCAGTGTAGCCGGCTATGCGTCAAAATATTTGCGTTGCGACGACGCAACACAACGCAACGCGCTGTGTGGACTGGCACTAAGAAATTAATTGGCTGATGACGGATCTACGTGATTGGGTTGGGTTATGTCAAATCAATGCTAGGGCTCCCATACAAAACTGCGAAATCGCATCGCATCGCATCGTAATGTCATTTTAATAAATATATGAATTTTGTCGCAGATATTTGCGATGCGATGCGAATTCGCAGTTATGTCTGGGAGCTCATAATCGATTCTATGTGCTGGGGTCCATATAACATGCTTGTGAATCAGTTTCTTTGATGGTACGAAATGAGTCCGATCAGGTCGGCCGATTGGCCGGTGCGATTTGTCTAACAGTAAGATAATAAAGAGATAAGAATAATACCAGATCAACTGTTCTTTTTAGGGGGAGCCTTAAATGTGATACTGAAACATAATATATTGTTGAAAAAAGTAAATAATTGGTAAAAAAATACGATTAGAATAATGAATTATACAACGAAGATATTATAGTGCGAGTTTTTTCATTTAACTACAATTTATACGTATGTGACTTTGGCAGAAATACTATATTATACTAATAAAGTATAATATTTTTTTCACAGAAGAACAATAAAGTTATAATAAAAATAATAAAGTATAATATTTTTCGCAAAAGAACAATGAAGTTATAATAAAAATAATACAGGCGTTTCGGACGTTGTGTGTACACACTTACTACGTGATATGTGTAAACGTTAACATAATTAATAAATAATATTTTCGTGCAAAAGCGGCAAAATTGTTTATTTGGAACGCAACAACTTTAACATTCACGGCCCGTCGAGTTGACGCGCTTTTCGCAGAAAATTCATACAGCGTTTTCAATATTCAATGTATTGTTACAATTTCGAAGAAATAAAATGAGTTGGTAGAAAAAACAGAAAATACTAAGTAAGGAGATGCTTCCACACTTGGTACGATTCTCCAATTATTGTTCGTTTAAAAGATACCTCATATGTCAAGTGTGTATGCACCTTAAAACTCTTATTTAACAAAATATTTTCTTAATAGTTTAATAATTACACACATTCTAATTTAAATGAGAATGCGACATAGCAAAAAGAAAACAAGAGCAAAATTACAAAATTCTTTCCCTAAATTACAGTGTTGCCATTTCACAAATTATTCATATAAAATTTTAAATGTTTATAACATTTTTTCTTGAATTAAATTTTACTTATTCACAAAACCCTCAACGTAATATATAAGGTATTCTTAAATTTCATAACAGATAATAATATGCTTATCGCGTACAATATACAAATATTTTTTTCTAAACCTTTTAATCTTTGCATTTTCTTTTCAAACACGATTATAATATTCTGTCATCTTGGGACACCATAAAACTTACAAAATCATTACATAAATATTAAAATAAATACTTTATAAATACATACACTGTTTTAGTTTTTAAATTAGGGCTAATTAAATATTATGTTTACATTTGCAAAGCCGTTAAAGCATACTACTGAGTGTGTCTAAACACATCGAACAGTGAAGACACTGTGCAGTTTTATCGTTGGCTTCTGCAGCGGTCATATAACCCTTTTGAGTTGTTCCTAATAAGGAATATTACGCAAATGTAGAGAGAGCCACTAGCACATACAGTAAATAATCCAATTAAAATCCGACATGTTGCAAATATCAGAAGACAAAAACGTTGTCAAACGTCGAACTTAACTTTTTGTTTACTGCCTACGCTGGTGCTGCCTCTATGCACCACCAATTGTCAAAATAATCTAACGCAAACAGAGGCAAATCATTAAAAACCGTGTTGTTTTTACGTTTAGAACGATCAAAGCACAATCACCTATTTTAACACCGCGTACAACACTTATATAATTATACTCACTCCGATATGTGATATGTATCGTTACTACTATGTTGCCAATCTTTAATACGTTATACAATACAAGAGACGTTTTATCATATCAACTCCAGAGTTCTTTTAGAAACCAGCCAAATTTAGGATTTGCAGAGAGTTAGTGCTTCTCTGTATACGGCTATAATATCTTTTACCGTAATAACGATATGAGAAAGACAGTTGGTAACGTAAAAAAAATAATACACCAAATTATATAATATTATATATAATATAATTATAATATATATCAGTTCTACACGGCAAATACTGTACTTCGTAAAATGTGATAAATGATAATATTTCCACAAAATTTTCTTGTCTAAGCAAAAAAGAAATCGTCGACAAATCTTTAAACATAATATGAAGTCTGGCTCGCATGTTTTTGAGTGTATACTTTATAAAACTAAAGATAGTTTTCATTTTTTATCATTACACGCATTGTTTGAAAACGCTTAGAATGAACAGATGCAACCTCCAATATATTTTTTGATAATATACTTCTAAAATGTCTATGTAGTGCAATTTTAAAAATCTACTTTGTATAAATGAAATTTTAAATGTTTTAAATGTTCTATACAAATAAAATATTTAAAATTAAACTTTCTTCATGTGTCAAAATTTAACACGTGGCATTATTTTTTATCATTGTATCTTTTGATACTAACAGCGCGATGTGTAAAAATACAAAAGCTAAACGCCAAACAAATCAGCTATATTTCAGGAGTAAAGTTCTGTCTATGGAATTAGATTTTAAATATCCTAATTCAGTCTCATAATTACGCGTACATAAGTATTTAATGTAAAGTTATACAAAGGATATAAAGAAGCGCATTGCAAAATGGTTTGGGGTTGCCAAGTCAGGAGTAAAAATTTACAACATAACTCGCAAGAGTTGAAGCAAAACATCTTCAACCTTGAAATTTTTGTTGCTGCGGTAGATATTTAGACCTTACATTTCGTTATTTTAATAACACGATAATATATAATATAATATTATAAAAAAAAAAAAAACTAAATCAATTGTAAAATTATACAACAGAAAACCAAATAAACATCATACAATAAACCATGTATTGTTTTTACTTTTTAGATACATTTATTTTTAATTTTATTTTTATACGTCCTATTTTATTTTCAACAAAATAGAATACTTATTATTACATTTATGGTAATACTTGGAAAATACATTGATTTATACTATGCACATTTCGAGTTAAAAAATACATCAAAGCATTACTTTAAGTTAATCAATAGCATTATCTTATCACGAAATTAACACACGAAATCATAATTAACTGCATTAGTTAAACGTTAATTGACATAATTTACTTTCTCAGTTAAGAGTCGAATCGCAGTAAAGTTTAAACGTAAATCAAGTTGTAAATCATAAGTTCCATTAAAATGGCTCAAGGAATCAAAAGTTAACAAAACAAAAATACATTTCCGCTTATTGTATCAGGAACATTTTATGCTATAAAAGTTACAAATTATACCATCTATATTATGTCATTCTACTATATTATGTGTTAACACTAGTGTCAGACCGAAGTTTCGGTCCATAAGAAATATCAACTTTTTTGTTACCACGAATGTAATATTATGGCAATCATTCTTAAATGATCGTATTTTAAAGTAAAAAAAATCAATTTTAAAGATTTAAAACTATTAAAACTAAAAATATTAAATCTTCAATCTTAAAAGCTATGTCCACATTGTGCCCTTTCATCTTAAATGAAAATTGAAGATGAAAGGGCACAATGTGGACATAGCTATTTATTCTTACACATTGTCAACTTCCATATTCAACTATGGGCAAAGAAGGTGTCAAAACGACTTCAGCTAAGAACGTACAGTTTGTCGGATTCGACACAAGCCTAATAAATAAGAAAAAAAAAGAACGTACAGTCGGATACTAGTTAACATTTATAGAATTTAGGATCTAACGCCGAAGGTTACACAGGTTAGGGACAAAACCAATACTCCCATTAGGATATAATTTATAGTCAAACTACAAGTGGAGTTATCTAAATTTATTATTCTGACGGGCAGCTGCGTGGGCGTTGGCTCCATACGAACCACGTTCACTGAAATACAAAACGTGTAAGTGAAAGTTATAACAATATGAATAATGCTTTTTCATGTTTACGTAAAAGTTACGTAATAATGTAGACATGAGTGGAAGAAGCCTTTAAGTAACAGTTAAATTGCGTTTTTTTTTGCATAAATGTAGGCTTTAGAGCCGGGAAAATGATTAGATATTTTTATATCGTGTAATACATAAAATAACATGCTTTTTAATTCATAATATGCTAATATAGACATATTAGCCAGGTAATGAAGTAAGTTACAAGGTTTGTTTGAATTAATAACGTAAAAATGAGTAATTGTCCTTATGTTATAAAATGTTAGTTATCTGGTTCTTCAACTCACGTCTTTAATTATTGGAATTAGATTACAACAGTAACGTGACGAGGCAATGCAATGAATTTCCAAATAGAACATTCAAAACGATATATTTGCTATAGAACATAATCATTGAAGCCCAAGGTTAGGCTGCCTGTTACAATGGGAGTGTTTGAAATTCTATTTGCCACCAGGTGCCGCTATGTAGCCGCTATGTAGTATATGTACTATAACATACTATAGTATATTAAATATTACTTTGCAACTATTTTAATAATTTAAAACTTCTTGTAACTCATCAGCAATTGGCCGATTATTAGTTTTTAATTTCTCTTTATAATACAATTTCTACTATTTTTAATTCGGATATTTCTACAAAAAAATCAACTTATTATTTTGGTAGATAATAAAAATAAATCTACATGGTTGAATTTACTGCCACTCACATTAATAACACGTTAGTATTTTGTATGAAAACGCGTACTTAGCGACCTTATAACACCCACGTTGTATTTTCCAAATGTTATTTCATTATTTATGTATAAACCAAGTCCTAAATTTGACCTAAAACATACTCTAGAATATGTTTATGAATATGTTTTGCTTTCATTAAGGCTTTCATAATGGTAAAATAAACAACGCCTGAATGTCTACAAACAATTGAAAACTATACAATGTTTTTATAATAAAAATGTGTAAATTAGTAAGTAATTACTCGTGTTTCAACTTTTGTTCAAAGTTTTTATATATAAATTATATTGTATAAAATAATATTTGTATAACATACATATTATATGTATAAGTATGTGCTTTTTAAGATTGTTAAACATTTTAAATCATTATTTTCCTCACTTGACAAAACAATTCCCTATCGCATCGGTTTGTACATTCAATGAATACCTAAATCAATAGGATTTTATGTCCCTTTTACTACTCCCCTGGGTCCGACCCTGATGGGAGAAACCTTCGGGTAGGGACCATTAACGTAACCACTGGGCCATTTGCATCGGCCTTGGATCCAGCTTAGCCTACCGCAATAGTTACAACAGAATATTGTATGTAACACAGACTACAAGGGAAGTATAAAGTGGCTTTCTAATTTGCCGCAAGCGATCGCGACCGGCAAAAATCTAATGACAAATGCCACTTCATGAACTAGGCTATATACAACATGACTGGTGAGACAATACCGATACTTATGGAGAGTACTCTGTACTCGATTCTCATTATAATTATGTAATAAAATTAGGTTCTTAATTTTTTTCCGAATTTCCCAAAAATAAATGAATCATGGATACTAAGTAAATTACGCGGCTAGGCAAGTAGGCATACTATGCGGCCGGTGCAGAGGCGTGCGCTACCAAAGAAACACCACACAACTACCCTTCCCGCTCGCGGTGTCCATGCGTTGGGTAAATAATTATTTAACTTTAAGCTACATTTACTCAGTGATCAATTGATATTATTTTTTTATATTATTTTTTTCCAACTAATATAATAGCCAAATATCACGTCCTCGAATATTGAACATGTCTCACCAGTCACGCAGTAGATATCATTTTGCTCAACTCCATTACAAATTAGCGGCGACATATGTTGCTAGACCTATGTCAGTAGAAAATGTAACCTATAATAACCTAGGTCATTTTGTTTGAATTGAAAATCGGTCGCGGTCGCTAGCGGTAAAAATCGAAACGCCACAAATAGATGGCACCATCTTGATCAGTTTATGTCAAGCCTAGCCGACAAATAACGGCTAATATTGACTTGACCTAATTCATATCCGACTATAAATTAAATTTTCTGATGATTCATTACTAAACGTAACATAGAACGCAAGAAAAGAATAAACAAGGGACAAAAAATATTAATTATAAAACGTACATTTTACTTGCAGCTGGTTTTCATGAGTCACATTGCTATTGAAAAATTGGAATAGGAAACCCAATATACCGCAAGCAAATCACTCACTGACTGATTTGCTTGCGGTATTGGGTTCTGGTTTATTTTTTCGTGTAAAAATAAACACTGGTTTATTTTCTCGTGCGCTAAATATTGCTCGCCGTCACCGCGTGACGTCGACACGAAATTGAGGCCATCGACTCAACAGAAAAATTATGCAAGCGTCGCTGCTTGCCCCGCACCGCCCCCGCGGGTAAAGGCGAGGGGTGCAAAGGAGGGCCGCAAGGCTGAACATCTTCGACTCGGCAGGGACGAGAGCAGGAGGTGCGATTCACGTTTTATCCATCTTCGAGGTGGAGGAGTTCTGGCCCGCCGGTGTAGTTTACCGGAGGTTTCGGGAGAGGCTCCCGAACGAAGCGCGCATTACGTCGCCGAAAGAGACTTTAACGTGATAAAGTGTAGTGTGATTGTATGTGTGAATGTGAGAATAATATTATATATTAGGATAAAATTGTTCGGCGTGCATCCGTTTTCTGATTGCCATAATACAAGTTTTTACTGAGCATGGGATTAGACGACGTGATGTACGCTACCTTGCTTTTATACTATTGTATATTATTGAATGATTAATAAAGAATTTGAATTTTGAAAAAATAAAGTTCAGTTTTAAATGTTTGATTTGAATATGCATCGCACCACTTCGACACATTAGAAAGTGATAACCCTAATAATTGCTTTTTGATATCCACAAAATATTGTACTCACCTGTGACGGTATTATTCTGAACGTCCGCGTAGCCCTCGCCCAGAGTAGGATAGCTCGGTATAGTACTCAGGCAGGTGATATCAACTGTCTGGTTCGGGAACAGCTGCAGGCTGGACAGGGGGAAGTGGAGGGAGGAGTTGGTGAAGGAGAGCGGCATGCCGTGGTGGTACTTGTGGCTGCTGACCGTCCCGTGCGGGACTGTTAGCTTTTCGTCCACCTGTAACAAAAAGGATTAGGTGAAAACTGAGAAGAATTAAGTCCTAGTTAGTATATTTTTCAATTGAATGTGGATTTATGATTAAAGTATAGAATAAATCAATAGTTTGATTGAATGTCGATTCCTGAGTGAAGCAAAAGTTGAAGCTGATGGTTATAATAATAACTTTAATCGGAAGCAAATGCTTCGTTTTTGTTCGTTAAGAAATTTCAGTCCAAAATAGCCACAACAAAATTATATTTTTTTATAATCTGTTTAGAAAAATTTAATTTCAAAAGTAAAATGAAGAAATAAGATTAGAGAGAATATGATTGTTTTGAACAAAGATAACCAAAGCCAAAACTTCGGTAAAACACTAATTAAATCAGACTATTTTATTCAATTACAATTAACAAAAGGCCTGTTAGTCACAATCATGGAATTTAAATTCCAAGATTACATTTTATGAGATCGTAAGATTGTAACTGCCTCTACCCCTACCCCTGCCGCGTATAGTAAACCCTGACTGAGGTGTAATCTTAACGACCACAGAGAATTCTTATGTCGGTCAAGGTCAAATCCTTTCACAGGTAGATATTAAAAAGCTATAAAATACGGATTACTGCCTACTCTGACATACAATATATTATGTAACATACAACGTAATGTGGTATTTTAATGAGTCGGATTGATTCTATTTATTATAAAAGAAATGAAAATAACGTTTTTATTTTTTATTTTTATTATGTAATTCGGGGCCGTCTATGGGCTATTCGCCCATATCCTTTTTTTGCTCTCTTTTTATACTGGTTTTTCGCACCAAGGATAATTATTGAAATAATATTATTAATGAAAATAACGTTGCGCTCCGAAAGAGCAGGCAGAAATGAGAACGAAACAGCGGAGCAGACATAATTTTTTGCCGTACCTAGAAAAAGAAGGGGATAGTGCTTTTCGGTATTCCGCAAAGCTGTTGGTCTACTCTCCTACCGTCTCACTGATTTTCCATCAGATTACGAGTCCTTACTTCAAACATTTTTATACAATTAATTCACAAATTGACCAAAAAAAGCTAAAGAAGTTCCCACTTCTACAGGATTAGTTGCGGCGAGATTTTGACTAACGCGTATAGAATGGTGCGAAAAGTATAGAATAAGACTGCTAAACGAGCAGAAAATAATAACCTGATGTAAGTGGTTAATTCTGCGCTCTTTGGCACACGAAAGAGTTACGGATATCCGATATCCATCCATCCATCACAATCGTACTAGGATTTAAACTGCAATTTAAGCGTAAATATCAAAATGATACAATCATAATCTAAAACTGAACGTTATCAATGATTTAAATGAGTTTAATATATTGTAATTACATATTGAAATTACAATAAATTTAAAGCGTTTGAATTATGCATGTAAAATGCGATGCGCTGTTGGACACTATATTTGAATTATTCAATGGTAAACATAGCGATCGAATATATCATAGTAAATGATAGATTCGTAACATAGTTTATTAATTGATAAAATGTATAATTGGTTTCCGGACAACGGCTGCAATTATAGCCCTGAAATTAAGTATGAAAAGGGTTGTAGGACGAAAAGATGAGATATGCGTTGAGGAAAGTAGCAACATTTAAATGCTCCTCTTAATTTTTTATTTTACATTTATATTATTCTAAAATATTAAAGTAAGCATAAAAGTAAGAATTGTGTGAAAAAAATAAATTTTAAGAAACTAAAACCCGACTACTAGAACACGCTGTAAAAAGTACCAAACAAGAAAATAGTAATGGAAGTTTAAAGGATAGCCGTGGTCGTATGCCCTTTTAATTTTATTATTATCTGTTTTGCTACAGTAGGTGGCATACGACCACGGCTATCCTTTAAACTTCCATTACTATTTTCTTGTTTGGTACTTTTTACAGCGTGTTTTAGTAGTCGGTGTAGGGGAGACGTGGATCTTTCACCACAATTCGAAACACTCGCGTTTATACTTCAGAAACTGTGTTTATTTACGTTCGAACATGAGTTCGGGTTTTAGTTTCTTAAACTTTATTTTTATTTCAATTTTTTAAATTCGCTTCATACATTTCTTAATCACTATTCATTACAATTCCTCAAGTGATCGAGGATAATTATTATTTATTGTTTGATATTGTATTGAACTGATTTTATGAAATCTTGCAACGATCAGGTGATTGCAGGAAAATCCGTACTAAGAAATAGCTAATAATGCTTACATATTTGAAATGTGCTAGCAAAGCTCTTTCATTCGATAACCCACACGACACAGTCAGAAAAAAAAAAAATTTTTGATCTGTCCTTTATGTCTCCTAGATTGCACTAAGGTCAATGCAACGTAACGTCATGTAGCCTATAACCAACGGACAATCAAGAGGCTTCTAATGACACCTCAATTGTCCAAATCGGATCAGTAGTTTTAAAGTTACGAGGGAACAGATGAACATCCATACATACATACAGGTCAAAATCATAACCCTCCTTTTTGTTTCGCCGTAGTCGGGTAAATATTCAAATACTTACCTAACTGTTGCTATTATCGACATAGAGCAAAAAAGGCCAAAAAAATCACGTTTGTTGTATGGGAGCCCTCCCTTGAATATTATTATTATTTTGTTTTTAGTATTTGTTGTTATAGCGGCAACGAATATACATAATCTGTGAAAATTTCAACTCTCTAGCTATTACCGTTCTTGAGTTACAGCCTGGATACAGACAGACGGACGGACAGACAGACGGACAGACATCGAAGTCTCAATGAATAGGGTCCCATTTTCACCCTATTGGGTACGAAACCCTAAAAAGAGAGTTATCGAACACGACCATCGAACGGAAGAAAACAAACAAAAATAAACATATAATATAACAGCCGAATATCTTCCTTTTTGGAAGTCGGTTAAAATCTCGTAAATCGAACACAGTGCATACTTTGTCTCACAAGCTGTGTGCACCCCGATATGGATTATGCTAAGTGCGGTTTCTTGCACGATTCCCGATAGCTTCTGCAGTTTAATCTTTAGTGCCCGGGCGAGTTTAAGCGAAACTCAGCGCAAAATAATACTGATTTTAATCGCAACAAGGTGCATTAAAGAAAATGATGTATGTTGCTGTGTTTTGTATTTGAATGAGTTTGTTATATTGAATAAAACATAATTCCACCAAAAACATGAATTGTAAATAGGAACCAAGCAAAATATTTCTGTCGTAAAAAGTTTTCAGATCACATTCAAGCCAACAAAGCGTAAACCGTACATTTTGACCGGCATCAGAGCATTGCATCGCTACAGTACCGCGCTCGACTGTTATCTGTTTTTTTCCTCTAAATCCTTTCTCGGAGGTATAGGCAGAGTATTTTTGTGCACTGTGTGAGGTATTAGAGCTGTTGCTGAGGGTTCTGTAAAAATGAGAGATATTCTGTTGCATGATATTCTACTAAGCTATTGCATAGCTTTTATCACGGGATTTGAGCACAGCGACCGAATCAAGAAATTCCGTAACGAAAGTAAACCTAACACCCTCACTCGGTGCGGCGTTGGTGCATCGTCTAACATCGTTGCAGTTCGGAAGACTTAGGCACGGTGTTGGTGTGCGTCAAATAGACGTATGCGAATTATAATTGCATAAGTTTATAAAAAATGCTATGTTCAAAATTAATTTGAAGTAATCTATGTGCATTTCATTCAATCAAGCATTTGTTTGTAAAACTTAATTTAAGCATCATTATTAAAAGAAAGTAACGAAACATTCTTCGGGTAGCGAGATGTAAATTAGCATTAGAGTTTCCGGTGAAAGTTTTAATTAAAGTGACCTGCGGAGCTATAAAAAGTTCTGGAATACATTTACATAGCCAACTCACTAATCATTTTCACGAATATTTATAATAATGTACACTAAAGACTTTTTTTTCACGTGGAGGCATGATGGATAACCTTGATTTACATAATAATTACAAAACCTAGTTTGACATATGGTTATAATCAAAATTATGTTTAAAGCTAGAAACGAATTATCGGACGTTTTCATTAGTCGCGACTCGCGGCTGACAGACGCGGCTTAACAATGTGAACGGTTCATCCGCGGACGTCCGCCGCGGATGCAAAAACATCCCAGCCAGATTCTGTTCGGACGTCCGAACGTTCAAGGTCGCGTCCGCGGCTTATGTCAGGCAATGTGCACAGTTTAATGTTTTTTGTATTAAAATAGATAGAAACAAGCCGTATCCGAAGAAAACGTCCGATAATTGGTTCCCAGTTTAAGCATAAAGCTGGCTGGCCGGATGTTTTTGCATCCGCGGACGGCCGCGGATGAACCGTGCACATTGTTAAGCCCACAGAAAAAAATCAAGATAGAACGGCTAAGCGGGTGGAGTACGCGTGTTTCAAACTTGCACAAGTGGGCAAAATTCGTTGAACGTTTATTCAGTCAGCGCGCACGTCTCGAAATGATTACACCGGAGGGGTTGTGCAAAAATGCCTCATTGTGCGGTGTCTAATTGTAAAAGCAGAAGTACGAAAGTAAATCGGTTAAAAGGAGGTATTTCTTTCCACGGGTAAGTTATTTGTTCTAACTAAAAGCAAAGCAAAAATTGACACGCGCGATTCCTTAGCAACGGACGCGTGTGGCCGTTCTATCTTAATTTATTTCTGTGGTTAAACCGCATCCCTCAGCTGCGACTTAGAAAACATCCGATAATTTGTTTCTAGCTTTAAATTAAGGCTGTTGCTAGTCGTCCGGTAATCGGATGAATAAAATAAATCTTAGTCGTCCGATTACCGGATGAATAAAAAAAAAATGTTGCGGCGTTTGCTGCCAAACTCTTCCGAAATTGCTGCTTTTCAGGTAGGTCTCAGAATCGGCTAAAATCTATTTTTCATAACCGAAAAAATGTATTAGGGGGCGTCCACAAATTACGTGAGGTGTTTTTTTGAATTTTTTGACCCCCCCTCCCCCCTTGGTGAGATTTTATTCAACCCCCCCCCCCCAAATTTCACGTGAGATTTTTCAAAATGTGGGTTTCTTACATAAACGTGTTGGATTGTTAAATTAATTCAATATTAGTATGAGAAAAGGGCTTATAATATTATAGTCCAGCAACTAGTTTAATAATAAGTATTATTTAAATAGTATTAAGGTGTACGTTACGAAATGTTGCGTAAAAACTGGTACGGGTGGATAAAACAAATATGGTGGTTTGCTTGGCACAATTACGATAAAATCTTAAGCATACGTAAAATCTGGGAGAAATGGACCAAAATAGCATTATTTTGTTGAGAAAAAATTACGTGAGATTTGCCGAGACCGACGAGAGGGGGTCTCCCCAACGTGAGATTAGATGAGATTTGATTCGACCCCCTCCCCCCCTAAACACCTCACGTAATTTGTGGACGCCCCCTTAGAAAAAACAATATTTACCGGAAACACTTCTGGTGTTAAAGCTATTCAGATTTCAGAATCCACCATTATTCTATTTGTAAGGGTTCTATCGATCTGGTGGCTCACCGATCTCGCCTCGATTACAATCCATTCAAAGTTATTTTATCCCAGAATTTATATTATAGTGATCCTTATATCAATAGCGTTAAGGCCCTGTGAGAGGTAAATTAGCGTTGGATGGTCCATATAAAAAGGTACGCGGATAGAATACATAATTATTCTTATCATAGATTTATAGAGTAAATGTTTGTGTACCACGTGATCGTTGTCTATAAGCAGGATTAATTCTGTGATCTTCCCACTGTTTTAATTACGGTAGCCGGTTTCACTGCAACCAGTGAATTTTTGAATCAAAATTCGTATTGAAGAGAAAGTACAGCGTACAAAAATGGGCGATAGTATTTTATAATGCTCATAATATTATAAACTATAGTAAAAACCACATAACATGTAGTTAACGTCATACGGTCAATTCAGACCGCAACGCGACGAGGTGAGGCGAGGCGCGACGCGGCATAAATTTGTATGGATTTGACAGATAATATCAATTATTTTGCGAGACGTCTTGCGAATCTGTCAAATCCAAATTTAGAAATGCATCTACGCGTCGCGTTCGGTCTGAATCAACCCATACACGTAGCCGACCGACGCAACAGATGCCATGGCATTTTCTCCCTCGTCCGAATTGCGTGACAACTGTTGCGTTAACATCGCTCGCGGGACAATATTAAAACAAAGAGAGATTCGAAGCACGAGATTTGGACACAATATTATGTACTTTTGTTGATTGGACGAGATCACTAAGAAAATTGGCCAAGTGCGAGTCGGACTCGCGCATGAATGGTTCCGTACCACTTACTGAAAATTGTGTTTTTTTATGAGAGCCCCCCTTAATTATTTTATATATGTTTTAAATTTCCCCCTCAAATATTTAATTTATTTTGTTTTTAGTATTTGTTGTTATAGCCGCAACATAATATATACACAATCCGTAAAAATTTCAAAAGTATAGCTATAGCGGTTCTTCAGTTACAGCCTGAAGATAATATACAGACAGACAGACAGACATACAGAAAGACAGACAGACAGACAGAGAGACGGACAGACGGACAGACGGACAGAAGGACAGACATCGAAGTCTTAGTAAGAGTGTCCCGTTTTTACCTTTTGGGTATGGAACCCTAAAAACTGTAATTTATGAGTTGATATCAGGGGCCTGAGTCAAGACGAATTCGTAATCGCTTCGTTATAGAATCGCCGATCAAAATGTATGGAATTGACATAAGACGAGTCGAACGTCAACGTCATAGTAACGAACGCTTATGTCAATTCCATACATTTTGATCGGCGATTCTATAACGAAGCGATTACGAATTCGTCTTGACTCAGGCCCCAGTATACTTAACACATAAATTACAGTTACTGATATCACTGATCAATTTATCACACAATTTTAATGTATCATTAATGCAAGATCGTTCTTCTTTCTTTTTAGTCCATTACTAATTGTTAAATTATTATAAAATAGTATACTCACATAATATTATAATAAAGCCAAATGAGTTTTCATTATTCCAAACTTAAAAATTTAGTCGTTTAACATTGGTTAACATTGGTTGTAACGTTACATATTTAATGAAAATACTATTACGTTATTGGATAGAAAACTGAGTAGATCACATACAAGGCATCGGCACTAAAATCGATACTTTAGAATTCATATTGGCCAAAACAACGCCCCTCTAGCAAGCAGTTAAAAATATTATATTTTATTCAATGTCATTTGAATTGTTAATTATTAAATAATTTCTTGGCGGATTCATAACAGAATTATAATTAATTAGCACCAAGCTCTCTCAAGTTTTGATACAACCAAGAGACTAACACAAAATTCACGTGTGTTACGTTAAGTAGCGTACTAGACTACGTTTTCACCAGAAATGTGTTACTCTGTGAACCAATAGAATCACTGCGCTGAGCGAGGTCACGTCAATGAAGCGATTCAATTGGTTCTTAAAAACACATTTCTCGTAACATATCTCTGATGAAAACGCAGCCTTATACTAAGGTAAATAAGCACCTTAACATTGTTGATGAGCCAGGTGAGGTGGGGCGCGGGGTAGGCGGCGGCGCTCTGACAGCTCGCCTCCAGGTCCTCGTACGACGACAGCTTTTTGTGCTTGATCTTGATCCGCGGACGGTGCTTCTGACGAACTGCAACATTTTTTGAGCATTATTATTGTGTAGCATAAAGATTGGACCGTGCTAGGCGCAACCACATGCAAAGTAAAGGACTGAGCACTCTGAGACGGGCCTCAGCGTGCCGGGGCTCATCGCATAAATCCGCCTCCATACAATTTGTATGGAGGCGGATGCGCGTATCGCCCACTGTGCCGGCGCGCATCGGCGCGGATTTTTGCTCGGCGGATTTCCGTCAATGCGACACGGGCCGACACGGCCCGACAAGACCCGCTGCGCCCCGGCAAGCGACGCGCGGATACGATGCGATGCGGCCCGGTAAGCCCCGGCCCCCGCCACACCCCGCATCGCCCCGCCGTCACTCGTCGCGCAGAGCATGGCAGAGCGTTGCGCGCCGACCCGCGCCGACCCGCCCCGGCACGCTCCGCCTCAGTGAGCGTTAAAATCCGTCAATGCGATGCGACCCGACAACAGTGTGATATAGCGCATTATGCGCCGCGCTGAGCCCCGACCCGCCCCGGCACGCGGCGACCCGCGCTGACACAGGGGGCGCGAAGCTTAAATGTACAAGCTAGAAGCCAGCTATATGAAGCGGCAGCAGAGGACGTGTCACTACTGACACTTCAATGTATTTCTATGTATAAGTGCCGCTAGCTTCGTGTCGCTAGCTGCGCAGGGTATTTCATAGAAATACATAGAAACCAGTAGTGTCGCGACAACACGTCGTCTGCAGTTGTCGCGAGTCGCTTGGTTCCAACTTCTACCTTAAAACTACAAATGTTAGCAGCGCTACGACCTATAATAGGTCAGTCAGTTTATCGCTCTGTCTGTTACCTCTTCACAATCAAACCACTGATGTGATTTTGCTGGGGAAGGTACTTTGAGTCCACGAAACTTTTTATCCCTTAAAAATGTACTGTTCCCACGCCATAAACAAATTTGTTGTGGTCGTTCTCTGGTTCTTAATAAGCTACAAAATAGGAGGTACTCATTATTGGTCATTGAATTCTTTTTGTGTGATATTGTTTCTCCGTATTCAGGAATAAAGTTGCAAAAATGTTAGTTGCAGTGTGTGAAAGTTTAGGTAGACTAAAAAGAAAAAATCAAATGTACGCTAGTTCAAATTTTAATTGATCGCAGTTCTATACTTCGTTCCAAGCTGTCCGAACAACGTTTTTATCAAATAGTTTGAAGTTACTAATAAGGCTTGGCGCAAACGAGCTACCGATTATGGACTATTGGTCTTCATCTTTTCGAGTCTACTCTTGAAAAAATATGCTCAGGGTCTATTTCGTAATATTATTGATTATGGAGTGTGCCATTCTATAATTTCTAATTATATGAGGTTCAAAGCTAAATTGCTTCAAACTCGAAATAACGTCATAGGCAGCGCGTAGCGTACAGACCTGAATCGCGCTATCAATGTTTGTCTGAAAGTTATAGGTCCTGAAAAGAGTTGTCATTACAACGAATGAAACATGTAGATTCGACTTTGAGCATTACATTATACATAATATGATAACCCCTCGCTCGGACAACATAATATCTTCCTTTGAGCTTCCTCTCAAGCATATTTCCACAATGTATGGCAAAAATACATTTTCGATTCAGCTAGTTATTATTATTATACTAGTTGACGCCCGAAACTCCGTTGCGCCAAAAATTGTTTATCGCGTCGGAACCGCACATTTTTCAGGGATAAAATGTATCTATTATCCTTTCCCGGGACTCAAAATATCTCCATACTAAATTTCATCAAAATTGGTTCAGGTGATTGGGCGAGAGGAGGTAACAGACAGGCCGACAGACACACTTTCGCATTTATAATATTCGTATGGATTTGCACTTTGCAGTCGCAACTCCTCGAAAATACTATTTTAAAGAATATATTACGCGACCGCTACAGTCGCCCGTCTGCGCAGGCTTACATAAACACAGATTAGCGAGGTTTTAACAGCCTTCCTTTTGTGTACGCCCGGGATTTCGCTGTTCAATTTTTGATAACAGCCATTATGTATTATAAAGCCTTTTTGAATTTGAAATTAATGATAGGAATTAGCGGTAATGTATAGATGCTTTCACGTTAACGGTCCAAACGAGGTAACTGATAAGGCAAAACATTTTTAGGATAATCCTTTTTTACGGAAAAGTGTTAAAATATCAGGAAAATGTAATAACTACCTACTAATTGTTTTTCGGCAACTTTGTTGTGGCGGAATTTATTTATCTTGCGGGAACGGAATTGAAAATAATTAACTTTACACCGAATTTTATCAAAATTGGTTTAACGGTTTAAAAAGCTTTAACATAATATTTAGATACCTATGTTATGCTACGCATATCTACATCTTCTTCTTCTTCTTCTTCTATACACTAATAAAGAGGAAAGATTTGATTTTTTGTTTGTTTGTTTGAATTGAATAGGCTCCGAAACTATTGGGCTGATTCGAAAATTTCTTTTACCATTGAAATCCTACATTATTTTTGCTGAACATAGGCTATATTTAATGAGAGAAAAAAGAGGTTTCCCTAAGATATTTGGGTTTTTCGGACACAAGATATGATTAAAATTGGACGTTTCGTTTTGAAGTTATGGCAAAATTAAAAATATTACGATTTCTGTTGCAAGGTCCGGTTGTGAAGTGGGCGTCACCAAGGCGGGGGTAAATTGACTTGGGAATCATTTTACTGGCCGTGTGTTTCCCGGGTAAGTTTTTTGCAGCGGAAACCGACATCCACGCGGGCGGAGCCGCGGGCGACCGCTAGTAGTATATACGTCTTTACTAGTGCAGAAGTTATAAATTTTTGCTGATTAATAAAAAAACAAAAAGAATTTGTTTTAATAATAATAATCAATAGTAAAGTAACTACACGACAAATTGTCACATTTTCGTGATTCAATTATGATATAATGGGCGCTAACATGAATGTAGTATACAATATAACAAAGGCGGCCAAAACAAACTTCACTGTCGGCAAAAAACAAAGTACATAATCTAATTGATACGTACCTATTAGATTTCAAAGTTTGTTTTTCCGATAACGAACAGCAGATTGAGGAAAATATTCGGTTTATGAAGCAATCATTCTCCAATACCCTCTTACATCCGACACGTGAAATCAGACAGAGCCCTGAGATCAGCAATATTCTCGTTAAAAAGGTTTCCACCGTACACGTATATTCATGCCGTTCGGATTTTTGTAAGAAAAGAAAAGATATTTTAAGAAAAATGTGAAATTCCGTTTGTTTCGTTTATTGTTTATTTATTTTTGTTTTTATATTATTATATTGCTAAATATAATTACGATTTACTATAAAATATAATATTATGTTGTCTTCAATCTATCTATTTATACAAAGGCAAGGTTTAATTTGTTTTCCGACGTGTGATGTGTGTTATAAAAGCCAACGTATACGATTACGTTTACGGCTGATCTTAAAAACACATTCATCGCAACACATCTCTGATGGAAACGCAGCCTTATTACGTACGGCTGTTGTAAGAGATTTCTTTTAGAAATAAGCAGTTCCTTTGTGTCGTTTCTTCATGTTAATCGTATCTTTATATTTTTTCATGTGTGCAATAAAGAGTTAAATAAATAAATAAATAGGTCCGCCATCTGCCTATGAATCGACGTCACTGTACATAATGTGATATATGACTTTTTGTACTCATTTTATTACATGTGCTTTTTTCTGTCAAATACCTGTTGCATAATTGTTGCAAGATATAATCAACCTTTCCCCCTTCTGTTTTACTCACCTATAACGCTGAGCTCATGTATTTTGGAGGCTTTGGAGTACAGCGGGATGTCGAGCGCGATCTCGCACGCGTACGGCCCCGCCGCCGAGAAATCCATCTTTTCCAGGGTTATGGCCGTCGGCTTCAACATTATCAACTGGGAAAGGAAACATGAGTAATAATAGTATAATTACTATGTAAAATCACAAATCAATAAGTGTGATAGTTTTCCGTTAAGTGTACCCGAATATGTTCAGGTTGTGGGATTTACTAGATTGCGCTTCGCTCACCCTGAAAAATTATTGACAATAATTAATTACTAAAAAAACAACCCCGATTCATAAAGAAGTAGGTAAAATATTATTGCTTAGCACAGCGCGGGCTCGAATAATAAACTATAGCTAAGAACAATCTCAATGGACTTAGCTTTCGAACAAAAAGAAACTAGATCAAAATCCGTCCAGCCGTTTTATGCTACGATGCCGGGGATAGACACAGACATACCGACACGTCAAACTATTATAACATCCCTCTTTTTTGTCAGGGGATCCATTAAAGTATGAAAGTTACTTATTATTAGAAAATATGCGAGAGAATATTATCTCTCGTTCTGTCTTTGTGTCTATCTGTTCACTCTTCAAGCATAATAGATCGCTGAACCTATTTTGATAAAAGTTAGTATGGAAGTTTTAACAAATTCCCTAAAATGCTGCGTTACTGTGCATAATTAACTGACAGATTCATATTAATACATTAAGGTCCTGTTTCACCACTTCCTGATAAGTGCCGAAAAGGCTATTCACTACTTAACTTGACAGATAAAGTATGGAGAATCTGTCAAAAAAGTTGTGAATAGCCTATTCGCCACTTTATCAGAAAGTGGTGAAACAGGCCCTTATTTTATAGTAGCTTAGGCATTGGATTTTAAATAAACCACCTAAGTTTGATAACTAAATGATCTGTTACCAGATTACTAAACAGGTTGTAGTACCACAGGTTACCAAACATCATTCATTCTATACTTTATTCGTTCATACATTCCCACGTTGATAGCAACATAAATTCAGTTGCCACAAAAACAATTACGACTTCAAATTGTTTGATCTTTCAACCCATAAACAATTTGGAATCCCAAATTGTCCAAACATTAAGCGCAAAAAGCTACAATTCTTATCAAAGGAAGCACGTGCCGGACAAAGGGAGTCTTTGCCGTCAACTGAATTCGCCCTTGAGGCTGTAAACTCACATCCGGTTCAGGGAAAGGAAAAGGGCCCTTAACTTATGTGGAACAAAATATTTTACAGTATTCCGAGGGTGTACTTTTAGTTGGTTATACTTGGGATAGGCGAAATGCCACTACACCGCGGTACCGAAAAAGGTTAAGGTTTAGAATGAAAAATTAAAAATTTACTAGATGATGCCCGCAACTCCGTTGCGCTAAAATACGTTTATCGGGAACCGTACATTTTCCCGGGATAAAAAGTATCCTATGTCCTTTTCCGGGACTCAAAGTATCTGCATACCAACAAATTTCAACAAAATCGGTTCAGCGGCTTGGGCGTGAAACGGTAACAGACGGACACGTTTTCGCATTTATTAGAATGGATTAAAATTTGCTTAAAATGTTGTGACAATCGTGATTTGAAGCGTAGATAAAAGGCCCAGCGAGGAGAGGGATATCTTCTTAATTTATAAAGAATTTGACAGATATTGTAAATAAATGAGTTTCTGTCAAATGAAGGTTAAGTTATCATTAAATCCATCCAGCGTTCATTGAGAGAGGCCTATGTCCAGTAGTGGACGAATATAGGCTGATTTGATTGATTGAATCATTAAATCTCTCAGAGTACAGCATAAATATTTTAGGACAAGAGATAAAATTATATAAGTTACTTTATCTTTCACTTGGAATTGCACGAAAAACTTTCGGAGCCGCACTTGGGAATCAACATGTAATGAATATTTCACCGAAACTACTTTAGCCGTAAACTTCATATTTTCTCGCGTAAAGTTTTACCAACTATAAACTTCATTATACAAGGAGATAGCTCTATTAGTTATTTGCTTTATTATCCCAACTTATAGTTGACGGCAGTATAAGTTTTAATTAATGCGTTGCCTCGCGAAGAGCACTCGATATCATAATGCGATGCTTTCACGTGCGTTATAAAGTCTGCTTTAGGGAATAGAGTGCTAAGAAACTTTCATAACAATGTTAGGTGTATGTATAATATTGTTAGCCTTCCTCTTAAGGTTTATACGTCAAACGAAAAGAAGATTGAAATTATGTATTTTTCAGTCTCTTTGTTCTTGTCTGTGTCTTGATTACAAGTTGAATTTGAAAACAAACAAACGATTATAAGAGCTAACCTCTCCGTAATTTTCAGAAAACATTGTTCAAGTTGTGATTCTCCTTATAAATTTTGACACTTAGTCGAATAGCCTAAATGTTATTTAAATATACAGGAAACATGAATGTTCCTTGTTTATTTCATATTATGTATTTTAAAATGTAAAATAGAAATAGTCTTCGTAGCATTCCGATTGGTCTAAAATCGATAACCCTAAAAATTCTAGACTCGTCTCAAGCAGGAAGTACCTTCACTGGTTTAAGATAAAATGCAAAGCAGAAGGACATAAAGTTTTACGGGTAACATTTTCTGTGAGTGGAAAACTGCTATCGAAGTTTAAGTAACGATGCTGAAGGGGTTGCATTTTTTCCGGATATCACACAATTTTGAGATGAACTTTGTAAGTGAAAAGGTTTTCATGGATGTACAATTGAATGGAATTTTTCATTTTTCAGGACTGTGCCAAAAGAAAGAGAGAGAACTCCACGCGCGAATCAGAAAACGAAACGGGTAGAAAAATTAGAGGGTGTTGTTGTAATAATTTTCCCTTCGAATATGAAGTTCGGGGGGAATAGAAGAGTACTATAACTATTGTAGGCAAGGTATCTTTTTAAAGTCGCGTGACAATCCTGTATTCTATCGCTTATCCGCCTTATCAGCCTATTCGTAATATCACGCGCGATATAATATTGACACTAATTCAAAATTCATAAAATTTTTCCAATTTCAAATTTCCAAAATCAAAATAATAGACATCTATCAAAAGCAATATAATAAGCTATTGTAAGCTGAATGCATTCGTTTTAAATATCGACACGGATTTAATATAGCGCCGGCCAGCGCCGACATGTTTCATGTCGACGCCAAAACCTGGGCTTATTGCGACACATGCATTATTTTGGCCAAATGCTAAATTATTATGGATTATTATTACGATTTACGGACAAAAGCGATAGACATGGAGACAAAACGGTCGATTTAATAGGAAATTGACAAGGGTAATCAGGTTAAATAATAGCATTTTCATCATACTAGATGCAGTATTTGAAAAATGCTACGATGTTATTTTGTATTACATGCTTGTAACTATAAAATCATGTACGGTTAAATTAAAAAATCAACATCGGAATCTAAATCCAATGACTGATAGTATACTACTAGGTTTTTAACTGCTTCACATTTAATTTTATTATCTTAAGCAAGCATTAGCTAACATAACCAATGGTTCGTCGGAGTCGTACATTTTTTGGGGTATCCTGTCCTTCTTCAGGGACTCAAAGTATCTCCGTAACTTTCAGCAAAATCGGTTCAGCGGTTTGAGCGTGAAGAGGTAGCAGACAAACAGACACACTTTCGCATTTATGATGTTAGAATGGATTAAACAATCGTTCTTAAATAAGTAAATCAAAATCTAATCACAGTTACACCGTTTCCCGAAATAAACATTAATTCAAAACCAACTTTGCCTATTACAACTAAAAGGATAGCGTAAATCTACAATTAAAGTTGAAATTAGTAGTTCGTAAATGGTTATATGTTTGAACTGTCAACAAAATTACGGAACTTTCATAGAGCCAACACGAACGCAAACACCGTATGTTTGCATTTTTACTTAGCAGGCTTGCTCGAATGCATTTAAACTCCTGTGAGTAATGTAGTTCTATGTGAAAATTAAAGATTTTTTTAGTGTTACTCTCTAGAAAATATTCTGTAGAAAAGTGTGAATAAAATACTCGTAATTTTTTTTTGTTTCTTAGCGCACTCATTTTGGGCACGATCATATTGATTATTTACTTTTCGAGTCTAACAGCCGCACTCAGAGATATTTAACGATGATTAAACTTTAATCTTCACTAAATTCAAGGCCACCCTCAGGTCAGGAATAAACACTGATCCACATTATATCCTTCACTTAACGTATTTAAAAAATATTTTTAAAGTTTAAATATTTTGTAGTAAATTTACTATTTATTTATATATTTTTTAGTGTTTTTGTCTATTTTTTGGTGTTTAAATATTTAGTAGTATATTTACTAAAAAATATTTAAACACAAAAAATTTTTTTTTAGTATTTAAATATTTTGTAAAAAAAATTTGTTCAGGACCCTAGGTAATTACTATCTTAAGCTGAAAAATAACTCAAACATGTTAAATATTTTTGTATGAGAAAATGGTTTTGGTATTAAGAATGTATGAAAATTTCGAGGGTAACGCGTACGGCGCGTACGGTGCTGACAAAATATGTGCGATCAGCTTTACAGTTACATGGTTGCTACGAAGGTCCAAATTATATTCATTACGTTGATAGGCTAATCCTGAATCAGTTAAGCGGAAGTAAGGATCGTGAAGACTCAATTACTGAGAACCTCGGCTCCGTGTGAGATCTGATACATATTCATGAGCGTATTGATAAGAACTCGATTATACTTATTACGCCCACTGAAACTTGCGTGTAATGTAGCGATTTCATACAAAATGTAAAATACTAAGGGCCTGTTTCACCACTTCTTGATAAAGTGGCGAATAGGCTATTCACAACTTTTTTGACAGATTTTCCATACTTGATCTGTCAAGTTAATTTGTGGATAGCCTTATCAGGAAGTGGTGAAACAGCCCTAACTGTCGTATTCAGAGACGAATATACTTAACTGTAATTAAACGAAGATTTTTTTAACTCTTAAATAATTATCTGTTTAACTCTTTAATTAAATTAAAGTTTAATCACCATTTAATGTTTTTGAGTGCAGCCGTTAGTCATCCTTAATGCGAGTGTCGTTTAGTCATATCAGCCAATCAAATTCGGTTTAGCGATCCATCGCTGAACCGAATTTGATTAAATTTTATATGTAGATTCTTTGGGGGTTTATTTTTATCATGTTAAGACGTACAGCTCACACGTGATCGTACACTCCTTACCGAGTCGTTATCTCGTAAATTATATTATATTTATTTAACAATATAAGGATAGTGTTATTAGAAAATACTAGTTACTAAAAAGTAGCATGTCGTCAACTCAAAATGTTTATGTCCTTATTAGCGCAGACGATTGGTCGTAAATAAGTGCAAGCTGCCTGCCATTATAAAAACTTTTATAATCTTTTATAACTGTTATCGTGCTTAGTAAATACATTCTAACAAAATAGGTCAAATAATGCAGTTATGACCTTTTCATTAACAAATAAAACGTTCATAAACTCCCTCGCTATAAAAACAGAGGCATAAATTTTATTTTCCCGGAAAGAAATATAAAACACATGAATAAATTAAAACGTAATATTTTTATTCAATACCCAAGAGGAAGGCTCGATTAGGAATGCAATATTTTTACGAACCGTTACAAAATCATATTTTATTTTTGTCAATCTACCGATTAATCTTTTCATTGATTTTATCGTTTGGTTCTTCTTTCTACTGTAGAATAGACAATTAGGCAAATTGCAAAAGAAATCTGTCAGTTTTAACATTAAAATATACATTATACCGGCTGTAACAAAACTAAGTGATAATATTTTAGGGTGTGTACGTGTTCTTTGTAGAGAGTTCACACTTCACTGTAAAAGTAGCAGCGCTGAAAGATGATTTTTTTCACTTTTGTATGGGGAAACTCATGACGCTGAGGCACTTGCCCATACAAAAGTGAATAAAAAATTTGGTCTTTCGGCGCTGCTACTTTCACAGTGAACTCTCTACAAGGAACACGTACACACCTTAAGGCCGTCACAGACTTAGCTATAATATATATTAACAAGTTTGTAGCTAGGCATATTACTATATATTTTCTATACAATTTTCGCGTGACCACACACTCAGCTATAATATATATTTCTGGTCTCAGTGTGTTTAGTACGGTATATTAATATATATTATAGCTAAGTCTGTGACGGCCTTTAAAGTATTATCATTATTTTAGTTTTATTACACCTTGTATAAGCGCCTGTTTCACCACTTCCTGATAAGTGCCGGATAGGCTATCCACCACTTAACTTGATAGAATATAGAGTATCGAGAAAAAGTCAAAAAAGTTGTGGATAGCTAGCCTATCCGGCACTTTATCAGGAAGTGGTGAAACGGGCCCTCTGTGTTCTTTCGCATGCTGAAATTGGTGGAAGATGTAAATACGTCTTAACCTAATATTTCATAATAATTAAAAATTATGAAATATTCTTTAGCCAAGTACAATTTGCATATCGTTAACACAACAGAGTAAAAGCTATTATATTTATAATTACCTACGAGTATGTTTGAAGCCAGTGTTGCGGAAAATCAATGCAACAATATTCGAGATTAGCATACTGCGAACTTTAGGCTGCCTTCACACTAGCGTTTATCCAGCGTTTTTTCTTCCCTGCGCTAGCGCCGCGTACTCATTGTTCCTGAAGAAATTGTGTAACGTCTGCACCGCGCTAGCGCAGCGTTTAATTTTAATTCGACAAGGCGACGCACGCGCCGCGTTGTCGCGGCGTCTGCGCTGCGCATACGTTCATAGAACGCCTACGCTGGACAAATGCTAGTGTGAAGGCAGCCTAAGTCCCATATTGGGTAGAATCATACTCTGACATGAACCTCTCAGAAAATTAAAAAAGAGTGTGTGTATAGTGACCCAAGTCAGAGGGGAAACTTCTCTCAAATAAAACCGGCCAAGTGCGTGTCGTACCACTCTCCATAATATAGGGTTCCATAGCACCGCTAGTTTATAATAATTTTTGTATGGTCAATGATTACGTGTTTTACACTACAAAAAAATCACGGGAATTTTTTCACATTTCCAGAAGCAATCATTTAGCTGGTAGAAGGGGGGACACTGGACTCTAACGATTTTTTCCACTTTAAAACTTGTTATTTTACAAATAGATCTAAATGATCTATGAATACTCGCAATATTTAAAAAAAACAACGACACCCCACACGATGAGGTGGACGCGAAAAAAATCCCCGCATGATGTGGGAGGAGGGGTGGTAAAAATATATATTTTTAAGATTTTATACACTATTTTGTCGGCATCATTAATATTATATGCATTCGTGCCAAATAACAGCTTTGTAGGTCCTATAGTTTTTGAGCAAAAACGCGGGCAGACAGACGGATAGACGGACAGACGGACGGACAGATCGAAACTACGGTTCCTTGTTGACTACGGAACCCTAAAAAAGAGTCATGTGTGTATAAGTGTAGAAGTTAAACTTCTGACTCGTGTTTTCGCAACATTATTAATAGTCCAAACCTCTTTTTCTTGACGCCACCTTAAAATTTTTAAAGTGCCTAAAGAAGTTTCACTTCAAAACATATTGTGATTTTCACATTCTGGAATCTTAATTCCCGCAATACCAATTTATTTTAACATTGAATTTGAACGTGAATTCATAACGGTTGAATTGTTATTCCAATTTGAATTGAAACGACACTTAATTTCCTTTATCGAGAAATTCATAATTTTCTGATTTCTGCGTTACTGACTCACTTTGTGTACAGAATTTTATTTTTAAAACAAAGAGAAGAAATCAATCACTTCATTTAATATGAATAAACTTCTTTGTACGCGTTTTTACTACAATATTATAATAAAATCTTTAAATTTTTAAAATTCTTTTATTGTTGTATAATATTTTATTTATATTTTATTTTTTTTTATATTTTATTTTTAAATTGACTAGGCTTAATGTTGATGATGTGATCCATGAAGAATCCATATTATTATTGTTATCATACTTTAAAGAACTAACTCTACAGTCTACATAAAATGAATTTAAATAATCTTCAAATGACAAACCAAAACATAATGACAAAAAATTAAAGTTGCTAAATCCTACTTTAATAACAAACCAACCCAAGATACTTGAAGGAGTTTAGACACAAAACAGAGCTTTAGGTAAACAAGTAAGGAAATTAATCTTGACGAGCAACAGAGCTATTGCTGTAACACTTTGCTCCAGTAACAATCATAATGTCAAGTTGTTTAGCGTTCACGCGCTTTGTAGACGGAAGTTATTTAGATTAAACTGTTCGAGCGAATAAATGCAACAATTAAATGAAAGCAACAAGTAAATGGAAGATACGCATTGTAACAAGCATTGCTTACTTTTTTATAATATTCTTTTTCACTTTTAAATGTCGTTTACTGGATTTATAACATTTACAGTAAAGTATGCAATCTCCCGATAGTAATAGGGGATATATTTAAAATCCATACTAATGTTTTAAATGTTATAGTGGTCTGTTACCTCTTCACGCCCGAACCGATGAACCGGTTTTTTTCTGAAATTTGGTATGGAGATACTTTGAGCCCAGGGAAAGGATATAGTATACTATTATTCTGAGGAAATGTGCGGTTCCCGCGTTTTAAACGAATTTTTAACAACGGGTTTTGCGGGTGTCGTGCTGTTAATAATAATAATTTATCTAACCGACAATTATAATAATTATTCAATGTTATAATCAACCTTAAACGCGCTTCGTCAACTGTCGTGTTGGGGTTCTCATGAGGGAGAGATGTGGGTTACCGATTTGCTCTGTGGTTTCTTGCCTACCCTTATGGGGTTCGGCGGTCTTCGCTTACCCTTATGAGGGGTTTCGGGTGTGTGGTTTCTTCGTAAAACGCGGTTGCGGTTGCACACGATATCGCTTTTACATAATTATTACGATAGAACCACGATACTTTCGTAATCGGAACAAGTAGTGATGATTATTATGCTAAATGTAGTACCATAGTAATAACGTCAAAAACCTTAAAGTTTTGCCTGTTCGTTGCCTTCTGAAGCTCAAATCACCGAAACCATTAAAATGGACATAAAGATGTTCGAGTTTCACGAAATGCTAAAGGGAATGTATAAGATATATTTTTAGTTCTAAAAGAACAAAGAATGGTTTTTATAAAGGGAAAAATTAACGATTCCCGTGCGATAAACGAATTTCTTGCATCATCTAGTTTTTTTTTTCAATTTCATAATGCTTCTTAGCGTTTCACTTATTCATGACATACTCACTACGACATATTATAATTAGGTAATCTATGGTGCTCCATTTTTTGTGAACATTACGTGCCCATTAAGGATATTGTTTCAATGTTTTCGTTGTAATTAGTTTGGCTGGTTTTGGGTGCGGTCTGTGGCGGTATTGGAATCATTCAATAATTACAATGGGCGTTCCGAGTACTTGGATGTTTTTACCGACTACGACTAAGCAAGGGACATTTTCGGGAGTGTATTAGCTTCACTGAGAGAAATACGAATCCCATAACATTATTTTAATGAAGACTTTGACAAAAATGCATGGCAGCTTTCCCGGAATTCAAACAAGGTAGGTATTTGAATTATATTCGACGATCCTCTCCTCAACCTTGATAACCTCCGGCCTGAAAGTTGACGCGTTAACTAATTGAGAGGTCGTCAAGCCTTATATTGAGCACCGACATTTGTGCTACAACCGTACCATCATCATGGTAGTATTGTAACTGTAGGTATATCGGCCAATATCAGTATAGTGCCTGTAGACAAGTGGCGAAACGCTAACGCTAACGCTAACTCTAGCGTTACAAAATGTATGCGATTTGACATAAGTCATCGCTTCGCTAGCGAATACTAATGTCAAATCCCATACATTTTGTAACGTTAGCGTTAGCGGTAGCGTTTTGCCACTTGTCTACAGGCACAGGCTAGTTTACAGGCCGTTGCATAGACACGGCCTGTAAACTGGCCTGTACTTGCATAGACACGGTCGTAATAGCCCCCCAGCTCAGTTGTCAGTACAGCGTCATGGCGAAATTTAATTTTAAATACAAGACACAACGTCACTGTTCTACTGATGATAAAATGCACTATCATAGAAGTTGATTCCTAGGCAGATGGAGGACCTAAGTAATTTGGTCGCGTTACGTCAAACCCATCCGACCGATCACAGCTAACATTGAATTGATATTAGCCGACCAAATGTCGTAGGTCCATCAACTGTTTAGGAATCAATTTTCTCGATGGTACTTGATGCACTCATATTTTAATCTGTTTATAGTGAACGAAATAACTGCGATGATAATGTGAGTTATAAAAAAAACCCAGACTGTCAAATGTGGATTAGCATATAAATTACGCAGTCTGAATTACACAATGTAAATTACGTAAAGTAATTAGAATATTTGATGACCTCTGTGGCTCAGTTGGTGAGTGCGTGGTAACACAAGCTGGGGGTTCGAATGCCGTCGACGAAAACAAAAGTAATCAATGTTCCCGGGTCATGGATGTGCATTATTATTGTATAGGATACAAGTATTAAATATTATATTTCCGTTGTCTGGTACGCGTAATACAAGTCCTTCGGGTACTCACCACGGGGCCAGACTGACATGGTGTGAAGAGATTTTCCATACTGTATACTGTGTAGTGTTATCCACACTAATATTATAAAATATGCCTCTTGACGCCTAAGCCGTTAAATCAATTTTGGTGAAATTTGGTATGGAAGACATAGGATACTATGGTAGACATAGGTGACCCGAGAAAGGACATAGGGTACTTTTTATCCCGGAAAAATGTACGGTTCTAGCACGATAAATGAATTTTGGCTCAATGGAGTTGTGGGCTTTCTGTAATTATTGTTATTATAGTACAAAAAACTTGAGAGGTGTCAAGGAACACCCGGATGGAACGAAGTTAACTGGCGGGAAGCCAGTTGACATCACCGCCAAATCAACGCCCTCTGCCCCTACTTCGCAGTTACTAAAATAATTGTCGTTACAACTTTTTCCGTCTAGCCCCCTTTCGCACCGTGCATTAAGTAACTTCATTCAAATATAATATTGTAGCACTAATATAACAAAATAATAATATAATTATAATAATATTTACATTGATGTCGGCGCCGGTGAAGTTGTAGACCTCGAAGGGTGGGTCACGGCCCTGCACGTACTGCATGATGCGCTGACCGCTCTTGAAGAACACCACCTGAAAAATGCACAGTGCTTAGCGGATGTATATTCGCGTTAAAGGCTCTCAATACGGAAAGATTGTATTGAGTTACAAAGTGAGAATTTGGTTAAAGTACGTACAAAATAATTATTACAAACACTGAGTATTTTTAAAAAGTCGGCATCAAATAATAAGTTTATATAAAATTTCTTATTCCATAAAGGAAAAGGCTTTTAAAAATAACCCTAATTATTGTTGTTCTTTTACAAATTTTATGCACGGTAAGAAAGTTTATTTCGTCGAAATATTTGTAAGCAAACGTTTGTTTAGTAGGTAAGTAAATGTGTGAGTAATTTTCAGGCTTTGTTTTAGCGTGCCAGTTCAAGCCGGGTCAACCTGGCTCAGTACATACTTGATTACTTCACTGTACTTGTTTCTAAAGAGCGCTTGAACGCTAAACAGTGTCTTTTATCCTCTTGCAACAAAAACAGGGCTATGATTTTGAGTGTATAAGCTCAGATTTGCATGGCTCTTTGACTCGATTTGCTCGGCTCGGATTCTGTTACATTTTTTTTGTCTCGTTTATCAAATTGTTTGTACCAAGAAATTGTTATTAGTTAGTAATTTCATCTAGCTTTTGACACGGTTTGAAGTTTTTAACATAAAAAAGAGTATGTGGATTGTGGGTAAAATAACACTAAGATTTAACAAATTACCATTCATAAAAATGTTACAGTAAAATGTATAATTTTCAGAAACACATATTTTATTTTAAAATCTCTTTAAATTTTACCACGAAGCGGACTTATTAAATAACAGTAGCACAAAATAATTTTACACAAGCTTTTTCACGCATCGTGTAACGCGTTTAAATATTTAAACGCAACGAATCGTGATGAATGGGCATTTCTGTGTCTCACTATAGTGACTAGAGCTAAAACAGGTCGAGTGAGACAGTTCCTTTTCTAAAACTGAAAACTTGAAGTGCTTCAAGTATGTTTTTTAATCATCAAAAATAGCAGCGAGCTCTCGAGGAAACTTTTGTGACTGTTAAAACTCGGATCCATCCTGTTTGCTTTATAGTTCGATTCTTTAATTAAGGTTTTTACGAACGATTCGTAGTATTTTTGAAATATAAAGCTAAATTTAGCTAACGAATAATTACACGAGTGAAACATAATAAATGAAATATAGTTCAAAAGGATTAAATATTTTATTCTCTAAATGAACAAACACAACTAAAAATTTGTGCGAGAATACAAAATTGAAACAATTATTTCATTTAATGTTACAATTGAAATGTAATATTTGTGTTTCGTGTAAAAATCAACGCTTCGAACGTTACACGGAGCAAATCGATACGCACTACGCAGCTGCCTCTACGAGTCACTACGATGTCGCTATGAGAGCTACGAATCACTACGATATTAGTACGAGAGCTACGCCACTACGGGTGCTATGAGCCGCTACGATGCCGCTACAGGTACTACGAGCCGCTACGATGCCACTATGTTGTTGTTATGTTTTAATGTTTGTACTTCTAATCGTTGATGTAAATTATTATTGTGGTGTAATGTCCTATTGGGTCAGATTTTTCACTAATTTACTTTTTTTATTTATGGGTGCTACAAGCTGTTACGGCTGCTACGTGCCGCTACAATGTCGCTACGAGAGCTACAAGCTACTACAATATCACTACGAGAGCTACAAGCCACTACAATGTCACTACGAGAGCTACGTGCCGCTACGATGTCGCTACGAGAGCTACAAGCCACTACAATGTCACTACGAGAGCTACGTGCCGCTACGATGTCGCTACGAGAGCTACAAGCCACTACAATGTCACTACGAGAGCTACAAGCCACTACAATGTCACTACGAGAGCTACGTGCCGTTACGATGTCGCTACGAGAGCTACAAGCTACTACAATGTCACTACGAGAGCTACAAGCCACTACAATGTCACTACGAGAGCTACGTGCCGCTACGATGTCGCTACGAGAGCTACAAGCCACTACAATGTCACTACGAGAGCTACGTGCCGCTACGATGTCGCTACGAGAGCTACAAGCCACTACAATGTCACTACGAGAGCTACGATCCGCTACAATGCTGCTATGGGTGCTACGATGTCACTACGGGTGCTGCGACCCGTTAAGATGCCACTATGGGTTATATGAGCAGCTTAAATGCCGGTACGGGTGCTAAAGTCGCTACGATGCCACTACGGGAGCTACAAGCTGCTACGGTGCCGCTACGGGTGCTACAAGCAGTTACAAAGCCGCTACGAGTGCTACGAGCTACTGTGATTTTGCATCGTCGCTACAACTATTGTGTGCCACTGCAACGTTGCTATGAGTGCTAAGGACCATTTGGCAGTTGGCTCAGGAGCCAGTAGCAGCCAGACCTTCATCATTTTACAAAAGTGGCAGTCCGAGAGTGTTCTCGAAGAAAAAAAGGAAAAATAATTTACGTCCGCTGTAATCCACGACGTGGTCGCAATGTCATTCACGTCGAATTTCTTGTTATCTCGCGTTGTAGTCGCCAAGCCGCGCGTTCGGGTGGACACATATAAATCTAGCCTGGCTACAACGCATTATCGCTTCGTGTACTACAAGCCGTTGTGATTACTATGAAACTACGACGCAATGCAACTTCTGCATCAGTATGAGTGCTACGACGACGTCGCTGCGTTTGCTACGAGTGCTACGATTTCGCTACACTTGCTACGAGAGCTACGGGGTACTACAAACGTCGCTACGAGAGCTATGAGGTGCTACGAACGCCGCTACGAGAGCTACAAGGTGCTACGAACGCCGCTACGAGTTGTACGAGGTGCTACGAACGTTGCTACGAGAGCTACGAGGTGCTACGACGCTACGAGAGCTACGAGCACACCTGCTCCCGACAATTCATTTCACTTCGCAAACAACAATATATCGACATCGAAGGGATATCACTAAACATGTTTGTACAGTCAGCAGCAGTCGATCCAACGATAATATTGACAGAGTTTGTTGACTAAACCCACCCGACTAGATTTTGCAGTGTCAGATAACATTTATCTAATAAGTGTTAACATTGTTATGCAATACAATACTTTAAAATATTAAAACTTTTATTGCGCTGTTATAAAAATTCACAAATGTAACTTCTGTTATGTGGATGGTTCTGCGCTCTAACTATAGTAATAATATTATGTTGGCGGCTATGATTTTGGTGTTGCTTTAGTGTAAATTCACGTGTAAAACCGAATAAGCCGGGCCCAAACCACAGTCTTGTGAGTTGTCCGAATTGTGTTTTGATATATTCGATAGTGAATAATACCTCGTGTACCATGTACTATGTAGTATATAGTGAAAATGATATTATACCTCTTAGTAAATAATAAAGTATGCCTAATATATTTAGGCAAACGTAAGTAATTTTTTAAAAGAAATCATACGAAGTGAAAGTGAAAAAAAATCGTAACTTGGTGCACGACTAGACAAGATGATTATTTTGACTTTATACAGGGTGCCACTGAGCCACTCACCTTATACAGGGTGTCGGGCTGCAAGTTGTTGTCGCACCGCAGCACGGCAGTGCTGTGGCCATACACCACAAAACTCGGCGCCCTCATCTCCACCCACACGTCGTCTAGGCCCGCCACTGCACCATGTACTACACTCACCTTATACAGGGTGTCAGGCTGCACGTTGTGGTCGCACCGCAGCACGGCAGTGCTGTGGCCATACACCACAAAACTCGGCGCCCTCATCTCCACCCACACGTCGTCTAGGCCCGCCACTGCACCATGTACTACACTCACCTTATACAGGGTGTCAGGCTGCACGTTGTGGTCGCACCGCAGCACGGCGCTGTGCCCGTGTACCACGAACCTCGGCGCCCTTAGCTCCACCCACAAGTCGTCTAGACCCGCCACTGCATCATGTACTACACTCACCTTATACAGGGTGTCGGGCTGCAAGTTGTTGTCGCACCGCAGCACGGCAGTGCTGTGGCCATACACCACAAAACTCGGCGCCCTCATCTCCACCCACACGTCGTCTAGGCCCGCCACTGCACCATGTACTACACTCACCTTATACAGGGTGTCAGGCTGCACGTTGTGGTCGCACCGCAGCACGGCGCTGTGCCCGTGTACCACGAACCTCGGCGCCCTTAGCTCCACCCACACGTCGTCTAGACCCGCCACTGTAAAAATACATAAATACATTGTTTCATAAAACGAATATCACAACTTCTGTAGGACAAATCATTAAAAATATTTTATGTTTATTTTGATAATGTATATATTATTATTGTCGCTGCTAAGCATTTGTGTATTAATTCATATAAATGGTTATAAATGCAGTCTTGTTCTAAATAATCTAAATAACATGACTGCATTCATATCGTTATTTTTTGTGAGACGATACACAAATGCATAACAGCGTCTATACGGCACAGTTTACTAGTAATCTTTGAAATCTCCTTAAAAACAATTGATATTTAAGTTGGAAAGAGTCGAGAATTTTCATAATAATCATAATCATAATAAAGCTATTTTGATGCCACGATGTAAGTACAAGATTACTAATTATGACAATTACTAACTACTGAAAATTAAAATATCCCAAAATGAGGACAAAGGCATTTTTTATCACACCGAAATTTTTAACGCACAATTTCGATCGCAGTAAAAATTTTCCTTCAAAATAAAACATCAAAGCTCCCATGGAAAGCTTGAAAGCGTAAAATAAACAGAGTAATAAACTCCATAGATTTAGTGCAGGCTATAACGCACGTGTGAGCTTTATTGAGGTCTTAAATATCAATTAGGTCCCAAGTCTTACGTCATTGATTGTGGTCCCGGGGGCAACTTTATCTAGGAACTGGGGCAATTAATTAAGTTCGCAAGTGATAAACAAGACGTGTAACTTAAAACGAACTAAATGAAGAAGTATTTATGTTTCTTATTGAACGGTATCGAATGTGATTAGCGTCTATGTATTGTATAATGAAGATTTTTTATGTATATTATTGTATAAAATAATTTTGCTTTTAAATATTATATTGGTATTCCACCAATAATGCAAAACTATAATGAAATTTTTTTTATCATAACGTTTCAAAATTATTATTTTTGAACCTGGAATGAACGTATGTTAAACTCCATTAAACATAATATTTAGGTATGCAATCTATTTCTTATGTAAAGACATTTAGGAAAAAAATGCTATACTTACCCGAAAATATCATGTCTTGTATACAAATGACCTTTTGTCTAAAACCTTCACCCCTTGTCCTAACAACGTTACGTAAAAAAAGTTCATGCCACTTTAAAATGTCCTCTCAAAAGTTGCGTCATCGTAAATATTTTGTTTATATTTTTCCAAATATTCCGCTCTGGAAGCCGCTAAGCCTCGGACCAAGTATGGAAATTAGGATTTAAAGGCAAATGAAGTTTTATTCGGTAAATAATGTTGATGTATTTTTTAGTTTTTATAACGACGATAAAGTGTGATTCTTATACATTCATACTCGGTACTCACGTCTTGTGTTCAGACTGCTACCTAAATTTATAATAATTTTTAATGTACTCACTTGTGTTAAGACTAATACTATTATAATGTTAGAAGTTGAAGAAATATTTTACCGTCAGGCAGTTTATTTGTTGTCAGATTCAAATTATACTATTAGAAATTAATATCACATTTTGCAATTACGTTACGCAGCAAATAATTTATTCGTCTCCGTTTTGAAAAGTCGTATAGTAAATTTGAATTTTAAAGTATGTTTTATCTATGTCTCCTATATTATTACATAGAGAATATACGTTTGTATGAATCGAAAAGCAAAGGAGTGAAATTTATCGGCAGAACCGTATCCTTTTCCGTAACATGATTAATGAAAATTGTGTAGGTTGTTCACATTATTGACGATAACATCATAATGTTAGGTTGCATCGAGAATTGAAAAAGCGGCCAAGTGCGAGTTGGACTCGCCCATGGAGGGTTCCGCAGCAGCAATAAGGTTAATTTTTATGAAATTATATTATTTTTGATTTATTTTTATATTTCAGTCGATTTAATGAAATTTAGATTAAGGTTTACTATTTATGACGTATAAGAAAATCTACTGGCTAGATCTCGTTCAAACCAATTTTCGTTGGTAGTTTTTATAGTAATATACATCATATATTTTTTTTAGAATTATCATGCCTCTACTTTAGAAATTAGAGGGGGGGGGACACACATTTTTCCACTTTGGAAGAGTCTCTCTCGCAAACTATTCAGGTTAGAAAAAAATGATATGAGAAACTTCAATATGATTTTTGGAGACCTATCCATAGATACCACACACGCATAGGTTAGATGAAAAAAATTTTTTTTTGTTTCATTAAGGTTTACTATTTATGACGTATAAAAAAAAACTACTGGCTAGATCTCGTTCAAACCAATTTTCGTTGGTAGTTTTTGTAGTAATATACATCATATATTTTTTTTAGAATTATCATGCCTCTACTTTAGAAATTAGAGGGGGGGGGACACACATTTTTCCACTTTGGAAGAGTCTCTCTCGCAAATTATTCAGGTTAGAAAAAAATGATATGAGAAACCTCAATATGATTTTTGGAGACCTATCCATAGATACCACACACGCATAGGTTAGATGAAAAAAATTTTTTTTTGTTTCAGTTGTACCTATGGGGACCCCTAATATTTTTAATATTTTTTCCATTTTTGCATCAAAATCTTAATGCGGTTTACAGACTATACCTACTTACTAAGTTTCAATAGTATAGCTCTAATAGTTTCGGAGAAAAGTGGCTGTGACATACGGACGGACGGACAGACAGACAGACAGACAGACAGACAGACAGACATGACGAATCTATAAGGGTTCCTTTTTTGCCATTTTGGCTACGGAACCCTAAAAAGGGTAAATATTTTTTAACAAAGCAAATAAAAGAAAATCTATGGCTTTGTAATATTAAAACGGGAAGAGATCTGCTGTCCTCTTGCATAAAATATTGTGACGAAGAAATGAGCGGCATTTCTTATCTTGAAGACACTGAAATGCTTTAAAAGGAAATCAGTGCACTCAAGTGTTTTCCAACCGCAAGAATTGTGATTTAAATGCGAGAATTTTCTAGAAACAGAACTTCGTTTCAAAAATGTAAAGTATATTTTTTATTAGAAAAATTGTTGGTTATAAAATTGATAAATAGTTCATTCTAAAATAATTCTTAAATTTAATATTATGTTAAAATGGGTTTGGAGTAGTACGTCAAGAATTTAGTTATTCACATTCCAAAAATACAAATTACCTACTTTGTAAATTCTGTATGTAAGGCAATACATTTAAATAATTTGATGCCGCTTGATATATTTTTAATTTTGTATTTCTAATTATTATATTATGTGGCATCGTGTTGCCTCTCGTTACAATCAAATTCGAGAATTAGTTCTAGTTGCGTAAGTTAATACATATTTCACTCACATGAATGACACTGTCAGAGAATGTCAAGCCATGTCAAGTCACAACTGACATGACAATTGACATAACCCGACCAAATAAAATAAATCTGCCAACTGCTCATGAACAAACAATATGGTATATGCAGTACACGATACAATAATATTAGCGATGCCTCCATATGACGTCGCGGTCTCTCGCCGCAGGTCTGAACTAATATGGCGACTGGTGGATACTCCGACAGGATATTAGTTTAATACAATGTCCAAATGGACCGCAGACAGCCGTATATTTTGCAATATTAGACTAATATAATATTATTATTGTGCATGTTAAATAATATTAATTGGACAGTGCGTAGGTACACGAATCAGAATGAATTTGTAAAACAAGTATTAGTCTTTTGTATAAATGAGAACTAGGATTTTAATAAAAATGACTATATGGACATTATAAACTACCAGAATATTATAATTAGGTTTTAATATAAGTGTATTTTCAGCAGAAGAGAAGATAGCCGATGGAGCTGAGCTGTGTTAGAGTGGATGTATCGCTTATATTGTGCAAAATTATTGTAGGCCGCCTACAGCTCAATAGATTACACTCAGCGATTCAAAACATCGGCCAAGTGCGAGTCGGACTCGCGCGCGAAGGGTTCCGTACCGTTATAGAGCGAAAGTAGGGAATAAATGTGTTTTTTGTATGGGAGCCACCCTTCATTATTTATTTTATTTCAATTTTATTATCAAATATTAAAGTAAACATATTATTGAGAATTCTGTGAAAATTTCAAGTGTCTACATGTTGCTATTATTGATTACGAGCCAGAACGGCCAAAAAAATCACGTTTGTTGTATGGGAGCCCCCCTTAATTAATGTTAACTTTATTTGGTTTTCAGTATTTGTTATTATAGCGGCACCAGAAATACACAATCTGTGAAAATTTCAGAAGTTTAGTTATAACGGTTCTTGAGATACAGCCTGGAGACAGACAGACAGACGGACAGACAGACATTGAAATCTCAGTAATAGGGTCCCGTTTTTACCCTAAAAAGGTTGCACTTAGTAGATATAATGATGGCTGCAGACTTTTAACAGATGATGATGAGTTGGTTTGACGAAATAATTATCAGTGGCGTATTAAGTATTCTTGATCTAAACTCCAGTTAAAATTAGTCTGGTAGGAGACCATAATATCTGTCTTACAAACTAAACTCCCTGATGTAAATGTTTAACTTGCCACTGGATATGTTAAGTTCTCGCAAGTTGTACGGAACTTAAGCAAACATACAAGTTTTAACTATTTACTAAACAGGTGTTTTGAGTTTATATTTACTAGAATTACCCTGGAAGAGGGAAGTTTTTGAGACTTTTTAGAGTGGCGGCAGTTTGAGTTCTATTAAGATTCTTTTATTAGCTAACCCATTTAAATTTGGTATGTAGTATAAAGTATAAGTTTAATTTAATTAAACTTTAAACCACGAGATACCTATGGCTGACATAACTATGCTTAAATTAGCTTCTGAATATTATATTCCACTGAATATTCATTCAAAATCGATATTCAAAACCAATTCAGGCAAAGTTCGTATGCACGAAACTAATATCGCCCAGCTCCGATTCGTCCGTGTAAATTCACGCCAACAATATGAAAATTCTGCTGACTCCTCACCATGTCCAATATGCTGATATATTTAACGCAAAAGTTCTGTAACGAGTTGCAGATAGTCGATAGAATAAATGAAACCAATAGAGAAAGACACGTGATTAACTTGATAGTAATGGCAAAAATAATATTATTATTCAGTTAACTGAATTAAATTAAAAGAGTACAATAAAACCAGAAAGACTCGAGTGAAAGTTAAGGCAAAAAAGATATTCAAGTAAAAAAAAAGTTTTTATAAGCCCTTGCGAAGAAAATTCACAATTATAATGCCATAGTATAAACGTCGTCAAAATTTAAGAGCCATTTTATGTATTATATTTTTAAGCTTCTCATTATGCTCATTCTGATTATGTTCTTAATCTTTAAACAAACCTTACGCATTCAGACCTATGTACCTAATAATATTATTGTACCTCATGAATATAATATTTTGTATATAACTAACAATAGTACAAATATAATTAAATACCAAACACTGGGGAAACAAAGCCATCTGTGTTCCTGATATGTTTTGTATTGTCAATAACATTAATTCGAACAAAGCAATATAAGACCCAAAGACCACATGCTCTCAATGTACGTCGGAGAAGGACGGGTTTCCATTGTCGTGTCACGGCGAAGATATTGGAGTCACAGCTATGATAATCTCTAGAAAAGTGACCTTCTAACGAACGTCTTTAGAATAAATATCCGAGGAAAAAGTCGAAATAATTTTTAAACAAAATATTGTGTCTTGACATTTTTCTAAAATCAACCATACAAAACATGAGTTTTCAAAGTCTATTGCTGTCGTATTTTTTAACTGTATGATTTTCGAAGACGTCTTAACTAAATACCAGTATTGCGATTTAATACAAGTTTATAGCAAGTTTAAGTTTATAGCACAAATAAGACAAAACT
Source organism: Plebejus argus (assembly GCA_905404155.3). Classification (NCBI taxonomy): domain Eukaryota; kingdom Metazoa; phylum Arthropoda; class Insecta; order Lepidoptera; family Lycaenidae; genus Plebejus; species Plebejus argus. Next base: position 4,097,320 of record FR989929.1, on the reverse strand, counting down.
TAACTTAGTAATTTAAAACACGTGATGAAATGTTTCGAAACTGGTCGTGTATTTCGCTAAAATTTATAATATTTAATGAAAATAGTGGAAAAAGTAAAATAAATATTGTGTTAAAAATGAATTTCCACTAAGAACCGACAGTACAATCAATTATATATTTTTTTTACAGCGTCTTACTGAAGGTTTAGCTTAGTAGCATGATAATAATAATATTATGATACGCTAAAATAGTAAGATCATTAAATTAAATCATAATTTCATTTTAGTTAAACTGTATCTAAGCAACGAAAATACAAATCATAAACGTTGTCTTAACTAAAGGTGAATTGCACCAGAAGCGTAGTTAAAGTTAAGGTTATCGTCAAATATGGCGACTTTTGCTAGGGATTTGACAGTTCATTTCACATTTTGTTATGGTTAAAGTTAAAGTTATAGTTAAAGTAAGCCGGTGCAACCCACTCTTAGCGTTTGAGTACCAATAGCTATGTCCACATTGTGCCCTTCAATTTTCATAATCTTTTGACATTTCGAATGTCAAAAGATTATGAAAATTGAAGATGAAAGGGCACAATGTGGACATAGCTATTGTCGTAGAAGACTGCCGTCACGTCACGTCATATCGTATGGTAATGGAAACGTGTATTTTCATCAGTACATTCCTATTTCCCTGTCAATTAACAGATATTTGTAATTATCAGGTACCTAGAGTCTACTCTGTATATGTTGGAGCTCAGCTCGGAATACAGTTGAATAATCATGTCTGTTTAAACAATAGAATATTAGTGAGCTCTAATGAAATAAGTAAATTTGCATTAACAGTGACATGGTGTGAATTCATGTTGCCAAAATATCAGACAAAGTAGTTTACCTAATAATAAAAGTTACTACGATGATCTTTCCTGGGCAAGCTCAGGCAAAATGTGCTTATAAAGCTCACAAAGATAATGGCATCTATTTAAATTTCCTTTTCCAAAAAAAATCCTCTTCTTACATCGATACGAAGAGCCTTAGATATACAAAGATATATTTTGATGAACCTTTAACTTAAACGAACCTGGTAAAATTGGGACTGAAAATGCTCCGTCAGAACCAATCGTTAGTCAAAATAATGTTGTGTTGTGAAAGTTCTATGTAATATGTTGTCAGAACACAAGCGCGTTGTCAAAATAACAAACATTTACCAACTACCCCTGAGGAGATACCAACGCGTGAAGGACGCGTCTTAATTAGTGGATTTACTGTTCAAGGGCCGCTATTATTAGGGCTAATGGGATGATATTTATCCACTCCCTTGGGAACTTTAAAATCTACACTACTATTATAAAGAGGAAAGATTTGTTTGTTTGTTTGTTTGTTTGTTTGTTTGAGTCGAATAGGCTCCGAAACTACTGGACCGATTTGAAAAATTCTTTCACCATTGGAATCCTACATTATTTCTGCTGAACATAGGCTACATTTTATTTTGGAAAAAAGTAGGGTTCCGTAAGATATTTGAGTTTTTCGGACGCAAGGTGTAGAAAATCAGCTAGAAAAGTTACTTATTTTGCGTACGCTGCCTAAACTATAAAAGATAGAACCATAAAATGTTCTAAGTAATTGTAGATCTTATAAATATCTACAAAAAAGTCCGCGACACACTATACCTATCTATGTCGAGTGAGGCACAATAGCCATTTATTTATTTAAAAATCCTGAATTTTTTTTGGACTACATTTAAACGGATATATTTTACTCACGCTATTAATCCTTATCAAAATAAATTATTTTATCACTAAGTACAGTTTATGTAGATAATATTTAGTCTTTGAATGATTAAAATTGGACGTTTGGTTTTGAAATTATGGCGAAATTAAAATATTACGATAATGGGCGTCACCAAAGCGCGTGCGGGAGGAAGACAATATTCTGTTGTAGAAATGAAAATTCTGTACATAAAAGATATGAAATGACACCCGAAATTACACCTTTGTCACTACATCGCTATAGAAGCCAAAAATGTGGTTAGTTTTTGTCTGTCTGTCTGTCTGTTACTCTTTCTGTCTGTCTGTATGTTTGTTCCAGCATCACACGAAAAATACTGATCCGATTTGAATGTGGTTTTCGCAGATATATTTATCTTCTTCCAACTTAACATCTGGTGTATAAAATTTTTTTCCCCCACCCCTCTAAGGGGACAAAAGAGGGGGTCAAATTTTGTATCAAACTTTTTTCTTTAACACGAAAACTACTGATCCGATTTGCATACGGTTTTCACAGATTTGCATACGGTTTTCACAGATATATTATATTTGTCTTCTTCCAACTCAACATCTGGTGTATAAAAATCCTCCCCCCCCCTTCCCTCTCAACCCTCTCTGGGGACCAAAGAGGGGTCAGATTTTGTATACAACTTTTTTCTTTAGTGGACTTACTTCATATTAGGTATTAACTGTGTTTTTCAACTTAACATCTGGTGTATGACCTTCCCCCCCACACCCTCTTAGGGGACAAAAGAGGGGGTAAAACCTGTATCAACTGATGATGTAGAAAATATACTTGGCAAAACAACGTTTGCCGGGACAGCTAGTGCTTATATAATTTTGAAAGGGCGCGTTATTCTTGAGTATAATTAAGATTGTTAAGGTTGACGTGCACGCTTGGGTTGATTACCGAAATGAACTTTCTTTTGTCCATGATTGTTGGCCTTTGCTGTAAATACTTAGATTCATTGTCATCATCATCATGTTTTTTTATGAATAACATTTAAGCTACAGAGATAATATCTTTGCTTAACTCAATCCTTAAATCTTTTAACGAATTAATCTGGTATTCGTCGTTGAAGCTTTAACTTTATTAATTGGCTTCTGAATTTCGTACTTTTAATTTTTTAATTCAATTCCATTTAGGCTTATCACGCTGTCTATCACTTGCGATAAAGTTATTTGAAGATTTTAATCACGATTTATTTTAGTATTTTTAAACTTTTTTGTGTCCCTTATGTGTGAAGTGTAAAATTTTTATTATGATAGAATATTATTAAAGCCAAATGTACTTTTGAAAATCGACTGATCTCAAATTTTATGATTTTCAATTGTGCTTTTCTCATTATAACGTAGACGATAGTATTATATTGTACAATAGACACATAAAACGGAAAGCAGTTGTGTAACACTTTTACGACATTACACATTCAGTATAAATCTAAAGCAACTTTTCCTACATTGTCCACTAAAATAAATCGAGACACAACCGAGAAAAAGGTATCATTTCGTTTAAAACAAAACGTAGAGCATTTGTTTACGGTGAGACCACCCAATTTCAGGCTGTATAGCCCAAGAGCCAACGACAACCATACTTCCGTTATTTTACTGAACGTTATCCTGTTTATAGCCCCTACGCCTACACAGATGGAAAGGATCAACAACTATGGAGTTTCGGACACGGTTACTTTATGAGGCATCCTGTTATGAAGGTCTACCCGATCTTTGATAAAAAGCTAAGCTTAATTTTTATCATATTCTTCGGGGTAGTAGGAATCTCATCAGCCACTGCCACACATTTTTGACAGTTTTTTACTGCCAGACCATCTCAAACTTTAGGGAAGTTTAAGGTCATAAACAGGAAAACGTTCAGCTTTTATAAAATGAATAAGGTCTGGCTGTCCCTGGCTCTTGGGTTAGTAGTAAAACCTCGTTACCAACGTCGATAATTCAGTCAGCCGATCAGTCAATCGCAAAGGTAAATAGATTGCTATCAAAGTTCGGGTTTAGGTTACACGGGAAATTCTAGGCTTATAATATGAGAAGGTGAGTTTTGACACGTGTTTTGTAATTAACCATTTTACAAGGATGGTTTTAAGCGTCAATTAAGTAGTTGATAATTTTGACGCTATTTATAAAAGTTATGACTAAATAATTACGTTTTCAAGACTTGGAACATAACGTGACACAAATATAAACAGTCCTACAAGGATTTTAGTTTGTTAAAATTATTAAAATATATTATTATTTGTTAAATTTTTTTGTTTTTTTTTTTATAAAAAGTGTGTTTTTAAAGTTTTTTTTAAGTGTAGTATTATTTTCCTATAGTATTTTTTTGCATTCACATTTGCGGCCGAATTCTGCATCACACTGGTGTAATAATTATTATGAGTGATATTCTTGTACGTCAACAACAACTAAATACATATTATGAAAATTACGATAATTGAAAAAGAAACGAGTGCGGGAAATTGGCACAAAAATACCTGCACTCATCAATCCATATCAATTTGGCTTCTATATCAAGGTGTATAATAAAACACGTAAAATGATTGATGACATCGAATAACCATAATATTATTATTCTTCAGCATCATCATCTTCACACTTTTCCCGTACAGCTAAAAGTGGCTATGTTATACGCAAAGAAATATAAAATTATAGACAATCATGAAAAATATGACTTTCGCGCTTGTCTATTGTACGCCTCCTCTAAAGTTGCAGACAACGACAATGACAAAAACATTTTACAGCTTATTATCATAAATTAACTTATATTATAGTAGGTATCTTAATAATATGTTCTGTTTCAGTATTTTAATAATAAAGCGGTAAGGAAACAAAAATATATTATAAGAATAACATGAGTATTTTATCAGTTAGTTCGATGCCAGTGTATTGGAGCAGCGAGTAATCCTATGGAAGGTAAATCCAGTCTCAGGTCTAGAGGAAATTGCCTTGGCTCGTATCTCAAAGACTATTTGAATAGTGCAGGTTGACTTCTGGTCACAAATGTATGTCAGTTAGAATCGATCGTGTATTGAGAATCGAATTCGTTTCTAATTTTACGATGTCGCCTGTGACATACATTTTTTATCGCTGTTATATACCACTATGAACTATCGCATCTCGTAAATTGTAAACTAAAGGCCATACCTCACAGGGAAGTCATGGAGACGTGGCCAGCGGCGTCGCCAACTAGATCTATTGAGATGACTATGACGGGTAACTCACCTGGCGACCGACTGGCGACGTGCCAAGTAGCCAGCGTAGCCATGGTCGACCGCTCCGCATGCGGTGACTGTTGATGTTGACAGTTGTTTGCACGTCTTTGAATGCTCCGTAACTCCATCAGTCGCTGATTTTAGTGATATCCTCAGATAATCGAACCTTTTTTTAAAGTATTTTCTTAAATCTTCATAGAATTTAAGAAAAATACCGCTTTGCGGCAACGTAGAAGCGCCAGACGTTGTCTTGGTAACGTAACTGGCCACGTCGCCGTGGCATCCCGGTGAGGTATGGCTCTATTTAGATTAGATTTCTTGTGAAAATATTGAAAGTTCCGGTCAGAAAAACAGAAGCAGTCCTGCTGTAGATATTCGTTACGTAAATGTTATTGTTAGTAAGAAGTATAGCGCAGATTGTTACCAGTTTTGTCTTCTAATTGATTAATTATCTAAATTAGAATAAACATTAAAAATTATTGTACGTCGTTGTTTTGCAAGAAACGATCAACAATCGTAAATAAATCGTTTGACATTTGAAACTTAATATTGTCTTGTTATTTACTTCGATTGCGATTTTCGTGGGCTTGTTCCGGAAATAAAAACTCAACAACAATTACAATTATAGCTTAATAATAGACGGATATCAAATTTACATAGCAATTTGGCTTAAGGATTTTCTGCTTTATTTTTTTTAATTGTGAAGTGCAGAAACTGTTGAAGTCATGAACGTAGAAAAAAAGGCGGACGGAGTATTATTATACACAGCACTGTGTCTTCTGAGTCTGCCAGGCTGACTGCATTTACACGGTCCGCACACACACACACACATTCTTATGCTATTCGGCCATTTGACAGCAAACATGAAGACAGTCGTCTGTTTGATAAGGGCCACTAGAACAAGAAGAATTAAAGCAAGAAATACACGGACGTCAACGGCGGTTGACGACCACGCAAAATCTATAATGAAAAACTGGTTGACAACACGTTGGCAACCGTGTGGCTGGCAACGCGCATACTATTTTTTGCTGTTGGCGACCGTGTATTAATTCATACTTTAAGGTGGCAAATAAAGCAAAATATAGTTTGTGTTATTCATATAGTTTGTTTGTAGTTTTTTGCAACAACTCAATAAATAATTAAAAAATTCAAAATCTGCTAATCCAGTCGCTCGGTAATAGATATAATATATCTATACATAATATAATAAAACTGTAGAAATGTGAATTCTGTACATTAAAGATATTCAAAAAATAATAAGCGGGGGGTGTCATTAGATCGCTATAGAAGCCAAAAATGTGGTTAGTTTTTTGTCTGTCTGTCTGTCTGTCTGTCTGTCTGTCTGTCTGTCTGTCTGTCTGTATGTTTGTTCCACTATCACACGAAAACTACTGATCCGATTTGAAAGCGGTTTTCGCAGATATATTTGTCTTCTTCCAACTTAACATCTGGTGTATAAAAAAAAATCCCCCTACCCCTCTAAGGGGGCAAAAGAGGGGTCAGATTTTGTATCAAACTTTTTTCTTTAACACGAAAACTACTGATCCGATTTGCATACGGTTTTGGCAGATATATTTGTCTTCTTCCAACTCAACATCTGGTGTATAAGCTTTCCCCCCCCACCCCTCTAAGGGGGCCAAAAAGGGGGTCAGATTTTGTATATATTTTTTTTCTTGGACTTACTTCATATTATTAACTGTATTTTCCAACTTAACATCAGGTGTACACAATTTTTCCCCCACACACAAGATGGAGAGACAAAAGAGTGGGTAAGATTTTGTATCAACTCATGAAGTAGAAATATTTTAAATGGCAAAACAACGTTTGCCGGGTCAACTAGTAATATATATTATTTTATATTATGTACTTATAAGATATTGAAAGCCGCGTTTTGAAAATAAATTGAAAAAAAAAACAATTCGTAACTTATTAATCGTTAATTTTGCTTTCTTCATCCTCAACAGACTAGAATATAATTTACTAATATATCATAAATAAGTTAAAATAGGTTTACAAGTTGTCTGGGACAGTTTTGTGACAAGATGAGACTAAGGCAATTTCACAAGATCTTTATTTGATCAACTTTCAAAATTACTTTGAAAGTTTCCCTTTGACCTACCTGTCTTAGAATGAATTTAAGCTTTTTGATTATTTTCTTCGGAATTTAAAATGAAAAAGTTTTCTTGCGTAAACTGATATGACTTTGTTAATCTTACCTTTTTAAGGTTCCGTACCCAAAGGGTAAAAACGGGACCCTATTATCAAGACTTCGTTGTCTGTCCGTTTGTCCGTTTGTTCGTCTTTCTGTCTGTCTCCAGGCTGTACTTATCTCAAGATCGGTAATAGCTGGAGACTTGGCTAGAGAGTTGAAATTTTCACAGATTATATTGTTTATCTGTTGTCGCTATAACAACAAAATATACTAAAAACAAAATAATATTAATATTTAAAGGTCATACAACAAACGTGATTTTTTCGGCCTTTTTTGCTTTATATCATTAATAGCAACAGGTAGGTACCTACTTGAATTTTTCACACAATCCTTAGTTTTAAATGTACTTTAATATTTTATGATCATATTAATATAAAATAAAAAAATAAGAGGGGCTCACAAATTACAAAAACACAAATTTTGGTCTAATTTTGTTCTATAATGGTACGGATTACGGAACACTTCGTGCGCGAGTCCGACTCGCACTTGGCCGATTATTTGTTTTTTAGGGTTAGTTTACATTGTAACGTGACCAGGCGCTGTGATGCATTTTGAGAATACGAACTATAGTCCAAGGTCCAACTTAGCGGGTGGCAAATATTTTTACATATAATATATTAAACCGTTTAATTTAAAGTTTAGTTTAGTTTAATTTAGACGGGTATCTCCTTGTACAGTAAATAAAGTTCAGTCTTAAATGGCTCGTTTTTAATGCATTTCATTGACTCTTCATGCTGTAATTTAAATTGATATTATCAATATTACTTGACGAAATTAGTCCAAGTAACGTAGATTTGTTGTTACTTTATAACCACCTGTAAATTAATCTGTATTAAGTGATGGATCTATTGAAGAATAAGTGCGAAAGGTTATCTGAAATAAATGATGACCTCTTTTTTACCTCATCATTAATCATAGCAATACGAATGTAGATGAGAACTGGCACTTAGCCAAGATCTTTTATTTCGCCGATCGCCGATCAAAATTTATGGAATTGACATAATGGTTCGATAACATGACGTTGACGTTCGACTCGTGTCATGTCAATTCCATACATTTTGAACGGCGATTCTAAAAAGAAACGAAAAAGAAAACGTTTTGGCTACAGGCTCTGATCAGAACTGAATGGGCGCGATTACATGCAAATATCTCCCGTAGCTTGGAATAGCCTAATGGGTTTAAGACGAAGGTTTTCGATAGTGTAAAAACCTGCTAAGCCTACTATATAAAAATGCCTCCCAATCCGGTTTCGGTGATAGAGAACAGTTTTAAATTTATGACGTTAGAGCATGGTCAGAAATTGGGAACTAATAGCATTGTATTTGGTGAGAGTTCACCAAATAAAATTTTAATCTGAAGTTGGAAAAACATTCTTAGTAGAAAAAATTGAACGAAAACTTAAATAAATCGAAATACAACGGGCTCACAGAAAACCGGTGTGAAACAGCGCTTGCACTGTGTTTCGCGGAGTGAGTGACTTTACCGGAGGCCCAATCTTCTGCCCTACTCCCTTCCCTACTCTATTGCCCTATTCCCTCTTAAAAGGCCGGCTATGCACTTGCATCTCTTCAAATGTTGTGAGTGTCCATGGAGGGACGAAAGTTGCTTTCCATCAGGTGACCAGTTTGCTCGTTTGCCCCCTTATTTAAAAAAAAAACATGTAATAAAAACAAAAAACAACGTGTAATTTCCAGCTGACCATAAATCACAACATACAATCACTTCTGACACCTTTCAAAATGGTAATTCAAAATAACCATTATCTTCAGCGGAGCAAAAATCCCAGCAGACCCGGGGAACCTTTTAAAAATTTCATGCAGTCAAAGGTCACAGAAAGGATTTCCGTAAATTCCGTAAATAGAAGGCAGACCGCTCGTTGGGAAACAACATCATAAAAGGCAATTTCTGGGGCCCGAATTGGATCTATAATTTATTAAAATAACTTGAAAATTGGTTCGTCATGCCGTTAGCCCTGATTAGGGTTTGTGCTAGGCCTGTTGTAAAAAAAGATGTTAAAAATCTGGGTTATATCCCGGAATGATAGGTGAGGAGGAAAAAAGGTTGCATTTTATAATTTGAACATCGACAATTTTATTTGGTTCAGCAATATACAGGGTGTAACAAAACTAAGTGATAATACATAATGGTGTATAATGTATATTATGTGTTCCTTGTATAGAGTTCAGTATGAAAGTAGCAGCGTCAACATTTTTTATGATTTGTATGGGCAAGCGTCCCAGCGTCGCGAGTTTCCCATACAAAAGTGAAAAAAATTGGTCTTTCAGCGCTACTATACGCTATATATATATATATATATATATATAATTTTAATCCCGTTACACATCGTCTCTCACCTGCTCGTCATTAATAGTTATTAAGCAATGATTGCATAATAATTATTTATGAATGACGAGCAGCCTTATCGGAAATTATTTTCTTGCTTACTGGGCAACAGAAATAAATTATCTGAACCAATAATGTATTTAGGAGTTTGTGAGATAAGACTTAAAAATTTAGAAGGATATAGTTAGGATTTAAGTTTAACACTGTTCCGAAAGCTGCTGTTGTAAAGATTATACAAGTCGCTGCCAAATATGGAATTACGTATAATGAGCGTCCCCCGGGTTTTTCTTTGGCTTTACGACTCTGGAATTCCCAAAAACCCGCGAGACGTGACTTCATAAAGGAAAGTAATCTGCCAAGTAAAATATAGTAACGCAGTAAACTGACTTCGTTTGGGCTCTTTTAAAAGTTATGATATAATAATCAGAACGGAATAACAAGGAAATAAAATACATCGCTCGGGAAAAATCCTTTTTATGTGTAAGACGATAAGGTTGATAAGGAGATAAGAGATGTCAGGGGCCCGGAGATAAACGGGCGTAATATTATCAATTTATCGAGATACCGACGTATTTATTGACTTTGTAAACGAAAGCCTTATGAGCCTGTAAATATTGCTACTGGGATACGGACTTTTATATGTGACGTCATTATGCTGGTTTTTCCGAATGATACGTTTTTTTGTGCAACCTTGATTTGAAAAATTGAAAAAATTGCTGAGGAGCATTGTGTTTAAAAACAAATCTAAGGAATCTTAGAAATTAGTAAAATAAAAATACGTGGTCCAAGAACTACTTTAGGTACTAGCAACATGTTTTCCATGACGGCTCTAACCTCCTTAATGTCTGCTCTTTAGCAGGCGCTTTGGCTGAAGTCGTAGTATAGTCTCAACTCTCACCTAGGGCACCAACTGGAGTACCGCCGAGTTTTTAGTTTGGCTGCATTCACCATCTTTTAGGTGCAGTAATAGACCCACATATTGCTGACCCCTAGCACCAAAAAAGGTGAGATTGTTGCAAAAAAACAGTCTTCTAATGATGGAACCATGGAGCGGAACAAGACTGAACAGTGAAACTTATCTTCAAAAGTAGAGTACTTGGATGACTACGTCTACGACTAATATAATTATTCTGTTCGCACCAAAATATTCAAAACTGATTCATCGAAAAATGTCAAATATCATTGCTCTTTGCGTTATATTTGATTTGGGACACAAAGGTCTTCACTCGGACCGCATTTTATCGAAATCCGAATAATACAGAGAGACGGTCTGTGATCAGGGATTAAGTGACGACACCATTATCTGGGTCGGATAAATAAACTATTGAGAGACCTGTTTGTTAATACAAATCTATTTTGGGATGAAAATCTATTTCCATCCCAAATTAAACGCTTACCGTTTATTAATTATTCTAAAATAATAAGCGGTAAGCGATTTCGGAGGACAGGGCCAATTAGTTAAAAATACTAGTAAGTAACACTAGTATGTTTTAATACGTTCTTATTTGCATGTTTTATTCAAAAATCTCTTGACTGAGGTGGTGAGTTCGATTTCCGCGTCGAAAACATGTTATTTCCAAAGGTTAGTACAATGCATGCAGCTGATCACCTGATTGTCTGACAAGTAAGATGATCCATGCGTCGGATGGGCATGTAAAAAGTCGGTCCTGCGCATGATCTCTCACGTCGTGTCGTCGTGTCGGTCTTCCGTCCCACTGGCTTATGAGATTATAGGAACAGAGAGTGCTCGTGTACTGAGCACGCACCTGGGCATTATAAAATTACTCTTGTGTAACTGCATGATTTCAATGAAACCGGCCACCGTCACTAAAATCAGTGTGGGAAAATAATTATATAGGTTTATTCAATATTTATTTGGTTTAAAAAAAATAGTGAATTATTTATGAAATAAGTTTTTTAGTAAAATACAAATTTTATATACGCGTGATTTGTTAGGAATTCTACCGTCTTTCGGCAATATTTTTTTTTCCTCATTAAAGTTCGTCTTTAATTATTTAAACCAGTTCTCAATAAATATTTAGAAAAGATTGCGTAGGTATAATAACTGGTACTTTCATTATTGCAAAGTTTTAAATACTTGTACGAATTTTGAGCAGAACGCTTTTCTTTTTCCTGACATTTCAACTATAAAATGCTTAGGGTTGTGAATTGTGATATAATACGCAGCTCGTAAACATAAAAAAATATTAGGTATAATATTATTGCACTTAGCTGATAATAATATGATTAGATTTCAATTGCATCAGTCCCTCGTAAACACCTAAATGTGTTTTATAGAGAGCGCTTGGATCGTATTGCCTGCTTGTCGTTAAATTTTATTACATTCTACGGCCACAATATAAACATCACACAGTAAAGTAACTCAGTTGTGTCCTTAGAAGTTAAAACCCACTGCACTCAACATACGTACAAGTTTTACAAGTTTTAGCTACACGTAGCATGCGCATTCATTGTTTTGCTGTTCCAAAATAACTGAAATCACGCAAAATATGTGTGTACGCGGTCTTATATAAACGTAGACTACTGTATGTTTTATACATTGTGCTAAGATCATCAGTAAAAGCTATTGGTCGTGAACGTTATAATATGCTTGCTGCTGGTGAAAAAGCGAAGTAAAAACTTTATCTTATACTAATTTTAAATGAAAAGAAAGCACATTGCTAATAAACTATATTTACTAAAAAATTTTAACAGGCAAATATAAGTACATAAGTAAATGATTATTGTTTGCGTGATTTTCTTAAGGTGTTTTGCATGACTTGTAAACAAAATTCTTGAAATTTATTACAATTCGCTACAAAACCTTTTTAAAATTTGCGTGTATTATAATTTTAACGCTATTTTATAAAGTAAACAGTACATGAAAAAATATTACAAATATTTTGAATCATGATAAAGTATTAAAATAACTCCACAAGCATTAAATTGAATCATAAACAAAAATTTTATCAAATAATAAAAATCACGGAGCAACATTCAACGTTAATTTGTCAAGAATTTTTAAACAAACGCCGTCGGTTTGCGTGTTTCTTAACCGTTACCAGAAATAGTGAGACCACGGAGCTTATTTCGAGGGTAATAAGGCTGATTTTTGGGTGATATTTATATGCCGAGTAGATTTTACACGGCCTTAAGTAGCTTTACAAATCTTATCAGTAGTAAAGGCTGCCAGGCAAACTGTTTCATGGAAATGTAACATACTTCCAACATCATTAACGAGTTCTAAAAGTAAACGTTATTTGTCATATCATTTTTCACAGGAAAAGTGGGGGAAATTTGTTGAGTGTGGTAACTTAATAATAGTTTTGATAATTTGTCAGACAATTCGATGTAACCTTATTTTAAATGTAATATCACAAGCTCAAAATATGTGGACGTTAAAACTTATTAATCGGGACTTAACGCGACTTATTCTAGTAGTAACGACTTATTCTAGATTAATAAGTTTTAATTATAATGCAACGCGAAAGTTTAAAATGTTATCTTTAAGACGTTAAAAAAACTTAACAGTAAGTACCTCTACACACAAACATACAATTAACTAAAAAGCGTCTCTGACTTTTTGGTGCAAACCCGAACTTGAACCGGTCGTGTTATTTGTTAAAATCTATAACTATTTCTCAAAAAGTACACGAAAAATGTTGTTTTATTAATGTTCAATGTTCATATTAGGATACTTTTTATCCCGGCAAAATTTACGGTTCTTGCACGATAAACTAATCTTAGTGCAACATAGTTGCAGACGTTGTCTAGCGAGGCATAATATTACTATGGTTATAAGTTACAACTACTTTTACGTGGCCTAAGTTTAAGGTGCAAACTTCTCCCATCGACTTTGATTTAACCAAGAGTCCACTAAAACAACATGGGTCCTGGCAGTCAATTGCCCTAACAAGGATTCAAATATTGGGGCCAGGGATTGAATGACTTTTTCCTGTTGTTGTTATTTTCTGTAAGTATTTTCAAGTACATTACGTGCGGCTACAGTGTTTTTCGGTCTCGGCTTAACAATCTTTCGAGCACTCTTTATCAAAGCAATATATAGTATATATTTTTTACCTACGTAAAGTTGAGACTTTACATAGGTAATACAATTTCATATTGTATTTTGCAGTTTATTTATTCCGTATAAGTGTGAATATAAGTGCCACAGGGGCCTTAAAACTTTCTAAGTTCATGTTATGAAACATCATCGTTTTGAATTTGTATCGTAAAGAAGATTACTATGAGATTTAAATTCTGTAAAACGACTTTTCATGATATGAAACAAATAGTAAGAGCCAAGAGTAGTGGTTTTATACCTACCTGCAGGTATTTGCTCAGAGGTATTTTCATTTGACAAGACCTTCGCTCCTACTTTCAGAAACAATCCATACTATCCGTACTTACGAAATTCTGTCTGTCTGTTGCCTCTACACGCCCAAACCGCTGAAACGATATTGCTGAAATTTGGAATGGGAATATTTTTGAGACCCAGCAAAGGACATAGGGTACTTGTTATGCGGAAAAATGTACGGCTCCCAAGAAATAAACTAATTTAGGTGCAGTGGAGCGTGCGGGCGTCATCCAGAGTATTTTTGAAAAATTTCTTAAGCAAAATTACCTGTCGGACTATACACTCGGTCGGTTTTATTTTAGTCAACGTGTCTGATTGATCACACCGTCCGTAGCGTGTTTATGGCTATCGATTTTTGGGCTCGGTTCAAATTGAACATCTCATTTGCACACGATTCAAAATAGCCTTTGCTCAAAGTTACTACGCGGATTGTGACACGAGAATTTTATATATAAGATATGCAAGTAGTAACAAACGATTCTTTCAATATTACAAACAGACACTCCAATTTTATATTTTTACTTGCGCCCTAAGTGCTACAAGACCCTTGTATAACTGTGATTTTTGTTTTAAGCTACTCACGTGTTTAATAATTACGCTCTCGATTGTACTTACAATTTCCCGAATCCAAGGCAGTCAGTGCCTCAAGTTTTCCGAATTAAATTAAGAAAAAACTTCGATCGACGCGTAGGGTCAAAGGAAGTCCGTAATCTAATTACAACAGTAAAAGCTGTTCAAAGAAATGGCTGAAAGGGTAAGTGGGCAAGATTCTCCAAATAAAGGCAATCGGCTTTCTCACAGAAATTCAGAATTAAGTATACAGTTTTTATTTCTAAGCCCCTTAGGGTCAATTCAGACCGCAACGCGATGAGGCGAGGCGAGGCGCGCGGCATAAATTTGTATGAATTTGACAGATTTCAATTGCGTGAGACGTCTTGCGAATCTGTCAAATCCATATAAATTATTTAGAAACGCATCCACGCGTCGCGTTGTGGTCTGAATCAACCCTTAGGAGTTCAGACATTCTTATTGCTTTTGATTTTTTTCCCCATTTTCTCGAAGAGCTTGGTGCAGATACCAGTAGAAATGCGAAATTATAGACAAACTGTGGAGATACACTTAAGGTGCCATTCTGATCTTTTTTCGTTCCGAAAAATTCAATTAAAATGCCACTTTATGACAAAGTATAGTTCTGAAAATTCAAATAATATCCTTTATGACATAGTCTGTCATAAAGTGACATTGAATTTTAGTCGGTCGCGATTAGCCGCTAAAATAATATTTTTTTTAATTCGAACTCGCGACCCCCAGCTTGAGCATCGATTTTCTAGCCTTTTTCTCTGTACTTTTATCTGTCCGTCTTCAATTACCTCTTCACACCTAAACTTCTGAACCGATTTTGATCAAAATTTGCTGTTGAAATAAGGAAAGAAGGAAAGATGTTCGGAAATTTTATGCCAAAAAAATTTATACTCACGGACAACATCTTGTAGATAATAATGAAAAAATAATAAGAGTATGCAATTCTCAAACGAACCACTCATAAAGACTTTGAGACACCTGATGGCTGCCAGACACACGAGTTAATTAACTCTTGCTCGTAATTAAAATCTTAACGTCTTCATTGAATGCCGAAATTCTCAATCTTTAATTCTTTGATCTCATAAATAATCTACCTACTGTCTTTTTTGGTTTGTAAATTGTAATTAAGTTTTTACAGAAAAAGGTAAGACAGGTACGGAAGCTATAACATTAGACTTGAGTAGAAGAATTCAATTAGTATTGAATTTTCATAGTTCAATAGGAAAAAATATAGTTACAGTAAGTTACACTTTTTTACGCGAGCCGCAAGCAGAAACTAGTTTCAATATAAAAATAGTAATCAAAGTTTACCTGTACCTACTAAATTAATATACTGCGTGACTGGTGAGACATGTTCAATACTCGAGGACGTGATATTTGGCTATTATATTAGTTGAAAAAAAATGATATAAAAAAATTATATCAATTGATCACTGAGTAAATGTAGCTTAAAGTTAAATAATTATTTACCCAACGCATGGACACCGTGAGCGGGAGGGGTAGTTGTGTGGTGTATCTTTGGTAGCGCACGCCTCTGCACCGGCCGCATAGTATGTCTACTTGCCTAGCCGCGTACCTAATTTACTTAGTATCCATGATTCATTTATTTTTGGGAAATTCGGAAAAAAATTAAGAACCTAATTTTATTACATAATTATAATGAGAATCGAGTACTGAATACTCTCCTTAAGTATCGGTATTATCTCACCAGTCATGTTGTACAATTTTATTAAAAGATTATCTTACAGCTTTATCATGACTAGTTTGACAAAACTTATGATTGTTATCTTAATGAAATATGATGAGCCATCAATTAAAACTTTTTAATTGAATAATTGCGAACTTTCTTTAAAACATTTTAAAAGTCACGCGATAACTCACGTTGAAGTTAAAGTTATTAGCAAAATAAGTATTTACTTTTGATTCTTAACCAAAAAGTAAATATTTATTTTGCTATATTTTGTTGCGGGTGTCCTCTTGTAATTTTAAAACAAATTACTTGACGCTCGCAACTCCGCAATTACGCCGAAAATCGTTCATAACCCGGAACCGTACATTTTTTTATCAACAAAAACTTTATCTCATATTCCATTCCTTCTATATCCATTTCCGTCTATTATTAAGGTACCAATCGCTAAAGAGCCGTTTAAAAAAGTTCAACAACCAAACACTCCAATATCAGAAATACTTATGCAAAAAGAGAGCAATAAAAAAGCAAAGGAAACGTTTAAGCCCAGAAAAACTTGAACTTCTATTTCCGACTTCGATATTGAACAGAATCCCCGGCGCGTCCGGTGCTGAAAATGGCCAGGAGCCGTCATTTATTGGCCACTCTGTCTTACAAGTTTTCTTTGTCCATAAAAACAGTCGATTATTTTCGACCCTTCGAGATTCTTAATGGCAATTAATAATTCTACGAATTATGTCCGATCATTTATTTTGGCGGTCACGTCATTTCGTAATATTTCAGGCTATATTGATAAAGATAATGATGATTTATTTTAAGTATTTCAGATAAGAATCTATACTAATATTATAATTCTGAAGAGTTTGTTTGTTTGTTTGTTTGAACGCGCTAATCTCAGGAACTACTCGTTCGATTTGAAAAATTCCTTCATTGTTTGATAGCCTAGATCACGCTAAGACCAATAGGAGTGCAGATACAGAGGCAAATGTAAAAAAAAACGCAGGTGAATTTGAATTAAATTAAAAAGACTAGGCAAAAAAATGTATGAGAATGACATAAAGGTTCGATAATATGAAGTCGATATTTGACTCATGTCATGTTAACACCATGCAATATTTTGATCCGCGATTCTATAATAAAGTGATGAGGAAAACGTGTTGGTTACGGGCTCTGCGCTTGATCTGTCGTCAAAGTTATCGGTGATCGCTCTCCTTTATGCTGATATAAGAGACCCATGTCAAGGTATTTTGAACCCTCTTTCCATGGGGTTAACTTTATGGTCAGCAACTAACTGTTATTTATATGGAACCAGGTCAACTTGAAGCGATTTATTAATTTGTTATATTCTGAATTACCTTAATAAAATATTCTGAATAATAAATTAGTTCTAAATTAAATTTTTAAACTTTCGCCGTATGAACCGCGCTCTTGCACGCTAATTTTTATTACGTTGGTCAACAAATTTTGCTAAAAGTATGTAACGATGTATTTTATTTTCATTTTGTTTACTTTACTTAATATATTGCGGTAAACATTTGGATTTGCTTCGTATTCCTGATTTTGTGATTAACATGGTGAATTAAGTTTATTTTACACTATTTTCATCTGAAACAAAAAGCTTTATTTAAACCTGTACACATTACCACTTAATATTTATAAATAGCTTTCCTCTTTTTCTTCCATTAAACCAGGACTGTCTTTTAAAAGCTATACTAATTAACTGACTGTACCAGTTAATTTTTGCCTTTAAATTTATATGCTCACTCAACGTAGTTTATTATAGCGATAACGGGTGACACCGACGACCGTGGCGGCTGAAAAAATTAATATACGTTCACTGGGCGATAATGGGTAAATTGTATGAAGGGGCATCATCATCAGACTGTTATAATCTGCTTACAAAATGAGCAGATCAGGTTTTATTCATTTGTGGGGAAGCAACTTTTGGTCAGGTTACGTTAAAGCTTAGGCCAAACCTACGCGACCAACGCGAAAGCGAAGTGGCGCGTCAATTTGTCAAATGTGTGTTTTTTTTTTTTTTTTTTTTTCTTATTTATTAGGCTTGTGTCGAATCCGACAATGCCAGTTTTGTATTCAAGAAACACATTTGACAACATTTGACAACTTGACGCTCCCGCTTCGCAGTCGCGTGGTCGCGTAGGTTTGAACGAAGCATACGACTCTCTGACGTATCACGCCCACTTCATTGACGTGACGAATGCGACCAAATTATGTAGGGCCTAGTCTATGAATCAGTGTCTGTACAGTATGTACTATCATCATCAACTTTATTCCGCGGCGCCTTTATAACGCCTTTGGGTCAATTTACACCGCAACGCACCGTGGCGAGGCAAGGCGCGGCATAAATTTGTATGGATGTGACAGATTTTAATTGCGTGAGACGTCTTGCGAATCTGTCAGATCCATATAAATTTAGAAATGCATCTACATTCTACGCGTCGCGTTGCGGTCTGAATCAGCCCTTTGGGGTATAATAATAATATGTCTTTTATGTATAATATGAATTCAATTTGAAAAGTGCAAGACAAAATACCGGAAGCTAGCACTATTTGTAAATTAAACACAATCAAAGTTTACAAGAAAAATCCAATGCACTCTAAGTAACTAAGTAGCAAGAAAACTTTCTATTATAATGAAAATTCATTGATATTGGCTTTCTCATATAATAGCTTGGTAGTTTGTAGTCGCAAACACGTTCTACGTTTATTATTCCTTGGAAATTTTATTATCATAATATGAATATTCCTTCTTCAATTTGGTTTTCTTGCTTGCATGAATACCTTATATTATTATAATTTATATTAATTATTATTGTGATCATGGAAGTTTGGATAGTTTTTATTATTATTTTACATTTATTGCACACAATTTTTTACAAAAAAGTTGACATAGAAAGACGACACACAGTTTGTTAAGTTTACTTAACTGTTTGTTATAGCTTGCAAGTTGTCAATACGATACAAGGGCTAATTGAATACTCAGAGTAATTTAATGACAATTTAACTCAACTTTGATTTAATGACGATTATGATATAAACTTCTGAAAGACAACTTCTGTCAAACTGCTGTTCATTAAAATTAAGATAAGTAATTGGTAAATGCATGTAAGTGGGGCCGTAAATAAATTAGTAAAATAATATTTTACGAGCTCTAACGACAAATCTGCAATTTCTGTCACTTTTTGTAAGTTGTCCAAAGTATATTACTTCACAATTTTCGTCAACCACTTCCGAGCATTAAGGCAACAGTAATCCGAGTTTTGACGATTGCGATAAATATTTATTGTGCCATTAATCTTTTAATGCGACTCAGAAATCTGTTGTCTCCCGAAGTTTTCCAGGAATTATAGAGATTACCAGCTAGGGACCTCGTTAATGGTAGAGTCAAGCGAATAAATTAAGACGGTAGGTTAACTTCTCTGAGAATTGCGTACGTGAGAAAAGTTCATGGTTTTATGGTGTACGTGAAGATGAAATGTTCAACAATTTATTTCATACTCAATTTGTTTTAAGATAAGGTTGATCTCGAAAAATCTTGTGGAATTGCCGGATTAAAATTTCCTCCACCTCCTCGTAATAAAGTATAAGTAGGTTGGTAAGCGTGAAATAATACTGTATAGAAGTATCATCTTATGCTTTTTAAATATGAAATTAAATATAATCTGATTGTGGTATTACTAGAATAGATGATGCCCGCATATCATTGCATTTGTACTGCCTTTATAAACGTATTGTAGGCATCCGCTAAGAAAGGATTTTGATAAATTCTCTCCCCAAGGGGTTCAAATAGGGGATGAAAGTTTGTATATAATAATACTTCTTAACGCGAGCAAAGCCGCGGGAAAAAGCTCGTATTATATAAAACACATTGTTACACAATTTACCGCTCCTCAGTCAAGCAAAACTTAATGCTTGTCGCGAAAAGGAACAAAAAACCATTTTGCTTTGCATGCCACTTTCAGCACAGTGAATTTTCTAGAAGAACGACGCGAAAATAGACGCTTCAAATTCTTCAACATTAAATGCACATTTAGATAAAAATAGAAAAGGAAGAATGCTTCAGAGCTTTCAATAATTGAGTAGAAATTCAAGTGTTAGGTTATGGACAAGAATTGAATGTATAATAGTTATAGAAATCTGTCGCTCAGTGATAACTCCAAATTATTTTTAAATAAGTACGTGTTTTATTTTTGTAACACAGGTGATATTATATTATTTCATATCGTAGCGCGTGTTTAATGTTTATAGTAAATTTACAATGAAACTGTTTTTATTATAAAATTGTTATTTTAAATGATGCCTATAAAATTTACTTTTAACTTAACAATTAAAATGAATTAAACCAACCTCGTTACATTAAAAAGAGCATAAAATGCATTGAATCGCAAATGTAAACAATATGCTACACATTTCAATGATTGTTTTAAATTTATACGCTTTTAATACTTCATACTGTCTATTGGGCCGTGCTCCATTTCCCGCTGAAAAATATTAAATGAAAACTATGAGCGACACTGAATTGGATAATGCGGTTTTCTGTCAAAGACGTCTTATTATGTACGTTTATAAAGGCAGTACAATACTTATCGTTATTTTTACATTTATTAGTTTATGCTGCTAATATTAGTAACAAATTATTTATGGTCACTAATTTAGTAACAACAATTTAATTACTGCTTTGTATTTAGTCTAAATTTTTGTAGGAGTACCACAAGGTGACCCGCTATACCCGTTTCTATTTCAGTGCTGTATTGTTGATCTTTTAAAATTGAACGAAAGACGATACCCATAATTACGATCACTTAAACAAGAAACTTGTATAAAATCGACGTAAGCCACTAATGCATCCACACGTAAGTTCAAAGCAAGTTCGGAGTTAAAGGTCGGTTAACATTAGCCTGTAATTCGCTTCCAAAACACTTAATTTCCGCTTCACTTGCATGTTGCGGCAAACACGCAAAACATGTGGTTGAACCACATAGCTGCATAATTGCAAACTCTTAAATGTTTTACCCATGTTTTACCTACTACGTTCATACTGGCCTGAGATTTAAATTAAAGATATTTTTATTTGTAAGGGAATTTCTCTGGACGAAATGGAATTTGAGTATAGTAGCTGCATTTTTGCACAAGTATTATTAGCACTAATTCATGATTGTTACGAAACATAATATTATTAGATGACGCTCGCAAGTCCGTTGTGCTGAAATTCTTACGTGCTGAGATTATAATTTTTTTCGCAACAAAAACTGTTCCTTCTCTCAAAGTATCTCTATACAAAATTTTATCTCAACCAGTTCAGATTTTTAAGCGTAAACATATAACAGACAGGATTATTATAAGCAAAAAGGATATTTGAGCCTGAATTTTTAATCGTACCTATCCGGATGTGTATTAAGGGATTAGGACTAAATGATTAATGGAAGGCAAAAATTAATTTAAGCATGACGTCGAGAGGCAAATTTTCGTATGTCGTAATACGTGAGCCTGTATCATAATTTATAATTTGAAGAGTTCCCGAAGGCCGAAAAGTTAGCTGATTAACTTGAGAAGTGACGTCTGCAAGCAAATTGTTTTGGTCCTTCGCTGATGAATTAGGCTTCGTAAACAAATTTTGGAGATGAAAGTAAAAATGCCACCAGCTCTAGTACTATATTGTATATTATAATATTACACTACACTGTAACTTTGTCTGACTGTTACTTGTTTCGCCGTTGCACCGATTTAATTTAATTAGGCATAGAGATTCCTGCAAATCCCGAATTCCGGCAAAGGACTTAGGATAGTTTTTATACCAGAAAATGTACGGTTTCTGAGCGGTGACAAATTTTAATCTGACGAAGATAGGTAGGATTTAGGTAGGATCTTTTTAGGGTTCCGTACCCAAAGGGTAAAAACGGGACCCTATTACTAAGACTTCGTTGTCTGTCCGTCCGTCTTCTGTCTGTCTGTCTGTCTGTCTCCAGGCTGTAACTCAAGAACGGTAATAGCTAGAGATTTGAAATTTTCAAAGATTATGTATATCTGGTGCCGCTATAACAACAAATACTAAAATCAAAATAAAATTAATATTTAAGTTAATCGGGATCGTACGCAAATGTAGCCAACGTTTTAACGAGTTAACGTACTAGCGGCATTACTTAAGACGTAAGACGTTAAACGATAGCTCGGGTGTCGGTTTTTTGGACACGTCAAAGGGAATTCACGCGCAGTGTAACGTGCTAGAGGATATTCATTCCGCACGACGATTGCGTAGACTGTAGAGGAACGACGTGTTTGCTTTCTTTTAGGGCAAAATAAAAGGACAATGGAGTGATCCAACGAAAAAGCATTGAAATTTTTAAGAATTGCATCAATTAGAACCATTCGTTTGAGACGTTATTGCCTAAATTTTTATAGCGTTAATGCCTAAATGTAGCCAACGCGCAATGTTAATGCATTAAGCGACGCGCAGTTGGGCATTAACGCTAACGTTAACGCTAACGCAGTTGGAGCAGGAGCGACAGAAATATTATATTTACACTCAAAAGAATCTACGTGAGTTTCAGACGACATTCCCGAAGAACATCGCTGTTCTATTTCATGACCCGGAAACAAAATATTTCACAATCAGTTTATTATGAAGCTACACAATATCATTGAGTACTCCCTTCTGTCTCACATATTTTGACAGAAAATATAATTACGTCTCATCAGCGATATTGACAGACAGTATATGGAAAATTTCCAGGAACCGTCAATAAAAATATTCCGCAAGAATGTTTTCCTTGTAGTAATGGGGATTCGTTTACAATCGCTATCATTTAAATAATAATTGATAGCATGTTTCTTATCGCTTAAAAGTTACTTTTGTTAGAAGAACCGGCAGATAAATCGAAACAGCAGGCGGTACATACATTTTTGCCATGAGTTAGAAAAAGAAGGGAAAAGGGGGGGATTAACATCTCACGTCTACAATGCGTTTACTCTCCTAATTTTCGATTAGATCACATTCTTCCCAAAAAGGTGTAAAAAAGCCGCTAAAGAAGTTTCTACTTCAAAAAAGCTAAATAAATGATGTTTAGCAGTAAATTAAGAAACTTACCCAATAAACACCCGCTGGCGAGGTATATTAGAAACCATTTTGCGGCACGCGACCTCATGGTCGGACTTTACGCGTAGCAGTCAAATATTATGACTATTATGCTGAAGAAGCACATAATTCTTCCGGGCGAGGCAACCTGCGGAGGTAAAATAGCATAATAAGCTTCATATGTCACTCCATTTGTAACCTATTATAACTTAAGGGTCGATATAATGCACCCGTATAATGGATGGCCTGGATACGATATCCAGACCATGAGGCGAGACATTTAGGAAATTATCTCCAGGTTTGGACCATATTAAAAATCGTGAGACGATGCGCATAATCTCCTTGAAGTTGTAATTAGAAGTCTTGTGACTCATCACTCACCTCTTGGTTTGGACCATACATGTAGAAAGTAGAGTTATTCAATTCAATTTATTTTTTTGCATGAATGACGAATGTACATAAAATAAAAGTCTTAAAGTAATAATGTTAGCTCCATACATTCTGCCAGTAATGTGGCGTGCCGCGTGCAAAATCATAATAATAATTATTATTATTATAATATAATGTTTAGTTAATTGTAATTTTGATTTAAAAATTATAACCCAGTCAATTTATTAAACAACTAGATGACGCCCGCAACTCCGTTGCGCCAAGATTCGTTTATCGCGCAGGAATTTTTATCCCAGAAAAAATGTACGATACATTTTTCTGGGATAAAAGTATTTTGTGTTCTTTCCCGCGACTCCAAGTATCTCCATACAAAATTTCAGCAAAATGGGTTCAGCGGTTTGGCCGTGAACAAGCCGTTTTAGCGGTTTGGTCGTGGCCGTTTTCACTAGGGCTACGACGCGAATTTCGCATCGTGGCCGTTTCACTATGACCACAACGCGTTGTGAGCCATTTTTTCGCTCACTGAGCGTTTTCGGTCTTTGAGCGTAACATATTATGTAAAAATTGATCTTCAATTGTGTTAGTAACGCTATATAACTCGATAACGGCTGAACCGATTTGGCTGGTTTTGGTCTTAAAATGATTGTGGAAGTCTAGGGAAGGTTTTCTAGATGAGAAATAATTGAAAAATTGCGGGTAACATTTCCAAAGTGATACGAAGTTTACCGGGTCAACTAGCGACTAAATAAATATTAATGAAAATAAGGAACCATAATAATTATAATAACTAATAAGCCTGAGCAGTGAGCATATTGTTTCTGGGTTTGTAAAAATATCTGAAAGTACATTTTATACTACGGCTGACATAAATGGCGTTGGAAAATGGTATTTTCTTATTTACAATTATTGCATCGCTACAAGCCTGGGGGCTGCCTTATTGGCAAGCTGTTCCTTAGGAGATACTATTATACAGTAAGTAAATATTTTTAAAATTTACCTTTCTCTTTATTTCAAGGGACATTTTCTTTTATTTATTTTCTATTTTTTTTTTGTTTTGGTCATTTTTTGTTTTGGTCTACATAAAAAATACTGCCGAGGCCGTTATAACGTGGTTTACTAGTAGTCTCTATAGGCTTATGGCCGTTCCCTATATTCAATATATCTCTAGTTTGACATACAACCGATCGTAGCTGACATAGAATTGACATAAAATATATGGAGCTAATGTCTAATGTGAGCTATTCCTATCTCAAGTAAGAGATAGATCAAATATTGGGAACGGCCGTTAATGTGTCATGTAGGATCGAACAGATCCCCGAATCTGTCTGATCCTACATAACACATGAAAAGTCTTTTTCAAAAATATCACACGATCACATACGGTTTATAACAATTTGAGCAGTGCTGGATAGCGTACGTACAACACAGACTCGACCACCCAAAAGTTTGAATAATTAAACGTCTGCAGACGTGGTTGAACTAAAATATTATAAGTGAACCGATTTGTTTTTTCGATTATTGATTTTTCAAAGCCTGGTCCAGCGGCCACGTTGCCGAAAGTACATGTCCTAAAACCCATGCCGTTTAAGTAAACAGCCCTGTGTATTTGCTCACGCTCCACAAACATGTTATCCAATACCAACGAGCTGATCAAATCTGATTTCGACGAAAATAAGAGGAAACACAAGGGTAAAGATAATTAAATAGGCTTAAGCTTTTGACAGTTATTTGATTTGGCACTAAGGGTCAATTCAGACCGCAACGTGACGAGGCGAGGCGCGGCGCGGCATAAATTTGTATGGATTTGACAGATTTCAATTGTGTGAGACGTCTTGCGAATCTGTCAATCGTTGTGTTGCGGTCTGAATCAACCCTTAGATAACAAAATGGACGGGTATTTTCCTTAATTCATATTATTTGTATAATGTTGGGTCTCAGTGATAACTGATAAGTGATAACTGATAACTCATAAGTCTAAAATATTTGGCGTTAATTTCTAAGTAAGGTATTAAAATAGAATGGGTGGAAAAATAATCCTTAGCTCAGTTACGGTCTCAAATTGCGTTTACTTTCACTGTGTTTAACATTCCTTTAGTTTTTGGTAAAAATGTCGTATCTATCATATCTACAATCGCAAAATGTAGAAAATCGTAAAAACTTTAATCGTAAATTTAGAAAAGCCTAGATTTAGTTGGCAATAAAAGGTTGGAGTGTGCCAATTTGCGAGCCACGCGTGCTAGTGACAGCCTCGACTGGCACCGAGATTAGCTTGTAATGCCCGTACCTGAGTCTGGCGTGCCAACCGCTATAATTGCAGGGCTTTAGTATTTGTTATTACTTACATAAATATAAATGTGATAAAACTTTTGAAATTTTTTAAAACTTTGCTATTCAAATAAAAAAGTAAAGTAAAGTATAGAGAACCCCCAAACAAAGGAATTGATAATTTTGAAGTCAAGTAATTATTTTTCAGTGATCAAAGATCAAAATATGTAGACGAATATAGGCTGATTTGACCAAATCAAATATTGGGAAAGGGAAATTATGACTATAGCTTTTATAATAATTATTATAAATGACTACAATGTTATAAAAACTTATTAATCAGTAAAATTGTGGTAAAACCATACATTCACTACATAAATATTTAAACAAAACATACAAATTAAGAAATAAACATTTCTGTATTCTTTTACAAGAAATGACGTTTTCAACTTTTGTAAGAAATATCTTTCTAGTTGCTCAGCCCAGTGAAAGCGAGCCATATTTTATTCACATTCGGTCCGGGGCAGTTTAAGTCGCGTTTAAATCTCGTCTCGTATTGAGGAACAAAAATCCTATTCAAGATGCACTATTCGGAGTACGTGGCTGGTGCATGCGAATAAATACGTTCCCTAACTACCCTCACAAGCTATTTGGTATGGGCCATACGTAGCTGAGTTTTTGGGTAAACTTGTCCGGTTCCTTTTGTTGTTTTTCGCAATTTTTAGGAATAAATTTTGAGGTGGGAGAGCCATGCTTCGGCACGAATGGGCCGGCTCGACCATAGAAATACCACGTCCTCACAGAACACCGGCGTGAAACAGCGCTTGCGCTGTGTTTCGCCGAGTGAGTGAGTTTACCGGAGGCCCAATCCCCTACCCTATTCCCTTCCCGACCCTCCCCTATTCCCTTCCCTTCCCATCCCTACCCTTCCCTATTACCCTATTCCCTCTTAAAAGGCCGGCAACGCACCTGGAGCCCTTCTGTTGCTGCGAGTGTCCATGGGCGACGGAAGTTGATTTCCATCAGGTGACCCGTTTGCTCGTTTGCCTCTTATTTCGTTTAAAAATATATATACAGTAAGTACTTGTAAAAAAATGTCTGTCTCCTACATCTTCGGGCTAAACTGCTGAAATTGTTTTGATGGATGTGGACAGGTAGAGACACTTTGGGGAGGCGTAATATAAGGTCTCGAAATTGGCATTGGTCGACAGATTTTGCAAAAAAATTGGCGGTTATCGCAAGAAAACGAATTTTAGCGTCAGACAATTTCGGATATTCTGGTTGACTCTTAATTCTTATAAACAAATTTTTAGGGTAAAAACGCAAATGTTTTTACTCATAAACAATTAAATTACATTTTCTCAAGCCTCTAAAGCTAAGGTACACCGTGTAAAACTCCAGTATTTAAATATCTCAAGGTAAGAACTCCAGTAAATGACATTTGACAAATTACCAAAGCAGATTTCCTCGCAGATTACCCATCCTTGACTTAAAAAGGAATGTCTTCAGAATAATTCGGATTATTTTATTCAGAATTATGATTAAGCTTTATGAAGCCTTCACAATGTCTACAGTCCTTTGATGTATTATATTCACGCAAATGTAATTTCTTTTAATAAAAATTCGTATAATATTATTGTTTTACTTGAAATAAAATATTATTGTGAAAACATTATAATAACTTCGTGTCTCATAAAAGTCCAAATAGTGATGTGTTACAAAATCCAAAGTGCGAATGGTATTCTAAATTTCAAGTGAAGAGAGCGCATGTGGCAAAGTGTGCCTACTCGGAAGCGAATGTGGCAAAGTGTGCCTACTCGGAAAGTGTGCCATATAGTTATTTTGCTGATTGGAAATCTCTAATATCTTATTTTTCACGAATTGGATGGTTTTTATTCTCAAAAAAAAGAAAGCTCGCCTATGAACGAATTTCGCGTTGTAGTTGCCGGCAATATCAAAGACATATTTTGAAAATATTCTATCAGCCTGAAACAGTTTCACGACTAAAAATAGAAAAGGCTATGAATAGAATGGAAAATATCAAAGCAAAGTATCAAAATTCATGCACCGTACGTTGAAGTCGAAATAAAAAGTGTTCCCATGGGAGGTATGGTATCTGTTATATGTTTGTCAAAATAGAATCATTTATTGAAAAAGTGTTCGGATAGAGAGCGATGTTTTTAAAATCCTAGGTGACAATAAGCTAAGTTAAATTACAAAAAAAATGACAGTATTTGCTTTATTCAAAAATCTTAAAACGGTTAAGTTAACTGTATTTTTCATTGTAAACGTTCAAAGCATAATTTTTTATAATTATAACACTAAAATCATTATCTGAAAAGGCCGTAACGTTTTGTCAGAATTAGTTGGCAGGGCTAAATAATAATTAATTGCAAAAGTTATCCATACATATTGTTCCGGTATAAAACGCTTAAAATGATTTATTGTTCGATGTTAACTTTGAAGCCAATTTTGTTTTAGTTTGCATCAAAATTGGTCGGTTCCGTTCCGCGGACTAATTAATATTGTAGAGGCGTACATCTTTTGATGGAACTTTCATTATAGTTCCGAGGAAATTAATAGTTTTAATTTGAGACTTCTTCAATTTATATTTTTGCACTGTTTCGTTGAAATATAAAGTAATTGAAAAATTTAAGTTCTAGATAGTATTATGGTTATGTAAAGATAATATAAACTAAAAAATACAACATTAATTGAAATCGAGCTGCTTACGAGTAATTATACTGACGCAATCATAATAATTGTAGAGATAAAGTCTGTGACAGTGTTTGAGGAGTGAAGATTTTTTGTTTTTTTATAAAAATCTTTGTAGCACATTACTAAATAATTTATCGGTAACTTTCAATCCGGTTTAAATGTTTTGTTTCAGTGTACTAGAATGACAGTCAGTCAATTATTTGGGGCACCGTTTCATTTAACATCATCTCAAATACACAGTCAGAATTGCATATCGGTGACCGAAATCGAAATATATTTGCTATGGATCTCCCAAACCTATAGGGAAATCGTAGTATTGCTACCTGATAACATACATAATATTAAAACAAGAATGAATTTTGAAGATGAAATTGCATAATGTGGACACAGCTATTTGCATACATTTGGTTGTAATCTCGGGGTGCAGCCGCCAACCCTTGCGTTTGGGCGGACGCAAATAAATAGAGTGTAAAGAACGACTATGTAATAAGTTTCGAGCGGTCAAAACGCACCCGTGCGATTCCCACTGTGTCTGAACTGCAGCTTAGTCCTTACCTCAGACATAGATCAAGATAGATACCGCATGTACCTCCATTTGCGACGGGCCACTTTTTTCCTACTTACTGTGATGTACCGAGGATAAGAAACGTATCCATTAACTAGGCCAACGTTTTTATTCGAATTTCCACAGCTCAATACGGCACAATTAGGCATTTAGGCATTTTCAAAATTCCAATTCACGTCTGATTCCTATAGCAGACTAAAGAACAGACTTTCGAAAGACGAGCATTGCTCGTTGTTTGGGAACGCGATATGGCACGCGAAGCTGTACATATGCGGTATCTATCTTGATCTATGTCTGTGGTCCTAACGACTACGCCCATGTTAGACTGAAACAAAACGATCCTTAGCATCCAACATATTAAGCCAGGTCAGGTTCAAACGGCACAATCCTGCACGTTTCCTGCACGTTTTTTGCAATATACGTCATAGTGGCGCATACGATGTATAACACAATAAATCGTATTCGACGTGTGAATGGTTCTACATACATTGTATTAATAAGTCACTGTTTATTCGTTAAGCCGTATACTGAAAAAAAACGTGCAGGAAACGTGCAGGATTGTGCCGTGTGAACTTACGCTCACTTCACGTGAACTCCGCACTCCCCGAGGTACAGTTTCAATTGGACAAACATTTAATACGTCTCGCATTTGAACTCGAACTAAAAGTTAAACTTTCTTGAACTTACTCTAACAATTTAAGAGACCTTGCACGTTAGAACTTATATCGACTTCCGAAAAGTTACTTTACTTTTGGTAGTAAGCGTATGTTTTATTAATACATATTATACGAACTTATTGATTTCAAACATAGGACGACCTATTTTATTTAGAATAGCTCCAGAAATAAACTTGTTTACATAGTCTAGGCAAAAATTTGGCAAGGCAAGAATTTGTATAATAAGACTATAGTCGTGACTCGTGTACATACTTTTGTAGGATTTAAATAGGTAGCGACGCAAATTTGTCTAGATTAACACAATAGGCAGAACTAACCAGTAGGCCGACTTCAAAGAAACCATACCGCTCGCGCTGTAAGCATTTGGAAATCGTTTACACGCTTGTGAATGCGTGAGTGTAACAAGTACATCCAAGCATGGCGGACGCCAAACTTGTGAACCGCGATATCACAGCGGCTACTATAACGCGCGCTTGCCGCAACGCCCTTTGATCTGTGTCCAAAAACCGACACTACACTGGATCGGATAAACGCGTTCACAAGCTTACGCAAGCCAAGGTAGATACTCTCTTTACACACTTGTGCTTGTGAACGCTGGTTTGGCTGGTTTGTAAGTAATATAGAAACGCAGCATCGAACGCATAAACGAGAACTCAAATTTGTCCTACTCGTTCATTCTGTCTATTGTGGTTAAAGTGTTGTTATAACTAGTCCCTTCTCTTTAATTAACCTAATGTTATGTTTCCCCCAAAAGTCAGGTCAGTTGTTTTGGTGGCGTATAATTTTTCCCTGTTAAGATTTAAGTGTCGCAAGAGGCAGTTTATGCTGCTCTTCACAATTAGCGAATGTCGTTGACACAATGACACATTTTGCATAAATTACAACTGGGGACTTAATTATGAATTTTTGGCCTCTATGCTTCACAAAAAGGTACTAATTACACAATATTATAATGACCGTTCCGTTGTATAAAAATACTTGTTGCCGTTTTAATTTGCTCAAAAATGAACTCTATTCTGAGGGAAATTGGATGAAATTTAGGATACTTAGGTTTACAGAACTAATTCTGTTAGCATCGTGTTCAACTCCCAGATTTTTCAACTGCAAATTTAATAAAAAAATTGTGTGTTTCCACTAAGGCTCAAATCTACTACAATAGAATAGACACGTCATGTGGTACATTATTATATTGTGTGGCAATCTCTACTATATTCTTAATTTTAACGCCTCCGTGGTCTAGTGGTACAGAGCGCGGCTCTTGAGGTATCGGAGGTTGTGGGTTCGATTCCCGCGTTGGAAACATGTTATTTCCAAGTTTGGTTAGGATAATGCAGGCTGATCACCTGATTGTCTGACAAGTAAGATGATCCATGCGTCGGATGGGCATGTAAAAAGTCGGTCCTGCGCCTGATCTCTCGCCGGTCGTGTCGGTCTGCCGTCCCACTGGGTTACGAGAGTAAAGGAATAGAGAGTGCTCTTGTGTACTGCGCACACACTTGGGCACTATAAAAATACTCCTGCGTAGCTGGCCTGGTTTCAATGAAACCGGCCACCGTCACCGAAACCGGTGTGGGAGCTATTATATATATTCTTAATTTTCTTTTCAATTATGTATAATAAATACGAAATTGCATTAATTATATATTCTGTCAGCTTATGACGTCTTTACATTATCGTACCCAAGACATATAATATTATGTAGATAGGCATACTTTACAAATTTCCGCGTGACATTAGAAGGGCGAAACAAGCAAAATAGATGATCTTACAATTGATTTTTGTAGTTCATAATAAGATAATATGAAAATTGTTTCATTTTTCAAAAAATATAATATTATACTATAATAACAAAATATATACTACAATATATTTGCGAGGGTCTGTATTAGCGAAAACACGATATCATAAAATTTTCTCGATAGAAAAAAATCACAAAAACGCATTTTAAAATTCACGAATATTTTATTTCTTTTCAAAACGATGTATTCAACTGAGTCAATATTTTAATGAATATTATAAAATTATATTACCGAGGGACTGTACCAGCCGATTTTAAAAGCATTGTTTATTTATCGAGTTACTAAGAAAAAGCTAACTTGGCGCCAAAATCTAGCACATGAATGACAGGTGTGAATGTGAAGAGAAGACGACGCAAAATTTGATTCTTCTTAAACAGTTTATTTGACATAGAATGAAGGCGCACGATTTTCAATATCAAACTTAGACGGTCAATACCTAATAATTATTACACAAAACGTGACATTGCGCCATAAAATTGCTCTTCTAGGGATTCGCTAATAATAGTAATAGCTTGATTATACCGGATAACAATATCAATTTGATAGAGAACCAATAGTCCATTAACTACAAACGTACAATAATTAGTAACAATATCGTAATTGGATCGCCGTTTCACATACTTGCCTGAGCCCTCATAGCCAGTTATAATTAATTTCTCTAATATTTTTATTGTATTTGTTTTATTAACTAATATAAAAAAAATATTCCTTAAAGATCACGCAGAAAAACGACGTTCCCTATTTAACTTTAATTTAGTAAAGGAAGTTTTGATCTCAGCAAAATCCTCCCTAATATTATGAATATGAAAGTGTGTCTGTCTATCTGTCCGTCTGTCTGTATGTCTGTCTGTCTGTTACGTCTTCACGCCCAAACCGCTGAATCGATTTTGCTGTTTGGCATGGAGATACTTTGAGTCCCGGGAAAGGATATAGGATACTTTTTGTCCCGGGAAAATGTACGGTTCCGGCGCGAAAAAGGATTTTGGCGCAACGGAGTTGCGGGCGTCATCTAGTTTAATAATATTTTATATTTTTACTGCGGAAAATAATACGCGTGACAAAAAACTGGCTACGCAATGAAGTTATAGTAATTTTATTAGTTCGTTGACATGGATTTACACACACTACTGCCTTTCAATCATGTGCCCAAAACATCTTTAGTTGATTTTAAAACAACATAATATTTAGATATAAATACTAGCTTTCGCTCGCGTTAAGAAGTATTATTATTAATTAGGTATCAAAGCCCAATCGGTTTAAAATTGACAAAGTTCCATATAAACTTTCATCCCTTATCCAGTGGTTTGGGCTGTGCGTTGATAAATCACTATATCAGTCAGTCAGTTAGTCAGTCACCTTTTAGTTTGTATATATTTCGATTTTATTAACAATACACTATACGGTTTCCGTGTGATTTACAGTTTACTGCACGTAATCCAAACATTAGTTAGCAGATATACTAATATGAAGTACAGATATTTTATCATATTCTTACTGAAACACTGTCGAGGGCACTCATCGACCCTCGTGCGCCTTAGTTAACGTAATTGCCAATATTTATTCACTTCCAATCACAAGTGATATCGGCTTCGACATTCATTTACTTGATAACTAGAGGAGCTGTTTCTAATGACGCCTGTTTATATTATATCCCTCTTCCTAATAAAAAGTTACACAGCGTGTATAGTGAATAGAGACTGAGTGCATAAGATTTTTACTACTAATAATCATTTTTGACATAAGGCCTGTAATAACGATGTTGTCAATAATTGTCATTTCCATACTAATTTCTCTGTATAGACTCTGTGTAAGGTGTGTGTAACTTAAACACTCCTGTTTAACTATTCACACGTTGAACTCATGTTTAAGAAGTTTTTATTTTTATTGGTATTTGGTGCTAGTGACAATGATTATGCAGTAAGTTAATATATGCTTACTCACTGCACAGGTAATTTTTTTGTAGTAGTAAAGGAAGTTACTTTTGTGTTTCTATAAAAATTACCCAGATAAAAATTTTAAACATAACTCGTTCAGCGCTACTTCTTTCACAGTGATTTCTTTATAAGGGACACATACACTCACTTAAGTATAACGCAATCACTTTGTTTTGTTACATTCTGTACATTACGTGGGAGGGCTTTGGCACGAATGGGCCGGCTCGACCGGAGAAATACCACGTCGTCACAGAAAACCGAGTTTCGCCGAGTGAGTGAGTTTACCGGAGGCCCAATCCCCTACCCTATTCCCTTCCCTACCCTCCCCTATTACCCTATTCCCTCTTAAAAGGCCGGCAACGCACCTGCAGCTCTTCTGATGCTGCGAGTGTCTATGGGCGACGGAAGTTGCTTTCCATCAGGTGACCCGTTTGCTCGTTTGCCCGGGGTTATTTCATAAACAAAAAATTAGGCAGAAACCTAGTATATTATAGATTTTTTAAACGAACAAGTACTTTTGGTTTTTGTCTCTGTCAGCGCATCCATCTTCGGTCCTTAAAGCAGTGAAACTCGCACGATTAATTGTACGCATCGAACACGGGCATTCTTTTGTAATATATTACGAGAACAAGATTACGAGAACAAGAAAAGAGCGTATTCCCTCTTAAAAGGCCGGCAACGCACCTGCAGCTCTTCGGATGTTGCGAGTGTCCATGGGCGACGGTAGTTGCTTACCATCAGGTGACCCGTTTGCTCGTTTGCCCCCTTATTTAATAAAAAAAAAAAGAACATAATATTATTTAAGCAGTCCACTGCGTTTATCTTAACCTCGGGCTATACAGTCTCTATAAAAAAACTATGAAAGGTCATATAGTGTCTTAAAATATCCATACAAACTAGCTGTTGCCCGCGACTTCGTCCGCGTTAGTATAGTAGATCACGTCCCAAGTATTATTTTTCAAAAATATTCAATGTACAGAATTGACTTTCCTACGATTTTATTATATGTATAGATTGTTCCTACAAAGGATAATTAAGACGCAATACAAACTCCACGATACCTATAGACAAAAGCTCATAGCATGGCAAGGAGTGAAGATAGACACAAAGTGTGAAGGACAAATTTGTAGGAAATTTTATGGGCTTTCATTACGAACGGGACATTTTTTCTCTACAACGCACCGTTTTAGCGATATGAGCAAAAAACTAAAAATATTGAAACTTGAGCCCCTCCCCCCCCTAGGTGATATCGTCATAATATATAGCCTATGTGTTGACCCGACCTCTATATAATATTCGTGCAAAATTTGAAGTAAATCCATTCAGTACTTTCTGAGTTTATCCCGGACATACATACAGACAAACAGACAAACAGACAAACAGACAAAAATTCTAAAAACTATATTTTTGGCTTCCATATCGATTGTAGATCACGTCCCAAGTATTATTTTTCAAAAATATTCAGTGTACAGAATTGACTTTCCTACGATTTTATTATATGTATAGATACAAAGTATGTCAAAACTATTGATTCTACTGCAACTGGACTGTTAGGTAAAACACAAATCGTTTTTTTCGCTGTCAGCTTTTTCAACTTAACCTACTTTTCGATAGGACCCTTGTTGCTATGTTTGCTTCATTGATTTCTTTGTCATTTCCATATTCGACGTAATTATTGTGTTCGGACTTTGGTCGGGCGAGGCCGAACCTAAAAATATCCAAACTAATATTATAAATGCGAAAGTGTGTCTGTCTATCTGTCTATCAGCCGTTTGCCTGTCTGTTCCTCTTCACGCCCAAACCGCTTAACCGAATATCTAACTGCATATCTAAATATATAAAACTGACTGACTGACATGGTGATCTATCAACGCACAGCCCAAACCAATGGACGGATCGGGCTGAAATTTGGCATGCAGGTAGATGTTATGACATAGCATCCGTTAAGAAAAGACTTTGATCAATTCTACCCCAAGGGGTTAAAACAGGGGATGAAAGTTTGTATATAATAATACTTCATAACGCGAGCGAAGCCGCGGGCAATAGCTCGTAATATTATAAATGTGAAAGTGTGTCTGTCTGTCTGTTACCTCTTCACGCCCAAACCGCTTAACAAATTTAAATGATTTTTTATGGAGATACTTTGAGTCCCGGGAAAGGACAAAGGATACTTTTCATCCCAGAAAAATGTATGGTTCCCGTGCAATTAACATAATATTTTGACATAACGGAGTTTCGGGCGTAGTAACGTAGTAACGTGACTCAATAATTAATAATATAAAAATATTACACACTGTATCATCTGACATATTTTTTTATTAAAAGGGGGCAAACGAGCAAACGGGTCACCTGATGGTAAGCTACTACCGTCGCCCATGAACACTTGCAACATCAGAAGAGCTGCAGGTGCGTTGCCGGCCTTTAAAATTATGGAATCAACTAGTTATGGAATGCTCAAAGTCGAATTTTACATTACACGCGAATGCTCGTCAATCAGGGACGTTATTGTAATGTAATGCTCGAAGTCGAATCTTTATTACACGTGAATACTCGTCGGTCAGGGAGGTATTTTTGTAATATAATGCTCGAAAACGAATCTATAATGTTATGTAACACGTGAATACTCCCGGTGAGGGAGCACCTTTAGTGACATAATTATAATTTTTTATTTAAAAAATCTAAGCCATCTTCATCATAAAAACGTTGTAGTAAAGATCGTCGGCTTATGATAGTTAATAGTTATATGATTAAAATATTATATAACTAATTACTACTAGTATGATTGTGTAATTACAAGTTTAATATATTTTGATAACAGAACGAAATATTGTAATATTTTGTCTAGCATGTAATTCTAAAAGCTTTTAAAAGATTCTCCGAACTACTAATGCTAAAACCCTACAAAATAGTTACGTGACAGAGCCCTCCCTAGAGAGAACACGATATTTGCATCTATTTCTAGTTCAATATCATATCTCGGAGGGGTCAGGGGAGGGGGGGGGGGCTGAACAAAGATGTTACGGCAAAGTTGGCTCCCGTGTGTTTACCAACTTTAAGGCCCCTCTTCAAGATGGGCCAGCGTAGTGGGCCATCACGATGGGCCAGCGTGGGGAGGGCGTAGTGGCGTAGGATGGCCGATGGCGCCAGCGATGGCCGTGGAATGGCGGCGGTGTCGGTTTTTCGGCCGCACATCAAAGGATGATGGCCCAGCGATGGCGGTACGCCTCTACACGTTGGCGATACGACAGTCGTCGCTTGATCGCGGTCGAGTGAGGACGTCGTAATTCGTATTACAATTTACGAATTTCATTCAAATTGACGAGTACACGGTCTTATAATGAATAATAATGAAGCTATAATTAGTTTTTGATGTTTGTTACTCTTTTACTCAAAACTACTGAACGGATTTTATTGAAACTTTACAATATTATATAACTCCTGACTTTTCAAAGATACAAGTTTAGACTTTGGGAGTTTCTGCGTTGTTTTAAGAACAGAAAGCATATTATGCTATTATTACATTCATCATTGTCATCATCATCACTACCATAAACCATTATTTTAATTTTAGTCTCGAAATAATTATTTGTAGAATTCAAAAGAAGGTTCATATTAGGAGGGAGGTGATACGAAGTTCACCGGGTCATCTGGTAAAGTCATAAATTATTAAAAATGCACGTTTTGCATTGCCGCAATGGCTAATGCTTACACGTCCATCTTGAACGACGCTTAGATCACAACTGAACACGGCCATCATGTAGAGGCGTTGCGACCATTGCATCACCATCGCATGCGCCATTCGATGGGCCAGCGCTGGCCACTGTTGTAGAGGGGCCATTATACTGACAAGTGTAAAAAGCGGCCAAGTGCGAGTTGGACTCGCCCATGGAGGGTTCCGCAGCAGCAATAAGGTTTATTTTTATGAAATTAAAATATTTTTGATTTATTTTTATATTTCAGTCGATTTAATGAAATTTAGATTAAGGTTTACTATTTATGACGTATAAAAAAAACTACTGGCTAGATCTCGTTCAAACCAATTTTCGTTGGTAGTTTTTATAGTAATCTACATCATATATTTTTTTTAGAATTATCATGCCTCTACTTTAGAAATTAGAGGGGGGGGGACACACATTTTTCCAATTTGGAAGAGTCTCTCTCGCAAACTATTCAGGTTAGAAAAAAATGATATGAGAAACCTCAATATGATTTTTGGAGACCTATCCATAGATACCCCACACGCATAGGTTAGATGAAAAAAAAATTTTAAAATTTAGATTAAGGTTTACCATTTATGACGTATAAAAAAACTACTGGCTAGATCTCGGTCAAACCAATTTTCGTTGGTAGTTTTTATAGGAATCTACATCATATATTTTTTTTAGAATTATCATGCCCCTACTTTAGAAATTAGAGGGGGGGGGACACACATTTTACCACTTTGGAAGAGTCTCTCTCGCAAACTATTCAGGTTAGAAAAATATGATATGAGAAACCTCAATATGATTTTTGGAGACCTATCCATAGATACCCCACACGCATAGGTTAGATGAAAAAAAAATTTTAAAATTTAGATTAAGGTTTACCATTTATGACGTATAAAAAAAACTACTGGCTAGATCTCGGTCAAACCAATTTTCGTTGGTAGTTTTTATAGGAATCTACATCATATATTTTTTTTAGAATTATCATGCCCCTACTTTAGAAATTAGAGGGGGGGGGACACACATTTTACCACTTTGGAAGAGTCTCTCTCGCAAACTATTCAGGTTAGAAAAATATGATATGAGAAACCTCAATATGATTTTTGAAGACCTATCCATAGATACCCCACACGCATAGGTTAGATGAAAAAAAAATTATTTTGTTTCAGTTGTACCTACGGGGACCCCTAAAATTTTTAACAATTTTTCCATTTTTGCATCAAAATCTTAATGCGGTTCACAGACTACATCTACTTACCAAGTTTCAATAGTATAGCTCTAATAGTTTCGGAGAAAAGTGGCTGTGACATACGGACGGACGGACAGACAGACAGACAGACAGACAGACAGACATGACGAATCTATAAGGGTTCCTTTTTGCCATTTTGGCTACGAACCCTAAAAATGGAATATGAAATCTGCTCATGCTTTAAAAAGGTTTTATTGTGGTGGTTTTTAAATG
Organism: Plebejus argus; assembly: GCA_905404155.3. Taxonomy (NCBI): domain Eukaryota; kingdom Metazoa; phylum Arthropoda; class Insecta; order Lepidoptera; family Lycaenidae; genus Plebejus; species Plebejus argus. The sequence continues at coordinate 4,058,570 of FR989929.1, read as the reverse complement.
CGAAATATTTAATGCAAAATACGATGTATTGGACGAAATTAGTTTTGTTATGTTCAAATTCTTTGCCAATTATTTAGATCAGATCGAATTGAAAGTATTTCAAATACTTCGAGTCCAGGAAAAAATGTATAGTTACATAAACCAATTAATTTGCAACGTTGTGGCCAACACTTAACAGACTGTACCAGAAGTCCAGGATAGACGGACAGAGACACTTGCTACGAATAATAAAAAGGAAACGTAACTCCCATACTATTTACCGTATAAAGGTTCCTTTAGAACTGTCATATTCTGCCCTGATACCAGAAAAGACCGCTACGTGAAAAATACGTTTTTTTTATTTTTTTATGTGTAAACTAAGCAGATTTTCAGCTTTCTGGTTCTATTTGACTTATATTTTTAAGTTTATTAGTTTCTGAGATAAGTTGCCGCTATAAGACCCTTATTTTCAGTTTTTAGAGACGGTCATAAGATAAAAAGCCGCTAAACTAAATTGCTAAGCTATAAACATGTTATAATATCTTAACTGATGTTTATGTTAGTAAAAATTTAAAACATGGTTGGGGAACTACTACACGAGAATGCCGTGAAATGGTCATGATAAGTATAAAAACCGTTATTTAACTATAACGACCTTAATACGTAGCAAATTTTTGCCCAGAACCATTTCCATTATAAGCAATAAAACGGCTAAATTATCATCATACACTAGAACTACGTTATGATATGTAAACTGTCTTTAAGCGTAGTAGAATAATTATAAATCAAACTAAAAAACTACACAACAAAACTATGACCGTCATTTAACTTAGGATTTTATTTAAATGTTTGCATGATGGCATTTCATAAACGCGGTTTAATTAAAAAACTAAACAAAAAGACCGTTATTTATGTTGATTGAGAGAAGAGCGGGGGGGAATACGAACGCGCCAGCGGCCAGAGGCTGGAGCATGCAGAGGCAGAGGGTGCAGGCCCGCAGGGCATCGATCGATCCGCGATCGACAGTCAATATTTTGTCGGCGTGCCGCATGGGGGAAGGTCGCGTGCTTGCTTTGCGCGCCAAGAATTTGGCGCGATTTTCGTGGGACAGCTGAGGTAACATTAAACATTAAACACCTATGCACTTTTAAATTTTAAAAGTACATAGGTGTTCAAATTATTTTCTACAACGAGATAATTGTAATGATAACTGCTAACATTATGGATCCCATAAGTTATAGGAACACTAAATGATGCAAGGATAGAAGAAAATATAAACGAATTTGACAAATGTGAGATTAGCGAAGTACGAAGATTAGGAAAGAAAATCAGCGGAAAACAAAGACCAATATTAGAAATAAAAAAAATGCAAAAACTTCCCTACAAACATATTATACGCTACAGAAGACTTTTCAAAAGAAGTTCTAAAAATTAGGAAGGAGCTCTGAAGAAAAAAGTAAAGGAAGAGATTAAAAGGAAACAGGGCATTTATAAGATAATATGACAAGATAATAATTAAAGGAAGAGAGAATGAAAAGAGGAAAAGATCTCCATTCCAACCACCAGCAGATTCTTACGAAAGAATAGGACTGAATCAGAAGGCAAGCAAAATAAACAAGACTAATGCCTTTGAATACATTGCAACGCCCAAGGACTTACTCACAAACAACATCAAAACAATAAGTTAGTTTTGAACGAAAAAGCTACATGTTTCCTCGTTTCGAGGGCACATCTTTAACCATCTCCCCTAGCATTGAGATACTTGGCGTCAACATATCGAGCGAAGTCCAGTTCCGATATCATCTGGAGGGTAAGGCCAAATAAGCCTCGAAGAAGCTTGGTGTTCTTAACAGAGCGAGACAGTACTTCAGTCCGGACCAACGCCTACAACTCTACAAGGCGCAGGTTCGGCCTCATATGGAATATTGTTCTCATCTCTGGGCAGGGGCGCCAAAATACCAACTGCTCCCTCTGGATCGTATCCAACGAAGGGCCGCTCGAATTCTTGACTCCCATAGTGTTACAAACAGCTTGGACCCCTTGGAATTACGCCGAGATGTAGCTTCACTCTGCATCCTTTATCGGTTGTATCACGGGGAGTGCTCTGAGGAATTGTTCGGAATCATACCACCTGCAACTTTTCGCCATCATCCCACGCGAGTGGCAGTCTTCCACAGTGCGTTTTTCGGGTAACTTTCTGCCGCGCACTGTAAAACTCTGGAACGAACTGTCACCAGCAGTATTTCCGGACCTATACGACCTGCAAACCTTCAAGAAAAGAGCGTATTCCCTCATAAAAGGCCGGCAACGCCCCTCCAGCTCTTCTGATCTTGCGAGTGTCCATGGGCGACATGGGCGACTGTTGCCGCTATAACAACAAATACTACAAATAACATAAGGTTTATTTTTAAAGGGGGCTCCCATACAAGAAACGTGATTATTTTGGCCTTTTTTGCTCGTAATCAATAATGGTAACAGCTACGCACTTGAAATTTTCACAAAATCCTTAATTGTATTTGTACTTTAATAATTAATAATAAAATTAAAATAAAGTAAATATCTAAGGGGGCTCCCATACAAAAAACACATTTTTTTGTCTACTTTCGCTCTATGCCGGTACGAAACCCTTCGTGCGCGAGTCCGACTCGCACTTGGCCGATCATTAATATATCTACTTTTTGATCTCTCATAGAAGTAATGTTTTTCTTAAATAAATAAATAAATAAATATAATTTTCATAATATGTTTAGTTACGGTACTGTACCAGAAATTATTAGGACTGAAGTCAGTAAGAATTCTATTGATTGTTAAGATGTTTAACGTCGTTTACAATTTATTACCAAATAATAAATTAAGCATTAAAGTATCTTTCACAAATAAATAATTTGTTTTGATATTACAGTTTTATTTCTGATCAAATATAATATTTTTTTGCTGTTGCATTTTTGATCTAATGGTCTTTTCAGCTAATCACTAGGATTATTTGAAGTGGTGTACTTAGTTAAAATACAGTTATTAAGTGGGTAGTGCATTTAACTGCTTTCTCTTTTAGTATTATACTGATAACTTTTAAACCAATTTTGATTAAACTAATCAAAAATGCCATTGACGTCACATAAGGGCGTTTTTAGATTGATGAATATATTTCTTCTCAGTTACGTAATAATCTATAAAGCAGTTAGGCCACATAGCGGTATTTTTTCGTATGATTCATGTAAAAAATAGGTATATCAAAATTTAAAGACAAAAATCATACGCTAAACAGCAGTTACCGTCGAGGTAACTGCGTTTTAACCTAGCAGCGTGAATGAAAGAGTTATTTATGTGCTAAGCTAAACCAGAAAATTGTATTTTAAATTACCTTACAAACATATTATATAGAAAAGGAGAACATGAAAATATTCTACGTAAGGTCACTTATTTTAATCAATAACTAGATCTTATCTAATCATAATACTTTTCAAGAAATCTCTTTTCCCGCTATTTTTGTCAATTACCAAAAGTTGCGTTTTGCACGTAGCGGTCTTTTCTGGTATCAGGGCAGTATTGTAACGTCAGCCTGATACCGCTCAAGGCCACCTAAATATTGCAAATGTATTGATATGTGTACCTAAGGGCTAAGGTATAGAGTAAATAATATGTAGTCAGGCTATAATTTTAATTAAAACTGAGTGTTAAGTAAACCCTGACTTAAATAGTATTATTACTTTCGTACATGCATCGCAGTAATAAATTATTATTTTTTCACATTTCATCCGGATTGGCGCAAGTTGGCATTACAGATGATGTAACATTACAGAGTCGAGCATTACATCAATGAGGGAGGAAAACCGAGCATTACAATGCGCACCTTGTAATGATACAATGTCAAATGTGTAATAATATCTTGATACAAATTGTAGCATCAATACTACAATATAACAGTGAAATCAACAGCTTGCTATGTAATGCTCAAAGTAGAATCTATAATGTTACATTACACGCGAATGCTCCCGATGAGGGAGCACCTTATATAGTAAAAAGTATCTTGTATTGTTCGATATCTCTCTTTTCGATATAAAGTATGTTGACACACCATGACCCCGCATCTACTTGTTGATATGTGCGACCTACTTTACCCGCTCCCTTGTGGATATAGTGTTATAATGACGTCATTGTTTGCAAATATACTAACGTGACAACCGCTGTAACTTGTAACGAAAGGTTAGAACTATTATCGGAATATTGTTTATGAATTTGAAATTAAGGATTTGAAGATTGAAAAAAAAAGCTGTGGCATGCAAATTGCACGCCAATTTTAAAATCCCAATAAAGTGTGGTTTTCCACGGAATCTTTCAATAAATCGTAACAATAAAATTAAAACGTTTTTCAGGTGGCCTGAAGCTACAAATGTAATTATCGAAATTACATAAAAGGATACTTATTTATAGCCGATACGATGAAGGTACCGAAAGCATGCACGGGAAGTTTTCAATAACAAAATTCGTATTTTTGTGCTAATAAAAAAAAGGCAAGAAATGAATCCTTTTAGCTATGTCCACATTGTACCCTTTCATAATTCTTTGACATTCGAAATGTCAAAAGATTATGAAAATTATTGAAGATGAAAGGGCACAATGTGGACATAGCTTTTTGACACTACGCGGCAGCGACGCGACACGACACTTCTATAGAATTTAAGTTTGTAAAACGTAAAACTGACCTTTATTGAGCAAGGAAAATAAAATAACTTCTATATAATTAATTACAGACCTGCAAGAACTCTATGGTACTTGGATTACACTGTCATAGTGTAATGTAGATGCGACACAGCTGTAAGACTTAAAACTAAGTTTATATTTTTGTCTCACATTCAACATTCTAAGTTATCATAATTTTATTATTTTCATTGACTGTCGAAAGACTGAAAGCGGAAAACTTCGACGTTACTCAATAAACTTGAAAATCAAAACAGCTCTTTGATCTCTAACAAACATTTTGATGAAGAAATCTCTGGCAAAGAAAATACAACACCGCGATGTTCTATAGATGTTCGGCTAATTATTCGAAATGTCCTGGAACCGTCTAATTCTTGCATAACTTTGTAGAGGGTGAATAAACTTCGAATTAAGAACAGAAATTATCTGTTACCTGATAAGGAGACGTCCATTTGACCTTTTTATATTGGAAAAGAATTTTGTAGAAGTTATTAGCATAAAGCTAATCATATTATGTTATATTATGTATTATGTTTCTGGGGACATTTTTGTGGCATAGGTAGCCCATGTAACTCTATAGATTTATATAAGTCAAAATTAACTTTAAATTTTGTAATTCTCACTAATACTCGAGAACGGCTGAACCGATGTGGCAAATTTTAGTATTGAAATATTCGTAAGTTCAGGGAAGGTTTTTATTAGAAGAAAAGTGATACAAAGTTCACCGGGTCATCCAGTTAGTCATATTATTTTTATATTATACACCAACCTACTTTAACTATAACTTTAACTTAATGAACTGTCAATTAATCCCTAGTAAGGGTGAATTGCACCAGAAGCGTAGTTAAAGTTAAGGTTAAGGTTATCGTCAAATATGGCGACTTTTGCTAGGGATTTGACAGTTTATTTCACATTTTGTTATGGTTAAAGTTAAAGTTATAGTTAAAGTAGGTTGGTGTATAATATAAAAATAATATGACTAACTGACTAATGACCAATGAACTGACTGACTAATGAACAAAAAAAACTTTACAAATCTAATGTACTACTAAGATAGAATCATTTTACTGCGGAAAAATAACCATTAAAATTTCACACTGTATATTGCTAAAACACATGGTCAATCATTATGTTCACGTCATAACACCATAATGATGATATTATGGTGTGAACAAATAGCAAGTTTGCCAACGTTTACCGACACGCACGGGGTGGTTATCGAGCACGCAAAATTATCGAACTAAACCTTAAAAAAAAACCAATTAACTTGACAGATCGAGTAAGTATGGAGAATCTGTCAAAATAGTTATGAATAGCCTATTCGGCACTTTATCAGGAAGTGGTGAAACAGGCCCTTATTGTTTTAGAACCTCTTTCACCACTTTCTGATAGTGCCGAATAGGATATTCTCAACTTTTTTGACATCAAAAATTTAATCGTTTCTGAATAAGATACAAAAGAATAAATCTGTAGGAATAAGTTACGTAGAGGTGTACTATTATCTATTCTGTGGTGGAGGCCAAAGGAACAATCTTCCGACCGAGCGAGGTGTTATGCTCGGTCAGGCCGGAGCCCACTTGATACATTTTAGCTGTCGTATAATACCGGCGCGGTGCGCTCAGAAAGCTTCGATAGCGCGATGTAGGAATGTTAGGCGAATTGTGGGTACGGCCACAAATCTTAGATATCAATCTTTACATACGTTAATGTGTACAGATTTATTAAGATTTTGTTGGTTTGCTTAAGGACGCTATTACAAATATCAGCGATTTTCCGGTACCCTATTAAAGAATTAGGAGACAAACTGCGAGGATATTTTGGTTTCAAATGAAAGATAATATATTCATCTCCACGACTGTACCATTAAAATTCTATAGCCGCATACAAAATTTTCACATAAAATACGTTTTAACCATCACAATAATCGTAAAATATGAAAAAAATGGGGTCTGATTAGGTACCTTAATATCTAAATACACTGAACTGAGGAAAATAAATATACAAAAAAATTGTTGCTTATTTAGTCCTCTATAAAGTCCGCTAAAAATTTTATATAAAAATAAACAACTTTTCCAGTTATAAGAAAAATAAGAAAATTTCTCAAATTTTTTCATACATTTTGGCCATATCAAGAACGCGGCGAGCATCGTAACCGCCACTGTACAAGTCACGCTAATATGAATCTTATTTTAATGTCATTAACGTCGATATTCGTACTGACAGACATCCGACCTGCTAATTAAAAAGTTGGAGCATTCTTAAGTATAGGGACCGTGCAGAGCGACGACACTGCCACAAGTGGCGAATAGCCGAAACTTTTACGAAAATTTTACTGTCAAGCTCTAGTGAAGCTACGGAAAATTAGAAGATTTCATAAGAAATTCTGAGTATTTTCAAGAATTGAAATGTATTGTTGTTCTAATACATACAAGAAATATAAAGGCAAATCGAACGATGTAAAATTTTACTATTTTTCTGCCAAAATATTCACATGGCTTTGCTTATTGAAAAACGAAAGAAATGGATAAAAGGCGGTAAAAATATACGTAAGTATTTAAAAAGTTCAATGAGTGTTATGTGTAGACTAGTAAAAACACTAAATTTTGTAGATTATAACCGTAAATTCATTTTTTATGAACACAATATGAACATAACCTATAACCATTGCTTTCTTTCAGTAAACATCCAAACTGGCTTCCATCTTAATTGATATACATACATAGGCACCGCTCATTTAATTGGCATAAAGTTGCATCAAAAGTAAGGATAATTTGGAGAAGTCCTGCCAGGAATTCAACACTGAGGATAGAATTGAACTTGAACCATCTTGTCAAAGTGTTGGTTCTCAAAAGGATGATTCTTCAAGTAAGAAAAAGATTAGTAGTGCAGTCTTTGTGTGTTATTTAAAGAATACATACCTAAATGGTGTTTACACTTATGAGATCCAGACTGAAATAAGTTAAAAATAGTGACAGACAAAAGTTGTGAAGATGGTATCGATCGAATTGCAGAAGGTTGAAATAAAAGCATTTATTTTAGTGAACTTGTTTTATTTTATTAATCCACAAGCATTTTCAGTAATTAATATAAGTATTTTTGCATAGCTTCATTATTTTATTGCAATATTTATCAAGTTTTTACTTTCTATGCTGATGGATGCTATTAATTACTTTTTCAGATATTTTCTTAGTTAACTAGATAAGCTTTATACATTTTTATTCACTCTTCCATTCTTTGTTTACGGGTAGAAAGTAGAAACCCTTAATATTATATTTAATATTATAAAAATATACTTAATATTATAAATGCGAAAGTGTGTCTGTCTGTTAGCACTTCACGCACAAACCGCTAAACCAATTTTGCTGAAATTTGGTATGGATTTACTTTGAGCCCCGGGAAAGGACATAGGATACTTTTTATCCCGGGAAAATGTACGGTTCTCGCGCGATAAATGATTTTTGGCGCAACGGAGTTGCGGGCGTCATCTAGTCTTTAACTTTAATATTTCGATCGCGGATTCTTGGAAATCTGTCGTTGTTCTCGCGGCCGCATGTGGCCACTTGGGAGTGTAAGTATTATATCATTTTATAGTGTAAAACATAAAAAAACACTCATAAACTATCCAGGGTCAAGGAGAATGCGAAGTCAAAGTCACTCACAAGTTACGTCTTTTACTCGCATCGTGGCGCTGCTGTCGAATTACGACGCCCTCTATAGTTTCTGCACGGTCCCTATGAAATACACGGTCGCCAACGTGTTGTCAACCAGTTTTTCATATTTAATAGATTTTGCGTGGTCGTCAACCGCCGTTGACGTCCGTGTATTTCTTGCTTTAATCTTTACTATGTTATTACAATACTCAAAGTTTTCCGAATAAAAAAAATAATATTAGGTACATCATTCTCTCTCTTATTCTTAAACTATTTCGTTGGACCGTGCAACCAATAAAATAAAAACTAAGATATATTTCATAAAATGAAAGCAATTTTAATAAAATATTTTCAATTTTCTAAAGTGCTAAGCTATTTATCTAACAAATATTTTTACAAACATTTTCTTTTTAGTGTTACATATTACGTAATCGCCAATCGGTAATACGCGTAGTAGGTTTCAACTTTCAGGCAATAATACTTATTTCGGTAGGAACTTGAATTAAATTTCATGACTAAGCTTTATTTTTTCGTTTTGTATTTTTTGTTTTCGATACAAGTCAGACTCGGCCAAGACTGTGTCTACAATAATTTAGAGCTGATATTAATATTAATAAGGGAAATATTGTGCTGTAGTTTTTAAAGATACTCTGCGTACAAGCAAGAAACGTTAGCGAAACAATATTATGGTTAAAAACTTCACACAAAAAAAAAGTCTTTGACATACTCCGACTAATTTCGTTAGTGGTCGCTGGTAGGTCACAGGTCCGAACAAAATGCCCATTTACCTTTTATTATGAATTATTCTATATATCTATACAATAATATATTATAAAACAAAGTCGTTTTTTCCCTCATGTCCCTTTGTTCCATTTAATCTTTAAAACTACGCAACGGATTTTGATGATTCTTTCAGTGTTAGCCCATTTATCGAGGAAGGCTTATAGGCTATATTTCATCACGCTAAGACTAATAGGAGAATGTGGATAAAACGGGGGAAATTATTTGATAGGGCTTATATCGCGAACTACTGGAGCAATTTTTATGTTATTTGGCACAGATAAGAAGTAGACCACGTGAAGGATCATAGGCTATCGATTTTAATCATTTTTCAGTGGCTATATTATATTTTATACCCGCACGACGCCGGGGCGGGTCGCTAGTTAAAGTATAAAATAAAACTGAGTATTTTAAATGCACATTTCAAGCGGTCCCGTTTTTACGGACACGGAACCCTAAAAATGAAAAATGGTATGATAGTCTAGTGATGGACGATTTGTGTGGTACCCGTTAATTAAGACATGAAAAAATTACACCAGTTTTCACGAAAAACGTTGTTTTGTGGCAGCCTACAAGATATTTGTGTAGTTTATATATTTTCCTCAGCAATATTTTAACACATCTTACCGTTTAAGCTTTTCCATAACAGATTCGATTATTTTTATACCAAAATTAGGCAATTCTGTTAAGTTATTCTCGAGTTTAAGCGGGACAACGAAACTGCAACCTATTTAATTTAATTTATAAGTAAGGTAGGATGCCATTTACCGTCTTCACCACATACAACAAGAACTTATCCGGTCTGCACAAGAAGTCTAGAGACATCATGTCAGAGAGAGAGAGATCGATGTATCTCGTCTCGTCCCGTCTTGGAATAACAGCGGGGTGTTAATTACCGCGCATGTATTGCGTGCCAGACGCCGCGCGAGGAGGATTACAGCTAATAACTTAGCAATACCATGCAATACTGTGAATGTTCCGTGTTTTCACTTTGTTCTACATGTAAACAGGCGGGTCAAAGGGACATGTCCCGCCTCCCAAAATCTAAGGTTAAATTGAAAAATCTCAAAATCTTGCCAAATAATAAAAGGCAATTTCTAGCTATCCCTAACAGCTATCAATTTTTAGTGTATTGAGTGACCCCCCCCCCAAATTTCAGTTGAACAATTATATAGATAATGGTCCAGGTTTCCTAGAACATTTTTTTTCATTTGATTATTATCAAGCTAATTTTCTGTGAGCAGCTTCATTTTTAGCGGCGTCATAAGACGCCCAACAATTTCGTCTGCAAAAATTCTCGAAAGTGGTAGCTAACAGAGATAGAAATATAGACATAAATTAAGATAGAACGGCTAAGCGGGTGGAGTACGCGTGTTTCAATTTTCCACAAGTGAGCAAGATTCGTTAAACGTTCATTTAGTCAGCGCGCACGTCTCGACTTGATTACACCGAAGCGGTTGTGCAAAAATGCCTCATTGTGCAGTGTCTAATTGTAAAAACAGAAGTACGAAAGTGAATCGGTGAAAGGAGGTATTTCTTTCCACGGCTAAGATTATTAATTGTTCTAACTAAGCAAAGCAAAAATTGACACGATCGATTCCTTAGCAACGCACGCACGTCGCCGTTCTATCTTGATTTATTTCTGTGGATAGAAAGGATAAATATTTCGATTTGATGATCCTTAAATATATTTTATTAAATGGATTGTTCTATTTGTAGGACAATATTACTGTTAAATTATAAATATTCCTATTATATTTTGTCGGGAGTTAAAAAATCTGCTGGTTAGTAATCTTTTTTAGGGTTCCGTTATAGTTAACAAGTTCTAGGGAACCTGGACTGTAACTATATAAAGGTAATATAGTTACAGTCCAGTACTATTTAATATTTATTAATCGCTTACTGAACGTGACTAAATGACAATTACTTAATTAGAGCGGGCGCTGGATAGAGTTGAGTATGCAAAGTATGAGAATAGGGTTAAACTCTGAAATGCATGCTGATTTATGATTCTGAATTTTGCCAGGATTCATATTGGACCCACCATTTTGTTTTTGTAAAACTCCATCTTAAGTAACTTAACCATATACTATTGAATAAATAATTTTCAGCCACATTAACAATGTTCCTGTACAATTATTTAATCATTTTCTACCCAACAAAACCGAAATCAAAATGGCTGCGCGATTTCTTGTTCCATTACCGTCACCGCTAATTCGACCGAGAATGTTGATTGATAGTGATACATGTAATACAAGTAACGTAAAAAACATTTCCTTCATAATAATTTTTCCGTTTTCCGCGGGGAAACCTTTTGCTTTTCATCAATCATTCGGGCTTTGCTTAAGCAACAGATCGAAAGACTTTCCACTGATTAGTATTCACCCGCCTTACCGAGCATTGAAGCATCGATAGGGTCATATATAAACTCCCAGACCGGTTTCGGTGACGGTGACCGATTTCATTGAAACCTGTTACGCAGGAGTAGTTTTATAGAGCCCAAGTATGTGCTCAGTACACAAGAGTACCCTATTCCTTTTACTCTCATAACCCAGTGGGACGGAAGACCGACACGACTGGCGAGCGATCAGACGCAGGACCGACATTTAATACATGAACATTCGACGCATTGATCATCTTACTTGTCAGCCAATCAGGTGAACAGCCTTTTTTTTTCCGGAGGGGGAAATGCATTACGCATACCACCCAGGCGCAGGGGGCGACCCGAGTGGTGATGTGGGACTCCCGTAGCTAATGAGACCACGGTATACCCACTAAACCCCCCCCCCATCTTCCGCCACGCCGCCTTTTGACGGGGCCACGGGAACGATACACACATCCGCGACCCCGCCAGCGGTCCGAAGACTCCACGATGAGCGCACAACACGTGCGCCCTCCTCCTCGGCCCCCACCAGGGCTGTAGCAGACGCCCCCCGAGTCTGCTACTTGGAGGCCATGGGGCAGATCAGGTCTGTGGCTCTGCCACCGACCACACCTCGGCCGCAGAGGATAGGGCAAGCGGCGCACCGTAATACCTACTTGCCTCTTCCTCTGCGGCCCCACCTCGGTGCGCATCCGCAGCGGACTCCTCCAGTCCGCTGGGAGCGCCCTCCTCGGGCCAGGCGGCGACACCGGCCGGCCCTGGTTGCCTCTTTGCTTCACCGCGGTTGTCCAAGCCGCGGTTACTAGAGCCCCACCGCCACGACAAGGCGAGCAACCATCGGGGGGATCAGGTGAACAGCCTGCACTGCCCTAACCAAACATGGAAACAACATGTTTCCAACGCGTGAATCGACCTCCGAGTCAAGAACCACGCTCTAAACCACTAGAAAACGGAGGCGTTAGGTGATAGGGTCAGCTCACATTGTAACGCGAGAGGTGACGCGATTAAACTGACAATAATTGTTGAGATTGTTTTGTAATGCCACCTGCATTAGATTTGTGTTTACTGTGACAATGACTAGGTGCATTAACATATTACAAGTATTAACTTTTTAACAATTTTTTTATTTTTTTTTTTATATTTACATCTACTTTGTCATTTCGCATAAAGTTAATATACCTTATTAACTTTATGGTTATTTCGTAATGTTATTTTACTTTATAACTTCTGCCATAAACTTAGGATTTTAACCTTCCATATTATGTATTTTTCCTTTCTTTCTAGATATTCTAAAACACTGTATGTTTCTTTAAATTGTTTTTTTACAGTCAGTTATTTTTTATCTGTCAAACATACTTTTTCTTCTATTACTATTGTGTTATTACTATTGTGTTTATTTATTTCATTTAATTGTCTCGTTTCAGAGTAAAGAACTTTAGAAACAACCAAATTGATTAGCGAGTATGCTCGCTATGAACTTTAATCACTTTTCGGACGGTTGCATTTTGTTTAAAGCGTCAAAGGACATTTTAGCGCACGTTCCGTCTAGTAATTCCACCTGAGGAATGTTACATGGTAGAGTTTTCATTTCATCTCATTTTTCCAGAGCAGCTCTTCTATGTAGCATCAAATCTATACTAATATGCGAAAGTATCTCTGTCTGTCTCGCTTTCACGCCAAAACTACTGAACCGATTGTAATGAAATTTTGTACACAGATAGTCTGAAGTCTGAGAAAGGACATAGGCTACTTTTTAACTGGAAAAGGGGGGGGGGGTTGTAAGGGGGTGTTTAATTGTTTATGCGTAAAGTTCAAATTAAGTTAGTTACAAAAATGCATAATAGATGGCGCTGTCCGTAACCTACATCGCACAAGCGCTAACTCAAACGTGTTTCTAGCTGAAGTCCATGCGGGTCGCGGACGGAGTTGCGGGTAGCTGCAGTTATAAGTAATAAGGGCCTGTATTTACTCTGATTAGTTATAAGTGCAAGTTGTTAGTGCATGTGATTAGTAATAATAACCTAATATAGAAGAAAGCAAGTGTGGACAGAGACTGATTAGTGCAAGTCCTTTACTTTCTTCTAATCATTAATCACCTGCACTAATCCCCTAATCACTTTCACTCGCACTAATCAAAGTGAATACGGCCTACGGGCCATAAGAAAGTACTAGATGTTAGAAAATAGTAAAAAAATATCCTAGAATAAGTATATTTTTCCTGGACTAAGCTGTCCCCAAAAAAAGTTAAGTATCTAGATGGGCTCAGCGATTAATAAGGCGTAAAGGGGTAATAGACAGTAAGACAAACAAATATAATGATACACACGGATACATAAACAGACAGACAGAATATGCATCTATAATAAAAAAGTGTGGACTGTAGCTATAAGGATTCTCATGATGTCTAGTACGAGAGCTGAATAGGAAATCGTCTAAGTTTTGTTTCGAAATTCAAAGCCATGTAGCTGTAGCCGAACTTTTGGTATCGATTCTTCAAAGTAGAGAGACACGTGTCCACTCTATTTATTGAAGTTTTTATTGAAAATTCACGCAAACCGTAATTTTCTGCGGCCATGTTTAAGGTATTTTCATATTGTGCTGCATACTTCGGTTTAACAGTGTGTAACAAAACCAAGTGATAACATTTTAGGACGTGTTTGGGTCCCCTATATCCACTGTGAAAGAAGCAGCGCTGAAAGGGTAAGGGTAACTTTTTTCACCTTTGTATGGAAAAATACATAACGCGGGGGCGCTTGCCCATACGAATCGCAAAAAAAAAATTGCCATATCAGCGGTGCTACTTTCACAGTGAATACAATATACACATACACACCCTAAAGTATTATCACTTAGTTTTGTTACACCCTGTAGATAACCGTCCATTTTGCAATTTTGCGATTTAATTAGTATTAGTAACCAAGTATTTTGGAATTATCCTACGGTGAACTACAGCAGTTACATGTTTCAATAAACGTTAAATAATAGGCATGACGACTTTTTTTCTTAAATTTTTTTTTTCTTAAAAAGAAATATCGGTGAAAAAATGACTCTGATAGCTTAACTCTCCAAGATAATCACAAATATTTAAAAACTCACATAAAATAGACCTTCCCAAAACGCTCTATTCAAAATGTCAGCTAACTATGACGTCACGCCTAGCTAGTTTGCTTAAATATTGCGTTTATGAAAGTGGTTAGGTATAATAAAGGTATATTTTTTTTAATAAATTACTTACATTACGTATCAAACGGTTTACAAAAATTAAGACTTAACTATCGACCAACTTGGCTCAAAAAAAGTTCATAAGTTATGAAAGCTGACATTTTGGGAATGCTTTTATTTTATTAACACATCAGCCAATCTTTGACCTTGGCGTCATCCTTATTATATTTGATTTGATAAAAGGCGATTTTTTAAACGTTAAAATAATAGAGTAGGTTCCCTAGAACATTTTTTTGATTAAGTACCTCAGGAATCAAATTTAAAACTTTTTTATAATTTAAAAATCTTTCCTTGGAATATTTTGGGGACTACAAATCGACGATATTTACCGCTGTGGGGGATTTTCCGTGACAGGTATATTTTGAGAGCAAGAATGTTCAATTTGAAGATTCCCCTAGCTGTTTTGACTCAGAGGTTCCATGAGATTCATCTTTATCTCGTTGACATAAGATCCAGTCAAGGGTAAAATAATTCTGGATAGAAGCGAGGGTTCCCAAATCACTGTCACTGGTGGTCCAGTTATTAATGTCACAGCGACGTGACAGCTGGCCAATCACAGATATGGTCCATATTCTGAGCGTTACATTTCTCTACGGACGACTTGAAATATTGACAATACATTTTCCATCAAAATATCTTAAAAGGTTTTGACTATCTATTCTCAATCAGTCTAATATAATATTAGTTGAGTGGTTTTTAAATAATAAACGTGCTAATTGAAAACCACCATCATTAAATTTCACCTTACTAATATCATAAAAAGACTTAATTGCAAAGGTTGAGTTTACAATTCTATTATTATTCATTAATTTACGACTTAGATTAATCTTACGATATTTAGGTACTACCAGATGACGCCCGCAACTCCGTTGCGGCAAATTTCGTTTATCGCGTGGGAACTGTACATTTTCCGGGATAAAAAGTATCCTATGTCCTTTCCCAGGACTCAAAGTATCTACAATACCAAAATTCAGCAAAATCGGTTCAGCGGTTTAGGTGTGAAGAGCTTACGGACAGACAGACGGACAGACAGACAGACACACTTTCGCATTTATAATATTAGTATGGATTTATTAAGCTTATTGCTCGCCTTAGCTATAGCCTTGATGAAGAGATATACACATACACTAAAATAACATATTTTAAAGCTTCCTTTTGGTGTAATTGGGTAAAATATTGGAAGCACTTCTGTTTCCGTAAGCAGACGTACACATATTAATCCGTATAAAAAGTAAGCTCAACGTAAAAGGCACAAGCATAATAAAATTAATTAAGCGTGGAAAACGCGTGGAAAACTTCAGCTTTATAAATTACCGCTCCGAGTGTAACTTGAAGTTATAGTCTTAAGGCTGACCTAATTTTAACCACATAAGTAATTAGTTTTGTGCCTATGTATGTTATTTAGAAGCAAAGTCTTTCATATGAAATATAGTAAATATGGTTACTAAGATAATAATGATGTAAATATTGACAATTCGCAAAGTTATTGTCAACTAAACAACACGGCTTATTTCGTTTCGAGAAAGTATCCAAAACAAGCAGAAGTATATATATACCTACTATAATATATCTATCACGATGTGTTGTGAATACAAATCATCATCACACAAATCAACAAACGTCGCAAAACTTTGCTTTTATCAACAAGTATAAAGCGAATAACTCATAAAAGTAAAACTGAAGTGAGAATTATGACACGATAGGACCATTTAGTGAAACAATAAAGACCTGTTGAAAACGTCGATTGCCGTCTCTCTCGCACCCGTTGGGTTCGTATCTTACGTCGCGTGCACGTGGGGTAGGACGACCGCGCGCGGCAACACTCGGGCACTCACTGAGCGCGGCCTGCGATCTATAAGGCGCGCCGCCCAGAAGTAGGGCGGCAAATACAACCGGTCACCTGCTTCTACGGTATGTTTTGCTTTTTAGTGTAATCAAGGTTACTTGATAAAGAAAATAAAATTTTAATGAGTAAATAGTTAAACAAATTGAATTATTTTAATACGTGTCAAATAATAATGATTAATAAGTTAGAGAGAGAACTCAAGAAAACACGAATAGTATCATTATAAAATTTTAAATAAAATATATACGTTTTTCGTGTTGCTGTATAGAAGACTAAGTTTACTTAAAACTTGATTAAGTTTTAGTCTTTAAACCACCGTTGATGCCATCAAAGGTGCTTGACGCTGGTTTGAACCGTTTGAAGTCTGTTAATTGCTTGCTCAGTGCTCGATTGACAAGTAGTCGATCCATGACTTTTTTGCCATAATATTATGTTGTTGAGAGACATCACAACAACATAATATAAATAATAATATTATAAGGGCTATTCACAACTTTTTTGACTGATTCTCCATACTTCATCTGTCAAGTCAAGTGGTGGATAGCCTATTCGGCACTTATCAGAAAGTGGTGTAACAGGCCCTAAAGCATTCAAAATTCCTGAAATATATTTTATTACATGATTATTTTATCTGACTACGTCAGATGGAGAGTATGTAATATGTTTATTTACTTTAAGCATTATTTTCGATTCACCGAAACCCAAATTCGACCCGTATTTGTTATTGTCAACAATAATGACTTCAGAGGAAAAGGTTTCGAGGTTTGTTTGAAACCTAACCCGAATTAACTTATTTGCTGAGACTGACAAATTACTGCTCCTATTCAAAGTTTATAACTAGAGTTGTGTAATATGTAGACTCTAATTTTAAACTATGTGGACTCTAAATTCTCCTCGAATGGCAGCTAATAAATTTCACTGTATTGTAGAAAATCAATATAAAATTATATTATTATTTATTAATAATCACGTGTTACATCTTAATTAGAGAATGACGCCTCCGTGGCCTAGTGGTATAGAGCGCGGCTCTTGACTCGGAGGTCGTGGGTTGGATTCCCGCGTTGTAAACATGTAAGTAATTTCCAAGTTTGGTTAGGACAATGCAGGCTGATCACCTGATTGTCTGACAAGTATTAGATGATCCATGCGTCGGATGGACATGTAAAAAGTCGGTCCTGCGCCTGATCTCTCGCCGGTCGTGTCGGTCTGCCGTCCCACTGGGTTATGAGAGTAAAGGATTAGAGAGTGCTCTTGTGTACTGCGCACACACTTGGGCACTATAAAAATTACTCCTGCGTAGCTGGCCTGGTTTCAATGAAACCGGCCACCGTCACCGAAACCGGTGTGGGAGCTTTTATTATTATAAGAGAATAATGGCCGGTTTACATTATTCCAAGCCAGTTATCTAATCCAGCGCTGGATTGCTACAGGAATTATGGAACTGGCACTGGAATGCACAAGAATGCAATTCAGTCAATTCCAGTACCCATTTATATTATTCCAGTAGTGATCCAGCGCTGGACTGGATTACTGGATTAGAAAAATGTAAGCCGGCCATAATCCATACTAATATTATAAATGCGAAAGTGTGTCTGTCTGTTACCTCTTAACGCCCAAACCGCTAAATCGATCTTGCAGAAATTCTGCAGGGAGAAATTAAGAACATAGGATGGTTTTAATCCCAGAAAAATGTACAGTTCCCGCGCCATAAGCGACTTTTAGTGCGTCGGTCCGTCAATCATGACTGATGATTGACTGATGGTGACTGATGGACTGACAAATGTATCCAGATTTTCGTCAATCAGCTTCATGTAACCGTCAGTCACGCTCTTACACGGTAGGTTACCCATCAGTCACAGTCATGACTGTGGTAAAACTGACAGCAAAACCTACCGTAAAATGGATGCCTAATATCCCAGACTAGTGGTTTAATTTGGCATATTCTGTAGAATGTGCTACGCGCCTACGCCGTAGCATTAACGCTACATGGTTTGCTACATGCGTAGCGTTGATGCTACGATTTATAAGGGTGAATTGCACCAGAAGCGTAGTTAAAGTTAAGGTTAAAGTTATCGTCAAATATGGCGACTTTTGCTAGGAATTTGACAGTTCATTCCACATTTTGTTATGGTTAAAGTTAAAGTTATAGTTAAAGTAAGTCGATGCAACCCACTTTTAATGTGTCAAAGTACCATCGAAGAAATTGATTCCTAGGCAGTTGAGAGACCAACGTGATTTGGTCGGATAATTTAAATTTTATGATAATTGTGATATTATGTTGGATTAGTTTGACGTAACGCGACCAAACTACATAGGGTCCCCATCTGCCTGGGAATCAACTTCTCTGATAGTACATTGGTCTTTTATGGCCCAATTGGTAATGTTATGTATTTAATTACATAACAATATAATTCTCTCTCTCTCTGTCTTCTAATACTTTGGATTACATATCAAGATTCGTTTCTTAACCCGGGGTCAATATTAACTTGATAATAATATTATGTGCAAGTGAATATTTTAAAGGAATTAACTTTTTGTCCAAATTGATTATATAAAAACCTAGGATTAATACCATCTGTGATGTTTATGGACACTCGAAATTTCTCTGGTGATGCAAGCGTCTTCGAAATGCAATAACAATGTACAACCAAACAAGATTTACTTAAAAATTATATTTTACTTACCTAAAAATTCAACCATAACTCTTCAAATTATAAGTTACTGTGAAAACATATTGGAATTTTAATAAGGTAAAACGAAATAAATTACGATATCCAGAATAAGCATATGTGAGCGAAACTACAGGCCACATCTCAGCCGATATAGGTCAGTGCTGGGAGTAAGCACTGTATAGAGAATAGAAAAGACGAAGTAACTAAAGTGGAATAACGCGAATGCTTAAAAAATACAACCCAAATTCTTATTGAGCTAATAGGACCGCTGTAAAATAGGCTACGTATATTATTATGTTGCTTTTTAAGAATTTGTGCTTAAGAGCGTTTACACCTTATTTCAAGTTTCCATACAAACCTGCGGCGGACTATTGGAATTGCTTTGCGCGCAGCGATTTATAGTAGTTTTAAAATATTTGTAGAAAAAAAATAGCAAAAGATTTGTTGATATTTAAGAACAATTTTTTTAATTAAAGTGTTCTTCTATGATATGAAGCTATTATTATATTAAATTAAGTTAAATAAATAGGTAATAAAAAAGTTTTAATCCCTTGATATTTCTTTGATATTTCTCATTCTTTGAATTTAAATTACATAAAGTTAAATACCTAAACGAAATATTTTTTTCTGATAGGTAACTATTTGCTTAAGGATCTTGTCAATGGGTTATTATTATTTTATAATTAGATCTATCGCTGGTTTCGTAAATTAAAAGCTTCGAAACTGATACTAAAACGGAATTTAAGGAAACCTCTGTTAAGGTATCGAGATTTAATGTACAAATACTCTATAAATCCTATTTCTTTCTTTAATAACTATATAGACAGTGAAATTTTCTATAAAAATAAGTTATCAACATTTTTATAAAGATAAGTGGTTGATGATTTTTTCAAGTTGGAAAAGTACAGTTTTAAGCCAAATTGAGCGTGAAAGGTGTAAACGCTCTTAATATTGCAACATAATATTTCTAACATATTAGACGTCTGTGCACTGTGTCTGTGTGTGTATTCCGTTAAAAAAAGAAGAATAAAATTGCAGACCAAGAGGCAACGAGTAAGGTGCGGCATTATGGCAAGTGGCAAAGCCTAAATAATTACCCGTAATATTAATCTATTTTTTTAGTTTCTTTTTTATTTCAAACACTTGAATATGTACCTATGTGTAAATTAGTAATAATATTATCATGGGCGAGGACGCTGGCCTCTGCAATACAGTTTACACTAGAGCAGGGGTCAGAGGCTTCTTTATGTATAACAACAATTTCTGGTTTAAATTATTATTATTATTAAAAGAGAGACTAACAAAATGTTTCTTGAAAATACCTAAATATTCATCACGAATAGGTACGAGTTAGGTACAAAATTTGTCAGTACAGAGTGTCCTCTCTACAAAGTTCTACTCGCGTGTTCACTGCACATTCAACGCACGTTCCGTTTCTCGCCGTCTGAGACGCTCAGAGGGCTGGTGACAGGATTCCATGAATTTGTGTTTAGCTTTTTCCTTATATTGCTTCTATTGCAACGTTGAATATTATGCAGTTTAAAATTGCTATTTAAAATTGCCATTCAAAAGGTAGATCATTATTTGTAACTAGATTTTGCCCGCGGTCCGCGTATGTGATATTTAATTCCATATAATATGGATTCATTATAAAAGGAATGTGTGTGCGAAATTTAAAGTTTCTAGCTTTGAGGATTTGGTATGTGCATTATTTTATCAGAGAATCAACTTTGCCTTTAGATAACCTTGTGTGAGATTTTCATGTGTTTATTTTATCTTATTGTACTTGTATTTGTACTAGCGTACTTTTCTTTAAAAAGTGAAATTTTCTTGTCACCTACCTGAATAGCCACATAATTTAAAAAAACTATTTCCATTTAACACGAGAAAAACCTAGTAAGTAGGTTGATTTTTTCAAACCTGTTGAACGGTAGGTAAAAATAGTGTCATACAAAAGTACCTGCGTTCCTTTCACCGTAAAAAAGGCCTAACCTTCTCTTAGGCCTTTAAATATCGTCCTTTCTGAAAGCCGTTAAAAATCACAGGGAATTTCACCTAACGCGATATGAGTAATGCACGTTTATAGGAAGCAGTTTATGCGAGATGGCTCATAAAATCCAGTGGACATAAAAAATTACCCCGGGACAGCAGAAGCCATCCATTCCAGTTTACGGTCCAGATGACCCGGGCTTTCAATCAATTCTATGAAAATGTTACTTTTACGAGCAAAATAAAACATAAATGTATCTATTGAACTAAACCGCCTAATAACCAGCACCGATTTGGGATACGCGATAAAAATGTTCAACGATTTTTTAATGCTATTGTACTTTTTGTACAAATAAATACAAAATAATGTATGTGAAGTAAATAGTAGAAGTAGTAGAGAGAGCTGAGTTGTCATACAATCCTACAAGGATGTTTTGGCAGCAGCGAGGCAGCTGTTCTTCATAGCCTATTACTATCAACACCAATATAATGATAGAATAATCTATAATATAGATTATTCTATCATTATATTGGTGTCATCATATCAACACCAATATAATGATAGAATAATCTATAATATAGATTATTCTATCATTATATTGGTGTTGATAGTAATAGGCTATTATATAATTAATACGCGAGCGAAAAACTTTGTATCCCTTTTGACGAAAAATGCGGAAACGTAGGTGATTGAAATTTTGCACAGTTAGGCCCACTTGCGCCGATCTGGGTTAAAGTTAACTCTGAGTTAAACATCATGTCATATCTGTCACTCACCAAGTCAGTGATAGAGATGACATGATGTTTAACTCAGAGTTAACTTTAACCCAGATTGGCGCAAATGGGCCTTATAGTTTAAATGGTGAAGAAGTGCATCGAGCTAGTATTATTTTGAAATTATGCTTATATAATACATTTTATAAAACATTACACACACTACAGCACACACACTAGGAGATTTTGATTGACATGCCTATACACACTAATTGTACTCTTTTATATTTTATGATTTATGTCTATGATTTTATGTTTGAAGTCTGTTGTCAAATTGAAAATAGATTTAAGTTTTTTTTATTGAATCTTAAATACTGTAAGGCCCACTTGCGCCAATCTGGGTTAAAGTTAACTCTGAGTTAAACATCATGTCTTCTCTATCACAGACTTGGTGAGTGACAGATATGATATGATGTTTAACTCAGAGTTAACTTTAACCCAGATTGGCGCAAGTGGGCCTTAGACAATTAAACGGCCAGTCTGTCATCATTTGACTTTCGCAGGAATTATATCAAAAAAATTATAAAGTCAATATTTTGACACAATAGAATAGCATGGGAAATTTATAATTTAGTTTTTTTTTTGAGGTTGAATTTCAACCATTGGGCGATATCTAGTCCTTGTAAATCTGCCAATAATTGCCACAAAATTTCTCTTCTGCATGCACAAAGGTATGGGACACGGAGCAGACATAATAGACATAGTACTATCACAGTCTATGGAACTTCTATTTTTATTACGCTGTGGTATTATCATGTTTTTTGTGCGGTAAAAAGAATGGGGGCGCACTTCCTATCCTACTCCTCGTCGATGGAACTTTCTCGTCTTGCGAATTTTCAATCAGGAAACTAGTAACTACCGTTATAATTATCAATCGCGAATCTTATCGTTTTATTTAATTTGAATGAATTTACCATAGTTTTAATCATTTTTCACTTCAAATATTTTTAATTGCATCGAGATTGCATCGCTAAATTCATAGTTCTAACAAAAGCTTTGAATGAGTACGTACACAAAAAGGGTGGAATAAAACACGACATGAATAGCGCGGAATTTATCATTCGAAGTTCGATCGCTCTTTTCGCGAATCGTTTGGGCAACAGGCGGCCAATCTTTTATTTTTACTTTTATTTTGTGCGATTCATCCGTACTAATACATAATATTATAAATGTGTTAGTGTGTCTGTCAGCTGTATGTCTGTCTCTCTGTCAGTCTAGCTATTACCTTTTCACGTCCAAACCGCTGAATGATTTTGCTGAAAAAAACTGAAAATATCCACAAACTATTTACTTCTCATTTTCTCATTATAATTATTATTATGCGGAAAAATATACTATAATATATTTTGCCGCAGCAAAAATTATAATATTAATAATAATTGTGCCCTCAAGGCTCAAAGTATTAACATGAACCATCAACAATATAATATACGACTTCTTAGGGTTAACCCACACATACCACAACCATGGTATTGTGGTAAGTGTGAAACAGCCCTTACGCGAACAAAGTGGCAAACAACATCTAGCAATGTTTCATGGTATATTACGCGTTTTTACGTACGTTAAGAATTTCGTCTCGTTTCCTTATTCACAACATGTAAAGGAATTCGAAAATATTTATCCTTTTTAAAAATTTAAAATTTTATATAATAAGAGGAAAATGCGAAGAAAATATACCTTGTGAGGTGGAGAATTATTGTTACCTGCACTTTAGCAAGCGGGCGTCAAAAATTTACGCAAAGTAACAAAAATCTTCACAATTTCTCACGCAAAATAATTATTTCGTTACTAGATAGCTGTAGATAACACCCGTAATTATAATGCGCCCATTCGTTTATCGCGCGGGAACCGGACATAATACATCTTACCGGGTGTTCGGGAGCAGGAGGGACTCTTCAATGAAGTTCTTTATTAACTTGCTGGTTACGTTTATTGTACGAAAAATTACAAAATTAAAAATTTATTAACGTGAATACTGCAACGACCATTACGCGTTCAGAGGTGAAGGGGAGTGAAGTTGGCTCGGATGCAGCGATGCGGGCGGGTGTCGTCACGCTGCTGCAAACTGCGCGGTGTTCACGTCGCTGCTTTTCGTTACGCCGCTCTGTCGCTAGATGGCGTTGTCAACCATCCGATGATATATTATTGAACATACCGGCCGCCTTGGAAGAACCAGGATCTTCCAACATATTCGTCTTCACAATTGTACAGGCAGCGGGCAGATCTTCGAGAAAGAGCGTCGTGTGATACCGTGCGCTGTACGAATTTCAGCTACACGAGATACTCCATCAGTCCCAGGGAATACTTCTGTTACTCGGCCCAATTTCCAGTGGAGTGGTGGAGTTTTATCCTCTTTGATAAGGACCAAGATATTAGGTGTGATGTCCTCATTGTTGTCCTTCCATTTTGTTCGTTGCTGGAGCTCTGAAACATATTCTTTAGACCATCGTTGCCAAAAGTGTTGTCTAATTTGCTCCACACGGTCGTAGCGTCCCAGTCTCGTAGGCTCGATCGTCGTGAGGTTCTCGCAGACAGGTGCAGTCAGCGGTCGACCGATCAGAAAGTGTGCTGGAGTGAGTGGGAGGAAATCGTCAGAATCTGAGGACAGAGGGGATAAAGGGCGGGAGTTCAGAACAGCTTCTATTTGCGTTAATACTGTTTCAAACTCCTCGCGTGTTAATTTAGCATTACCAAGTACGCGTCTCAAATGGTACTTGCAGGACTTGACTCCTGCCTCCCACAACCCACCAAAATGAGGACTATATGGCGGTATGAATGTTAAACGAATTTGATTATTAGTAAGAAAATCAGAAATATCTTTAGTTTTATTAAAAATTTCTGTCAATTCTCTTTCAGCACCCACAAAATTTTTTCCGTTGTCTGAAAATATTTGATACGGCTTTCCGCGTCGTGCTATGAAACGATTTAATGCTAAAATATAATCCTGCGTGCTCAAGCTACCTACTAATTCTAAATGTATTGCTCTAGTCGTAAAACATACGAATAAACAAATATATGCTTTAATTAATTTAGCACCTCTGCCTTTGCGATCCAGTATGAACAGTGGTCCTGTAAAGTCAGTGCCACACTGCATGAAAGGGAAGCTGGGCTCCAGTCGCTCAGTAGGTAAGTTACCCATGAGAGGAGTCAGTGTTCTCCCTTTCATGCGTCTACATATGACACAGTTATGTACTACCTGTCTAGCTAAATTACGAGCTCCTAAAATCCACCACTTTTCACGCATAGAATACACTAAAAGTTGAGGCCCAGCATGAAGGAGTCGTTTGTGTTCATATTCACACAATAACCTCGAAAAACGATGTTTATTACTTAACAATACCGGGTGCTTCTTTTCATAATTAAATCCAACCGCATTAGATAACCTTCCACCTATACGAATTATATTAAACTTATCTAAAAATATATTTAAGCCTGATATTTGTTTAAATAATAATTTATTAGTTTTATTATTATTTTTATTACTATTCAACGGTATTTTATTTTTTAGCTCACGATATTGCTCACTAAAACATTCTTGTTGAACGAGCCGCGTCAATGCATCGAGCGAGCGCTGCAGCTCGTCTACTGATAACGGACCGGTTAAACGCGAACCTATACCGCCGCGCGAATTTACTCGCGCGTTATTTATAAAACGCAATAAATATGCACAACTTCTTTGCAAACGAATAAATGACGAAAACCGTTCAAAATCAATTAATGAAGTAATTTTAATGGAATGTAAATTAATTGTATCTGGTTTAGTTTCGGGCAAATCGATAGATGACGATTCAATATTATTATTAACAATTGGCCACTTAGCCACAGGTTCTCGTAAAAACGTAGGGCCACACCACCATTTATTATTATTATCGTACTTTAATGTGTCTAATGTAGAACCTCTCGTTATGATATCAGCAGAATTTTCCGTGCCCTTAACATGCCGCCAGATGGTATCACCGGTCAATTCATTAATTTCGACGACTCTATTTTGTACAAACGTTTTTAGTAGATGAGGCGACATACGAAGCCACCCCAGCACGATTGTTGAGTCAGTCCAAAAATAAACCTTATTAAAATTTAAACATAAAGACCTTTTTATTTTACAGTACAATTTCGCACCTATTAAGGCTCCGCATAGCTCTAACCTGGGAATGCTAACAGTTTTTATCGGCGCCAACTTACTCTTAGCACACAATAAATGCACTGAAATAGGTATAGTATTTTCACAATCATTGTGACACGATCTAACGTACGCGCACGCTCCGTAGGCACTTTGCGACGCGTCGGAAAAAATATGAAGTTCTATGTAATTACCGCGAACCACGTAACGAGGTATTTTAATATCGCGCAAGTATTTTAAATCTGAAAGAAAGCTTTGCCATGCATTCGTAATGTTTTTAGGAACTTCGTCATCCCAATCCAATTTATGTAACCATAGATTTTGTAACAATAATTTAGCTGTTATTACTGCAGGCGCGAGTAAACCTAAAGGATCATACACTTGTGAAATTGTCGATAATATTACACGCTTTGTAACTACTGTATCACTATGTGTAATTTTAGTTGTAAAATAAAATTCATCATTTTTTGTACACCATCCTAACCCTAATGTTTTTGACAAGTGATGTTCACCGACATTTAGGTCTTTACACTTATCAAGAGAAACGTTATGACTAAAAGTCCATTTATGTAACGGGAAACAACCCTTTTTTAATGTTGCAGATATTTTATTACACAACTGTAATAACGAGTCAAGGTCATCGGATCCTGTAAAAAGGTCATCTACGTAAAAATTATCCTTTATAGTCCTGGCTACTAAATCATCATCACATTCTAAAGCTAATTGTTGTAAGCAACGCATACTTAGAAAAGGAGCCGATGCAGTACCATACGTAACTGTGTTCAATTTATACAATTGCAAAGGTAAATCTCGACCTTCCCTCCATAATATTAATTGCAGGACACGTTGATCCTGTTCAACAAATATTTGTCTGTACATCTTCTGGATGTCGCTACACACCACATATTTATACTGCCTAAATCTAAGTAATATAGACAAAATATCATTTTGTAACGGTGGACCTACATGTTGTATATTATTTAATGATTTATTATTAGACGTATTCGCACTCGCGTCGAACACAACGCGCAATTTAGTAGTGACACTATCCTCTCGATAAACACCATGATGAGGTAAGATATAATGCGGTTTGCTTAGTATATCCGGAATATCCTTTGATGCAACTGGAGTCATATGACCGAGTGCCTCATATTCCCGCATAAATTCAAAATAAAGCTTTTTATAGTTAGGTAAACGATCTAACTTTCTTTCCAGACATAAAAAACGATTTTTTGCCATAGTGTACGAGTCCCCTAACGATTCGGGTGACTCCTTTAAAGGAATACGAACGGAAAACCTACCGTATTCGTCACGTTTAGTAGTCTCTGTAAATAACTTTTCACAATAACGATCATCATTCGACATGATATTTGGTAAGTCAGTCAATTCTTCTAACTCCCAAAATTTTTGCAATTGATTATTTATTTGAACTAAATTACATTGAATTTTTTCAGGTTTGAACGACTCATTAATGTGAAGAGGGCCAGATATGATCCATCCTATTTTGGAATCGTACAAATATGGACCACTACTGAGTTTAATCTTATTATTATTTAAAAGATCCCAAAATATGTCCGCTCCTAACAAAATATCAATGTCCGACGAAACGCTAAACGTAGGGTCCGCGAGTGAAACATGTTTAGGAATCTGTATACTTTTACAGTGAATGTCTAACGAAGGTAATTTCGATGTTATACGAGGAAGAACCCAACATTGAATATTAGTATTAAAATCATTAACTTTAGAACGAATATTTATTTTACAAGTGTAAGAACTTTTTGAAACGCTTTGTCCTACACCTGAAATATGAATTGTGGACTGTATGATAGGTAATTGTAAACGATTACATAACGATTCTGTAATAAAACAATTCTGACTCCCATTATCGAGGAGTGCTTTAACTGTATGATAACAATTATTTGTATCGGGAACATCTATAAGTGCCGTTGATAACAAAACCGGTTGTACAGCGCGAGCGGCACTGCACGTAAGTACATTGCGCTCGGACCGTAGGCTTTGCGCATCAGCTGATTTGTTAACGCTCGCCGACGGATGCAAAATAGTCGACGTAGATGCAGCTTTACCTACGCTATCGCTGTTATTATTATGAAGTAATGTATTATGATTATTTTTACATATTTTACATGGGCCGTACGAACACTCGCTTATTGAGTGACTATTAGAACGAATACAATTTTGACAAAGACCTTTATTTCTCACAATTATATACCTATCTCGCACAGACAAATTTAAAAATTTTGGGCATGAATATAAATAATGATCTCCACCGCAGTTAACACAATTACGCCTAGGTTTATTATTTTCCGAGCTATGTTTATTAGAACTTGAATTAGAAACGTATGAATGCGTGACAGGTTGCGAATTATATTGTATGTGATTTGATTTACTTACATATTTTTTATTATAATTAGAATTTGACTTAATTGTATCACTGTAATTATTATGCTTAATTGTAGAAACAACTTTACTATTACTAGACTTAATCATTTCTAACATATCCGCACGGTTTCTTAAAAATTCTAACAGATCACTTAATTTTATGTTATATTTTGAATCATTCTTAGACACAATAGTACCTTTATAAGTTTCCCATTCGCGTTCAGTTGACTGATCAAGTTTAGATACAACAAGATAGACAATTAACGTATCCCACGCATCTGTCTGCTCGTTCAGAGACTTAAGTGCACGCAAATTACGTAATGTTGAGTCTATTAATTTCCTAATATGTATGTAAGATTCACTTTGAAGGGACTGGATGGTAAATAACGCTTTAACATGGTTTTGCACCAGTAACCGATTGTTGTGAAACCTATTTTCTATTAGCTCCCATGCATTTATGTAATTTTCAGGAGTAAATTCCAAGGCCGCAATTACTTGAGAGGCAGTGCCACTTAGAGATGATTTTAAATAATGGAATTTTTGTATATCGTTGAGATCTTCACGATTATGTATCATGGTGAGATATGAATTTCTATACTCCAACCACTGATCATATGCACCGTCAAACGCTGGTAATTTAATTTCTGGCAACTTAACGGACACAGGATTATGTAAAACTTGACATGGAACTTGGGCTTGTTCACTATCGTTAGAATTTAACAAGCACTTCGCTTCAGCAATCATGGAGAAATATTGTTGTTCGAATGTCTCCCGATATTCTAATTGAGTGGGTAAATCGGTTTCATCGACTAATTGTTCCATTTCACATTGAATATTATTAAAACTTTGGAACAAACTGTGAGCTGCCTGAATACGTAAATCTAATTCAGTTTTAATATTAAAATTTAGTGTTAATTTGTCTAATTTTGAAATATACTTCTCAAATAACGTAAGCCTGCCTTTTAGCGTACCTCGCTGCTTTTTTAAATCAGCGAGACGTTTATTTGAGGTTGTGCCTAAGCGAGGAGATTTAGGTCTTTCATTTGTTTTCATAGGCCCCTGGGGAGGTTCTAACGCATTAAATTCATCGTCACTCATTTTGGAAAGTTATAGGAAGCAAAAGTACTTACAGTTTCCCGCTCGGCCACACCCTGACGCGGCACCGGCGCCGCGCAATACCGCAACTAAGACGAAAAAAATAACAATATTAACGCAAATATTGGATAAGGATGGGGGAAAAGGGTTTTGTAACCTGACCGGATGCGACTTGACGACAATCCTGGACTGGATAATCCTCTTCTCCCAAGTAACGCTCCACGTTGCCGCCTGGCTCTTTGTATCTTGTATATGGCTCGGCAGGACCAGATTTTGTTCGGGAGCAGGAGGGACTCTTCAATGAAGTTCTTTATTAACTTGCTGGTTACGTTTATTGTACGAAAAATTACAAAATTAAAAATTTATTAACGTGAATACTGCAACGACCATTACGCGTTCAGAGGTGAAGGGGAGTGAAGTTGGCTCGGATGCAGCGATGCGGGCGGGTGTCGTCACGCTGCTGCAAACTGCGCGGTGTTCACGTCGCTGCTTTTCGTTACGCCGCTCTGTCGCTAGATGGCGTTGTCAACCATCCGATGATATATTATTGAACACCGGGATAAATAAAAATCGGCCAAGTGCGAGTCGGGCTCGCTCACGAAGGGTTCCGTACCGTTACAGAGAGAAATCAGAAAGTATGCAAAAATTGTGTTTTTTGTATGGGAGCCCCCTTTAAGTATTTATTTTATTTAAATTTTATTATTAATAATGAAAATTTTACAAATATAATTAAAGATTTTGTGAAAATTTAAAACGTTGCCGTTATTGATTACGAGTAAAAAAGACAAAAAAATCACTCTTGTTGTATGGGAACCCCTTAATTATTAATTTTATTTTGATTTTAGTATTTGTTGTTATAGCGGCACCGGAAAAACACAATCTGTGAAAATTTCATAACTCTAGCTATAGCGGTTCTTGAGATACAGCCTGGAGACAGACAGACGGACAGACAGAATATATCAAAGTCTCATGAATAGGGTCCCGTTTTTACCCTTTGGGTACGGAACCCTCAAAAGTATCTCAGAGCTCAAATTTACATACTGAATTTGAGCAAAATCGGTTCAGCTTTAGGCGTAAAGAGTTAACAGATAGACAGACAGACACTTACGCATTTATAGTACGGACTAGAAGGGATTTTACCCCTCACTATATTATATTAATGTCAACAACACTTAATACTGGTTGTAATTGCGAATTGCGATCCCTACCTAAATAATAAAATATATCAGGATAATAAGATTTCTGTCGCAATGTGGCTGTGACCCTCAAATTATGGATTTTCGTACCCTATTTGGTATTCAGCTTAGGTATGTTTCTCGCCCTAATGTAATATCTAGACAGACTAGATTGTGTTTGAATACTTAAATTATTTACTATGAGTTTCAAGGAATTTTCGGAAATGTTGCGGGGATAGAGCGGGGTAGTTGGCAGAGCCGAGTGCCAACAATTTGTCGGAGCTCTCGCGTGCAGTATATCACACAGTGTGGGAAATGCGTGGTGGCCACAAAGGAAGATCTTCCGACCGAGCGAGGTGTTATGCTCGGCCAGGCCGAAGCCCACGTGATACATTGCAGCTGCAGCTGTTGTATATAATATTAAACAGACGCACTTAGGAATCTTCGTTAGCGCGATGCAGGAATGTGGCGCTAATTGTGGGTACGGCCACAACTGCAGCATCAGACTCATAATCTACATTTGTATTATTACAATATAAACTACATAAGATTTTCTAAGAATCAGGAATAATAATACTGATGAGCGTTTCAAGCTGTGCGAGGCTTGAGTCATTTTCAGATTCAGCACGCCCATAAACAGGAATAATTACGCACATACACAAACAAATCCCAATATTAATTTTTGCTGACTTGTATTATTATGCAAACGTAATAAAATAATGAAACCAAAACAATGTTGCAACAAAGTGTATTACGAATAATTCGGAAATGAAAAAAGTCGGTTGGAAAGTTGGCGATTGCAATACGTATTAAAAACGAATGCTCCAAAAACAGTAGCTACCTACCGAACTTTTAATATTAAAAGTTTCGAGCCCAGCTGTGGATGTAAAAGCTCTAGACGAGCGTGGAGACAAAGAGTTAAAATTAAGACATTCTCCATCTTTAGTATCATATTAATTGCCACTATAGTCATTACATAGCCACTTAATGGATCTCCCCTTTATACCGTGGGAGAGCCATCCTTCGGCACGAATGGGCCGGCTCGACCGGAGAAATACCACGGGCTTACAGAAAATCGGCGTATACAGCGCTTGCGCTGTGTTTCACCGAGTGTGCAGCTCTTCTGATGTTGCGAGTATCCATGGGCTAAGCAAGGTAGGTAACCCGTTTGCTCGCTTGCCCCTGTTTTTATAAAATTAAAACTTAGTAATTAACCCGTCGATCGTGGAAAAACGAGACACAATAGCTTATCTATTATTCTCGTGGTTGCATGCGACTGCTTGGGGCTTGATGAATTAATAAATAATAAGTACAGGGTGTAACAAAAAGACGTGATTTGTATGGGAATAATTCTGACGCTGGGGCGATTGCCCAAACAAATCACAAAAAATGTTCTTTCAGCGCTGCTACATTCACAGTTAACTCTATACAGCATGACTGGTGAGACATGTTCAATATTCGAGGACGTGATATTTGGCTATTATATTAGTTGAAAAAAAAATAATATAAAAAATAATATCAATTGATCACTGAGTAAATGTAGCTTAAAGTTAAATAATTATTTACCCAACGCATGGACACCGCACGCGGGAGTAGCGCGCGGCGCGCAGGGCAACCGTCGCCGCGCCCGGCCGCATAGTAATTTACTAAGTGTCCTTGATTCATTTGTTTAAAGGTAAATTTGGTCAAAAATTAAGTACCTAATTTTATTACATAAGTATAATGAGAATCGAGTACTGAATACTCTCCTTAATTATCGGTATTGACTCACCAGTCACCCTGTTACACCCTGTAATGCTAAGTACTCACTCGATCGAGAAATCACGTAGAGTAAAAACCACGGCTCGGGCTTTCGTCCGATATTCAGCATAACTCGATAGTTTTACTACAAATCAAGAAAAAATATCGTGTGGAGCGCAAAA
Organism: Plebejus argus; assembly: GCA_905404155.3. Lineage (NCBI taxonomy): Eukaryota > Metazoa > Arthropoda > Insecta > Lepidoptera > Lycaenidae > Plebejus > Plebejus argus. Next base: position 4,025,865 of record FR989929.1, on the reverse strand, counting down.
AATAAAATATAGCTACTACAAAAAGTCCCATCCTGTTCAATTTTTTTACACCGTTGGCAACCTTTAAAAAGTATAAGCTCTAATCTCCCTGCCAGTGGAATTCGTTAAGCTACTAATTATTGGCAACACTGTAAAAGCTGCGGCTGAAGCGACAGTCGCATAATTCAAGACGTGAGTGGAAGAATAAGGTAAGTAACATGAAAAAACTTCCCGTTTTTTTGCTTAAATGGAGGCTTTAGGGCCGGAAAAATTATTTGAAATAGAAATACTATGGACTATATGCGTAGCCAGGTAAATAAGCTAGGTTATAAAGTAGATAAGTTACAAGTTTTATCAAAATAATTAGGGAAAAAATGAGTTATTGTCCGTATGATACGAAATGTTACTTGTTCGATTCTTCCACTCACGTCTTCAATTGATAACACCGGCCCCTAGGTGATTATTACGTGTCACAGCAACTTACAGCTGCCCCTTGATAGCCATCACAATAATATGTTACTCCCATAAAGCAATATAATAATATAATATTATCTGATAGTTACTCCTCTAGTAATGATAACGCCTCCACGGGAAGCTTGTGGCTCTTGACTCGGACTTCTTTTGGTCGATTCCTATAATATTATTAAAAGCATGTTATTTCCAAGTTTGGTTAGGACAATCCAGGCTGATCACCTGATTGTCTGACAAGTAAGATGATCCATGTGTCGGATGGGCCATGTAAAAAGTCGGTCCCGCGCCTGATCTCTCGCCAGTCGCCAGTCGTGTCGGAATCTTTCAAATGAAAATCTTTTATTTCCATATTATTTAATAAGTTAAAAGTTAAAAAACTAAGGATTACATAATATTATGTACTATATGTTACTATTAATGTGCGTAAACCAGTTAGACTGCAGGTTAACAAGGTATTCTGCAGATTATCTGGGTGAGTGAGTTAAAGTGAAAAGTTTATTCTGTTCTCATTATTTATTAAATTACATGTACCTAAAACAGTTCTTGTTTGAATAAATCATGTTATTTAGCTGTAGATAATTATTTAATACAATATTTTTTGGACATAAATTTTAAGTAAAATGTTACTCCACTAATAAAATATTAAATCAGATTGTATCAACTAGAAAAAAAAACAATAAAAACAACAACAGTCTTAGGTTGACCAGCTGAAGTCAAAGTTTTAGAACTTTTACGAAGTTATACTTCGTAAAAAATTGAGAATGCAAACTAACTAGGTAAAGTGCAAGTTTTTTCATTTAAAGATTTCACATTTTAACGGATGCTATCAGGGAATCTGCAGATTACCTAGGTAATGTGCACATTATTAACGTATTCTGCATTCTAACGGTAACATACCTAATATGTGATAGCCCCTCATAGAATCTCGCAAATAAAAATAAACCGAATCTACTGGATAGCTCATAGCATTTATTTTGCTCGCTGTTACTGCATACACTTATCATCCTGATAGGCCACAATTATTTACATTCTTAAATCTTTTTCGTATCTACCCTAATTGGTGAGATTTATTTTCCTTTCCAGATTTTTGTTCCGTAAGAAACAGTCATTTTAATATTGGTACCATCCTACCTACTACCACACAATTTCAGTAAACGCCTCTGTGATTCAGTGGTTTAGAGCGTGGCTCTAGACTCGGAGGTCGTGGCTTCGATTCCCGCGTTTAAAAAATGATATTTCCAAGTTTGGTTAGGGCAATGCAGGCTGATCACCCGACTGTCTGACAAGACGTAAGATGATCCATACGTCGGATAGGCAATAACTATGTAAAAAGTCGGTCCTGCGCCTGATCTCTCACCAGTCGTGTCGGTCTACCGTCCCACTGGGTTATGAGAGTAAAGGAATAGAGAGTGCTCTAATTATTGTGTACTGCGCACACACTTGGGGACCTATAAAATTACTCCTGCGTAATTACTGGCCTCATGGTTTCAATGAAACCGGCCACCGTCACCGAAACCGGTGTGGGAGTATTATCCATAGAGAAAATAATATTATACTCTTTTTATCAGCTTGCATCGTCAATACAATAGCTGATAACAATAGTTATAATAATAATTAAATTAATTGAACAAGTTAAATAGCAAATTAAACTAATTTACAAGTAATTTCATATGACTTATATGTACCTAACAGTAGAAACAGCCGTCATTTCAGCCAAATAGGAATAAAACTCCTTATTTTTTAATAATATCCAGATAATTATAATAATAGTTTAATTATTATCATTCCCGCCAATCCCACCAACTGCTTGTAATAATTATTAACGATAAACTTTACAAGAACTAAGATATTTTATAATTATTGTTGAATAGCTATATTACTGCCATAGCTATAGTAATTTAAAAAGTATGCTACTGACAGCTCACAGCTGCTTGTCATATGTCAACAGCCGTCAAATGTCAGCTGTCAAGTGTCACAACAAAGCGGTCATGTTTTTAATTTTTTGCTTTGCTAAACTTAGTTTTTATTATTTTAGTGCTTGGAAATAATTAAAAATTCATATTATAACAGAGAAATGGATGTAGATAATATAATGAAGAAATTTAAGTGCCGTGTTTGCCTCGAAAGAAAATCTGATGAAATAGCTGTATCATTTGCAGTAAATGAAGCTATATTGGCATTATATCAATATTGTACAGATATTGTTGTAAGACCCTATACTTAATTTATAAAAAAATATATTGTATTAGATGTTTCCCTGCGATTCCATAAGCTCTAATCCAAAAAGAAAGTTCTCTGGGAACGGTGTTCTGCCTGTCCATGTTCAGCCAAAAAGTAGCCTATGTGCTTGTCCTTGGCATAATAATCTATAAATGTCTGTACCAACCTTTATCAGTCTAGTAGTTACAGAGCTTATTTTTACTAACTAACAAATACTTCAAAAATTTTACTAACAAACAAATACTAAAACAATCCTTATAGTAAAACTTGTAAGTAAAAATGAAAAAACTAAGTAGGTACCTCAGTATATTATATAATTTGTTATTATGTGTCTTACATTAATTACAGGTTGATCTGACTATTCCGCCTCTAAAAGTTTGCAAAGAGTGTGTAGAGAAAATGGAGAACTTTGCAAAATTCAAACTAAAGTGTATAGAATCTGAAAACTATTGGAAGAATGCTGTTAACAATATTGTGAGTTTTTTACAGATTTAAAACATATCAGACAATGATGTCAAAAATATTTCTTATTAATTATTATTAGTGCTAGCCCTTATCATAATCAGTACAGCGGTCCAAAGACAGGCCTTCTTCAATGAGTGCCAACCATCCCAATCCTTGACAGCTTTAACCCGTCGACCATGGGAAAGCGAGACAATAGAATATCTATTGTGTCTGAGTCACTGATGACCGTATGGGGTTTGATGAATTAAAGTTAAAAAAATCCCCAATGTGTGTGTAACATTGGGGATTCTTTGTTTTACCATGAAATATTTTAACTTGTACTATAGAATCACAAAATGTGAATCAGTTAAATTTAACCCATCAAATCCCAAGCGGTACCCGGGTGCCGCATAACACTTGATTATCTATAATAGATAATTGATATTAAAATGTTATATTCATTTTTATTTTATACAAAAATACATATAATAACACATTTTTAATATTACTAATAGACTAGTTAGACTTAACTTTTAGTATAATATATTATTATTATAAATAACATTTTAATATTTTGCTCAGAGTCTACACTCTTTGTCATTCAAAGAGACTACGGAAACAGATTTATTTAACATTACTATAAAGAAGGAGGAGGAGGGCAATGAAAATGATTATCCTGAATGTGAATCTTCACTGGTGCATAATAGTACAAAAGAAACAGATAATTCCAGACGTGAAATAATATCGAAATGTAAACAAAGACCACATGAATGTACAACTTGCAAGCGAACATTTAGTAAGTAATTTTTTTGTTTTACTTATTATCATTATGAGATTTATTATGAACTTATAAAAATATATTACAACACTTTTTCCTATGATCTTCCAACTATTTCTATGGCTTTCGTTAAATATTATGCTTTGTTGATAATCTTCACCTATTCCCCGACGGGTGAGTCAAAAATATCAATACTGTTTTGTGAATATTTTAATATCAGTCAAGCCTAAAAACAATATACAAACACATTCTTAGAAAAAAACTTTGGATTGATCCTATTCTAATATTGGAAAGGTAATGTGTGTGTTTTTCTGGTACCTCTTCGCACTTAACCCTTGAATCAAAATCGGTATGCATGTACTTTGTGTCTTGAGAAAGGAAATGTTTTTATGTAATGGATTTAATAAAAAAAAAAAACGATGGACAATAAACTTATCGTCTCGATATTCTGAAAAGTTGTAACAATAAGTTATATTTTAAATTAAAAACTAGTTTAATAATTCTACAGGAATATTTACAGAACTCTAAAGTACATATTATTATGGAGTAGCTCTTAGGCAGAGGTTATACATTACACAATCAGTATTTCATCAATCTGATCCATCAATCTGATTGACGGTTTAAAAAAAATTCATATTATAAAAATGATCAATCGATCAATCCAGTAGGACGATCAGTATTTCATCAATCTGATCAGGATTGATGAAATACTGATCGTGTAACCTCTGCCATACAGTCGAGCTGGGTAAGAAAATAGTCAGTAGGTAGGTAACGTAAAAGATTTGGCATTGCCGCAACGGAGCCGCAGTGGGGGTGTGTTAGGTTTTTTCGTTACGGAATTTCTTGATTCGGTCGATAATTCTATGAAATCTGCGATAATTTATATTATGAAATAGCTTTAAAAACATATTTTTACTCAGATAGCATCCATCTTGTTTCGTTTATAGCGTCCACGGCGATATTTCATGCATGCACAATGGGCAGTATGTCAATCGTGACGGTGTCGTTATTGGGTCACATTGTTCCGACTAGCCCGTTGTCTCGCTTTTGTGAAGTTCATCTAGATACAAATTGTTATGGAGTCTACCTTTCAATATTAGCATGGCAATTTTATTTCATGTTATTTTTAGTTGGGAGGTTTATGTTTTTTGTGTGTATTGTATATTTTTGGCACGTTTGGGGCTTTAACGTCTTATTGTCTCAGCCCCAATTTCACCAACGACTGTTAAAGTTAACGCTGAAATTAGTATCACGTCACCTCTTTTGTTTTTCTTATGAATGAAAGAGAAAACATGACATTTTAATAAGCTGTTAACACTACGTCAAACGTATCGAGAACTCTTCAGAGTCGGCCTACTGGCTACTCGTTAGTACTGTTTACTCTGTCATTAGGTTCATTTTGATTGTGATTTGTGACTCAAAGTTGTACGGCATACGAGACTAACATAATATCACATATCAGTTATCACACTACTGCAGTAGGTAGTATGTAAGGCATATACACATAGACACGTTTTTCCATATTCGACTTTCTAATAAAATCAGTTCAGCGGTTTGGGCGTGAAGAGGTAAAAGACAGACAGATCCACTTTCACATTTATAATATTATAGTATACAGTATTGATATACCTTTCTACACGTTCATAAATGTTTTTAGTCTATCATTGGCCAACATGGCCCGCATTATATTTGTTGTCAAGTAAACTGTTTTAAATACTTAGACACTATATTATCTGTAATTGCGTTTCAGAATATTCCAAGTGTTTCATTAATCACAAATGCTTGGGTAAAAGGTTGTGTAGTAATGAGACAAATATTAATAATCTAGAAAATAAGAATGGAGACCAAAAAACAAAGGGCACATCCAGTCCAATACTACAAGATGTAACTAAGAAAGAAGTGGAAAATAGTTGTGGTAAATACATCAATTTTTATTTTTTAAATAAAAGATTTTTGCTTTTTTATTTATGTACTGTTTATATCTTAATTTTTTTGTAGGGTTGTGCGACTTATGTTTTATTAATAAGATAGAACTAAGGGACCATCTGAACAAGCACTCTTCTGATAATAATTTATTCAAATGTGAAATATGTGGATATAATGGACCGGACGCCGCTAAAATCATATCTCACAGGTAAGGCTTTTATTTAAGTAAATGCTTCTTTACCGACCTTGTTTTTTGAAAAAAAAAAAAAACGTGTGGCAAAGTGACATTTTATATTTTTGTCGGTGACGTCTCTGTGACTCATCGTTTTAAAGTAAAAATGTGTGCAGGTTCACCCACATCAGCCAACACGTTTGGTGTCACATATGCAATCGGCGTATGAAGTCAGCCAAGATACTTGAGTACCACTACAGATCGGTGCATCTCCAGAAACCTGGCCAATGCCCATACTGTGGTAAAGACTGCAAAAACTACCACAGCTGGCGAAAACACGACAGGCTGCATACGGTGCAGAAGATGTTTGTTTGCGATCTTTGTGATAGGAGGTAAGTGTTTTGTGTTTATTTATAGTCTGCGCAAAACTTTGAGATTGGTCGTGAAATGGTCGGGAAAGCCGAAAAGGCGCATCGTGTTCTGTTTTAGGTCTCTTTGGTGGGGTGGGGAATGAGCGGGGCGCGCGCGGACACTTGCTATTACAGTACTTACCTATAGGCTGGACTTTATTAGTAGATAGCGATCAGAGGGTGACATTATTATCAGTTATTGTACGCCTCCGTGGTCCAGTGGTCTAGAGCGTCGCTCTTGATTCGGAGGTTGTGGGTTCGATTCCGGCGTTGGAAACATGTTATTTCCAAGTTTGGTTAGGACAATGCAGGCCGATCACCTGATTGTCTGACAAGTAAGATGATCCATGCGTCGGATGGGCATGTAAAAATCGGTCCTGCGCCTGATCTCTCGCCAGTCGCGGACCTGCGTAATTTGGTCACGTTATGTCAAACCTATCCGAAAGATCACAATTCATAGCTAACTTTGAATTGAAATAATTCGACCAATTGACGTATGTCCGTCAACTGCCTATGAATCAATTTCTTTAATGGTACCTTTGATCCCTACGCGTATTTTAGGCGATTTTTGAGACGGGTAAAAATTACAGCGACGCTATAACTGTTACCAATATAGTAGAGCAGCGAGGGTATCTTGACGCACGTTTGTTCGTCCGCTAAAATGTATTTTATTATAGACGCGACACTTCCAGTCTCATAGAATAAGAGCCCCGTGTTGCGTAGATCCGTTTCCGAGTAAAGTGGTTATACCTACAGCACAATATTTCTTGCAGATTTTTGTACAAAAATCAAATTGTGGCTCACATGATTGATCATTCGGATGTACGGGAGTACATTTGCGAGACTTGTGGGAAGGGGTTCAAACGTCCGGCCACCTTACGAGTAAGTTACAGTGTTTTAGTGCATACAGTGCTATGTTAGTAGAAGAAAACAAAACTAAATATAAATAAATAAGTATATTATATTTTTTTTAATTTTGTTAGTCTCGATGAAACTCGAGAACGGCTGAAGTTTGCCCAAATTTTACTTCTGTTTTCATAGAAATCCAGGGAAGGTTTATACGGTGACAAAATTTTGGAGTTTTAATACGAAGTTCATAGGTTATCTAGTTTCCAAATATTTTTTAAGCAATGGATTATAATATTATGTTCGGTTCCTACAGTAAAGCTGCAATTTTTAAATTGGAATTATTATTTTAGATGCACATAGAAAGCGTCCACAAGCCAAACAAACCAGTAACTTGCGATCATTGCAACAGAAGGTTCAAGAACGAAAATAAATTAAGTTTGCATTTGAAGAGATTGCAAGATGAAAAACCTTACCAATGTCCGGTGTGCTTGAAAAGGTATCGTTTGGAGTGCTACCTGAGGTGTCACATGTTCTGGCATACGGGGGAAAAGCCGCATGTCTGCGAAATATGCGGCTTAAAGTATAAGCAGAGGGCGCATTTGAATGTGCATATGCGGAAACATACAGGGGAGCGACCGCATAAGTGCAACATATGCGGCAAAGAGTTTGCGACGCCGCAGCAAGCGAAAAGGCATAAAAACGTCCATAGTAACGTACCGCAGCATATTATGGGTAAGTGAGGGAGTTGCAAGATGAAACAGAGATTGAAAGAGAGAAAACTAAGACACAGGAGGCCTACTACGAAACCGTTTTGAGACTCAAACAATCGAACAAGAATGCCGCGTCCGAATGAGGGGTTAGTGCGAGTTTTATTCGATCATACGCATCGAGCGCGTGAACGTGAATTTATATGGGATCAAAGCAGCGCCATCTACTGGCTAACGTGGATACTGCTTTGATCCCATATAAATTCGCGTTTACGCGCTCGATGCGTATGATCGAATAAAACTCGCACTAACCCCTTTGTTCTAACAACGTCATTTCACGTTTGATAGAAAAGGACGCGGCATTCTCGTTCGATTGTATGAGTCTCAAAACGGTTTCGTGGTACTGCCCCTGATTTGAGCAGCGGTGGTGAATATGTCGCAGTCATCTAGTTCAGTCTGCGGTTCGATTGAATGACTAGCGCATTCAATGAATGACTCTATTCAATTGAATGACTCGGCCGAACGTTGATTGAACAATCGTCACTCAACGTTCAACTAGTTAGCGATTTTTAACATAGCCCTTTGAAGAGAGCGGATATGAAATTAGTCAGGTAATTGAATGTATTTATTTTTAACGGAATAGGAAATGTATAAGAACAGTATATAATTCTTAGGTAATTAATAGCAATGTATTTATTACTTCGTCTGTCCAATACGATTGGATTTGGTTAGGTTAGATGGCAAGGCGGGAGCGTAGCGCAGCGAAGCTCCCGCCTTGCCATCTAACCTAACCCTAACCTAATCCTCCCGTGGTTATTTGTTTTTTGTAAACCACCCAGAAGTAGCCGTCGCGTCATAATTGAAGTCAGTTTCTAGATTAACCTATTAGTAAGCCACTAACAAATACTTTAAAAAATCATAGCATTCCATTTAACGACTTAATAGAACGGTGTCATTCAATGAATACGCTAGTCATTCAATCGAATCACAGATTGAACCAGATGACTGCGACAAATACACCGGCCGGGCGTGACGTTATAGTTTGGTGACATTTTGTATACATGGGAAGGTATATTTTATGTGATTTTTGAATAATTGTGATATTATGCCGGAGAGTTTATAAGCTATCAGAGTCATTATTTCACTGATGTTTCTATTTTTGAAAGATTATTTAATTACCAATAAGAAAAAATAGGAAACAAGCCTATTAGATATTTTTATTGTTACCTTAATTTTAATTTTTAAGATTTCAATAAGTACCTACCTATTTTCATATCATAATAAGCAGAAAGAACCTTCTGGAAAATGGTTTTTTGTACTAAATTATGGTATGCACATTTAATGTTTTTTTCACAACGGACAGTTAAAAGGTTTGATTACCTCATATTAATTTTAAATTTTTGGTTTGTGTATCAAAATATAAAAAAATTAATTGACTATGTATTTTCATTACAACTACCTATATTAGATATTATAATGATTAAATTAATATCTAATTAAAATCTAATTAATATTAGATACTATATGAAACTATTAATAAAGCAGTAGCTTGAAGAAACTTCTCATTTAAACTCTAATTAAAATGTCTAACGTCTATCAATGTGGTGGTTATTTCAAACGAAAATATAATTTCGTCGAAAGCCTCAAATGTGGTTAAGGCAATTTTATAAGAAAACTAGACGTTCCGCGCGGCTTCGCCCGTGTAAATTTGATATTCTACAAGACAAATTTATAGTTCACAAAAAATAGCCTATGATCCTTGACGTGGTCTACTTCTTATCTGTGCCAAATAACATAAAAATTGCTCCAGTAGTTCGTGAGATAAACCCTTTCAAACAATTTCCTCCGTTTTTTCCACATTTTCCTCTATTAGTCTTAGCGTGATAAAATATAGCCTATACCTAGCCTTCATCGATAAATGGGCTATCTAGCACTGAAAGAATTTTTCAAATCGGACCAGTAGTTCCTGAGATTAGCGCGTTCAAACAAACAAACTTTTCAGAATTTTAATATTAGTATAGATTAGATGTTGAAATGAGAATGTACTTAATTGAAATGAAATAGAACTCAATAGCTGTCTTCTTAAAGATGAAGTGTAGTAATTTAGATCGTCCTGCCCTTGGGTTAAGCCAGCCTTATGAAGTTCAGGCCCAAGGTGACAGGGCAGGGGCAAAGGGCGGTTATTAATTATTAACTGTATCGGAAAAAGTCTAATAATAACTAAGGGCCTGATTACACCTACTGGGCGAGACAGTGCTCTGCCAATTCGTGACGTTGGCGCTTGTCCATACAAATCAGGAAAATGCGCTTTTAGCGCTGCTACTTTCACAGTGAACTCTATGTCAGGAGCACTTACATCCCCCAAAGTAGTTTTGTTATATAATATACGAACCCCTGTATAAGCGAATATCTCATCATCTTTTAATCGACATTGAAAGCGTATCTATACAGTGTGAAATTTTAGTGGTTGTTTTCCCGCAGTAAAATGATTCTATCTTAGTAGTACAATAGATTTGTAAAGTTTTTTTTGTTCAAATCAAAAAAAATTCGGTCGGGTCCATAGTAACTCGCGCCTATCGGCATAAAGTTTCCATAGTACGTCATAAAAAATATTTTGTAGTTTCAAAAAATAACATGCATGGTTCGATAGTACTACTATAGGTAAATCGTTCTGCTGCGGGAAAACAACCACTTTCCCGCAGTAAAATGATTCTATCTTAGTAGTACAATAGATTTGTAAAGTTTTTTTTGTTCAAATCAAAAAAAATTCGGTCGGGTCCATAGTAACTCGCGCCTATCGGCATAAAGTTTCCATAGTACGTCATAAAAAATATTTTGTAGTTTCAAAAAATAACATGCATGGTTCGATAGTACTACTATAGGTAAATCGTTCTGCTGCGGGAAAACAACCACTAAAATTTCACGTTGTATTTTCAGCATCCTGTGGAATCGAGTAAAAATCGAAGCGGATTATCGGTTTTTTAATATATCGACGTGAGTAGAAATCGATTACGGTGATTATGGAGCTCGCCGGCGAAATGGGGCAGATAGGGTTAATTGGCCGCTTGTAACTCATCAGTGACGACATCAGCTGCAATTTTTACAACTACCCGCCGAAGTTCAATGCACGAAACGAACATTTTTTGGTTTAAAAATTAAAATGGTATGAGCTGATGCCTCAGGCATTTTTGAAGTATGAACTTTTTAGTAGCGTTTTAAAAAAATATTATCCTCTCATCAAGATACGTTGCTTGAACGTCCACGAATGAAAATTCGTAAGACAGAGAGTAGACCGCTGCCGGCGGTGGAGGGTAGGTATATGTAGGTAATTTATCCCCCTATCTTCTGAAAATGTATGCAGTTCTGTTGTTTTGTCTTCGTTTGTGTCGGCATTTGCTGTACTTTTTGACGTATAAAATTAGTAGCTTTTACTCCTGACACTTGAGGTTGAAATTAATAGGGTTTAACATAACGTTTACAATAACGTTTCTCCCAGGTTCCGTAACAATTTAATAACCTGTGTACCTGGGGCCAAATTTTGTTGTTCCTTTCTCAGTCTTCTCGAACATGCGTATTTTGCGTAATAATGGTTAAAAAAAATCCACCCCTTTGTTTGCTGAAAATTTTCATATTTTTTTACATGTCACCGTGGAGGGAGACCGGGCAATCCGTCACTGGCGGTGACAGCGCCACATTATCATAATCAATTAGCCCCGGTTGCCTCTCGTCCGCTGTTCAAACATTAGATTTGTTGTCACTCCACATTTTACCGTACTTTAAGGGCCTGTAAAATTAACTTTATTTACTGCTTACGAAGATATACATTGATTTGACTTATCTGCGGTGCTGGGCTGCCTATTCCGTTTTTGAATAAAAAGGCATTGCATCAAAACGTCACGTTGCAATCTAGACCTAAGCTTTCTATGCATCGCTCTTTTGACCTTGAGAATTGAAAGGTCACTCACAACAGGATAAAAAGTATAAGTAATTTTTTATCGATGGTTCTACGATAAGGTTAAAGAGAATAATTTTAACTCGCTAATAAACCTCAGGCCTAACCTTCTAAGAAGGTGGACGACTATGTTGTGTACTAGTAGATGCCCGCAATTCCGTTGCGCCGAAATTAGTTGAACGCGCGGGAACCGCCCATTCTTCCGGGATAAAAAGTATTCTATGTCCTTTCCCGAGACTTAAAGAATCTTCATACCAAATTTCAGCAAAATCGGTTCAGCGGCTTGGGCATGAACAGGTAACAGAAAGACAGACACAAACTTTCGAATTTATAATTATAATTTTTATGTGGACAGAGGTGGCGTAGACGACGCGCGACGTGGGCGACCGCCTACGGCCTCGTGGTCCTAGGGGCCTCCGCCCCTTGAATTTTTTTAGGATTTACGAGTTTTGATACTCATATGTTTAAAAACAAAAATTTGAGTATAAAAAATTCCAACTTAAACTTCCTCCCAACAAAAACCGTCCTCCTGCGTAATTATCAATCAGGGAGCCTCGCAAAACATATTTCGCCTACTTACATCAAATTTTGATCAGCTTGCCCCGCCACTGAGTATGGATTGTCTGTACGGCGCGCGGTGTGATATTGTCATAGACTTATAATGTATTGTGAATTATTCATAATCATAACTTCACTTTTTGCTTGAAGAAGGAGCTTTTTATTTTGTTTAAATTGCCAAATATATCCGCCTCGAGATGTTACTGAAAGAAATTGTCAGCACCACCTGGATTGGTACTTAACACAAACTAAATCTACTCAAATAGGCCCCAAGGCGAGGCAACAGGTGTAGATCCGTAAAAGACTCACGGGGAAGCGGACCGAATTCTTGGCTTTATTCCAAATACAACCCGAATTAAGTTGCGGACGATGACATGTTGATAAGTGAATACAACGTGGCTGAAAGCTACTATAATGAAAACTGACGTACAGCTGTGCCCATTTATAAACGCCCCCGCCCGATGGCTTTGATGTAAAGGGGGTATGATTAGGGGCGGCCGGCGGTACGCAACAAGTTACACACGCACAAAGGTGACTATGACCGGCGAAATGATTATTTGAATTTGGAACTCAGAATTTGAGCGACATGTAAGTTATTTTAGCTGATATAGCTGACGACCTCTGTGGCTCGTTGGTAGGTCAAGCTGGGGGACGCGGGTTCGAATCCCGCCGACGGAACAAAAAGTTGTCAATGTTCCCGGGTCTGAATGTGTATTAAAATTATTATTATATTATGTATGATATAATAAAAATCTTAAATATATATTGTATAGTATAAAAATATTAAATATATTTCCGTTGTCTGGTACCTGTAGGCTGTAACACAAGTCCTTTAGGTACTTAGCACGGGGCCAGACTGACGTGGTGTGAGGCGTCCATAGATATTATTATTATTATTATTTTGGCTGATATCCATACTAAAATGCGAAATTGTGTCTGTCTGTTACCTCTTCACGCCCTAACCGCTGAACTCTGAAGTCTGAACCGATTTTGCTGAAATTGGGTAATGGGAATACTTTGAGTCCCGACTCCCGGGAAAGGAATAGGACACTTTTTTTTCTTTATTTAAAGGCCTTACTTCGTAAGATTAAGTCGGATAGGATAATTTTATCCCGGAAAAATATAATGAATAAGGGTCTTAGACTCAGACAGGTTGCGGTCGACGTTTAATTATTTTTGCTCGAAAAATAATAATAGCTATACCATGCTATACTTAGTAAACTTTATGACACAAATATAATAACTGTTAACTGTACTAAGACCATAAATAATTATGTTAGTATACAAACTACTGTGGTTCGATAGATTCTTTTCATTAAATTCCAGTGTTTATATTTAATCAGCTAAGTACCTACTAGGAATTTGTATTACGAAGACTGAACCAGTTATCCCTAAGTGTTTGTCGCAAATATTTAATTTGTTCCGAAAGGAGAATCCCACGTTTCTCTAATTTATAGAAATGCACCACAAAGTAGGAATTTGCTTGTGCAAACTCGTTTTTCTTGAGGAATGCCATTTTAAAATTTCTTACATTTTTCACAAACCGTTGAGTATACTTAATTGAAATTCTTTTGTCTCAGCGAAAAGGTTGTGTGTCGAAGGCTCTTTGTCTTCTCTATTTATAGTAATCCTATTCTTGTGTAGAAGGTTTTTTCCTTGTGAAATAGTTTGTATCATATTATTATAATATGAAGGATCACAAAATTTTATTTATGATCACTTCATCGCCATCTTCAACCTATGTTAGTCTATTATATAATACTCCCCACACCAGTTTCGGTGACGGTGGCCGGTTTCATTGAAACCAGGCCAGGTATGCAGGAGTAATTTTATAGTGCTCAAGTATGTGCGCAGTACACAAGAGTACTCTCTATTCCTTTACTCTCATAACGCAGTGGGACGGTAGACCGACACGACCGGCGAGAGATCAGGCGCAGGACCGACTTTTTACGTGCCCATTAGACGCATAGATCATCTTACTTGTCAGACAATCAGGTGATCAGCCTGCATTGTCCTAACCAAACTTGGAAATAATTCTGATAAATAAGACTGTAAAATAATTTCCAACGCGGAAATCAAACCCACGACCTCCGAGTCAAGAGTGATGCTCTAGAGTCTAGACCACTGGACCACGGGGGCGTCAAGTCAAGTGTCAAGTTAGTCTATCGCCGACATGAAAGTAGCAAACAAGATCTAGTACAAATATACTTAAATTATATATAATACCTATATACGATATTAATTTATTATTCTTATTTTAAATATTCATATTATTACCATTGTCATCGTCACAATTAAGACGAATGTAACGATACCTTTCAACTTATCCATAAAGCCGTTAATGAAGGAAGTTACAACTCACAAGATATGTTACTCTTACCGTATGTACACATTATCCCTTTCTTCGGCAGTCGAGTATAATGACATCATTACTGCGCTCAAATTATCTCTTTGTTTGTGCTAACTCATCGGAAATAAAGACAAAGGCATTGCACAGACGATAAATATAAAAAGTTCGAAAACATCGGGCTCCGCTAAGCAAGCACTCGGTCCGCTTGATTGTGTTTCAATGGACGGAATTCTCAAAGTTAACTGTTAGCAGTTTTCTAGTTTCGTAAACGAATATATTTTGTGTCCACTGCAAGAACATTATCTGCAGCTTAGACAATTAAATGGTTAAGCAGCAAATACTTCTAAAACAAGTCAAGTTTGGGTTAATGGGTTAACGCCCTGGTAATCTTGAGGGTTTTTGGGCATTTGTCCTGGGCGCGAATTAAGGTATTTATGAGTATTTTTACATAAAACTTTTTAACTACTTATCTTCAGGTTTTTCTCAAGGAGTAAAACTGATCTAAACAAGAATATTATACAACCTATCCCGACCTTACCAGAATAAGTTCTGTGTTGCTTACAACTTCTTCTACTGTGTTATAAATCTTCGTGACTCAAGTGATTTTCATGCTCGCCGCGTGCACAGATTTTGTATGTTTTGACTTGCGAGGTCTTTGCATATCATACGCAGAGCGTAGGCGCTGCACGGGTTTTTTAGCTAAAGGTGCCGGTTGGAGGCGGGTGACATGAAGTTGCAAGTTGAAATTGTTGCTAGCTACGCAGGGTATTTCATAGAAATACATAGAAACCAGTAGTGTGGCGACAACACGTCGTCTGCAGTAGCGACATAGTAAAAGGAGAGCAAGTAAGTCAACTCCGGCCCAATCCGCGAGATAATTACCTACTGTCTTAGGGCTGTCAATTTTAGGCGACGCGACGGCGCGGCGCGGCTGCGCGCGGCACGCGGGGGGCGCGGGCGGGGTGGTGTGATGTGGGCGCGAGCGCGCCGCGCGACTGACTGCGCTTCTTTCGCAAATCGCACCGCATGAACAGCGGCAACGTCGCGTCGCGGTCTCCCGACTTTTAATAATAAGTGACTCTTGATTGTACATAATATTTTGTGCATATTTTGGCCATTTTTCGTGCATATTTGCATGCATATTTTGGCACTTTAATCGTGCATATAATCCGAATTCCTGTGTCTAATTACAATAATTATAAAAATACCCTGTAAAACAACATTACAAATTTTACGCCTATCTCTTAAACTATAAAGTTATAAACAAATCTGTTGAACTAAGGTTCGAACTTTCCTTCATGTGTATATCTATATTATATAATTACAATTGGTCAATTAAGTACTTATTTTTAATTACGATATAAAATAAGTACTTAATTGACTGTAAGTAGTTAGTAAATAGTAATATACCTACAATATAGAGAAATGGTATTACTAAACGTCAACAAAGCAATAGCGGCAAATTAGTCGACGGATCAAAAGTACCTAAAACATTCCCTTATTTACCTAAACTTACTATGTTCTAGTGGGAAAGTAGACCTACCTACTTCCTCTGTGTCATAGAAAATTACTTATACAATAATAAAGAAGTAAGTAGGTATCTCATCATCAAGTAAAAATTATATGCTAGAATAAGTGAGTACTAACTAGTAATTGTACCTTTCCTGTTCAATAGGTAATCTGAACAGAGATAATTATGGAATTATTGAATTATTATTATTAAAACACCCAAATACACGGCAATAGTTTCTACTGCGATTATTATCAGAAATTTTTGATTCGTGTCGCGGCGCCGAAAAGCCGTGAACGCGCGAGCCACGTACAGTGTTAGCCCCGACTGGTACACCCCGAATCCACCCGAGATTTTTATATGTGTGCGTGCGGCGACGCATTGATACTATGACGCACACATACAAGCCGCGCGCGGTGCCTTTGTATGAAGATAACTTACTTCCCCTCTTTATACTATGGTAGCGACGTGTCGCTCGGTTCCAACTTGTACCTTTAGGTGTCTCCCAGACAGACGCGGCCTGCGGTGGCGGTCGCGGCGGCGGTCAGTTTTTTGTACTGCGACCGCCACCGCGTGTGTCTGTGTCGTTCCTAGAACTTTCAAGTCATCCAACTGACCGCCGCCGCGACCGCCACCGCAGGCCGCGTCTGTCTGGGAGACGCCTTAAGCAGGCCTCATAAATCACTTCCGTCAAAACTCAAGGTCTAAACCGGAGACTCCTTATGAAGGATTACGTGGCGTTATAAAGGTTATACAAACATCTTTACTGATATTGTAATTATGGAATACATACACATTTGCTTGCACGCGATGCGTCGTCCAAGAGCACTGGTGAAGTGATCAAATATTCTGTGCCTTAAGGCTCCAGTCTCGCAAAATTCACTCGCTGTGAATTATTTGCGCAACTTTGTATATTTATTTTTTGACAAACTAACACTAACTAATAAAATAACACGAAATATTATTATTGTGTATAATATAAGTAATAGCTAGTTATTTTTTTTAAGTTCATCTATGTGGATATTGTTAGGTAAATCAAGCGTTAAAAACAGCTCTTTCGTGCCCTTGTCATTTCGAGTTGTGTTTGTGCGCTTAGTTTATGGCAATAAATAATTAATTTAAAAATCTGTTCAGATAAGAATGAGCTAAACATTCTCGTCTTCAAAATGCGCACATTAGTTTTTTCTAATTATTTTTCATTTTCTTAATTCAGAGGTCACAATGTCATCAAAATTCTCTGTTTTTATCTCTTAATTAACGAGTTATTTCATAAAAACTATGCATCGTAACTATGTAATAATTCGATTATTTTGATGCCAAGAGCTTAATAAAGAAATTAATATAAAAAAAATCACGTAAATCACCTTACTCCAACAATAATGATAATCTCAAAAGTCCTACCAAAAATTCCCTTGCAATCCTTGTTTATACACCCTTTTGTTGTAGGTCTTTTGAGATTATTATTACTATTGGAGTAAGGTGATTTAGGTGATTTTTTTTTCTGTTAATTGCTTTATTGAACTCTCGGCATCAAAATAATCGAATTATTACATACTTACGATGCATAGTTTTTATGAAATGACCCATTTATTAAGAGATAAAAACAGAGAATTTTGATGACATTGTGACCTCTGAATTAAGAAAATGAAAAATAATTAGAAAAAACTAATGTGCGCATTTTAAAGACGAGAATGTTTAGCTCATTCTTATCTGAACAGATTTTTAAATTAATTATTTATTGCCATAAACTAAGCGCACAAACACAACTCGAAATGACAAGGGCACGAAAGAGCTGTTTTTAACGCTTGATTTACCTAACAATATCCACATAGATGAACTTGAAAAAAATAACAAGCTATTACTTATATTATACACAATAATAATATTTCGTGACATACTATTAGTTAGTGTTAGTTTGTCAAAAAATAAATATACAAAGTTGCGCAAATAATTCGCAGCGAGTGAATTTTGCGAGACTGCAGCCTTAAGTGTCTTACTGATTGAAATTGAATTGGCTGTAAATGACAGCAGTGAGTGTTATTCCTTTTGAAATAGTTAATTTACTGGTTGTCAGTGTTCAGTTTTTATCGCTACTACAGGGAACGTGCAAAAATATCGGAAACAGAGCATGTCAAGCCTAGGTCACAAAAGTTAAGAACTGGTGATACTATTTCCAATCTATCTTCTCAGCCCTTTTTTTAACATGGGGAAATGCTTTACGCATCCCCGGCACATTGGGGATATCGGCCGGGGTATATGGGACTGCTGCGTAGTCTACCCACCAAAACCTGTACCTGAGCTGCGTCTGCGGAGCGAGGTCCCCGCGACGCCCCTGTACATATCCCGCCCGCACTGGTCCATGGAGGTCGAGGACGTCGTGGACTACATCAGTAAGAAGACATCCCTCCACTTGAGGGTCGAACGTCTGCAGTCTCGCCACAAGGTCAACTTCAGTGCCTTTGTGGTGAGAGTACCGACGCATCTTCTGTCGACCTTTGAGGTGGAGGAATTCTGGCTGACTGATGTGGTCTACCGAAGGTTCCGGGGGAGACTCCGGAATGAAGCGCGCGTCACTCGTGATAAAGTGTAGTTATTAAGTGTATAAATTTACCTATATGTATGTTAGTCATTAAGGTATAATTATATTGTATGGGCCTATGTAGCCCGATATAAATAAATAAATTAAAAAAAAAATAAAATAAAAAACACCATCATGGTGCTCCACGTAGCGGGTACGATATAACCTACCGCAACATCTTCTCAGCCCAAACGTTTTTCTATGTCGCGGGAAAATATTACATCCATACTAATAATATTATTTAAATACGAAAGTGTGTCTGTCTGTCTTTCACCTCTTCACGCCTGCACGGCAGAACGGATTTTGCTGTTTGGTATGGACATACTTTAAGTCCCGGGAAAGGATATAGGATACTTTTTATCCCGGAAAAATGTACGGCTCCCGCGCGATAAACGAATTCGTCTAGTAACAATTTCATAAAGTTCCAATACAAAATTATGATAAACTTTCCCAGCAACTTCCTACTTACACAACAGTCCAGTAAATAAAAGCAAGTAATAAATGTTATCTGGTTTAAATCGCAGTTCTGTTGTCCGGGATCGTATTATTAGACTTATAGTTCTCCAACTCTCGGAACTTCGTCCGACGAATTCCTTCTGGAAACTTCAATGCAATTAACTCGCTTACTTTATGAATAAAAGGACGTTATTTAACGATTTTGGTTTTGTATGATTTAAAGTGTAATAATTTTTACAGAGGTAACTCTTACCAGGATACACTTTTGTAAGGTGGAATACTGTGTATAAATCAATGTACCTAATACCTATGCATTGCTTATGGTTTTGTTTTTATTAGGATTGCATGCTTGTAATTTCCGTATTCCAATTACTGGAGGCATGGAGCTAACGAAATAGCTGGCATACGAACTTAACGAGGTATTTTCGATAGTCAATTCTGCACATATTGGAAAATATCAGCCCCGGATTAATTAAATTTAATTTGTAAGTGACACGGTAAATACGAGTATTTAACTGCTAAGTGGATAACTATTGTGAATGGCTAAATATTATTATAGCGATACCATGTACCTTCCACATCGTTTTGTTTATTTTAAAATAGCATTTGTAAAATCTTTTTCCTATTTTTACATTATTCCCAAATTGAAAAAGATTTATTTCAAAGTGTAGTTGTGTAAACAAAACGATGTGGATGGCTTCCACATCGTTTTGTTTATTTTAAAATAGCATTTGTAAAATCTTTTTCCTATTTTTACATTATTCCTAAATTGAAAAAGATTTATTTCAAAGTGTAGTGGTATCGTTGAAAAGAAATTTATTAAACAAAGAAAGATTAATGTGCCATCATAATAATTGACTATTTATTATACTAATATTTAAATTGGTGGAATTATCTCGGCCCACCACTAGTTAAACTCGAATATTTATTTCAAAACTAATTATTGCCTTTACACTTTATTGTGTTTAAAAACTTTCTACATAGGATACTTTTTGTCTCGGAAAAATGTACGGTTCTCGTGCGATAAATGAATTTTGGCGCAACGGAGTTGCGGGCGTCATTTAGTTTCACATATTTTATGACCATAAGGCCCACTTGCGCCAATCTGGGTTAAAGTTAATTCTGAGTTAAACATCATGTCATATCTGTCACTCACCAAGTCAGTGATAGAGATGACATGATGTTTAACTCAGAGTTAACTTTAACCCAGATTGGCGCAAGTGGGCCTAAGAGAGATAAACTGAAACGAGGTAAGTATGAGCAAATTGAGTCCTTTTTCGTCGTGGGCTTAACCATTTTCGTGTTATTTCATATTAGGACTTCCGAAGGAGCCATAACTCAGAGGCTTCACGGTAGATTGAGTAGCAAACTATCGGGCTTGATCGGCACACGTCAACTTCAGATGCTAAATATCCGGGAGACCGTAACAAAAAAGAAAACAAAAGTTTATCCTGTTAGTTATCAACTAAACCATAAAATATTATAAGATGCAAAAAATATAAACTACAGATATTTTCTGTATGTGATCTACTTATTACAATTTTTTAATTAGATATGCGTTATCTACACATATCTAATTAAAAAATACATCTCCGTTGCGCCAAAGTTCGTTTATCGCGCGGGAACCGTACCATTTTTCGGAGACAAAAAGTATCCTAATTCCTATGTCTTTTGCTGGGACTCAAATTATCTTCGTAACGAAATTCAGCAAAATTGGTCGGCGGTTTGGGCGTGAAGAGTCAGACAGACGAACTGACAGTCATACAGCCACACTTTCGAGTTTAAATTATATTAGTATGTATTGGAAAGCCGTTGTCACTGCTGGAACGATTTTGATAGTCGAAAAAATTTGAAGCAGGATTATTACGGAGGATTTATTAAGGCACGATATTTTATTAAGTTCGAAAGCAAGAGTTTGTATAAAAATTGTACATATTGCTACAACTATCTTTGTAACTACTTTTCTTACTATGATATCTTATCCATCTCATGTATTTCTCTTACTTAATAGATAGAATAACAATAAGAATTACAGCAAATATAGTGAGCGAACTTGCATTCCTTTGAACGGTAAAGTTTTCTCGTGTTCAGAGATATTTTGTTACAAATTGAATGAAAATCCGGCCAAGTCACTCCTTTCTTCATTTAAGCACAACTATTTAATATGTCCATTGCATCTATATAAAACTGTATAAGAATACGAAAACTGTACAGGTTGCTACGAAATCTGTGCAGTTGTCTACAAAAACTGCGCAGTTGTCTATGAAAACTGTACAAGTCTCTACGAAAACTGTACAGCTGTCTACGATAACAGTACAGTTGTTTACGATAATAGTACAGTTGTCTACGATAACAGTACAGTGTGCCGAGTGTGAGTTTTTTGTTTGACATTCGATCGTGAACGCGTTTGGCGTTTACTAAGATTTTGTATGGGAGCTGGGCTCACTCGCGTGAGCATCGCTAGGTGGCGCTGTACAAATAACATACAAAATCTTAGTAAACGCTAAATGCGTTCACGATCGAATGTCAAACAAAAAACTCATACTA
Organism: Plebejus argus; assembly: GCA_905404155.3. Lineage (NCBI taxonomy): Eukaryota > Metazoa > Arthropoda > Insecta > Lepidoptera > Lycaenidae > Plebejus > Plebejus argus. The sequence goes on along the minus strand of FR989929.1, from coordinate 4,003,958 downwards.
GGCACCCAGTTGTCTCTGGTAGAGTTGCGGTAGGTTCTATCGTACCCGCAACTCTGCCTTGATGAGTGGAGCACCATGGGGTTTTAGTGGGTAGACTACGCAGGAGTCCCACATACCCCGGCCGATATCCCCAATCTGCCGGGGATGCGTAAAGCATTTCCCCATGTTAAAAAAAGGCACCCAGTTGTCTACGGTAACAGTACAGTTGTCAATGATAACAGTACAGTTGTCTACGATAACAGTACAGTTGTCTACGGTAACAGTACAGTTGTCTATGATAATAGTACAGTTGTCTACGATAACAGTACAGTTGTCTACGATAACAGTACAGTTTGGCATGGAGACACTTTGAGTCCCAGGAAAGGACATTTGATACTTTTCATTCTAGAAAAATGTTTGCACCCCGCGCGACAAACAAATTTTGGCGCAATGGAGTTGCAGGCGTCATCTAGTTTTTAAATAATTGAGCTTTCGGGTACAAGTTGTAATACTAACCAACCTTTTGTTTATTTTTTAAACTTCTAAAACATTGAAGCTTCGGCCAAACCTACGCGAACAAAGCGACTGAGAAGCGGGAATGTCGCGGGGTGTTCGCGTTGGCAGAGCGGGAATAATATTATAATCTACGGTTTCACGCGCAGGTGTGCACGCCAGTTTCGCGTTGCCGACGGTCCCGTCCCGCGTCCCGCGTTACTGACGCGTAGATTTGGCCGAAGCCTAATTTTTACACTCCTATGATTATTTCAAGTTTATTTGCAATCAAAGTCTCAACGACTACGACATAGTCCGAAAATTCTCTTTGTTTTAATTAGCTAGAACTAAGAAGTGGGATCAAATAGTTAAGACGTGTCCCTTATACAGTTAATTATCCCCACTCAAAACTTATCGGGTTCTGATATCCCTTATCTTGATTCTTGACCCTCGTCCCTTTGGCTTCAAGAAAGTTTCAAAACAGCGTAGGTGTATCAAGTAATTCTTTCAAAGAAACTTATTTATTTATTTATTTATTTATAAATCCTTTATTTGCACATTTATTATAACAATGACAATAACATATTATACAACTTATAAAAATGTACAAATTGGCGGCCTTACCGCTGTAAGCGGTTTCTACCAGGCAACCATCAATAAAAAATAATATAAAAAATAATATATAAAACATAAAAATATACAAAATATAAAAATAATAGAGAACTGTTACTTACAATAATTAATATATAAGATAAAATGAACTACATGAACTTTACATACATATAATCGGCAAAAAGATGAATAAAATATGATAGGAGGCTCTAAGAATTTCAAACTTTTCATACTGAGAGGACTAGGTCTAAGTAGTGTTTTTTGACACGTTTCTTAAATATATTTATGGATTCGGATTTTTGTATAGAATCAGGTAAGGAGTTCCAGAGACGAATAGCGGAGATGGTGAAAGAAGAATCATAGAAGGAAGTTTTATGGGAAGGAAAGGCAAGCGTAAGTTTGTTTGCGGAGCGAAGAATAGGGTTGCCATGACCGAGAAAATTGAAATTTGATTTTAGGTATTCAGGAGTTGAGGGATTAAAAAGGATGTTGTATAGCAAATGCAGGACGTGAGAATTTCGACGCATCTTGATCGGAAGCCACTTGAGCTGAGACCGGTATTCCGACACATGGTCAAATTTGCGAAGGCCGAATATAAAACGAATGCACAAATTGTGAAGGCGTTGAAGGGAAGAAAGAAGATTTTCGTTTAGATCACAGTAGCAGACGTCAGCATAGTCAAGAATTGGAAAAAGTATAGTAGTGGCTAGATTTATTTTGGTTGCAACTGGCAGGAAATTGCTCAATCGCCTAAGAGATGCAGTGGCAGCATTCAGCTTTTTGCGTAGTTCTTGAACCTGGAAATCCCAAGAGAGTGTGCGGTCAAAGTAGACACCAAGATTACGCACGGAGGAGCTGTACGGAATAACATTTCCATCAAGAAGAACGTCAGGTAAGGTTTTCCAGTCTACTTTCGCAATAAGCTGCCTGCTGCCAATTATGATACATTGAGTTTTTATTGGGTTGAGGACTAAACCATAGGCATTGCTCCACTCCAAAATTTTCTCTAAATCAGCATTTATTTGAGCAATACCGTGGGATAGTAAGGGAAGTAGGACCTGAACATAGATTTGAAAGTCATCGGCATACATATGATAGGAAGAGGAGATTTTACGTGAAATAGAGTTGATGAAAATAGAAAACAGGAGAGGAGATAACACACTGCCTTGGGGCACACCGGCAGAGATATCACACCAAGATGACGTTATGTTGTCAATTTTAATGCGCTGCCGGCGTCTCTGAAGGAAACTGCGAAACCATTCTATTACGATAGGAGATAGATTGAGCGAGCTGTTTTGATGACTAGATCAACTTATTTTGATGACTAGATCACGCCCGCCACTCCGTTGTTCCAGAATTCGTTTATCGTGAAAGAATCGTACATTTTTCCAGGATAAAAAATATCCTGTCCTTTCCCGCGACTCAAAATATCTCCTCATCACATCTCCTAAATAGTTTGCTTGGCTTACCGTTTGCTTCAGTGTTAACTATAGCGTCCCGGCTTTGCACAAGTTTCTTGAAATACGTTTTTACCTCTCTCTACCTCTGAAACCTTTCTGTTACCTAAATTATGCATGTGTTATCTTATCAATAATTATTTTGTATTATACATATTTAATTATAAGCCTTCCAGTTTGAAGCTTCGGCCAAACCTACGCGACCAAAGCAACTGCGAAGCGGGAGCGTCTGCAACGCGGGACGTTCGCGTAGCGTCGGCAGAGCGGGAATAAGGAGTGAGCAGACTGAGACGGGCCTTGCCGGGGCTCAGCGTGCCGGGGCGCATCGCAAAAATCCGCCTCCATACAATTTGTATGGAGACGGATGCGCGTATCGCGCACTGTGTCGGGGCGCATCGGCGCGGATTTTTGCTTGGCGGATTTCCGTCAATGCGACACAAGCCGACAAGACCCGCTGCGCAAGCGACGCGCGGATTGCGATGCGATGAGGCCCGGTAAGCCTTGGCCCTCAACTCAAAATCCGCCAATTCGTTGCGCGCCAATCCGCCCCGGCACGCCCCGGCTTGCTTCGCCTCAGTGAGCTTAAAATCCGACAAAATTGTTGATGTTATTTGTACTTGTATAATATTATACAAGTACAAACATCAAGCGGCTTGGTTTATACCTCTATAAATATACAATGGTATCGAACAAAACGGTAGGTAAGGTCAGAGCAACAGTTGCGCTAATATCAATCAATGTCACGCGCCAGAACTAAGTCCTTTTAATTTGCAGACCCTACCCGGCTTAAGCGCTCATCTTGAAAATAATTATGCCGCAATATTTCATACTACGACATTTATTTTCAGTGCTTATTAATGGTTATAATTCACATTGTTATAAAAGTTGTTAAAATTATTGTTTGATATATCTTAGCTTTTTAATGAAAAATAATGGAAACCACTATATTCACATATATACCTACATTCTGTAGGTATTTGGTCAAATACTAAAGGCGATAGGCGCAAAGCGCAAAATACATTATAGGTACATATTACCTTAAAGTACATAAACTATAGACTAGGTACATTTTATGGTGGTTTGGACTTTGGTGAAACTGGGGAAGTATCGCAGCACGTGCGCGACATAATATACCAATAACCAATTCCCTACAATAGCTGTCGTTAGCTGTATTGTCTGATTGCGATCTACCGTGGCCATTGGTCCGCCAATAATAGTGTCCTTACGCACTCTATGTCCAATCTACTTCTCGCCTCACTAAAAATACCTCATCAATAATTAATATACGCCCGCTCACTTCCATTTACTTCAATCGATCTTAAAGTTCTATGTGGCCTATACCCAATGGCCTATCCATGCTTATATTATAAATACGAAATTGTGTCTTTCTGTCTGTCTGTGTTTATAATAATGTAATAATAATAATATCTATGGACGCTTCACACCACGTCAGTCTGGCCCCGTGGTAAGTACCTGAAGGACTTGTGTTACGGGTACCAGATAACGGAAATATATTTAATACTTTTATACTATACGTAATATTATATTTAAGATTTTTATTATATGATACACATATTGAAACGCCCAACAGCCTACCAACTGAGCCACAGAGGTCGTCGATGTCGTGTTTATCAGTCTATCTGTCTCTCTGTCTGTCTGTCCGTTACTTCTTCGTGCCCAAAACGCTGAACCGATTTTGCTGAAATTTTTACGGCGATACTTTGAATCCTGGAAAAGAACATAAGATACTTTTTATCCCGGAAGAAATAGCAATCGAATAAGAAATAGCATCGCATAGTGCATACCCATTGCATACCCAATAAATTGCATCGCAACTAAACGAACAACAAAACTTGTTGAACCACGGAAAACTCAAAACGCACTGAACCGACAATATTGAAATATGAAAACGCAGATAGGCGTAGATAAAATGAATTGGATAGCTCAATTAATTTTAGTTGCCTACAGCTGGGAAAAAATAAAAACATCGGTTCATCATGTTTCATGAGTTGCAACTGTTCAGCAATTAGTGTTGTCCAAAAATCGATTCTAGTTTTTGTAATACTTTAATTTCTACGGAAAAAGTAAGCTAAAAAATGTTGATAAGTATTATAATATGCTTTTCTGTTCAGCGGCCTTAGTTTAAACTTAAAGCTATGTACTTAACCAAAAATTCATATTACTTTACTTCATCAAATATTTTTAAACTCCAAATGCTTAGTTAAGATTTTTTTAAGATTTTCTGGTCCATCCGTAATTTATGATTTCGAGAAAAGATTGCTTTTCTTCACTTTGACACCTTTTGTGCCTTTAGGCGTTATTGAGAAAGAACTCTGTCAATCACTCGAAATTTTGGCGCGACAGGCACCTGTTACGACGGCAGATTGGTTCAGATTTAATTTGAGAAGATTTATGATTTGCGATCATTAAATCTCACTTACTGGAATTTGCGGCACACATTGTGAGCCAAGGGTTTCCAGCCAAGAAAACTCTTAAGAATATTATAGAACTCAAATCAAATAAATATAATATTTTTAATTTTAATTATTATAACTTTTAAATTATTACCTGCTATTAAACTTTTTAGTCTGGCGAGATATTAGTGTAAGGGTCAATTCAGACCGCAACGCAACGAGACGAGGCGAGGCGCGGCGCGGCATAAGTTTGTATGGATTTGACAGATTTTTTGCGAATCTGTCAAATCCATATAAACTTAGAAATGCATATCAGCAACGCGTCGTCGTACACGCAAATCTCAAAGGATATCTGAGCCCTCCTGCTAATCTACTTCTCTTCTATTGTAATAATAATTAAAAACACCTCTGTAGTCCAGTTTAGAGCGTAACCCTTGACTCGGCGGTCGTAGGTTCGATTTCCCCTTTGGAAACGTTTTATTTCCAAGTTTGGTTATGATAATGCAGGCTGTTTACCTAATTTTCTGACAAGTAAGATGATCCATGCGTCGAATGGGCATGTAAAAAGTCGGTCCTGCGCCTGATCTCTCGCCAGTCGTTTCGGTCTTCCGTCGCACTGTGTTATGAGAGTAAAAGGAATAGAAAGTGATATAGTGTGCAGTGCACAAACTTGGGCACAATAAAATACTCTTGCGTAACTGGCCTGATTCCGATGAAACTGACCACCGTCACCGAAACCAGTGTGGGAGTTATTGTAATAATTACGTAGAGTTTCTTTCTTACCGTTTCTTCTTTAGATTGTTGCTTTCCCATCTCGGAACGTTGGCACAGGCAAGTTCGAAGGAGGACTTCGACTAAGTAATTCCATTGTTATAACTTCTATCAGCAGAGCTATGAGGTACACGCGACGGATATGGAAAACGGTTTCAATTTCGCGGCGCGACGGCTCACATGCAGGCGCCTGGCGGGGTCGCCATGTAAGGTGGTGGTTCGGGAGAAATGAAACCACTCGATGCTTAATTAAGACTGCCTTTATTTAATATTAAATTCACACTATAATATAGTCCAGCATAGTGCTGTGACATTACAATTAGTGTTGTACCTGTACAGTGCAATAGATAATATTAGATATTTTTTCAGTCAAACAAGCTGATACACAATATATAGGATTGCATAGCATACCACGGAATCCTTGTTTTTCTCAAACTCTCATTTTGGAAAACAGTTAAAATCCTTCCTATGAATGTTTTTTGCAACTCCAAACCTTGGAACAAGAATCAAAAGACCCGTAAACTACGGCTATTTAAATTTTTTTAAACAAAGAACGTGCTAAAAGAGTAAGCAAACTATTTCAATAAAAACTTGAAATGCCAATCGTAAACTGGAGAGCACTAAAAGCGACTTATAATCATATTATTCAATGTCTGGGTTATTTTTAATTTTTCTCTTGAAGTCCATTTCAATTTGGAGACCGCGCGCGCAATACAAGTGCACTTTAGCGAGCCAATAGGTTTTTATGGAAAAGTTAAATATTTAACAGTTTCTTATTTATTTTATAACTGATATCATTTTTTTACTAACAACAAGGCGAGATCTTCAATTTATTGTTGAAGAAGACTTAATATTTATCCAAATAAATGTGAAAGTGTCTCTGTCTGTCTATCTGTTACCTCTTCATGCCCAAACTTCTGAACCGATTTTGCTGAAATTTGGTATGGAGATACTTAGAGTTCCGGGAAAGGACAAAGGATACTCTTTTACCCGGAAAAATTTACGGTTCCCGCGCGAAAAGCGAATTTTGGCGCAACGTCATCTAGTTGTGAATTATTTCGGAAATGCAGTTTTTATTTCAAGTTGAATCGATTTCTCATAGTTCGTTTTTGTTTGATGTAATTTATGCTTTATAATTTTTTTTTGTCTTTAATTGCTTATAACTCCCGCACCAGGTTTCCAGTTGTACATCTTACTTGTTACACTGTTCACTAAGCCAGTTGTACATTTTACTTGTTAATTAACAACTTAGTTTGTAATATTAACTTAGTGTAATATTAACTTTAGTTGTTAATATTAACAACTAAAATGTACAATTTTGTACAGGAGCAATGAAAGTATTTAGATCAAATAACAGTAATTACTGCTGTTGTTTGATCTAATTACTTTGATGAACTCGAATATTTGGACCTAAATTCTTTGAATAGGTTCAAAGAAGCAATTGGTTAAAGGATTTCTTGTAATACAACTCTTTCATGTAAATAAAGGACATGGCACTTTCTTTTAAAAACAAAATTGAATGTTCTTAAAATATATCTAGATGACGAAGTGATCCTACGTTCATTAATGATGTGTGGTCGTTGGCAATATTTTGCATTTATTATAAATTGCAAGTTTTTGCTGATTAATATTATGTTTATCAAACCAACTATGTGAGGTAATAAGTAAGTACATTATTTACCACATATTGATGTCTAACATTTGGAGAATAATAACTTCCCCTGCCATTCTTCTGGTCTCCAGATGGCGCCTAATCGATTTCTTCGACAATTTTTAGGATCGCCGATCTTTGGAGCTGCGCCAGAATTTATATTATCTATTAGCGACCTGAATATACAATGAACCTAAAAGCCCTGTGACTTTTGAGGCTGCATATGTATCGTGTAAATCTCGCATAAAAACCATCAAACCTGAGTAGAAGCACAATTTAAAATTGATTACGTTGGTCGTTTTAATTTGTGTAATTTACATTCAAGAATTGGATTGCCTAGGACAACCAGGATCTTAATAATAAAATAATTAATTAATAGAATGGACAATCGCATGTTGTTTGTAATTGGAACAATATCATAAAAGGGTTTCTTCTTCTTCTTATCTTTTGTTAATATCAATAAATTCAAAATAAATTCATCTTCTTTCGTGTGAAATTAATTAACTCACAGTCTTTAAACGTCAAACTAAGGTAATACACAAAATTTAAACAACGGAAGCCACAGAAAGTTTTGAATAAACTAGCGCAGAATATAATTTTTGTAGAACAAAAGGTTCTCACATATTTCGAAGGCTTTTGAATGCTGATGCCACAATAAGCTCCTCTGCTGAAACTTTTCCTTTTTTTAAATCAAAAACAAATCGTAGTTTATTCCTTTACAGCTTCACGAAAATAATATTTTCCATAGCATATTATAGTGGCTAATAAATTTAAACTAGAGACAACTTATAGGTTTCATTTCGATATAGTAGTTACAAGTTGTGCTTTTTATATCCTACCTTGAAAGGCTGGCTGCTATTGATATGACCATTTTAGCTAAATTATGCTGTTACAGAAATCGTCTGCCTCAAGTCTCTCAGACTCCTTCTACTACTACCTACGTCAGTCTGTCACTTAATCTTTCCTTTACAGTTTATTTTGCAAATCAAAAAGCTATATACAAGCTAAATCTTTAAGCTAAGTTTGCGGTTAACTTTGCAAACTGTCTTGTGAACGTACATTTTGTTAAGTTTCAGTATAAATGACGTGACGATAGCTGTAATATTTTCGAAATTTTATATTATTTAGGTACCACAAGGTACTAGCTAGACCATAAAAATATTTGGGTTACCAAATTAAAGTAGTGTGTGCCCCCTCGTTATTACGCTTATCACAGCTCAGAATGAAAATTACGATGCTCAGAGAAGGCTAAAAATAATCAATGAATCAGAATAAGCACCGTTATAGTCGTAGTTTTCACCACTTAAGGCCCAATATTGTTAATTTACCTTTAAATGTATTAAATATAATATCTAGGTAGACGGTTGAAAATTTCAAATTATTTATGTATTAGGTACACGTGCCACACGCACGAATAATTTAAGATATGATGTAATAACTATTAGTTATATGTAATGCCATCAAAACTAATGACAATGATCACTTAAACCACAATTATACCACCTACCCATAGTTATAGGCAGACAATATTAATGTTAGTTGTATAGCTGAACCTCGAGCACGGAAATGAAAGCCATGTGTGACGTAACGGATATGCTGTGACGTCACGGAAATACCCGGCAGATCGGAGATACGGCACAGAATCCTTGGAAGTTCTTTGATCTTTATAAAATACTATCTTTAGAGACTCCTGGATTTAACTTCTGCTGTTATCTCTTTTTACTACTGAGAGATTAGGTAACCTTAAAATGTAATGTAAAATGCAAGTAAATCGCAAATATTATGCTTTTTATATATTTATAATTATTATTCCTAGCTTTAATGTTATATATAAAAATGGATTCTCAAATGTGTTAGTCGCGCTAAAACTCGAAAACGGCTGAACGGATTGGGCTGATTTTAGTCTATCTGGTACCTGACCAAGTCACACGTAGAACTCCACAAACTCGCTGGTATTCTAAGTACACGAGGCACTAAGAACCTATGGTTTCATCCATGAAAAAGTAAGTTATGTCTTATCATTTTGGGATCCAGGTCTATAAGATAAAAACTACGCGTGTACTCAAAGTGACTTCATATCAAATTTTATTCAAATCAGTTTTAAGGTTGTAAAGATTATCATTAGAGATTATTATTAATAGCAGACAGACAAACAGAATAACATAGATTCGATTAGATTCAGAAGACCGACAGATTTGCGTGATATTCAAGACTTAAAGTAAGTAAGCGAAACCAAAAATAACAGATTATATCAAAAGCACAAAACCCCTAGTTCTCTGACTGAAAATGCCTGACCTTGTAAATTAGTTTGTCAGATTGTTATAGTGAACAGTGACGTCACAGCGGCCATTAACACGGCCATTACCGTGGCCGACACTAACGACCGCCACATAAACCTAGTATCAAAACAATTAGGCTATTTTAAAGACAATTTCGCGTTATGCTTTTGAAATGTTTAAATAACGTGTTGGACTGCACACTATAATTTCTTGTGTAGAATATATCGTAATTTTCATAATATGCCCGTTTTATGGTTCCGTACTCACAGGGTAAAAACGGGACCCTATTACCGAGACTTCCATGTCTGTTTGTCTTTATACATAAGGGCGGGATCCCCATACAAAAAACACAATTTTTTGCCTACTTTCGCTGTATAGCGATACAGAACTCTTCGTGCACGAATTCGACTCATACTTGAATTATTTTTTCTTTTTAAACTCATTCCAAAGAAAGTAATTTTTATGTTCTATGATTATTCTGGCGATTATATTTTGTTTGTAAAGCGTATAGAAGTTTTAAGTGGTTCCGCCTGCTTAGATAAAGAGTTCTACATGGTCAGTATGTACATTTTCACGCTATAAAGTATAAAATATATTATCTTACAAATTGCCGATTCGGGTTACCCATACAAATTGCCGATTCGGGCATCCGTATCCAGGGTATGAAGACGGCATTTTTTTTGAGTTCCCAGCATTGTTCTCATAGAAAAAGTTATTCATTTTGACGGGCTCATTTGATGGTTTCAAGGATAACGTTGTTTACACTAATACACTGTACATGGTTGTCTTATAATATCACAATATTTTGTGATATTATATTATATCATCATTGGCGCTCATCTTGGCGGGGGGCACTCCCGTGTCCCCAGATTATACTATATGGTAGCTATCGTAGGAGACCACGCAAAAGAAATTGAAAAAGGGGGTTTTAAAAAATAATTTCGGTCTCTTTTACTTGTTTTTGTTACCTCAACCTTTTTTATTTAATTGCAATTTTTAGCGAAATAGATAAATGAATACCCGTAAATATGTTTTTGATACGCCTCATATACCAGGGTATTGGATAACTACGGATCTGTTATTAGGATTCCGATACTCAGGTTGGAGACTGATCTCGCAGATATTCGCAGATTAAGGTCGCAAGGTATTGGTAATATTGAAAATTACATTACGAATACGATGTATTTTAAGGGTTTCGTATTCGAGGTGTTATCAAGGAAGGAGTGTATAATATTAAAAGAGGATTATTTACTCAATAATTATACTATTACTCGGAAAAAGAAAAAAATATGAGTGAAAGAATGGACAAAAATCATTTTGACTTCTCTTTCAAACACGTATTTTGTCAGTAAAAAAGTACCCCGCTCAGGCGTTTCAGTAAAAAAGACATACAGGTAAATCCAAAATTAATAATATATTACCCTTCCTTTTGTATTTTGCTTTGTATCGATTTTCTACCCGTATAACCTCAATTGCTAGAAATTATTATTACAAGACACTCATTATAAAAGAACAATGGCCAAATCGTACCAGGTGGGCGGTGGCGTCCCGATATGCCATTGGTAGCAAAAATTCTCTAATATTTTAAGGTATCGAAAAACATTAGAAATGTGTCTATAAATAGCCACAAAAAAAAGATCAGTTTCGTTGTTGTCTTTCATATGTTCTGACAGCCGGCGATCATTCGCATTCATTCTATTTTTTGGGTAATAACTCTAGGAAAAATTGAAATAATTAGAAACGAGATCGCCGAATATACACTTGTAGGCTACACCGTCGGAAAAAAGGCAGTTCTTAAGTTTAACCTCAAAATAATTGTAAACGTTAATAATTATTATAAAAAATCGTGGCTATTTAGACATAATTCTCAAACGGAATTATGTTTAGAGCATAAGAACAACCAAATCTAACTATAGTTTATTTTGGGACATCAAAAATAAAAGTCGAGTCCAGCTCCTATACAAATTTGGCCATGATTCTTAAATCAATTATTATAACAGCAACCTTCACACATTACATGTTATTTTAAAATCGATAGACAGTAATACTATCATGATTAATGATTATCGATTCTTAACGATCTATTTAATTATTCATTTGCGCTTATTATTGAAATCAAAGTATTAACTAGCTTGTTGATAAAACTTTCTTGCTACGAGATCTCGTAGACCCTCTACGTTTTTCGTAGACTTGCTACGTCTTTCGTAGCGCGTAGCCGATGCGATAAAAACTCGCTGTAAAAAGTACCAAGTTTTTCTTATCAAATTACTTTCTTCTTAGCTTTCTTTAGCCAATTAATTCTAATGGTAATAATGATGTTCTAGATTCTTGTGACTTCTGATTCAAATTGAAAAATTATTTTTATGTTAAATGGTCTATTTATCAACAAAGGCCTCATAATATTATCACGTTTCAAAAAAAAGAGTGAAATATTAGCTGTAGAAAATATATAAACACTCAGTCTTGAAATAAGCCTTTCGAATCCCTATTCCAATAATTACGCTACGCTCACACACCTTATTGCGTCACGAATAACATTTAATTGGACTTTTTAAAAATATCTTTTATAATATTTTATTCCATTTTTAAATTTTAAATTAAAAAAAAATCGATGTAATAAATATTAGGCGGCGGTCGATGCGCGGGCGGGGCGGCTCAGTCTGTGCTCGGTCGGTACGCGGGGCGGCCGCGCGCTCAGCGACGCCACAGGTGTATCGAGTGATATATTGGAATGACCGTTTTACTGTAAGTATATTATATTAAATCACCTCAGGCTTTAAAAAAAATATAAAAAATTGGTGTAAGAAGTGGGATGAAAAGTGCGGATTTTTGTGCAATTTTTCGTGTAAAAGTTTAAAGTTTGAATGCAATAAGAGTGGGTTTCCCGTGGCAGGTCAGTGCGCATGACCTGCGCGTGAGGAACTTCCGATTGTCTTCCTTGAAGGCCTTATACTTATGTCTTCTGCCCTACATTTAAATTATGAGGCGAACTGCATCTTAAAAGTAAAATTGAATCAAACTTTTTTTTCTGAAGTTAATATTAATTTACAAAATAAATTTGATACTTTAACATAAACAGGCTTAAAAATATTTAATTACTTTATAAGTTTTTAAGTGAATTAGTGATTTTACACTTAATATTCTATTTAGCAAAGAGTAAGCTTTCAAACCTTTTGAAAGATTTTCCTTCGATGTTTGTAGTTATTTTAATGACTTCACATTTCGATAATTATTGTCACATTCGTAGTTCTATATATTTATGTAATATCTAGTGCATTTTATTCTAAAAATGTTAGCTTTTAGCTTTATTCATTTTTAGATCACGCAATGTCGAATCCTGATTATGTCATGCAATAAATCTTGCTTTGTGGTTTAGCCAACAACTTTCATATTTTAACAAATGAAGATGATAAAGTAGTTAAATAACAATTTGAAAATTGTCATTTCTTGCATAAATCGAGGCTTGGATGATAGTCACAAGTATTAGCCAAAATATGAAGTAGGTGTTATAATGGTTGTTTAAAGAATAAGAGGAAAAATAGTTATTTTCCGTATATTATAAAATGTAAGTTATTCACATCTTCCATGTTTTGAAATATGCTGTCTCTCTCATTCTTCATATTCAAGAAAGAGAAGACATGATACTTCGACACACGATTATCAATAGCCAAAGTTGGCGCTAGTGGGCCTGAACTATATTTATTCGCGTGGGCGGTGCTTGCTAAGGTCACGGAAATAGCGAAAACTATTTATAGAAGATTTGATCCGTAGATCGCGGATTCTTAGAAATCTATTGTTATTCTATTGTTATCGCGGCTCACTTGGGCCGTTCGGGAGTTGATAGGTTAAATTCTGACATTCAATGGGACAGGGTTTCCTTAACTTTGAGGTAGTGGAACCACAGACGAAAACCTCATAATATATTAGTACTCCATCTGTTTTAGCCTTAGTCCAACCTGTATTCTTTTTAGGATTCCGTAACCAAGGGGAAAATACGTGACCCTATTATACTGAGAATTCGATGTATGTCCGTCTGTCTGTGATTTTTGGTCTTTATTGCTCGTAATGAATAATGGCAACAGGTAGGCAATTGAAAAATTCACAAAATCCTTATAATTAAAAATAAAATAAACATTTACGTATTTGGCCGATTTTGTGTACTTCGGGAGTGCTGGCTGAATTTAGAGCATAACCGCCGAAAACAGAACGAAGTTTTCGCTGGAACAGAAGTTAATATTACTTCTCCTACGACGCTAGGCGATCTACTCTTTCTTCAACTTACGATATTTAGATCAGATCACGTGTCCTAACAAAAAACCATAACACTGCTTCAGAAGATTGAAATTATAAAACTAACTAGGTGACGTCCGCAACTCCGTTGCGCCAAAATTCGTTTATCGCACGGGAACCGTACATTTTTCCGATATAAAAAGTATCCTTTGTCCTTTCCATGCACTCAAAGCATGTCCGTACCAAATTTCAGCAAAATCGGTTCAGTGGTTAGGGCGTGAAGAAGTGACAGACAGACGAACTTTCGTATTTATAATATTAGTGAAGATTGTGCCCTTTTGTTTCCACTTAATCAATTAAATAATTAATGCAGCACTAAGTTTGAATTGAGGTTTCTGTATGGCGTAGAGTAATTATACATTGTAAGTTCTACGTGCAAATTAACAATTCATTTTATCACTGTAGAGCTCATACGGAGAATAGAGAATAAAGAAACATCATGTTGATTGAAGAGCTAATATTGGAGCTACATCATTATTGGATGGTTTTCCAGTCTAATTATAAAGAGGAATTTCGTCTGTCTTTTGAAAAGAAAGTTATCATTTTGTGTTCTGTTAGAAAACTGGGGTGAAAAACGCCTAAAGACCCCGATATACGACGAGGTTGATCGGTCCGCTCAAACTGATGGCAGACCGACTTGACCTAAGGGAATGTAAGCACGGTCAGGTTGGTCTGTGATCAGTCCGATTGGATAAAAGGACAAAAGAGGGGGTAAGATTTTGTATCAACTGATGAAGTAGAAATACTTTAAATGACAAAACAACATTTGCCGGGTCAACTAGTAGCTACTAATTATAAAACCAATAGTTAAAGCGACTCACATAAAAAACTAATTAAAAATACTACAATTTATTGTAAGAAAAGTTTGTATTTTTGTGGAGCATTTTAATTGCTTGAAGACTCTCGAGTTGCTTAGCATCGAGAGTTATCGAGACCTAATTTAATTAAAGATACTTCAACATCGTTAAAGGAGACATGCTTTATAGTTGTTTGTTAACTGATAAAATAAAGGGTTACGGTTAAGGGTTCAGGATAGGTATGTTATCTAAGAGATAACCTCTGTAAAACATTATAATCTGATTAGCAGTGTCGTACTTCCTACTTACGTTTATTCATTTTATTTATTACGAGCTTTTGCCCGCGGCTTCGCTCGCGTTAAGGAGGATTATTATATAGAACTTTCATCCCCTATTTGAACCCCTTGGGGTGAGAATTTATCAAAATCCTTTCTTAGCGGATGCCTACGTCATAACATCTACCTGCATGCCAAATTTCAGCCCGATCCGTCCAGTGGTTTGGGCTGTGCGTTGATAGATCACCATGACAGTCAGTCACTTTTGAGTATTTTTTATATACAGATATATAGATATAGATATAGATATAGATATAGATATAGATATAGATATAGATATAGATATAGATATAGATATAGATATAGATATAGATATAGATATAGATATAGATATAGATATAGATATAGATATAGATATAGATATAGATATAGATATAGATATAGATATAGATATAGATATAGATATAGATATAGATATAGATATAGATATAGATATAGATATAGATATAGATATAGATATAGGTATAGATATGGATATAGATATAGATATAGACATATCAACAGTTTGTATGTGTTTTTATGTGTTTGTATGTGTAAGTGTAAAACTTATCATACAATATCAAATTCGGTCCTACTTACTAATAATATGAATTTAGTTGTTTTTTAACATTTTCAGTACACAATAATATTATGCCATTTTTGTCAATCATTTAATTACAACTCATTTTCATTGCATCAAAATGTACGGTTTCTTAGCGGTTAAATTATTTTTGTGGTAACGAGCTTAATATTTTTCTAGCTTCAGAGACGAGAATTGGACTTCAGATAAGCACACATTTGCCGCACACTTTACTGGATTACACTTCAAACTATGCATGTTTAACCCTCATGATGAGCTCGCGCTAAACAAGTGAGTTTACATACAAAACGAATTTTAAACAGGTGAAATGCGTGTTATAATTTCTACTGAAAATACGCCCATAATTACAATTTGTGCGATTGAAGACGTGAAAAAAATTTAAGCGGCGTTATGCCTTTTTTATAGTAGGAAAAAATATGTTAAATATGCATATGCATGATATTACGCGGAATCGAATTGGTGGGACGGAAGGAAAGCAGAACACTGGCTGGCGTAGGAGAGGAATAAGGCTTCGACCAAATCTACGCGTCAGTAACGCGGGACGCGAGTGGGACGACGGGAGTGTCTGCAACGTGAAACAGCGACTGCGATACAGTAGATTATTCCCGCTATACCGACGCGAACGTCCCGCGTTGCAGACGCTCCCGCTTCGCAGTCGTTTTGGTCGCGTAGGTTTGTTTGAAGCTTAATTAGCCCTTTTTCTTACTACTGCGCGGTGAGAATGTATGCCTGCTGCTTTCACTGCTGCTTGTGTTCTTAGTACGTGATCCTTATTTTTTGTATTTTCGAGTAATTAAAAATAATACGTTCTCAAAAGGAGTAAAAATTTTTCCCATGCTTTAACTTTTTGGAAATTTAAGAGTACGCGCTATAATTATTCTGTTTGTTCTATTTTGTCTAAATTCTAAATATATACAACTCAAAGGTGACTAACTGACTGACTGACTGACTGACATAGTGATCTATCAACGCACAGCCCAAACCACTGGACGGGTCGGGCTGAAATTTGGCATGCAGGTAGATGTTATGACATAGGCATTCGTGAAAAGAGGTGAAAGAATTTTGATCAATTCTACCCCCAAGGGGTTGAAATAGGAGATGAAAGTTTGTATGAAACTTTGTCCATTTTAAACCGATCGGGCTGAGACTTTGCATGCATAAAGCTACTATGACGTATATATACCTTAAGAAAGAATTTCGATAAATTGTATGTCACAAGTTTCCCCATACAAAAGTGGAAATTTTTTTGCTCTTTCAGCGCTGCTACTTTCACAGTGAACTCTCTACCAGGAACACATACACACCCTAAAGTATTTACTTTATCACTTATTTTTGTTACACTCTGTATAATAATATTTCTTAACGCGAGCGAAGCCGCGGGCAAAAGCTAGTTATTAGTTAACACAAGTGTTTTCAGAACATTCTACAAGCATGTTTATTGTTTATATAATGTGTTGTTCTATGTCTTCAGGCTGCAGAGTTTGATTATAACTTCCTCTTACAAACTTGAGCACATAATACAAAGTTCTCTTTGAAAATATTTTAATTATATTTTAATATGCCGTGTCCCTATACCGATGAAAGTTATTTGTATGGCCGTAAGGTTTCTTTTTTCGTTTTTATGTAGCAGCCTGGTTAAGGCTGCGTTTCCGCCGGAGATGTGTTGCGAGGAATGTGTTTTTGAGAACCAATAGAATCGCCTCACTGACGTGACCATCAGGTCACGTCAGTGAAGCGGAGATGGTCGCAATACATCTCCGGTGGAAACACAGCCTAATGCCTGAGCTGCTCAAGTCTTTGCGCAATAAAAGCACAATATTGTGCTCTCTATAACCTGTTGTTAAAATACAACTACAAGTAAACAATCCAAAGAATTACCTTTTTCGATACTCAAAACGTTATACTTGCTTCACAAGCTTTTTATTTTTCCAGTTGATGATTCTCGCCAATAGTTCTAATAGAAACACTATTTTTTTTTCTTGTTAAAGCTAAAATGAATCATTAGTTAAAATATCCGTTGATAAAGGATTAAAATATTACAATATAACATGTACACTGTATACCTATTGTACATACGTAATACTCATTCAAAATTAAAACAATAATTGGCATTCTTTTAGATTAGTTTGTAATCAAATATATTTATGTGAATGTTAAAGTATAATTATTATACCGTTTATTACAATTACTTACATTCGCTGACAATAATAATTATTACCGTCGTATGTCAACTTAATTAATTAAATTTTATCTATTAGCGCTCGCCGCGTTGATATACCTGTTATAAAAGTTATTGCCGTATAAAATGCATGATTTTATGGTGCAGTACTTTAGTACCATAAAATCATGCATCGTTTACGATTTAAGAAACTATTTATCCATACTAATATTATGAAATAATGCAAGAGTGTGTCTGTCTGTCTGTTCGTCTGTCTGTCTATCTGTCTGTCTGTTACCTCTTAACGCCCAAACCGCTTAACCGATTTTGCTGAAATTGGGCATGGCGATACTTTGAGACCCAAGAAAGGACATATGATACTTTTAATCCCGGGAAAATGTACGGTGTCCGCGCGATAAACAAGTTTTAGCGCAACGGAGTCGCGGGCGTCATCTAGTTAAAAATAAATGTGTCCTGCAATTTCTTTTTCTCTGTATGCGATAACTGGGTACTGAAATAAGCTGATTGACTGACTATAAATTGCCTAAGTAACGCATTATTCTCATGGCAGAAATACACACAAATGCAAGTTTATCTTACGTAAATTTTAAAAGAGCTAAAATTCTGACCGATAGTCATATAATATTTTTATTGTTTGTTCTAATATTATGTATGTATGTAGAATAATATAATATAGCAAATAAAAAAAAAACAATGAATGTACAAACCTAATCATGGTTCAATATTATCATACATAATCAATCTTCATATGGAATTCAAATAATCCAGCTCTTAGGACTGGCGTAGCTCCTAAATTGCGTCGTAGTAACCAGCTACGCCGTAGACTGCTACGTCGTAGCACCCAGCTACGCCGTAGTAATTCAGCCGTAGCTTTATTACACTCGTTACGATTAACATTCCACGGGTTACACGGAGTTAAATTAAAATTTACTAATTTAAATTACACAGAAGTCTAAGCGTTTAATGGAGAAGCCACGTAAACAGGTCGTCGACCTTGTGGAGTAAAGGCTCATCTATACGGAGCCGATTGATCTGGTCGAACTGATCGCAGGCCAACTTGGCCGGATTCGTGCGGCACGAGAATGTACTCTTAGGGACTTACTGCAATTGTTCTGACTTACTGGGGATCTCTGGCACTGTTTTACTGATACCTACTTTGTTCTTCGGAGGGGAATGTATGGCAGACCAATTATTAGCGCCATCTTCACTCCTAACCTAGCTTTTTTATCACGTTATCGAAGTTTTCTGAGTGTGTCGTGTGTGTATGACAGATGGAATCAATCTTTTGGGTACCGGTCTGACCGCGCATCCTACCTCGCACCTATTCAAGATTATAGCGCCAGTCGTTCCGCCACAATATCCAATACATTATTCTAACGAAAAATGAAACAGAAGTCAACCGTCCCATCGTCGGGGAAACGGTGATAAATTCAAAGCGTTTTAATGAAATTATTGCGGTTAACATAAAAAGACTAACCGTATTTCAGATTAAATTTCTGCGGAGATGCGAATTGGGTTATAATTAGTTGGGTAATTATGGCGGGTGACGTCACAAGTCGGTACAAAGCGGGTGACGTCACGTTTGATGTTTGCCGCTAGTTAGCTAATCAAACATTGATTAATTTATAGTATTACGTATTTCCGCTATATTATAAACGGGTTTAACGCTCGGTTTGGGACGTGCTCTGCTCTGTCCTGTTCGTAATATATTAATATTTTTTTTTTTTTATTGCACGTTAAAGCACCACTTTCCTGATAGCTTTTGACAGTAAAAATAAAGTCTAAGGCTAATTTTTCTTGTGAAAAAGCACGATGCTTTCCTGTTTTCCTGTATTAATCGTGGCTATTAATAGCAGCCACAGTAACAAAGAAATTAAAAAATAGAAACTCTTAAACAAAAAACTTGGGCATCAGCTTAAATAAAGCCGCTGTTAAGAACACTCTGAATGACAGTGAAAAGTGTTGATTTCGTTCATAAGATTTTTTACTATCTATGAAAATTTTATAGGCAAAGAAGTTAATTTTTTAATCATTTATTTACCTAAAATACCTTCCAATAATGTTCAAAGAAATTGATTTTTATGCAGTTAAGGGACCTACGTTATTTTGCCGGTCTGAGCGGACAAATCATGACTTTTTTACTTGATAAAATTAAGTTAATCTGCAATCAGACCTGCCTATGAATCAATTTCTGTAATATCTAATAATAAGTGCCACATATTTTAAGGTCTTCTATGTGTTTTATTTAATGCCCGGGGCTCATGGATTAAATAAACAATCACTAGGAAAATATTATTATGTCGTGAAAGTCAATAGTCTATACATTAAATCCCGCAAGTTAAATACTCGGTGGTACCTACTAAAAACAAAGAACAGTAGAATAAACTTGTAAAATATAAATTTGGATTAACAGACCTGTGCAAATAATCTTCAGTAATAATGAACATTGTTCAAACCCTTTTAGACACTCAAGAAAATTATCCCTTAAAAAGTTCAACGTACTTAAACTTTTTTAACAACGTACTCAAACTGCTTAAAATTAGAAAGCAAATTGCAACTTTATTCGCCTTAGGATAAGACTCAAGTCTGGCAGATGAGCAATTAATAATTTGGAAAACTGGAGACTTCAATTTGCTTAATGTTTTACAAAGTTACTTTTCTAATTCCTTAAGGACGCTATTACAAATATCAGCGATTTTATTAAAAATACACTATACGGTTTCCGTGTGATTTACAGTTTACTGCACGTAATCCAAACATTAGTAAGCAGATATACTAATAACTGCTCAACTGCTTTCTTTAGTGAGTAAAAAATTGAATACATTTTAATCTTCCAATGCGGACCTTTAATAATAATTAAGTTATCAGATGAATATATTATTAGTTATATTAATTTATAAGGGTAACAAACTTTTTTCACTGTGCATAAGGTAGAAAAGCGATGTCTATATTTCAGTGAAGAGTCACTCAAGGTAAAAATATTCAAATTGTAAAAATATGGCATTAGATAAATTTTTCAACTTGAGTATTTTTTTGTAATTATTGTTCTGCCTAAACAATTATTCTTAAACATATTATATCCGATTGTATAATATCTAAAACAACATCCATTTTGTTTGTCTCTTTTAAAACTCCTTATATTTTTCAATAAATATAAAATTAAATTAAGAAATTTAAAAAAACCCCCGCCAAAAAACTTTAAAAAGTAATGAAATAACATTTCCTGACTTTAAAGTTTAAATCATTCCTAAGAGTAAAGTAATATTTTAGTCCATAATTGTTGTCAAGGTGTGTCGGGGGACCGCTAAGTAAACTACCACAACAGCGACTTTTGCATTTTGTGTCGCCATAATAGTCGCTGATTCTCTCGATTCGGGTCGCTGTGAACAGACCCTTAATTTATATTGTTATGTGAAATCAAACATCTACATTAGCGGTCCCCCGACACACCTTGACAACAATTATGGACTAAAATATTACTTTACTCTTAGGAATGATTTAAACTTTAAAGTCAGGAAATGTTATTTCATTACTTTTTAAAGTTTTTTGGAGGGGGTTTTTTTAAATTTCTTAATTTAATTTTATTTTATGCTTTTTAAACTTGTGGAGAATAATTCCTATCAACTGGATCATATCCCAATGAATACCATCTATAAAATATGTCCTCTTGGATGAGGCCATCAATATGAGCCCAAACATGAAACCTCCACTTTAGGTTCATACGGAGCTTGGCTCCTATAGAATCCAGGTGATGCTGCAGCAGCAGCATGCAAATATTTACTGTTTATCTACGTCTTACTGGTTGTCGCAATTAAAATGAGCCCAAACACGAAACCTCTGCTCTAAGTTGGTGAGGAGTTGGGTATCCTATTGATTACCAGGTGATGCTGCACCACCAGGTCAACTTTCCAATAATGTGTATATATTCATAAGTGTCTCGAACCAGGATGCAAAATATAAAACCCATCAAACGACTGCAAGTTGCTAATCGTCCTATCACGAACCAGATATACCGTGATATTTCAGCAATGAGCAGGCTGATGATGATGAACTATAGCTAAGAACACTCACCGTCATGTCAGCTTTCAAACAAAAAAAACTAGATCAAAATCGGTCCACCCGTTTGGATGCTACGATGCCACAGACAGACAGACAGACAGACAGACAGACAGACAGACAGACAGACAGACAGACAGACAGACAGACACGTCAAACTTATAACACCCCTCTTTTTGGTCGGGGGTTAAAAATTGGCCGTGGTTCCAAAGTTATTTTTAATGGATCACGATCGGGTTAAGCTCATTGAAGCCGAAAATAGAGCGGCGGCTGAACCGAAATCCGGATTACTCTGTAGCTAAGCGCTTTTAGTTTCGTCTGGTATTTAGTGCTTTATGATAAATACCGATTTATTCAGAATTGTGAGAGTAAAATGGTTAATCGATCATTTTTATAAACTAAATGACGCCCACAACTCCGTGACCTCAAAATCGTGCGAGAGCTGTACATTTTTCCGGGATAAAAAGTATCGTATGTCCTTTCGCGGTACTCAAAGTATCTCCATGCCAAATTTCAGCGAAATCGGTTGAGCGGTTTGGGCGTGAAGAGGTAACAGACAGGTAGACGGACACTTTCACATTTATAATATTAATAATAATTATGGATCGAATTAAAGTGTGTCTCAATATTCTTTCGCCGCGCGGCTGCGCCGCCTAAGACTGAACCGATTTTGGTGAAAATCTTGGGAGTTTCTAAGAGTCCTTATAAAATATTGTTATATTATTATTGTTGATTATTAAAAATATACGATTCTGGTTGGAATTAGCACTATAATATACGAATAATAGCGTTATGATTTTATGAATATTTATATAATTTACTCTAGTTCTTATATACTCTGTAGATAATTTATTAGGTGTTCGTAGACATGTATACAAGAAAAGTTTTGATCTATTTTATTTATACGAAATATATCCTGTGTCATTTTTTTAGATGAGTAACTTAAATAATAGTAATATGGGCGTATATTGAGTCTAAAACTGCAATGAGCACAAAACCGTAAAATCCACGTATTTCTATATCAGACTAACGTGTTTCCTGAATGGCTTAGTTACCTTTGACAAGTCCGGGATTTCACTCTGAAAGCTTCAGAATATCATTTCTAGAACTCATGACCCTGTGATACAGGTAAATCGAGTCAAAGCAAAGGAAGCGTCGGTCAGACTCTTACCTAAATATTTCCTTCGTCAGGGAAATTTAACGTTGTAGCCATAATACACGTATATTCAGTAGAGTAACTTAGCCATATACTTGGAATTCGTACAAGACAGAAACAAGTTCTGCGAGCGGGCGACGTGATTTTGTGCTATTCTTTAGGGTGAAATCAGACCGCAACGCGACGCGTAGATGCATGGCCGATTATTCTATCATGTTCACCGAGTACTTAATTGAAAAAATTATGTTAATGTATAATATCTCACAGAAAACTTATAGTTATTTGAAATCACGAATATTATATTATCGTGTACCCAATTCAAGTGCATATCGTGTACTATTTATCACGTATACTGTGTTATAGTCAAGCTATAAAATTTACGACCTTGAGCAAGGGATTCTGTGTCACATTTGTATTGATTTCACATACACGAAGGTTGTTTGTACAGGTAACGAGAAAGATGGGTTAAGTTGTAAAAGAAATAACGGTTGAGTTGTAAAATATTTCAATCGCTTGTATCACTCGGAGGTATAGTCTGGACGCAGGATAGGTAGAATTAGTTCCTTTTGTTGACTATATTGACACTCGCGCTGAAATAATGGAATAGAAATCATCATCATCATTTAGTGCCCTCTTCATAACGAAGTTCGGCGGTCAGCTGGTTGAATTGCTTCCGGTCTTGGGCTAATTTCTTTAATTGTGGGTAGCTACATCTGGTCCATTCTTTTATGTCATCTATCCACTTTCTTCTAGGTCTACCAGGTGGTCTCTTTCCCGGAAATCTACCCTCTATGATCAACCGTATAAATTCGTATTGGGACCCTCTTTGTAGGTGACCGAAAAAAGCGACCTTTCTTTGAAAGGTCGCTTTTTCGGAATAGAAATGGGATACAAATATTATGGATATATTTTTATTAAAGCACATACCTACCGCAATAGTAGTAATTATGCCATTCAAAAATAGACGGAAGTAGATGACGAATCCGTTGCGCCAAAATTCGTTTATCGGGAGCCGTACATTTTTCTAGGAAAAAATATCTCCATTACAAATTTCAGCCAAATCCGTTCAGTAGTTTAGGTGTGAAGAGGTAACAGACAGATACATTATCGCATTTATAATAGTAGTATGGATATTGGATATACCAGCATGATATTGTAATTAATGTTACCAGCATAGTAACTGTATGTATACCATAAAACTACCAAGTTGTAAGTTTCATGTCATGGGTTAACAAGGTTGAGCCTTCGCAAACACGGTAGCCTGAAAATCTAACCGAGAGTAATACAAGAACCCGTCCCTCAACAAAGCGCTGACGAAAGCTATTCACGTTCTTTTGGTTACAGGGCAAAAATAACGCGTTCGTACGGAGATTTACAGCAATTGGGAAATGTCAAATCGATTTTATTACTACAAGCAATACACTAGTAAGTTTTTCTATCATGTTAACCGAGTTCACATAATAGAAAAAATTATATAATGTATAATATTATATACAAGGTGTAGGTGTCCAGTATAATGTACACTGTAAAGGATACACTTATGAAAATATGTATTTTAAAATTTCGTAGCTATTTCACTTTATGAAAAGATTTTCACTCCTTGCTTTAGTATTTCGTATACTAAATACTTATATAACCCTAATTATTAATGTACGAAACGAAAAGTTGGGTCGGATTCGACTTGGAGCGGGTATTAATTTTTTCCCTCCCTCGGTTTATATGAAATTTATAACAAAGGAAGAATGGATGCTGCTTTACCTTTTCTTGTTTATTGTTTTGTAATATTTAAGATGGCGGGACGTTTTGTTTATATTACGAACTATTAAAATTTGCTCTCCCAGTTATAAAGCTGAACACTGGTTTATTAAATGTGTAATTAATATAATTTGCTTTTCCTTTATTTTCGTATGTAAATGCTGTTTCGAATTTTCGTCTAGGATAAGTTTGTTTTGGCTCTCCTTATATCTGTAAATCTTATAATATTACGTGTATTGTGTACCAGTATTTTTGTGTAATAATCAATATGTAAAATTTATTTTCGCTATATTTTTACGGCTTGCAAATCTTCAATAACGAACAAATTCATATTCCATCAAGCCGAGACATTTGTATCACTACACTAGAGTGCGCGTAAGATAACTTTGCGCGCGGCTGAACGATAACTTTTCGTCGGGCTACCATATTTACATAATAATCGATACACTTATTCCAATGACATAATTTAAATGAGTAAATAAGGATATTAAAGTAAAACTATTAATAAAATATCATTGGAATTACCCATTTTTTTAATGAATCCCTACGCTATCGCGCGCAGAGTTATCGTGCGCGCACTCTACCAACAATATACAAAGAAAAAAATTATAGAACGTCTTTAAAATAATAAAGAGTTGTCGATCATATTATTTCTTACCAAGAAACTATTAACAATTCTAAAGCGAGCAATATCGTCGCTGGACAAAGTCTTATAAAATCATTTTAATTTTATCTTCATCGTATCAAAGTAATTAGTGTGAAAGTGTGCAGCCAGAAGTTAATTAGTTGGAAGCAGCTGGTCCAAATTATACAACTTTTAAATATAGATTGAAAATCTCTCAAAAAACTCAGAAAATATTAATTTCTTATTAATATTTTCTGAGCGATGAACGAGAAACCCGTTTGCGACATCGTAGACTTAGGGTCAATTCAGACCGACACACGGCGAGGCGATGCGCGGCGCGGCATAAATTTATATGGTTTTGACAGATTTCAATTGCGTGAGACGTCTTGCGAATCTGTCAAATCCATACTAATTTAGAAATGCATCTACGCGTCGCGTTGCGGTCTGAATTAACCCTTAGGCTGCGTTGCCACCAGATATGTGTTGCGAGGAATGTGTTTTTGAGAACCAATAAAATCGCTTCATTGATGTGACCTCGCTCAGCGCAGCGATTCTATTGGATCTAAGTACGGACAAAATACGGACGGAACGCGAGGGATGAGTGATGACACACTATTCCGTCGCGTTCCATCCGTATTTTGTATGCGTTTGACATTTGCGGCGGAATTTACGCCTGCATAATTTCGGCCTAGTGTGTTTAGACACTTAAAGACACTTTCCTCGCAACACATTTCTGGTGGAAACGCAGCCTAAGAATTTATTGTGGTAACTGTTATTTCACATTCACAAAATTTAATTTTGACAATAATTTTTTAATTTGACTGCAATCAGTCTATTTATTTAAAAGGGTCAATTCAGACCGCAACGCGACGCGCAAATGCATTTATTTTTTATGGATGATTTGACAGGTTTTCAGGACGTCTCACGCAATTTAAATCTGTCAATTCAGTACAAATTTAAAAATACATCTACGCGTCGTGTTTCGATCTCACTTTAACCCTAAGTCATGTACCATCGAGGAAATTGATCCCTAGGCAGTTGACAGACCAACGCCATCTGTCGGCTGAGTTTGACTTTGACGTAACGCGACCAAACTACGTAGGTCCCCCATCTGCATCTTAAATAAAGTATCACAGACATCGAACATGGACAATCAATATTGTAACTTAGTATTTTATTTGTTTGGTACACAGATGGTAATATTCAGAATGATATTAGCTGATAATATGATTAGTAAATAACATAATTTTTTTCTTTTCAGATAGCAAACATGGAATTCTCGTAAAAACAGATACATAACTATCAGTCGAAGTGAGCATAATGATTCTGTGAACTTATATTGAAAAGTGGTCGAAAAGTGATGGTGCTATAGAAGAAATAAAAGGCGATGATGCCTTTAACAGTTCTATGGTGGACCATTATAGCCCTTCCATTATTTTTTCTGGAATATGGTAAGTGCTTAATAATTTTACAAAATATACTTTAACAGTTTTCAATCAAATCTTTCGCATTTATAATATTGGTATTGGTGTATCCACACCAATACTATATAATATATATATACTACTGGAATACGAAGCGGGCTAAAAACAATCTTCTTTCATGCTAGTAACTAACAAAAACCTGCAATAATATTTTTCACGTAAATATTTTTTAAGACTTTGTACAGTTGATGATTAGAGTTTCTTGGAGAAAATAATAAATAAGAATGAGTATAGAATTAAATACAATTTTCGCATAATTATTTAAAATCACGGATCTTATTGCACATTAATAATTATGACTTATTTACTGCTTGCACATACAAATCACAAATAATCGGCCAAGTGCGAGTTGGACTCGCGCACAAAGGGTTCCGTACCATTATAGAGAAAAATTACGGCAAAATTTGTGTTTTTTGTATGGGAGCCCCTCTTAATTTTTTATTTTATTTTAATATTATTATTAAATATTAAAGTTAACATAAAACTACGAATTGTGTTAAAAATTCAAGTACCTACCTGTTGCTATTATTGATATAGAGCAAAAAAGGCCAAAAAAGTCACGTTTGTTGTATGGGAGCCCTCTTAAATATTAACTTAATTTTTTTTTAGTATTAGTGGCAACAGATATACACAATCTGTGAAAATTTCAACTCTCTAGCTATTACCGTTCTTGAGTTACAGCCTGGAGACAGACAGACGGACAGACAACGAAGTCTTAGTAATACGGGACCCTTTGGGTACGGAACCCTAAAAATGCTCATTCAGCGCTGCTACTTTTACAATAAACTGTATATAAGAGACACATACACACCCTAAAGTATTATCACGTAACTTTGTCACATCTTGTATTTAAATAAATTTCCTTGAATAATGCTTGAACACAAGCGTGCAAGCTACTGGTATGCGAGCAACAGATACCCGTATCACGGCCATTAATGGTGTTTTTGCCGTCGCTTTTGGAGCTATTGTTGCTCTCGTGAATGGGGATTTTTAATTATAAAGAGCATATAGTGATTACTGTGCTACATTCTTTTATTTCTAAAACAAAGTTTTTAGATATTTTAATTCATATTAATTTTTTAATTGCGAAAAGTGTCTGTCGGTTTCGCGGTCTGAGAAGATGTGACACTTAATTCCAAACTCTCTGTAAAAAAACACATTGACGCAGAACCAATATTGATGGGTCTGGAGCACGTATGGAGGGCAGTTCTTATCGCCCAAAGTAGTCCTCGTGCCGAATTTTGTTTTTAGCGAAATGAATTTGCTCGCAACATCTGGCAAATAATAAAAATATGTTGAATAATAACATTTTGTTTAAAATAATTACTCTTGAAAACGATGTAATATTTATAATTTTAGTTGACCCGTTCAAAGTTATGAACGTAGAATTTCTATAAAGCAATGTCAATACGGGGCCAAAAATGAAGAGGTTATAAAATTTTACGAGATGACGGTCAACAAACTCATAGCTTAATAACTGCTTTTTAATTCGCTTCTGCATCATAATAACGAGAGACAAAATTTAAGTATTCCGCTTTTAATTTGTTTTAAAAGCCCTATATACTTAATGTAAACCCACTCAGAAGTCATGTATACAAACGAGATAATTACTTTAGAATTGTAATGGGAAGTATAGTATCCAACATATTTTATTTTCACATGCGAGTGCAACTTACCTAAACTTAACAATATGTTTTTATCTTTACATTTAAGTAATAAATAACAGCATACAGTAAATAATTCGACCAAAATCCCACATAACATTGCACATGTCATATTGACAAAAACGTTTTCAAATTTCGAACAAAACTTTTTGGTTATTGTCTGTGCGGATGCTGCCGCCTAGCGTGAAAACATTGCAATAATCCTATTATAAAATAGATCCAATAACAATATTAAATGTAGATCCAATAACAATATTATAATACGCAAAAACAACATTCATAAATCCATGAATGTGAAAATATCTCAGTAAAATATAATCAGTACGTAAGTCAAATTGCATCACCATTTCACATTCCCGCGAATTCACTGCAATTTGTAATTGATGACGTAAACTACCAACGGCTGACATCATAGAAACATTTTTGGCCAATCGCCAGAAGGCATGACACAGGTTTGAGATGGATTTTTCTGGTTTCAACCGGTAATATGAAATATCGGTGCATTGCAACGCTGCTTGTTTATCTCAAACTTCTATTTTATTGTTACGTGAGAAATGTTTCAAAATTATAATATAGAGAAACTAGCTGTCCCGGCAACGATGTATTCAATTATTGAATGCGTCAACGAACGCAACGCCAACAATCAACATATTGTCATTAAAGAACAAAGACAAAGTTTTGGATACGGTCAGAGGGCATGCGTCGCGGGCATGCCTCACGTGCTCTGTTGACTGCGCTGTGATGCATGCCTTTAATGAACAATAAAAGGCACAGTGTGGACACAGCTATTAACCCTTGGCTGGTATCGCTATTTTTGGCAACACTATTGGCATCGTGGGTCACATTTTACCCATACCAAAAAATGAGTTGTAGTACGTAGGCAATTGTTTTATTTATGTAAATAGGGATAGAAACTAAACAACTAACATGTTCTTAACAATATTATCTTAGTTTAATTTTAGAATCTTAAAAAGTTATTTAGTTTTATATGAATTTGTAACTAATCTAAGTTTTTAGCACTTTTTAGTAAGAGTGTATTTAACATGAAATAAAAATTTATAAATTCTAGAAAAACTTAAACAAAAATAAATTAATGGCACTTCTTGTATCCTCTTAATAACAAAAAAGTATAATTTTCATGAGATCAGCCAATATTAAAAAAAATGACAATCAAAAACAAAGGACTTGATGGACGGACTGATTTTCCGGCTGCTCTTGTATTTGTTGCAAAATTTTATCAATCCTTCTCTTTAGATCGGTGGAAAAATTAGCGTACCCCAGGTTTTTCGTTACAATATAATAGTTTTGCCAGATCTAAACCATTTTTTTTCTTAAACTTGTTCCTTTTCATACAAAAATCACAAAGTAGATTTATATTTGGATTCCTTTGAACATTTGAATCCGAATCCTCATTAACGTCGTGCAACAACTCCTCAATTTGTCTTTCGTTCAAAAACCTTCCCATTGTTGTAGAAATATTCACTAAAAACAAAAAGTTTTTAAATCACACTCAGTGAAAAAAGTTACGTATTTGGTGTCGTGGGTCAAATGTGACCCACCCGGTTCCATACCTCAGCTCCTATGGTGGTCACCACGCTGCAAGTCTGCCCCCCGCCGCAGCTTGCCACGTACCGAGAATACGTAGAAGCAAGCACTTGTACCATGAACATTAAAAGAATAATAACTAAAAATGTTTGCGTGTGGGTCAAATTTTACCCACGATACCAGCTAAGGGTTAACGTTTGTTCATTTCATTACATTCAATTTCACATTATCTTAAAAAATGTGATGGTTTAAAATTGACTGTTAGCTCTAAAACTACGACAATTGATATAATAATAATATAATAACAAACCTTAACCCTACAAGTACATTAATTACTTAATAAAGGTCTGAGAATAGGAAAAATGTTCTAAGGTTACTGTCACAATTACCTATGACGGGTCATAAATTAGTCAGTTACGTGGAGATAACGGTATTTTATATGATCAAATCACACGGGAGTAGTGGGATTTATTGCAAGATCAGAGGGTAGTTCGTAGCTTCTTAGACGTAATAGAAAACTTTGTTTGGAAATCCTTTCTTATCGTATACTTTTGATACGTCTAGTCTTATGCGTGCCTGGGGGAATTCTAGATGTAAAGATTTAGGCTCACTTTTCATTCCACATACATTTTTGCTTCTATTTTTAGATAATATAAAAAATCTCACTTTAGTGCTGTCGTAGTATTTTACGAGTTAATTCAAACGTAAAACATTTATTTATTTATCTCTAGAAAAGGCTCACGAGGAATCACAATGCAAGCAACGTATTCCACAATAATAAAAGTACACTAAAATAATACTTATGATTAAAATGGACTAGAATTTTCATAATAGTATCATCATTTTGCGTCTCAAAATACGAATACCATTGAAATCGAATATTATTTCGATAGAAGTATTTGTATTCATAAAATCCTCGGGAGCCTGCGGGATATTATAGTCTTGATCCGATATCTAGGGCACTTGATCCGAAAGTAGGTTCAGTGTGGATTACTCTCTATTTGTGTACTTCGACTGTTCTGCCCAGATTAGATAACGTCCTACGCTTATTTAGCTAGATTTACGCCCGAACCCAATATTCGATCCTTATGCATAGATTGAAATCAATCTCGGATCGATCCCAATCCTTAGATCGATCTCCAATCCACGTTTCAATAATAAAAATTGAAATCTGCAATCTTTTTTCTGCATGTCCTGCAATCCCACGCTTCAATCAGAGATAATTTTATTTGCTTCGTATTAATTTATACTTTATAATTTATTTTATTGTTTCGACGTGTAAGCTATGCAAACGTGGATTTAAATTTTGTCTTTGATATTAAAATCAACTGCAAAGTTAAAAATACAGTATTGTATGAGTTAAGCAATTGCATAGCTTTGATCGCGGTCAAAGCGCGGCGACCGAATCAAGGAATTCCGTAACGAATAAAACCTAACTCCACCCACTCCAAGCGGCACAGCGGTGCGGCATTGCCAGACATCGGCCTGGTATTTGTTTGCGTGCGACTAGACGTAATTACGCGAACTTGCGTTGAAGAAAAGTAACGTTACATTACGTCTGGTAATACACATATCCAAAGACGGCACGAGGTGATCCATGTACTGATTTTCATTATACAAAATATTTCTAATTATTGTTTAAATGTAAAAGTAATGAGATATTCGTAACAAAAGAAAATTGTTCCGTTTCGTTCTTCTTGTTCATTGTTAACGAATGCGAACGCTTTTAAATAGAAGCCAATTCAATCCAGAATGTAATTGGCTTTTAAGTAAATGAGCTAAAAATGTAAGGCTTTTACGACTCTGGGTAATCTGATGTCTACGGTGTAAATACTACCTATATGTTTTAAGCATTTCCCTCTTATCTACTATTAAGCATCTATATTCGAAACAAGCAATACGTTTTCATAAATTGTAAAATTCGAAGAATAACGATAATAATAATATATCGCTGTAATATGTAGCATTTTTATTCGAATACTCAACACCCGTACTGGCTCCTATCTAAAGGACCCCGTACTGACTCCTATCTAAAGGAGGAACTATTGCAGGTGATTTAGTAGGATAATATACAGGCAATTAAATGAAACAACAAAAGAACAGCAATATCACCATATTCCCCAACTTCGCCAGTTCCCAAACGTTTGGGAAACTTAATTCGACTGACCGTATCCCATTAGGAAGTTCTAAGACAAAGTTAGTGTTGCATCGCTAAACAACTGATCTCCACTAACGAAGCTAGTGTGGAAGCATTACAACTTCCTAGGAGTTTGCTGCACTCGATACTTTACTTGATTTATGGTATCTACCGCTTGTAATAATTTATAACTGGGTATCTATTAGGGGTTGTTAGTAAACTTGGTATTTAGGAACGAATGAAAGTGAATATAGCTTCCTTTGCAAAACGTTTCAAAGCTCAAAGTAAGGGTGTATATTTTTGACGAGTGGTATGTATCGCTTAGCATCGTCTTGTCGTGTTGTGTTCTTAGCATATTTTTCTGGTTTCTGGTACTTTTTAATAGAGTTTTGTATTGTGGATTTGAGTGTTTCTTCTATTCAATATTATAGTCAATATTGACATAAAGGCTCCATTCCACCGCGGCGCACGCTGTGCACGGCCACGCGCACGCGCGGACGTGCACGGATTTATTTCTTTGACTTGAGTCAATTCGTGCGTAGCGTGTCCGTGGGTTACAGTGGACATAGTCACATATATTTTCTTACAAAGCGAGTTCGTAGTCTCTCCGTGCGCCGCGGTGGAATGGAGCCCTAAAATAAATATTTACAAAAAAAGAATTATTTAAAATTATGTGTTGGCATTTGGTATATTTCGTAATATTAAAAACTTTTTCTCTGTCACAAACTGACTGTTTGCTTATGGTCAACAGGGAAGCGCCCGCATGCACTTTTTATTGGTGTTATTTTTCAAACACATCTCTTGATGAATTTGTATCTGTCAAATAAAAATGTGTTTTATAGAACTCGCTAAAAGTGTTATATATGTTATTTTGCTTTAGCAAAACGTTTCATGATCCCAGTGCAGAGTTATTCCTTTTAAACTACTTTAATAACTGAATAGTCAGGTCGTTACTCGTTACTTAATAGAGGCGTTGGCCAGTGAGATATTTGATTTTGAAAGTCTTAGGGTCTGTTTCAATACTTCCTGATAAAGTTCCGAATAGGCTATTCACAACTTTTTTGACAGATTCTCCATACTTCATCTGTCAAGTAAAGTGGTGGATAGCCTATTCGGTACTTATCAGGAAGTGGTGAAACAGGCCCTTAATAATTTAAATAGAAGTAATTGTACGTCACCATTCCATATTTAAATTTGGAACGAAATATTACCATAAGATTTAAATATTCTCAGTAAGCGTACTGTGTAAGCCATGAGGAACAACAATACAACGCAAATCCACAAAGCGCTTTGGGATATAATCTTTAGAATCTTCGCTGTGGAAGAATTCTTGCATGTGACGCAAATGTCGAGTAAAAATTGTTCTATAATATTCTCAATCTAACATACTTTGAAATCATGTAAATGCTGAAAACTACTTTTAAGGCCTGTTTCACCACATCCTGATAAAGTGTCGAATAGGTTATACACAACTTTTTTGACAGATTCTCCATACTCTATCTCTCAAGTTAAGTGGTAGTTAGCCTATCCGGTACTAATCGGGAAGTGGTGAAACAGCCCCTTAAATGTTATTATTTTTTGGTATAGTTTATAATTACACTACGCTGGGTTACGCTTTCTTCCTTTAGGGCCTGTTTCATCCCTTCATAATATAGTGTCGGATACGCTATCTACAACTTTTTTGACATTCTCCATACTCTATCTGTCAAGTTAAGTAGTGGATAGCCTATTCGGCACTTATGAGAAAGTAGTGAAACAGGCCCTTAGTCTCGTAGAGCGTTGGTCGGATCGGATATAAAAGACACGACTGGCACGGGTGGTCGATGTGACTATCCGATACACAAACTTATCATTTATTCAAAGAATCAGGTATATAGCCTACATTTTCCTTGCTGAACTCCGAATCAATTAGTGAAATATTGTGTAAGGCAGATCTCGAAAACATCGAAAGCGCGATTCAGAATTGTGCAGTTTGGTTTGGTATTAGAATCTCTTTTATTAGGCTCTTTTATTTATTTACTTATTTATTTTACACTTTTTGCACAATGTACTATCAGAGAAGTTGATTCCTAGGCAGATGAAGGATCTAAGTAATTTGGTCGCGTTATGTCAAACCCTTTCGACCGATCACAGCTAACATTGAATTGACATAAGCCGACCACATGACGTAGGTCCGTCAACTGCCTAGGAATCAATTTCCTCGATGGTACAATCGCGGACTTAATGCCATAGGGCATTAGAATTTAATATCTATCTTTCCTGCAGGCAACGCGCAAGCGACCGACGTGGACGTGCGTCTCTCGGCGCCATCTTGGGTGGCCCGGGGGAGCTCTGCCACCCTCCGCTGTCTCCACCAGGTGCCCCCGCAGCTGCTGTACAAGGTGGAGTTTCTCAGATCAGGTGCTAAGCTCCTCCAGTACGTGCGGGAGAGGACCCCGCCGTATACGAATTACTCGTTTCCAGGGGGCAGGCTGAATGTAAGTTCGAATAAAAACATCTAATATGTAAGGGCCTGTATTCACATTGATTATAGCGAGTGCAGCTGATTAGTGATTAGGAAAAAAAAATGACTTGCACCTGTGCTTGCAGTTATCAGTCGCTGTCCCATACTTTCTCCTAATTTACTAATGACTTGCATTTATCACTAATCAAAGTGAATTCAGGCCATATGGTAGATAAGTTAATGTACTATCAAAGAAATTTATTTATAGACAGTTGTCGGACTTACGTCATTTGGTCGGATTATGTTAACTTAAGGTAGTCGTCATCTGTTGGCTTGTTTTGACAAAACGGGATCAAAATACATAGGTCCGCCATCTGCCTATGAATCAACTTCTCTGATAGTTTTTGTTACGAACACGTAACCAGAACAACATTTTTATCGTGTATGCAATCTCACGAAAACCGTACTTTAAAAAATACTGTGTCACTTCTAGTGTTTGTAAGCAGGTACATAATATTACTGTTAATCATTATTATGTTGGCAAACTACAACTAAACTTGAAAAAGTATATTGTATATGCACATAATGTAAATGCATAAATGAGCCTTTTCAAACTTTTAAGCAAAAATACAAAAAGAAAAACTTTTTTATAATATTTACGCGAACGAAGCGGCGAATAAAAGCTAGTCATAAATAAATGATTCCACATCTTATTTTAAGTGAAAAGCTTTTACTCTAAAAGCCCATTTTGTTTAGATGTTCAATGATGCTAAAAACTCAATAATTTTTTTCACGATCGACTTTCAACCACCGTTAAAAATGCTCAAGAAAACGCTGTCTAGACCACTTAAATTGTTATTTTTAAATTAAACATTTTGTAAGAATTTCCGCAGACAACATTACGACCAATAAAGTCTTAATGTGCACGGTAATTACGAGAAGGAGATAAAAATGAGATTTCTAACATGTTGCATACTTTGTTGTCTATGATTAAAATGCCTTTATTTTGTAACCAAAAATAATTGTGAAGTATGATTAAGTAAATAAGTAAATGTTAAAATAAAAAAATGCATTATAGTTTTACATATTTTTAAAGCTTTTGGTACCAGAATAAAAGTTGAAAAATAAACAAACATTAAGTAGGTACTTATTAAAATAAAAGCAACGTTACATTTATTGCGTGAATAATTTTCATACGCAAGCCTTTATTAGAAATTTTAGGATATTCTCCTTTTAAAATCCCTTACATAAATAAGCCTTGATCCCATAAAGTCTTTTATCATGTTTCCCAATTTTTGACTACAAAGAGCCACGTTGTTATTGTCAAATTATACCCAGTTTTTATTAAGCCTCCGCACATGTAATAAAAGGAAACGGTCGTCTTTGTGCCCAATTTAAAAATATGTGTTGAACATAGCTCATCCTACTTTTATGTTGTTTTAATGAAACATAAAGTAACATTATCTTGGAGACACGTGGAAGAACTTTGATTAGAATAATAGGCCGGATACCGTTATCATAATATTGATAACGTAACATACGTTATCATAATATTATGATAACGTAGTAGCCATAAATTACCACGTTAACCGACGACCATGGTTCATTTTACTTTGCAACATGACGAGACGATTCAATAAATTTTATAGGTGTCAAATTATAATCAGATACCAAACCGAAAGCTAACACTCTAGAGGATCTTGATGGCCATGAATACTATTGATTACAACAGCAATATAATAGAATTATTAAAAATGCCCATAAAAGGGGATCTCTGAATTTATGACGTACTAAAAGCCTTTGTTACAATAACAATCTCAGAATAATGATGTAATCAAATCATTCGCCCCAAAAAGATTGTATAATATGCTCATATAAAATTCGCTCATAACATGAAATAGTCAAATATTTTTTCTATTTTCATGAACCCAAATCTTCTTTGATGCCTAGACGAAAGTATATTTGGGTAACTCAAAATAAATAAGATCTGCTGCAAAGATATCCAGCCTGTAGTGTCCACAAAATCGTACTTACGAAGTAAAAATATTATACGTTTTGTACATAGAAACAGGTATACAAGGAGCTGACAAAATTTCACTACATACTACAGTCTACAAGTATACAATGTGGTTTTTCTGTATAAAAGTGAATACATAATTATTATTATTATTATGTATATTATAAAATATAAAATACATAGTTCAGTTTATGATATTAGTAAGATAAGCTACAAAAAGTTGTCAAATTAACTGAGAATATTCAGAACTAGTTTCTTACAAAGTAAAGAAAAAAACAATAATTATAAATGACTATCATAAACCAGTTTATTTATGATAGATCGAAACAACCGTTTGCAAATTAGTGATCTAATAATATTATAATATCATGTTGCTTTATTGTTAAATAATTATAATACCTCTCCTCTCATATCAGGCCTCTCATATCAGGCCCTGTTTCACCACTTCCTGATAAAGTACCGGATAGGCTATCCACAACTTTTTTGACAGATTCTCCATACTCTATCTGTCAAGTTAAGTGATGAATAGCCTATCCAGAACTTATCAAGAAGTGGTGAAACAGGCCCTAAACCCATGAATATCAGCTAACCTTATAAAATAGATGAGAACTAGTGTAAATTTATACAACTTGCAGAAATCTCCCGGGAGCAAAAACTCTATTACAATGGACAATCTGGACCCGCCAGCTTTATTTAATGTTACTGAAGTTCCGGGTATTACCCATGCGTATTCATTGTGTTTCACATTGTTTTCATACAAAGTAAAGAGAACAAGTATCACGTCATCTAACTTGGGTGATCAGTAAAAGGATTGAAGAACCACAACCAATTCGCATCTTTTTAGGGTTCCGTACCCAAGGGTAAAAACGGGACCCTATTACTAAGACTTCGATGTCTGTCCGTCTGTCCGTCTGTACGTCTGTACGTCTGTCCGTCTGTCCGTCTGTCCGTCTGTCCGTCTGTCCGTCTGTCCGTCTGTCCGTCTGTCCGTCTGTCCGTCTGTCCGTCTGTCTGTATGTCTCCAGGCTGTATCTCAAGAACCGCTATAGCTAGACTTCTGAAATTTTCACAGATTGTGTATATCTGTTGCCGCTATAACAACAAATACTAAAAATAAAATAAAGTTTATTTTTAAGGGGGGCTCCCATACAAGAAACGTGATTTTTTTACCTTTTTTGCTCGTAATCAATAATGGTAAGAGCTATTTTCATAAAATCCTTAATTGTATTTGTACTTTAATAATTAATAATAGAATTAGAATAAAGTAAATAATATTTAAGGGGGCTCCCATATAAAAAACACAATTTTTTGTCTACTTTCGCTCTATACCGGTACGGAACCCTTCGTGCGCGAGTCCAACTCACACTTGGCCGATTATTTAAATGTTAATGCGTCTTAAGTTTTCACC
Organism: Plebejus argus; assembly: GCA_905404155.3. NCBI lineage: Eukaryota > Metazoa > Arthropoda > Insecta > Lepidoptera > Lycaenidae > Plebejus > Plebejus argus. The sequence goes on along the minus strand of FR989929.1, from coordinate 3,965,832 downwards.
CATAATCCATATCCTTTTTTGTCTCCTGTACATCAAACTCTATTTTTTGTCTCCTACATCAAAAATTGGCAGCAGCAATATTATGTATAATGTAAAAAGAAATAACAGGTTTATTTCATTAAAAAACATACTTTTAATTATTTAACTGAAATTTGACCAACCTAATTGTATGCCCCGATATTCCCAAACCCCATACAAAATGAATGAGACAGAGGTGTAAACTCATCAAATTTGCAGATGTCTCTAGTGTCGGAGAACTCCATCACAATAGACAACCTGGACCCGACGGCTTCCGGAATGTATTGGTGTGAGGTATCCCTGGAGACGCCCATCTTCACAGCCGCATCGCCGCCGCACCAGCTCACTGTTGTGTGTAAGTATTTTTTTAACCGACGCCAAAAAAGGAGAATGTTTCTTAATTGACGTATATAATATGGTCACTGAGCATTTGTGTTCTAGCCCACAATATTTTTTTCGTAAAATTTGACAGCAGTCTTGTTCTAAATCATCTAAGAATAAAACTGCATTCATAACTCCATAAGTATTTTTTCGTGGGTTGGTACACGAATGTTTAACAACGTCCATATTTGATTTTTATTATTTTGCTCCTTTTGTATGTATATAAAGAACGGCAGTGTGATACACTTCTAAGTTGTGAAATCAATGCAACAGGTGAAAAATGCTGGTAAACAAAAATGACGTCATTGCTGTCGCAAATCGTAAACTTTATAACCCTGGTTATTTTGTCTGTATGTTTATAATTATGTGAGTTATGAAGAATTTTTATAAGGGTCAAAAATATAATTCATTTTTACTTCTTGTTTTCAATTTGAAACATTTCAAACACCGTTATACAATTTTAATGAACTCTTTTATACAAATGTTTTTCCTCCCCATTAAATCACCCAGCTGGTAAATAATATAGCAGCAATAATATTTTATTCATGGAACAGGAATATTATGAATGAAATTATTGAATCTTGGATATTTTTAGTTCACCGGTAGGTGAATAAATCAACTCGTCATTAAACTGAAAGCGGATTGTTGAAAAAGTTAACATTTCGCATTTAATTTACTGGCTGCATTTTTCACTGTTTAAAATTATGTAGGTGTGGATAAACAGAAAATTGATTTAATGCAAACTTGCAACTGTCCAATCAAAAGTGTTATCACCCTAGGCTATGTCCACATTAAGCAATTTCATCTTCAATTTTCGTCATCTTCTTTTTTTCAACTTTCGTTTGGCATATTCAATAATTGAATGCGTCAAAATCCACCCGCGTTGAAAGAAAAGTGTCATAGCGAGCGCTACGATTTTAACGCGCGTCACGGGCATGCCTCACGTTCGCTGTTGACTGAGCTATAACGCATGCCCTTGACGAACAGAAAAAGGCACAATGTTGACAAAGCCAATTGGTTAACACCATCGCCTACTGAGACATTGATATTAATTATATTTGTCACTCAAAATAATTTAACTTACAACTGACGTTCTAAAACCAACCAACCCAATTTTGTAATCGGTAGGGATAGTTTTAGAAAACTTAAAATTACGTAAGGATGATGTGAGAATTGGAACAAATAGAATTTTTAAATGCATGTTAAAGTATTGTAATAATTTTGTTAAGACTGGCCATAGACGGACCGCAAGTTACAGTCTGGACCGACTGTTCTAGAGCGGTCGCGTTGAAGTCGTATATGACTGCAACACGACCGTGTCATGCAGTCCACCATACATACTTTTATTGTTCGACTGCACGGCGAAACTCCATCGCTGAGCGACTGCTCCGCCATTTCAAGAACTGCTCGAGCGGTCCGTGTATTGTGGATATGAATGTAGTATGGAAACGGCGACCGTATCTTGCAGTTGGTCTCGACTGCAAGATGCGGTCAATCAATGGCCGGCCTAATACATGTATTTATTTTCTAAATAATATTTGTTATGTTTATCGTAGATTCTCAAAAACACCCTCCCATCATAACGTTTGGGAAACCAGATGTAGTGGTCGGTGGTTTGCTCCGAGCCAACTGCACCAGCGCACCAGCCGCGCCCGCGCCGAGACTAACTTGGTACATTGACAATGAAAAGGTAAATATCCATACTAATCTTCTTATCTTATATATAAAAATGGATTTTCAAATGTGTTAGTCGCGCTAAAACTCGAAAACGGCTGAACGGATTGGACTGGTTTTAGTCTCAAAATATTTAAAATATTTGTAGAAGTTCAGGGAAGGTTTTAAAGTGACACGAAGTTCACCGGGACAGCTAGTATACTAATAATATTATAAATGCGAAAGTGTTTCTGTCTGTCTGTTACCTCTTCATGCCCAGACCACTAAACCGATTTTGCTGAAATTTGGTATGGAGACACTTTCAGTCCCGGGAAGGACGTAGAATACTTTTTATCCCGGAAAAATGTGCGGTTCCCGTGCGAAAAACATCTAGTCTTCTAGAGGTACGAGTGTAATATAGACAGAACATTTACGTAAATTTTATTTAATCCTCTCTCACAGGTTCCCGACGAATCCATCAAATATTTCTCCTACCGAGTCTCCAGTTCGACGAGGATCAAAGGAGGCGGGGGATATCGTCACAGGAAATACCACCGATACATCGCACCGGAGTTCAACTATACCGCTAAATACTGGGCATTAATCAGCGAGACGACTACACCCTCAACTACGAACCTGAGCAAGAACAACAAGTGCACACTAAAAGACGGACAGTCTGAAGAGATGGCTAAGGTCAGTAATAGGTACTATCAGAGATGTTGATTCATAGGCAGTTGATGGACCTGGGCCTGTAGACAAGCGGCAAAACGCTAACGCTAACGCTAACGTTACAAAATGTATGGGATTTGACATTAGTATTCGCTAGCGAAGCGATGACTTATGTCAAATCGCATACATTTTGTAACGTTAGAGTTAGCGTTTTGCCACTTGTCTGGGGGGGCTGCATAAGTCGGTGGCGTTATGTCAAACCCAGCCGACAGATCACGACTTAGGCCCACTTGCGCAGATAAACATCACGTCAAATCTGTCACTCACCAACTTCACCAAGTGAGTGATAGAGATGACACGATGCTTAACTCAAAGTTAACTTTAACCCAGATCTACGCAAGTCCACCTTAGGCCCACTTGCGCAGATCTAAGTTAAAGTTAACTCTGAGTTAAACATCATGTCATATCTGTCACTCACCAAGTGAGTGATAGAGATGACATGATGCTTAACTCGAGAGTTAACTTTAATCCAGGTCTACGCAATATCATAATTCAACCAAATGACGTAGGTCCGTGAACTGCCTATGAATCAATTTCTTCAATGGTACTTTATAAAGCGATAACTCGATGTTGCCCGGTAACTTTATAGCGCTGAAACAATATTATGTTTATCATGCAGGAAATAATATTTTTACAAGATATGTCACATTAAGTCCTTAGTGGCAATAAAATCACTAGACCATAAATTATTATTGCATCAAAATTTATTCATCTGTTAAATCATCACCGGGGCTGAAATGGTCACATTTAGCAATTCCTCTCAATCAATTCAGCAAGTGAATTGTCAAAACTGTCAAACTGACAAATGTCAAACTCAAATCAGTACAAAAATACAGAAATGAATTGCAAACAGAGTTGAAATTTGCGATTCAAAATAATGTTAATAGTTAAAAAAAAACTAAAAACACGCTTTTTATAAAAAACCAAACTAAACTGGCCGTTTAAAGTGGGTCAAAATCGCGCCCAAAGAAGTCTGTTACAAACAAATATACAAACATACAAATTGAAAAATTGAATAATTATATCAAATTAGTGTACTGTCATCGGTCCTCGATAAATCTACAAAGTTTGAACGAAATCTGGCCGTTTAAAGTGGGTCAAAATCGCGCCCAAAGAAGTCGGTTACAAACAAATATACAGGTGAAGCTAATAAAAAGCGTATAAAAAATTAATCATGTTAATATTATGTTTCTTGACATGATTCCACAAAGCGACCATTTTAGCCCCGCAGGACAAACTGATCCTGCGCGGGTATCGCACCATCTCTCGAGATGCGGCTTGCCTACTCGCTGGTAGCGTCCCATGGGACATTGACGCAAGGGCCCTTGCCGACGTTTATTGGCATTGAGCAGCGGTCCGCGAGGGGACCAGCAACCCTCTACCGGACGCCGTGCGTCGGTGAAGGGCTGAATCTAGTGAGAGGTCGTTAGACCTTTGGGCGGAGCGGTTACAAGAACCGCTGGTAAGCGTCGCCCTGATAGAGGCAATCCGGCCACTATTTAAAGAGTGGGTGAACCGGAAACACGGTGCACTCTCCTTCCATCTGACGCAGATGCTCACCGGGCACGGCTGCTTCGGTCAGTATTTGTGTCAGATAGCTAGGAGAGAAAGTGACACAAGGTGTCACCATTGCCTTGACGAAAGGGACACGGCCGAGCACACAATGACGACGTGCCCTTCCTGGACGGAGCAACGTACGGCTCTTACGGCCGTCATTGGCATGGACCTCTCACTGCCAGCGATAATCCGGGCAATGCTGAGCAGTGAGATCGCATGGCAGGCAGTAAATGACTTTGCCCAGGAAGTCATCACCGCAAAAGAGGAGGCCGAGCGCAGGAGAGAACGGGAGGCGCTCGACCCTTTGAGACGGCCGAGGAGAAGACGCACGCGACGGAGTGGCCGCGGCGACTTACATTAGCCAGGTACTCAGGGCGGTGGTGTGGGGACACCGCCGCCCATTGCACCGAGTCCTAGAGAGAGCAAGGTGTTCCTGCGCATCGCGGCCCCCCGAATAGCGGAGTGGTGTCGCGTCTGCAAAATGTAGACGATCGCTGGTAGAGTTTCGGTAGGTTCTATCGTACCCGCAACTCTGCCTTAAGCGATGAGTGGAGCACCATGGGGTTTTAGTGGGTAGTCTACCAGGAGTCCCACATACCCCGGCCGATATCCCCAATCTGCCGGAGATGCGTAAAGCATTTCCCCATGTTAAAAAAAAAAGGACAAACTGATCCGGTTTCTAAAGTACTAGTATGGTATGGGTATTGGGTAATTCATTGATACTCGTAGTTTTAGGCACAAAAATGATGTCTACAAAATTAAGATATTAACGATGATACCTACTGACTCGAGACACATTATAATCAGTTTACTTACTGCGACGCAGCGCGCCAAATGTCTGGGCCTCAGACACAAGCACACGCCATTTCTTCCGATCCTGTGCGACATCTTGCCATGATTCAGCTCGTAACGCTTTCAGGTCAAATAATAATTATCTCTTGATCATTTATTAGGCCTTTAAGCCTTTTAACCTCAGGCTTAAGACGACGCCTTGATAATTTGGCTGTAGCGATATCGATTTTTCTCAGCAATGACAAAAGCTAAGAAATTAAAGTTTATTGTATTCATCATGTATTTGTCTTTGAATTACCCATAGCATAACACGATTGGTCAACTTTTAAAACACAGAATAGGTAATTAATCAAAAATACCTCTGTAAAAAAAGGGATTCTAATTTTGCCAACAGAGGAGAGTGATCTAAACTTCCAAATTTTGTACATAGATTGGTTCAAGCATACACTTTAATTTGTCCATAGCTTATTTGAAATATATTTATGGTTTTTAAATTACGCGACAAAACCATTTTGTCGCTTACGCCCTTTCCATTTCTTGCTGTTCCATTTCTTGTTTTCTATGAGAGGCCGGGCCGGCCTCTCTAAAACAAGCAGTCTTTAACATATCCAACACGGTTTTTTACTAACGCGGCGTAACGCGGCATCACTTTAACATAATGGAATTACGCTGTCTTGTTTTACGCTATATATTACGCTTATTTACGCTATATATTACGCTATACAATATATATCACTAGTTACAACGCCTCATTCATTAAATTTTATTGTTCAATGTTCGCACGAACACGATGGTGACGTTCGTTCCTAATTAATGGACTGTACCATACAAAATAAATTTAAATTCAAACCAGTTTGAATATAACTACGGTACCGAACAAATACTTACAGCATTTGGTATGTGTATCATTACCATCCCTTGTAAAGTGGACCTGATTTGGAATTTGCCAGATCTCTGTTTGAGTTTACACAAAAACTAATTCAGACAACACACGTAGACAGCATTTCAATTATGCAGTCCCTTCCCGTAATGGCCTCTCTTAATTATTCCTAAGGGATAAAATTCCGTGCATAAAGGTGGTTGGAGGTATTTTCCAACTTTCCTTTAAAATTTCTATTTAAATAAAGCCAAGGGATTTGCTTTTATTTCTTAGACATTGTGCAATAGCTTTGTAATAAATGAAATGTATATCTTAGAACTCAAAGGTGACTGACTGACATGGTGATCTATCAACGCACAGCCCAAACCACTGGACGGATCGGGCTGAAATTTGGCATGCAGGTAGATGTTATGACGTAGGCATCCGCTAAGAAAGGATTTTGATAAATTCTCACCCCAAGGGGTTCAAATAGGGGATGAAAGTTTGTATATAATAATTACTTCTTAACGCGAGCGAAGCCGCGGGCAAAAGCTCGTTTCATAATAAAAGCTTTGAGCTTTTGAAGTATTTTTATACGTACATTTAAAATTAATCCTCAAACTGTGTTCGCTTCAATGTCGTTCGCTTGAAATTGAGTCAACGATGCGAAACAACGGCGCAAAATGTGATGCGAGCAACGCGACGTGTAGTAGTCTAGATAATATAAAGTTATTATCTACTAGACGTTATGACTAAGATTCAGGTTTAGGTTTAAAGAATTATTCTCAGAAGAGGTACAGTCTTCTAAATCCTGAAATTTCTTTATACCTAAATCTGAATTTAAATGCTGATGCTGATGATAACCCAATTCAACAGATACGCAACAGGCCGCGCGATCCCCCTCCTCCCATCTCTCTGTGGGTGTCCATAGCGGAGCTACGTACCCCCGCTCACGGCCGCCTGCAGCTGACCTGCACCGCCACCATACCCGATGAGGTCAGCCCAGGGGAGCGCTTCGCGGATGTCAAGAAGCAAACAGTTACAGGTGAGATACTGGATAGTTAATATATTATGCCTTTCCCTAATATAACTAATAATGAGTGTGGCAAAGCGCGTCACCCCAGCTCCCAAGTGGGCTATTGGAGATTTCGAATCAGCAGTATGGAAATATAGCTAGCGCACTTGCCGGGGTGGTGCTTTTTGCCACACTCACTGTACAGAGTGAAACAAAACCAAGTGATAATAATATATATAGTGTCATTTTTTCACTTTTGTATGGAAAATTAATGACGTTGGGGCGCTTGCCCATACAAATCACAACAAAATTCGCTCTTTCAGAGCTGCTACTTCCACAGTGAACTCTTTATAAGGGACACATACACACCCTAAAGTCTTACCTGCTTTGTTACACCCTGGAGATACACAAGCAGCAAATACTTTACGAGTATCGTTATTAATTATTATTATTAATCAATTTCTTTTATAAAATAAATCTAAATCAAACTTCTTCTGTGAACTTTCCCTTTTTTTGGAAGCTAAAAGAACATCTATAGCTTTTTCACGACTCAATCTCACACATAATAATCTAAAGGTTAGACCTTCCGAAAACATCTGAACCTAACCAACTTAAAATAAATTCACCACAAAAATCTTTTAAAAAAACCTTTTTAAATCACGTCTTTTCCATAAAACACTAACTATTTACCAGCCATAAATAGTAACGCCAGCAGCAAGTTACAAAGAGGAAGCAACTACTGAATAACTAATGCTTTATTTCCCAGTTGCCGTGAATGAGCTTAGTTTGAAAAGGCCACGTACGGAGACGAGTTACACGAACGCAACCTCAACGACTCTACATCTGCACCCGGTTCTGTTCATTGGTTGCGGAATTCTTCTACACGAATTGAGAACACCATAAAGTAATATCAGAGATGTTGATTCCTAAGCAGATGGCGGACCTAAGTAATTTGGTCAAACCCATCAGACCGATCACAGCTAACATTGAATTGACATAAGCCGACCATACGACGTAGGTCCGTCAACTGCCTAGGAATCAATTTCCCCGATGGTACATGGTCGAAGAGGTCAGTGATCTTTGGTTGTGTGTTGGATGGATGGCACAAAATATGTATATATTCTGTAACCTTGGTAAAAACAGATTGATTCTGATTCTACCATTGATAGTAATTTGAAACTCTTCTTTTCTTCCTTATAGTATTGTATTTTCTTCTATGTATTTTGTCTGGCTTAGACTTTCTTATTAAAGACACAGCTCTTACAACACTTAATATTATGTCCATTTATATTTTAGGAGATATTTAATAGGCAATGGATACTTAATGTTTCTGTTACTAAAACCTTGAATTGTTTTAACAGAAGGTTATAACCTTAGTGGTAATATAAGGTTATTATTGTAAAAAGTTTCTAAAATTATTTTCAGAACGAGCTAAAATTATATCCTTATACAATTGTACCTTTACTTATTCTGATTATTTTTAAATATATTTCTAACAACTTCGAGATTATATCAAACGTTGATATTATTACAGAGTTTAACGTTGTTTTACAAAATGTTTATTGACCTTAAACTGAGCTTAATTGAATTCTATTTTAATACAAAAATGTTTGTAACTACCTTAATCTCTAAGTCTTATTTACTATCTAGTAAACTGAAAACAGATCGAACGATACAAAGTTTTCTAATTTCAATTTCAAAGTTTCTGCAATTATACTTGACCTACATTCTGTTCTGTTTCAATAACATCATAGAAAGCTACATATTTGTTACATACCTATCGTGGCGGACCCAAAGGAAGTTTGTTTGGCATGGGATCTGACATATGGTACAATGTCCCTTATAATTCACCCTTTATAGGATTGGGTCAGGTTATGTAGAGTATCGACTCTTTTATCTTTTATCGACTCTTTTATCGAAACCTTACTTCGTATTTTATTTTCTACGGCACATACCAATATTATGATTTAAGAAATTATGTAAAATAATAAAATAAAACCTTTGTACTTAATTAAAAGTTTTCCTCAAATTTTCAATGTTTACATACTTAATCATATTTTTTTGTAAAAGCAATTACTTAATGCACGTGTAATGTTACTTAATGATGCAGTATAGTACACAATTTAAAGTGAAAATTTACAATTCCTTCAAATCAGTTTTAAGATACAATTATTCAGATGAAATATATGGAAAAACAGCTCCATATAATTTTATGTGTAAAATTAATACGCCCAATCTAATAATGGCTACCTTGTAATATTATTACGATGCTCCGAAATCAGTTTTTAGGTCACTGATTATAACCAAATATTTCACGATATCATATTAGACACCGGCTTTTGCGGTTATAATTTTGGTTCACCGAACGCTGAATATTGTAATTAAACTTTGATAGATTTATTACGGTATTCATTACTAAATACATTTTACTTATTAAGATTTAAACACAAAATTATTATTATTATGTTTCGTGTCCGTGGTGTAAGCTGGAAAATTTTATGTCTATAATATAAGAATTATGATTTCCAATCATAAAATGAAGGCTACTTGTTGTGATACATAAATTTGAATTCAGAAAAATATCTTTACTATGTTTTATAGTTATTATATTGACACTGTCGTCTTTGGTTAACTTTTGGTTTATTTCCAGATTACCTATTTTGAATTGTGATTGTGGAATAAAATACAGCATGATTGGTGAGACATGTTCAATACTCGAAGACGTGATATTTGGCTATTGTATTAGTTGAAAAAGAATAATATAAAAAATATTATCAATTGATCACTGAGTAATTGTAGGTTAAAGTTAAATAATTATTTACCCAACACATGGACACCGCGCGCGGGAGGGGTAGCGCGTGGCGCGGGGCCGGACGGGCCGCGCCGGCCGCGTAGTAATGTACTAAGTGTCCATGACTCATTTGTTTAAAGAGAAATTTGGTAAAAAATTAAGTACCTAATTTTATTACATAATTATAATGAGAATCGAGTACTGAATGCTCTCCTTAAGTATCGGTCATGTCTCACCAGTCATGCTTTTTTGTAACGTTTCAATACATTCCATACATATTTTACTATGTTCAATACGGACTAAATTTTATTTTTTGATATAAATATCTCTTCTAAATCTTATTTACTATCCAAGTTGGAGAGAAAATTATTATTTACACTACTAATAAAATATACGACTACTACATCAAATATTGCTAACTTTACCACGCTTTAAATGTTGTCCTACTAGACGTAAATTCATAACCTCTTACTAATAAAAATATAACCCAAGCAAAAATACAATATTGGCTATCTTTGTCTGACATAAGAAAAGTTGTATGATAGATAGGGACAACAGACAATGTAGTCATTCGCTGTGCTACGAATAATAATTATTAACGCTAAAGAAAACTTAACTTTCATACATCTCATTGGCTTTGTCCACATTGTGCCTTTTTCTGTTCGTCAAGGGCATGCGTTATAGCGGAGTCAACAGCGAACGTGAGGCATGCCCGTGACGCGCGTTGAAATCGTAGCGCTCGCTATGACACTTTTCTTTCAACGCGGGTGGATTTTGACGCATTCAATTATTGAATAATATGCCAAACGAAAGTTGAATAAAAAGAAGATGACGAAAATTTAAGATGAAATTGCATAATATGGTATTACATCGGTATTACTAAGGTTTCCTTGGTTCAACAACATGCTCTGAAAAACGGCTACACTCCTAATGTAGTGCTAAAAATATAAAGCCGATGATAACAGTAGCAACAAAGTATATTTTCTGAGTTACCGCGGCTGCCCACGGTAGCCTCTTGGAATATTTTTTGACAAAGTTACACTAATAAATAATAAATTCTGAAGAAGTCTTCTTCAGAATTTATGACGCTGGGTAAATGTTTTTATTAGTAAAGGGGAAAATGTGTAAAGGTTTATTTAGTAATAAATAGCTGGAATACAAGACACAATGGGCTGCGAACAATATCGGCTAAGGTCATAACAAATTGCCAGCATTGTGAAGGTTACCGTCAAAACCGGACAAGGCTGGCCGCATATACACGTATTCGATTTCCGAATTGGTTTCCCGTTATCGGAAATCCGAATGCTTAGGATCAGTTGAAAATACACTGGCGCACACGATCCTTTTTCCTGAATTAAACGACTTCATGTACGTTTCAAGTGCAAGCCGGCGCGTTCACGTGTGAAATAATCGGCTAAATGCGAGTCGGACTCGCGCACGAAGGGTCCCGTACCGTTATAGAGCAAAAATAGGCCAAAAATTGTGTTTTTTATATGGGAGCCCCCTTTATTTTTTTCATTTAAATATTATTATTATTATTTAATAAAGTGCGCATAATATATTTAAGGCCCTTGTGAAAATTACAAGTGCCTACCTGTTGCCATTATTGATATCGAGCAAAAAAGGCCAAAAAATTTACGTTTGTTGTATGGCAGCCCTCCCTTGAATATTAATATAATTTTGTTTTTAGTATTTGTTGTTATAGCGGCAACAGAATATATAGACAATATTTATAAATTTCAGAAGTCTAGCTATAGCGGTTCTTGAGATACAGCCTGGCGACAGACAGACAGACCGACAGACAGACAGATAGACGGACAGCCAACGATGTCTTAGTAATAGGGTCCCATTTTTACCCTTTGTGTCACGGAATTCCAAAATATCGTAATTCCACATTAGGAAATCGAATACGGAAAACGCGTGTATGCGGCCAGCCTAAAAGGACCGAAAAGTCGTGATAGAGTGAGACAGCTAATAGGGAAATGATACGTCTCTTTCATGTTCGAAAACTTTTTAAAAATCATTCATTAGTCATTACCCTTGAGCTTACGAGTGCCAGACTATCTTTCGCATCTTTTGTAGTTACATTTCCAAGTGTGATAGTTATAATGATTAATCATTGTTGTATTTAAGCGAAAATATTTTGGATATTACTAGTGTTACGCTGTAAAATCAAATATATACTAATGTAATAAATTGCCAAATCGCTATTGATTTTTACGTTACCTCCCGAACTTTGATAAAGTCGCAATGTATTCCACAAAACTTAGACCAGCACTCGTACTATGCAGTGTACTGTAATCTGTACATTACCATTATTGTGTACGTGAAATACGTGAAAATACCAAGTTTATTCAAACCGAAACAATACACAATGTAAGGATACATACAGCATGATACAAAATTAAAAAGTCAAGTGTCACGATATTTAAAGGCTTTTTGTATCGTTTTGGTATGAACTGATCCTTAGGTTTGACTTCGAAGTGTTCGAAATGCATTGGACTAGTAAGTACGTTGGCTCCGACACTAAGAACAAAAGTAGGTGAATTGAGTGAATTCAAATTTAGAACTTTATTGAAGTTCGCGCGTAAGATCAATAGTAGTTGGTGTTGAATGTCTTCCTGCAGCTCTTTACACTGACTTGTAGAAAGTTTAATTTAGGGTTAACGATATTATGATGGGTAAAATGTATATTGAAGCGAAGAGTATATTTTAATGTATAGATTGTATAATATATTGCATAGTATTTACTAGGATAATTAATGTAGATTCAAATTATGCTTCGATGTTAAGTTAGCGGAAGGCCGATCTAGGAAATTGGAAAATCGTGTAACGATACTGGTTACAATTATACTATGTGTTTTAAAATAATATTTTAAAGAATATCATATCATGCCAATTTTATAATTTGTCAATTTGAACTAAGTGATTTCACCAATATATATTATATAATAATTATGCTTAAATAAAGCGTTTAATGTAAGATCCTTCAACTGAATATCACAATCTTACTCATTTAAATACAGTTGAAAAACAATCTAAGTATCACTGTTGAATTCAAAAATCCGCCAGCAAAATTGAGCAGCAAAATATTGAAAGCCGATATTAAATGTCCTTACAAACCCGGAACATTCAGTACCTACGTTTCAATTTCAGTTTGCTTTATGAAATGTCGACTCTAGCGCTGATCGATTTGGATAACTCTCTAAAGTCATCGTGCAACTGTTAACTTTTTAAATTCTTATTCCGTTTTTAAAATTTTGTGTACTGCTCTCTCTTTTTATTTTTGTACAGGCTGCAGTTCTCTGTTCTTTTGAAGACAAATTCATGTTCATTTTTGAATTTTTAGCCCGGCCGCACATTGCCCGAATTCGGATCAGAAACAGTTGAACTCCGCCGGACCGCCACTCCGCACATTATCCGAAATATCCTTCCGGCGGGTTCGAGCTCACTCGGCTCAGTACAAAATGTAAGAGACAGCGCGGACGTTCAACTGTTTCTGATCAGAAATGTCGTACAATGTGCTGCCGGGCTTAAAAGTTAATGTAATAAAACTACCTACGTACCATTTTTATCGCATGTAACTCTCCCATCATTACATTCCGAATAATTTTGCAATTTATTGCATTATTGTCTTTGATATACATTCTACAATGTATTTTTTACGCCTCCGTGGTCTAGTGGTACAGAGCGCGGCTGTTGACTCGGAGGTCGTGGGTTCGATTCCCGCGTTGGAAACATGTTATTTCCAAGTTTGGTTAGGACAGTACAGGCTGATCACCTGATTGTCTGACAAGTAAGATGATCCATGCATCGGATGGGCATGTAAAAAGTCGGTCCTGCGCCTGATCTCTCGCCGGTCGTGTCGGTCTGCCGTCCCACTGGGTTATGAGAGTAAAGGAATAGAGAGTGCTCTTGTGTACTGCGCACACACTTGGACACTATAAAAATACTCCTGCGTAGCTGGCCTGGTTTCAATGAAACCGGCCACCGTTACCGAAACCGGTGTGGGAGCTATTATATATACAATGTATATCAAAGACGTTCATTGAACTTTCCGTAGACTCAAGAAGGTACTGGTTCCAATTAAATGAAGCAATTGTGAACTTGGTCATTACCCTGGCGTGCGTCAAATGCATTGTCTACTCTAAAGAGATGTAGCTCTTTGTTGGTCTAATAGTTCTGCTCTGTATATTAACCCAATGCCTAACCGCACATTTGCAGACATAATAAATTGCTTTTACTTCGCTGACTTTTAAATCGATTTTAAGCCTTCTGCAGCTGTCTTGGAGTTGGTTAAATGTTAGTTCTTCACTTCATTTTGCTTGTAATTAACATTACTTGCTTTTGATGCAGCATTAAAGAAAAATGCAGACTGAATTTGGTCTTGTTATACATAAGACATACCCAACGTAGTAAGTTACCAATATTGACATTTTTAATACGACCAAATTATGTAAGTCCGCGATAACTCTGCTTAAGAATTGATTTCTTTGATGGTGCATTAATAATATTCAAAACTATTGTTATGTAATAAGAGTGCAACTTTAAACTTTATAAAATTGGTTTAATACATACAATCTAAAATGTAAAACTTTTATACTTAGTTGTTCTTAATTATAGTTGATCTCATAATATTATCATAGTATTAATTAAGTTGTTTATTACACCAAATAGATGTATTTCCATTTTCCATATTTTATCTAAATACATAATATTATCATTCAATTTTGATTATTCATCTAGATTCTAGGTGTTACATTTAAAATTTGAATGCAATATTTGAAATGTTCAATTAATTATAATCAGAGCAATTATAACATAAATTATTTACGACGACTGTTAGATCGGCCGATAATCTTTTGTGAATTATATTTATTTCTAGTCCTTATCAAAATGGTTTGTGTTCAAAATGTGGTAAAATAAAAGCTTTTGAAGCATTCGGTTGTTTTATTTCATTAAATGATAGGACATATTTTAATATTACTGCGATGTTTTTACGCTTAAGGCCGCACCAGTATAGACCGTTAAGTGCAAGTTAAGTGTGACGTTTGACAACGTTTCTGTCAATATCCCAGCCCCCTTATGGCCGTTCCCTATATTCAATCTATCTCTAGTTTGACATACAACCGATCGCAGCTGACATAGAGTTGACATAAAATATATGGAGCTAATGTCTAATGTGAGCTATTCCTATCTCAAGTAAGAGATAGATCAAATATTGGGAACGGCCGTTAGACAATGTATCTTTAGTTAAAAACGATGACGAAATTCGTTATCAAAATGTATGCGATTTAATGACATTTCGCTTGCGAAGACTAATGTCAAATCCCATACATTTTGATAATGAATTTCGTCATCGTTTTTAATGAAAGGGACTTTGTCTACGGCCTCTGATTATATGGCGTATGCTGTGTGCAATATTATGTTGTATTGTGGTCGGTTTATTTACTGTATGTTCTAGAATCGTGCTCTGTTCCGACCGAATAATTATACAACGTGTAACAAACCTAAGTGATAATATTTTAGGGTATTAAAGGAATTAAGCATTACTACTTTAAAAGTAGGTAGGAAAATATGTAAAAGCGGAAACCCATTTCTTAAAAGTCATAATTTACCGGCTTAATACTTAAGTATGTTAAAATGTAGACTGTTATAAACAAGCGAGGCTTGTGAAATAATGGAGTAATCAGTCAGAATTGCCATAACCAGACTTAAAAACATTTACTTCAAGTTAATCAGCTAATGTAGATATTGTGATAAAACTTCTTTAAAATTTTCTGCACGAAATGTGTATTCCATGCTAGTTATTAGACCTACAAAGATGTTTTTTTTTTATTAAATAAGGGGGCAAACGAGCAAACGGGTCACCTGATGGTAAGCAACTACCGTCGCCCATGGACACTCGCAACATCCGAAGAGCTGCTGGTGCGTTGCCGGCCCGGCCGGTTGCGTTGTTAATGATGCAGTACGTTAGTTTTCAGTTTATTTATTTTGATTAATTTTTTATTTATTATTTTTTATTAGCTAATTAGCTAATTAGCTGTAAATAAAATGATATGAAAGACATTTCCAGGAGTTCTGTGAAACACACTTTCAAGTGACATTTTACAACATGGCGGCTTTAGTTTTGACGAGACACAACTCTACCACGCCCTATGAGGCCATGTCTTGTCAGGCGCCATTCTTGTGGCGGTCAGTTTACATTGCAATTTAACCAAAAAGCATTAAAAACTTAACTTTATTTACTAAACTACAAAATTTATCTTCTAAATCGATAAGTTTGCCACCGCAGAGTTAAGCTGCTTATTCCAATTTTAAACGGGTCATTTAGATTTAGCTCGTTTTTCCTATCATGCGTGCTGTCCCGTGGGTGGATTTGGCCCGTGAGTGGCAAAATCCTCCTGGCCGCGCGCGTTATACCCGCAAGTTAGGAAAAACATGGACTTTGAGATGCTAGGATGTGGACAACTTTCACACAGACGAGCTCCACGTGCCTTCAAGCGTTTTTGTCATAATTATTATTGGCAACAATCTAACACAACAAATTCCAATATTAATTTAGATATAGCGGAGTAGTCAAATTATTAACTTTTATTCCCGTGGTGCTTCCCCTTCAGTTCTTTGACTTTCGGTCATTGTAACTTTGTGCTTTGTATGGGGAGGGAATCTGGAATTGTTCCGACTCCTCCTATTTTCTTCTGATTAATTTCGTTGCGGGTCCCAAGACAGCTTTAGCATGTCCCTTGGGCTCCCTGAGATCATATCAAAGGGTTTTCGTGGTTGGATACCGCTGTCGATCATGGCGACACAGGAGATAAAGTGGTGGGAATGTGTGGTAGGCCAAAGTCCGTTTTAAGACGAGCTCCACGTGTGGCCAATGACACGCCTGAAACAATTAGTGGTTTGTTATCAAGTATGAAAATCCATACTTCCATACTAATTTATAATTCGAAAGTGTATCTGTCTGTCTGTCGATCTTTTCGGGAAACTTTGAGTCCCGGGAAAGGACATAGAATATTTTTTATCCCGGAAAAGTGTACGGTTCCAGCGCGATAAACAAATTTTGGCGCAACAGGGTTGCGGGCGTCATATTATAGTTTGTAAAAATAATAAGAATAGTCCCTAAGTATTTGATTATTATTCATTCGTGTGATTATAACATTTGTGTCACTTGACGTAACATAAATTTAATAAAATATATATAATAAATGAAGTACTATACCGTACACGTTGCTAGTGAACTATAAAATTGTTAATTTTGCTTTCTACGCATCTTTTTAAACCCATCGCATCAACACACGGTGCAGTATAAACTGACCCTAACCTCGAATATTTTTATTTCACCAAATCTTCTGATAACAATATTAGTGTGGGCGACGTCGTATGTGCGTATTGATCGAGACATGAATTATTCATTCGCATTACACCGACTCCTTATTGCTCATAATTTTCTGTGATATCTCCCATATATGTGTTTTCTTTATACTTTATTTCGATGCGTATTGTATTTTTAAATAAAAAACAGTATCTTTTATGTGGTGGAAACGAATAAATTCTTAGCCGAGCTAAATATAAATGGACCGTTATAACCTTTAAATAAAATTGGAAAAGATTAAAACAATGGTCTGGAGTAATTTAAATAAATGCCTTAATATGATTGCTTAGAGCTTTTTAAATTAATCTGGAGGATTTACAACACTAACAAAGCTTTCAGACAACAGCTGGAGGGTAGAAACCGTAAGTTTATCGACTTCAAAGTAACCCTTTCATAATTACAAAGCTCCCAGAGCGGAAATTTCGTGAAAATTGGACTAAGTTGAAAAAATTCACAGTCAGATTTAAGATATTCTGAAACTATGAAACCATATAGATATTGTTTTAAGTCGTACTAATTTAAAATAATATAAATTATTAATTAATACGTACGACTGTATCGTATTCGGCGTAGTAAATAAACCGTCCGAATATTTTTTTTACTCCTTATCTGTTTTAGACGATATAAAAAAAACTTATTTCATAAATAATAATTTCCACTATCGATATAATCATCGCAGTTTCAGTCTACTATTAAGTACGTACATTGCCCAGTGAAAGCCAAATCCTATTAAGACCTAAGAGCCGCTATGTAAGCGCTAAGTCTAGACGCACACAGACCTAGCTTAATCCGTGATAAGGAAGTGCACATGCTCTTAAAACCAATATTATGTTGACACTTGGTTAGTTAGGTTTTGATTAATCGTTAAAATATCTTAGTAATGTTGTTCACAAGTTTGGTTAGGATAACTCAGACTGATCACCTTATTGTAAGTAAAAGATTATATTGTTTTATTGAGCACACACTGATTATGAAATTATTTGTCTGGTACCAGATACCAGACAAATGAATACCAGACACCAGCTGATGTTGCGTTTACTGAAACCGGTGAGAAAAGTATTATTATTCTATTTACAACATTAAAAATTAATTAATTCATGTACATGTCAAGAGTCTAACAATTAAAAAATACTAGTGATTTCTGTTTTTCTCCAATTATTAGATTATAAAATAAACAATTTAGGTACTTTTATAACAAACCAATTAAATTCTAAGAAAACACAATTAATTCTTTGCAGAATCCAATAAACTTTATTGTTTAAGTATACAAAAGTAACCTAATATAATTTCGTAATAATAATAGCTTTTGCGAAAAGGTTTTAGACATATTTTCTTCAAAGTTTGAATTATTTATAGTGAAATTTTCTTCCTCACTTCCTCAAAGCTGTTACTAAAATTGGAATCGTATATATTTTTAGTTTGAAGTAAATATTGGTATAAATAAGCAGCAACAAATCAGTAAAAAATACAATATGAATGCGAAATTAGTGTGTTTGCATTATATATTATTAGCATAATTATAGACAATATGCTCTGCATGCTCAAAACAGTTTTACCATATTATTTTGATTATTATAATATTTGGTATTCGTAATAATATACTTTTAGTTGTGTGATAGGTTCGTTTTTGTTAGGGTAAAATTTTTGAGATAAGTATGGAGCGTAATAAAGAAAATACTACACAATAATTGTGGGCAGTGTGTGGCAGTGTGTAAGGTGTAGTGTCAGTATTTAAGGGGGCGACTAAAGCAAAATAGATGATCTTATAATTTACTAGCTGTTGCCCGCGACTTCGTCCGTTAGATCACGTCCCAAATATTATTTTTAAAAATATTCAATGCACAGAATTGACTTTACTACGATTTTATTCAGTAACCCAAATCCTATTAAAGCGAACGCCTTCGTCATAGAAGCTCAAATCTTTAATAATTTGAGTTCAATCAGTCGAAAGTCTAAGAAAATTTCTAAAAACTTTCATCCCCTATTTCATCCCCTTAGGGGTGGAATTTATTCAATTCCTTTCTGAGGAGATGCCTATGTCATAGTATCTTTGTGCATACACAGTCTCAGCCCGATCGGTTTAAAATTGAGAAAGTTTCATACAAACTGTCAACCCCAATTTCACCCTCTTGGGGGTAGAATTTCCAAAAACACCTAAATATATATCCATTCAATTTTAATTAGTAACCCAAAAATAAAGTTTCATGTTTCTAACTTCAGAAATGATGGACTTTCATTCAAACTTTCAACCCCAATTTCACCCCCTTGGGGGTAGAATTTCCAAAAACACTTAAATACGTATTCATTTGTTTTTATTCAGTAACCCAAAAATAAAGTTTCATGTTTCTAACTTCAGAAATGACGAACTTTCATACAAACTTTCAACCCCTATTTCACCCCCTTCGGGTGAAAATTTCCAAAATTCCTTCCTTAATGGGTGTCTACTAATTAAAACAACTCTGCTCACCAAATTTCGTGGCTGTAACTTTAACAGTTTTTGCTCCGCGATGATGAATCAGTCAGTCAGTCAGTCAATCAGTCAGGACTTGTAATTTTGTATGTATAGATTTTTGTACTTGATAGTAAGCTACGAATTGTTTAATTTTTTAAACATGGAAACTGGATTATATTTTAGAGGATCTGTACTAGCGAAAACACGATAATATTATATCTTAAAATATTCTGGAAAGAAAAAAGTCACAAAGATGCATCTCATAAAATAATATATTTCATTTCTTTCCAAAACGGTACATTAAACGGAGTCAATATTTTATTTAATAAATATATAAAATTCTATAACTGAGGAGCTGTACTAGCGGTTTTTTTTAATTTGTATATATATCGACTTATTTAAAATTTCGTTCTTTTTCACCTGGCATGGTATGACAGACGGGCGTGAGTGTGAAAAGAGATGTAAGATGTTTAATAATTCTTTGCCTAGTTCGCTCTCGGATTAACTTAGAACATAAATTAGGACATTAACTGCCACACTTAGAGACGAATGTAAACGATATAATAACTGTAATACTCAGGCTTCTGTAATCAACAAAACTTGGTTGACTACGGAACCCTAAAACAGAACTCTAACCAGCTATTGTTTTGTACATTGCTAGATTAATAGCTAAACAATAGGGATGATGACAAGGTCAAAGATTAGCGAATTTTGTTATTAAAATCATTAATTAATAACGGTAAAAATAAGTGTTACCAAAATTTCAGCTTGATAGCTTTTGTATTTTTTTTTGTTATATTGTGCCTTCAAAGTTGGATGTTCAAGTCAATTTTTTTCAATAACATTTCTTAATATTTGTATACCATTCGATAACTTATGTAATTTAAAGCAATTTTTGATAAGAAACCACTTTCATAAACGCAATAATTAATATAGTTACCAAACAAAAATCTTCCGCGATGCCCACAAACAACTCTAAGGTGACGTCATAAATCATAATCGAGTAGCATTTTGTATGGAGCGTTTCGGGCAGGTCCATTTTATGAGATGTTTGAATTGTCATATTATCTTGGTAAATTTTTAGGCTATCACAGTCATTCTTTTACCGATGTTTCAATTTTTTAAAGGTCTTTCAATTACCATGAAGAAAAAAATAGTCATCATGCCTATTTAAGAGTAACACTGTCCTACAAATAGAACAATTCATATTTTAGGGCCATCAAACCAAAATATTAAATCCTCTCTATCTCTGTTAGCACTTGGCAGTACCACTGTCGAGAATTTTCGCAGAGGAAATTGTTGTTCGTCTTATCAAAATGAAGCTACTCACGAAAAATTATCTTAATACTAATAAAAAAATGTTCTAGGGAACCCTGACTATAATCAAGTGAAGAATTTTGACATAAAATTTTGCCGTATAATTATCACTCATCTGTTGAAGTTCTCATTCAATTAAATTTTAATCATTACTAAAATATGTCGCTCAATGCGGTCGTTCGATACTTATTACTCATAGTAACTTGAACGATCATAATATTATCAAAATTATTCGGCATTCACAAAAGTTGAAAAATCCCATCGTGGAAGCGCGAGCGGGAGCTAAGTGGTAGCACATCTGGCCTCCCTCCCCCGGGATTAGGGGATCTACGAGACGCAACCAATGGAAATACGTTCCACAATCTCAATCTACATTTATTCATTGTTCCCCGCCTGTTTTTAATTGACTTGTAAAATGAATATTGTTATGAACAATGTGAAGGATTCTGTACGAGTGGAATTTGTTGTTTCTAATTAATTTCATGTTGCAGTCGCAGTTAAAAAGTACAATATGCAATATGTATCGCATGGAGTTTTTCACTACTTTTGTATGGTTAATCCTACTAATATTATAAAGGCGAAAGTTTGGATGTATGTATGTATGGATGTATGGATGTATGGATGTATGGATGTTTGTTACTCTTTTATGCAAAAACTTCTAAACGGATTTTAATGAAACTTTACAATAATATAGCTTATACATCAGACTAACACATAGGCTACAATTTTAACCGACTTTTAAAATGGAGGAGGTGTTATGTTCGTTTTTTTGTGTTTAACGATTACTCCGCCGTTTGTGAACCGATTTTCAAAATTTTTCTTTTGATTTATAGGTTATCATGCCTATTTTGTACCATATTCATAAAAGTGGTGACCTGATAAAGGGATCCACAAAAAATCAAGCGAACTCCTCAAAATTTATATGGAAATATGTGGTGACTTCGGTTTCGTGAGCAGTATTCTAAACATATGCTACCAACAATAAGATTTTGCACCGCGGTATAGAGGCTCGGCTGGTGCTTTCAATCACACACTTTGCACCTGCAATTTTATGGTTTTTTGATCGTCGTTATTTTATACATCAATTAAATCGAGTTAAATGAAGCAACCGCTCTAGATAATATTATATTCTTTGTCTTTAATTCAATACAAAAATTATCTGAAAATTCCTAATAATTTGGTCATAGTATGACAATTTCGTTAAAAGAAGAGGTAACCTTGGGATTTTTTTCTATCGAGTGAAGTTCATGATAATATTGTGTAAAGGAATATGAATTCCAATGTGTTATATCCTTAACTAACACATATATTTTTTCAGAATTTAAATTACTATATTTTTATGTCTCCTGTCCTGTTTAAATCTTGAAAATCATCCGTTTCTTGTACTACCTCCCCTTAAGCCCGGCCGCACATTGTCCGAATTCTGATCAGAAACAGTTGAACTCCGCCGGACCCCGCACACTATCCGAAATATCCTTTCGGCGAGTTCGAGCTCACTCGGCTCAGTAAAGAGACAGCGCGGACGTTCAACTGTTTCTGATTAGAAATGTCGTACAATGTGCGGCCGAGCTAAAAGCATTTTTCTGCTGCAACAATGTCAAACTGCGGTAGGTCGTGTTGTTATGCACAGTCACGTTTCGGCCGTACTCAATAGACCGACTTCAGTGTCACTTTTATTCGTCTGTACTCTTTCAGAGATGGAACTTTTTAAGAACCACTCAAGATCTCTTTGGTGTTCGCTTTCAGGTTTGATAAGGAATTATGTATAGTTCCTTTTTAGTTATCTCGCATAGATTTTTATTAAAATTATCTATATTTTCATACCTATTATAAATAAGAAAGTGTCTGTCTGTCCGTAACTTATTCACGCTCAAACTGCTGAAGGCATTTAGATGCTTTGATGAGTCCCGGGAAAGGTATAAACGAATTTTGGTGCAACTGAGTTACGGGCGTCATCTAGGTAGTTATTTATCAATATTTGCTACCCATGTCCTAAAAAATCAACGATACAGGAGATGTATAGCTTGAGTATTATAATCTTTCGATTTATTTACATTCCTGAATATTTAATCTCATTTCCATGATAGCAAACAACGATTCTCAAAAGAAGTTGTAAAGAAAAATACTAAAAGATTGGAAAAACTTCAATTTAAAAGTCCGCGGCTGGGAGCGCGCTGTCAATGCCTCTTGTTTTAAAGATTAATCTGAGTGAAGTTTGAAACAATTTATTGGCTTATTTTGAACGGAGAGTTTTCCAGGAATCTCTTCGATTTTCTTTGATTTCTTATTTATAAAATATTATTATCTCGAGTAACTTTATAAAGGAATCAATGATTTCAATCTCATATATTTCTTCATTTTTCTTCCGTTATTGTATTATAAATGGTAAAGTTTGGTTGAGTAAAAGTTTCCTAGTGTTTATAATCTGTAGTTTTTATTATTACTTTATTTGATACACATTTTAATGACTATGAGGGATGAGAATAGGACTCAAGTTCTTAGTATCGAAACGATCGATCGAATCTGGTCATGGTCATATTGTCATCAATTATTTCATGTTACGGCCGTCCTCAGGATGAAAACACAACCTCCTCATGAAATATGTCTACCGAAAGTGGACACTCCTCATCACCTTGATGAGTGGCAGTCTTCCACCGTGCGTTTTTCGCGTAGCTTCCGCTGTCACCAGCAGTATTTTCGGACCAATGCGATCTTCAAAGAGCGTATTACCTCTTAAAAAGCAATGCACCTGCAGCTCCCCTAATGATGCGAGTGTCCATGGGTGACGGTAATTGCTTTCCATCAGGTGACCTCTTTGCTTATTTAGCCCCATATTTTATAAAAAAAGAAAGTGGCATTATAGACAACAGAATCCTAACATGGAGAAGGTTCACTGGCGTGATGCCCAGGCTTAGATTCTGAGCACCTCAAGGCCAGCGTCAAAGCGAATAATTCATAATCAAGTTGTCAACCTTTTTGACCTTTGTACGCTTACCCTTTCTTCAGGCGAGGCGAGATTTCCCCCGAGACAGGCGATTGAATCTATCAATGCCGATTAATCTCTATCACGAAAATAACGTGACAAACGTTTCCTGTTCTGCAAAGGTGAGTTAAATATTATGTAAGATACATAATATAATAATAATAGCTCCCACACCGGTTTCGGTGACGGTGGCCGGTTTCATTGAAACCAGGCCAGCTACGCAGGAGTATTTTTATAGTGCCCAAGTGTGTGCGCAGTACACAAGAGCACTCTCTATTCCTTTACTCTCATAACCCAGTGGGACGGCAGACCGACACGACCGGCGAGAGATCAGGCGCAGGACCGACCTTTTACATGCCCATCCGACGCATGGATCATCTTACTTGTCAGACAATCGGGTGATCAGCCTGCATTGTCCTAACCAAACTTGGAAATAACATGTTTCCAACGCGGGAATCGAACCCACGATCTCCGAGTCAAGAGCCGCGCTCTTTGCCACTAGACCACGGAGGCGTTAAGATACATAATATAATAATATTATAACACACTACATACAACATTGAAATTGTCCACTCGCTTTGTGCTGAAAGGACCTACGGTGTCCTTTATTAACACGTTAGGTGCGAAACAGGGCTTGAAACACCCTGTCCATGTCTCGTCGTTATAGCGGTAGGAAAAAACTTAAACTTCTCTGTCGTGCGGGAGGCATAACTTCCATCTGGTTCAGTGTAGGAAAGTGATAACTATATATCTGAGATGTGCTATTGATTCCTAGTTCAATGGTATGCCGACCTTAATACCGGGTTTCTTAGACCTCGTGCCGCACTGAACAAATAAAAATTCTAACACAGTGCGGACCGAGGTTGCGAACACCTCGTACCCCCGCGCACCTCGTACCGCACCCTAAGCTAGCTTCACGCGGTTAGTGTTGTGCAACGCATTCGAGACTGAGCACGCGACGAAGTACGACTGCTGCCGATTATGTCGAAACGTTGCCGAAAAAAGTTAATCAAGGAGGAAGATGAAGAAAAACCGGACTCAGATTTACCAGTTTCACCAAACTGGTAAATCTGAGTCAAAATCAAGATAAATTTTGATGAGCCATACACCGAGGGTGTTTTGCATTTGCCGCTAGTTGATTCAATGAACAAACACACTAATAGTAATCATGATTATCAACCTATTTGAAGAAAGTTACTTTAAGTTTGATAAATAAATACAATTAAATAAAATCGATATTTCTTTTCCCATCACTAAATTGTATGAAAAACTGCTATTGTTCAGTGCGGTATGGGGTACATCAGACCCCACATTTTATTTTACCCATAGAATCTAAACTAACTAATCTAACCACGGGCGGCGGTAGATTTAGGTTAATGAACTCATTGTTAATAATAATCACGACAAAAGCCGCACATTTTGTCTTATTTGGCGCCAAAAAAAGGATTTTGGTCTCCTACGGGCGGTGGGGCTTAATATGCCTCGTGCCGCCACAATCTCTGGTATAGGACAAGGTTTAAAACGACCCGTAACGCAGTAATGGAAAGTACAGATATATCTGTGCCGCTGGGAACGTGTTAAACAATTTATTAATTATTATACTCACTTAAAATTTTACTATAACCCTCAGACCAAATAAAAATTTTATTTGGTCTGAGCTATAACCATGATAAAAATAGAAAATTAGAAACGAGAATATCAACAGCTGTAATGCTTATGAGACACCAATATAACAATATTGTAAAGTAACTCAATAAATAAATATTATGAAGTAACTCAATTATCTACTTAACATACTTTGCGGGCGCCTTAATAAATCTAGTTCACGTAATTATTTTTATTGTATTAATACTATAACTTCTTGGTCGCCCTCACAGACATAGATCATGATCTTGATCTATGTCTGTGGTCGCCCTATTGAAGTTTCGCTGGCTCAGCGGTTTAAATACAAAGCCGAGATCAGCCACGTCTGTGCAGAAGACTAGACTAACCCACGTTGGTCAGTATTTTGTTCTGTTCTTTGATCATTTCTAATGAAATAAACCAATTTTTTTATTCACATTCAATCTAAGACCGTACGACTTCAGTAAATAAATAGTTATTTAAACTACAGTATATCCACTTTCAAAAACATCTCATACCTTGTACACCTGTTTCATTTTCTTTAAAATTAGTTATAACGTCGTAACATCATTCTATTTATAAAAAAAACTCGTAGAATGGATATTATTGGTTATAAAAAATCCATTATCATAACACGTTGGATAAATTGAAGTCTAGCGAGTAGCGGCAAAACGATGGGAAATTCAAATGAAAAGATTAAGAAATGATAATATCCGCGAAACAACTTTTAAACGAATTGTTTATGATTACTTTTTGTTATGTAAATACCCCGCAAGTCTGTTGCTACTGCGAATATTTTAGATATCTGGTCTTTGAAGCTTTTAATTTATTTTAAATTGCAACGAAGTTCTTTGTGAAATTTCATAATGAGAATAAATTATGAGTTGAGACGTGACGCAAATATTTCGAAAACTCATACTAAGGCTATTATTGTTTTCAAGAACTCATTTCCTTGTAGGCGAGCGGGAAGTTCCCCTAATTTCTTAGTAATTTTTTATCAGACAGGTTGTCCCATTAGTTTATCAGTTCTACTATCATTAGAAAATTGCAAATCTTTACATATAATAAAACTGTAGAAATGGAAATTCTGTACATTAAATATATTCAAAAAATAATAAGCGGGGGGTGTCACTACATCGCTATAGAAGCCAAAAATGTGGTTAGTTTTTTGTCTGTCTGTCTGTCTGTATGTTTGTTCCAGCATCACACGAAAACTACTGATCCGATTTGAATGCGGTTTTCGCAAATATATTTGTCTGGTATATAAAAATTTTCCCCCCACCCCTCTAAGGGGACCAAAGAGGGGGTCAAATTTTGTATCAAACTTATTTCCTTAATCGACTTACTTCATATGATACTGCGTGACTGGTGAGACATGTTCAATACTCGAGGACGTAATATTTGGCTATTATATTAGTTGGAAAAAAATAATATAAAAATATAATATCAATTGATCACTGAGTAAATGTAGCTTAAAGTTAAATAATTATTTACCCAACGCATGGACACCGCGAGCGGGAGGGGTAGTTGTGTGGTGTTTCTTTGGTAGCGCACGTCTCTGCACCGGCCGCATAGTATGCCTACTTGCCTAGCCGCGTAATTTAGTTAGTATCCATTATTCATTTATTTTTGGGAAATTCGGAAAAAAATTAAGTGCCTAATTTTATTACTTATTTATAATGAGAATCGAGTACAGAGTACTCTCCATAAGTATCGGTAATGTCTCACCAGTCATGTTGTATACTGTGTTTTCCAACTTAACATTTGGTGTATAAACATTTTCCCCCCACCCCTCTTAGGGGACAAAAGAGGGGGTAAAATTTTGTATCAACTGATGAAGTAGATATGCTTTATATGGCAAAACAACGTTTGCCGGGACAGCTAGTTATATTATTTAAAAACTCGTCTTAGACACTTTGAAAATTATAGGCTCTAAATATATGAAGTAAATTGAGATGTCATGTTATACAATAATCTACAAGGGTGTTGCACGCGGCCGATAGAACTAACAACGCTTTTTTGTTAATTTGCTGTCAATATCATTCTAGTCTCATTTTTAATATGCCTGAAACAAAATTTTTATAAAACGAAGTTTCAACTGTGTTTGGTGAAATCCCACCTTAATCCCCTTAAAACAGTGCTATTAAATGCGATTACAAGTTGTGCGGGTGAATGTTTATCAAATTGTCAGGTTCACCGTACCTACTTTATATTATTATCCGGCAAGATTGAAGGTATTTGCGAGTTTAATATAAAATGTATATTGTAACGATGAGATTCTCTGAAATTGAGCAAATGATTTATGTTCCGGGTACGGTATTTACATTACTTGACCGTGATGTAGCGTCCGTTATACTATGATGTAAATATTATATGCATGAAAATATGTTACGTTGTACTATTATAATATTATAGAAGTAAAAGTATTTAAATTAAATTTTGGTACATATCTCAGCCTCATAATATGTCTATTGGCCGGTTTTTGAGGGTTTGTCTAGGACTTTACTCCTTATATATAGTACTAGAGATTTAGTTTATGTCAATAAAACTCAGGTAATAATATAAAAAATAACTTCACATGAATGGCTGAAATATATTCTACATAATCAAAAATCTGAATAAGACTTCGAAGCGGAGCCGCGAACACTTATAAATAAAATAATAGTTTCCATCCGTCTATAGAATTAAAAATTTACGACCTCTTGGAATACTTAAAGATCGCACCTGAGCCACTTAAATATTAATCGCAAACCAGCGTGGAGCGAGATGATATTAAAATGGCGAATTATATAACAAAAGGAAAGAGAGAGTGAGTACGTTTGCCATGGACTGACTAATCGTTTGAAAATAGCTGTACCTGGTGCAGCTCAAAATTCAAGTTTTGCCATTAAAAATCATCTTCTTCATAGGAATCGCGCAGGAAAATAATATTTTCATCAAGTAAACAATAAGGCACATGCTTATAACATTAAATGCGAGTAGGGAGGTATCTACTTTTTTTTTTTTTTATTCTTAATTTATAAAGGCCATACATCTCTTATAATATAATATTATCTAGTATCTACTAATAGCTGTTGGCGGCCATTGGCGGCACAATTTATAATATAACGTGTATTTAACAATAATCATTTTGTACGGTGGATTTCATGGATAATTCATTCAAACACTTCAATAAAACTTTGAGCCTTAATTTTAAAATTAAACAGTCAGCTAAAATTACTCTTTAAATCCTTCCACAAGTTTTCACAGTTCCTAAGAGTCTATTTTGAAAAGTCTAATTGAGAACTTCTTTACTTAAGAAGTAATATTTATTTTCCTTTTGTAAAAGTCGTTAAAGAGCCTGCCTTATTCCTTATCAAAATACTTTTACTTTCGCATTTTTCATTTCAAACTAGAATATAAGTGCTATTATACTAATCTGAGCATGCTTACCAAAGGAAACCAGTTGTTCCAACTTCCATTACACTTGAAAAGAAAACTTCTTGAGACATTAATGCAAATCAAACAAAACAACTTTGTAGAGTTGTTTCATTATGGTAAAACATTACGGTTTGTGTTAGCAAGGCTCTGTTGGTGCGGTTACATCCCTCCGATATCCCGAAACAACGACAAGCAAATGTGACCCCTGAACAGAAAAGATAAGGTTAATATTAGTTTGCGATTAGATTTTAAGAAAATTGACACGGTGTCAACGTTAGCCAGCGCTAGAGTAAACTTTATTTTTTAGTATGTAGGGTCTGATATGGCTTGCGATTAAAATTTTCAGGTAGATGTATTCGATCCGACTGAAATCCCTTAGAGAGTGGCTTTATTCGCCCTAATTAAATTACGCCCTTTGATGACCTCATCATCGCCCCTGTGACCTTACAGCTATTTAAAGCTACGTCAAATTTGCTGTGACATTGAAAAATTGCGTCGTTTTTCCAATTCGAGATCCAATTTTGGTAGAACCGTTGTTTAAATTAAGTTCATTTTGTTTTGTGTTTTTTATACTTCCCTGAAAATGCTTCTAATGTTTTGCCTGTGCTAGTTAATTTTGATATAGGATTTTTTTTGATACTTCATGATGGTTTAATTTCACTTTTAATCTACTGACGACGAACTTTAGATTAGAGAAACACTTTCAAAGAGACCTTAACTTTGAAGTTGTAATTTTCACTCAAAAATACTTTATTCAAAAAACATTTCCCTGTTGTCTCTTGTGACAAAGCTAATCCAGTTTTTAAATGAGAAATTGCCTTGTGAAAAATATTAAAAGCTTTTGTCCTTGGCTAACCTTAATTATGGTTGGGGATGATCATTATTTTTTCGTAATGCCCATTGCCTAATTCCTCGTAACAAGGATTTTGACAGGCGTATTATTAGCGGTAATTTCGGGGCTCGCGTGCGCAACGTTAATCCATCTTATTGGGTTGTTACAAGGAAAGGTTTTTGTTGACAAACTCCGAGTTTACGGTCCATTTCTTATCCTTATCTTTGTACTGCGGCAACAAATGCCTCGTTTACCTAATATTTCCAACTATTTCCAAGAAAATGTTTAAGGATTTTATTTCCATTATAATTTGGCATTTCTTTTAGACGGTTTTGGGAAATCGTTTTAGTTTGTTTATATAACAGTTTATATCCAATTAATGTTCGGTTTCCGGGACTTAAGGCTCCAGTCTCGCAAATTTCACTCGCTGTGAATTATTTGCGCAACTTTGTATATTTATTTTTTGACAAACTAACACTAACTAATAAAATAACACGAAATATTATTATTGTGTATAATATAAGTAATAGCTAGTTATTTTTTTTAAGTTCATCTATGTGGATATTGTTAGGTAAATCAAGCGTTAAAAACAGCTCTTTCGTGCCCTTGTCATTGCGAGTTGTGTTTGTGCGCTTAGTTTATGGCAATAACTAATTAATTTAAAAATCTGTTTAGATAAGAATGAGCTAAACATTCTCGTCTTCAAAATGCGCACATTAGTTTTTTCTAATTATTTTTCATTTTCTTAATTCAGAGGTCACAATGTCATCAAAATTCTCTGTTTTTATCTCTTAATAAACGAGTTATTTCATAAAAACTATGCATCGTAACTATGTAATAATTCGATTATTTTGATGCCAAGAGCTTAATAAAGAAATTAATATAAAAAAAATCACGTAAATCACCTTACTCCAACAATAATGATAATCTCAAAAGTCCTACCAAAATTTCCCTTGCAATCCTTGTTTATACACCCTTTTGTTGTAGGTCTTTTGAGATTATTATTACTATTGGAGTAAGGTGATTTAGGTGATTTTTTTTCTGTTAATTGCTTTATTGAACTCTCGGCATCAAAATAATCGAATTATTACATACTTACGATGCATAGTTTTTATGAAATGACCCATTTATTAAGAGATAAAAACAGAGAATTTTGATGACATTGTGACCTCTGAATTAAGAAAATGAAAAATAATTAGAAAAAACTAATGTGCGCATTTTGAAGACGAGAATGTTTAGCTCATTCTTATCTGAACAGATTTTTAAATTAATTATTTATTGCCATAAACTAAGCGCACAAACACAACTCGAAATGACAAGGGCACGAAAGAGCTGTTTTTAACGCTTGATTTACCTAACAATATCCACATAGATGAACTTAAAAAAAATAACTAGCTATTACTTATATTATACACAATAATAATATTTCGTGTTATTTTATTAGTTAGTGTTAGTTTGTCAAAAATAAATATACAATGTTGCGCAAATAATTCGCAGCGAGTGAATTTTGCGAGACTGCAGCCTTAAGTGACAGAGTTTCTCTTTTTCAATAGCGTTGTTGATTGGATAATACTATTTTGACGTATACCAATTAGAAACGTAATACATATTAATTATTGGATATAGACAATCTTGAGTCAAAAAAGTTCGGAAGCCGGCTGAAGGCGAGTCTTTGATTGTCGGTCTAAATTATTACTTGTGCTCACTATGAATACCACACAAATCTCAAAGAAACAATGCCAAGATTGGTATTGCAGCTGGATATATCGGGATAGATATTACGCAATACATTTGCAACGTCGGCTGAGGAAATTGAACGTCGCGCGGTATTCCAATAGCAATGGCTGGCTGAGTTTTAACATTGACAGGCGACAACCTACTTCCGGTGACGTATGCATCGTGTATGTATTTAACTTATATTATATCCATAATAATAATATTTTCAATGCGAAAGAGTGTCTGTCTGTCTGTCCCTCTGTCTGTTATCTCTTCACGCCCAAGCCGCTGAGCCGATTTTGTTGATATTTGGTATAGAAATACTCTGAGTTCCGGGAAAGGACAAGGGATACTTTTTATCGTTAAAAATGTACGATTCCACCACGATATACAAATTACGCCGGAGCTGCAGTCGTCATCTAGTATTCTTTATCTATTTCAAATTTTGCAGTTGACAAAATAGGAGAACACCATGAGAGAAAGCTGGGTTTACCATCTACAGAATACAAGATACAAGGGTATTCATTATTCAGTATAGGAATTTAAGTCTCCTTGAAATCACACTCACGCAATATACAGGAAAAAATAAGTATTAGTTAAAAAAACTAAAAACACGCTTTTTATATAAAGGGTTACAAACAAACATACAAACATACAAATTGAAAAATGGAATAATTATATCAAATTAGTGTATTGTCATCGGTCCTCGATAAATCTACAAAGTTTGAACGAAATCTGGCCGTTTAAAGTGGGTCAAAATCGCGCCCAAAGAAGTCGGTTACAAACATGTTACAAACAAATATACAGGTGAAGCTAATAAAAAGCGTATAAAAATGGAATAATTATATCAAATTAGTGTATTGTCATCGGTCCTCGATAAATCTACAAAGTTTGAACGAAATCTGGCCGTTTAAAGTGGGTCAAAATCGCGCCCAAAGAAGTCGGTTACAAACATGTTACAAACAAATATACAGGTGAAGCTAATAAAAAGCGTATAATAACGCGCGTGCGATGCGAATTGCGATACGCATCTGTGCTTTTAAATTTATAAAAAGTTATGATTATGGTAGTTTATTAGACATAAAATATGATATGGTTTATAATTGTGAGAATTTTTTACCTAGATTATAATGATATACTATACGATAACACTACTAACAAAATAAATCAAACTAAACATAGTTTATTATTTTAAGCTACACATTCAAAAGCTTAATAGCATAACTGATTGCTGTATTCACAGGTTCAATAGCAAATATCTCGAATGCCAGTTGATGAATGACCTTAATTTGCTTCTGCATAGGTTTTCATGGCTGCTAATAGTTCTCGGCATAATTCTGAAATCATACCTACACATAACGCTTGTAAAGTGCTTATAGTTACATATTTAATTTTAATTTAATCATTAGTGTGTTGTCTGTTTTTAGACTATTTATATTCGTCTATATTAAGTATAAATGCGAAAGTATGTCTGTCTCTCTGTCGACATTTTCACGCCCAAACCACTGAAACGATTTTGCTGAAAGGTATGGAGACACTTTGATTCTCGGGAAAGGACATAGGATACTTTTTATCGCGGAAAAATTCATCTAGTAAGTATTATTATAACTTAAGTTATTCGTCAAACAGGACTTTTGTATGAAACCGAATGCAGCAGAATTCTGCCGAACCGAAATTCTGCGACTCACAACTCACAAATTACGCTCGTTTGGTTTCGCCCTACGTGCTAATATGCGACAAGTGGTACAATTAATCAACCGGCTAGATGTCCATTTGTCTGAAGTAACGACACTTCGCAATATCTTACACGACTAAACTTGCTAATTATGTTTTCGTCTTTGACGTATAGCTCTCGTTAATCACTCCAACTTGTTTCCTCCAAGTTCGAGTGCCCTTTGCCTAATTACGACTTTTTATCGAGGAAAGTGGGCAAACTCTTTGAATGCGTAATTCGTGGGTATGTCAATAAGGATTTTAGGCATACCGCATTGTTTAATATATTCTAGTTTTTAGGGTTCCGTACCCAAAGGGTAAAAACGGGACTCTACTACTGGGACTCTATTACTGAGACTTCGATGTCTGTCCGTCTGTCTGTCTGTCTTCAGGCTGTATCTCAAGATAGTTATAGCTAGACTTCTGAAATTTTCACAGATTGTGTATTTCTGTTGCCTCTATAACAACAAATACTAAAAAATATTTAAAGGGGGGGTGATTTTTCGGCCTTTTTTGCTTGATAGCAGCAGGTAGGCACTTGAAATTTTCACCATTTCCTCAATTATATGTATACTTTAATAATAATATTAAAATTAAATAAATATTTAAGGGGGGCTCGCCTATACAAACACAATTTTTGGCCTATTTTTGCTCTATTAACGGTACGGAACTCTTTGTGCGCGATCCGGACTCGCACTTGGCTGATTTTTGCTAATGTATTTGTATACAGAGGAAAACAACAAAAAGGATAATAATTATTGAAAAGGTCAATCATAAGTGTATTTGCGTGTTCGTAAATAACAGTAATATTTCATACATTCATTCATATAAATATTTAAGGGGGGCTCGCCTATACAAACTCAATTTTTGGCCTATTTTTGCTCTATTAACGGTACGGAACTCTTTGTGCGCGATCCGGACTCGCACTTGGCCGATTTTTGCTAATGTATTTGTATACAGAGGAAAACAACAAAAAGGATAATAATTATTGAAAAGCTCAATCATAAGTGTATTTGCGTGTTCGTAAATAACAGTAATATTTCATACAAGCTCTTCGTAAAGAATAAATAAAAAAAATC
Source organism: Plebejus argus (assembly GCA_905404155.3). Taxonomy (NCBI): domain Eukaryota; kingdom Metazoa; phylum Arthropoda; class Insecta; order Lepidoptera; family Lycaenidae; genus Plebejus; species Plebejus argus. The sequence goes on along the minus strand of FR989929.1, from coordinate 3,931,524 downwards.
GGCCAGGTGCGAGTCGGACTTGCGTATGAAAGGTTCCGTACCGTTATAGAATAATTATCGAAAATGGGGAAAAATGTGTTTTTTGTATAGGAGCCCCCATTAATTATTTATTTTATTTTAATTTTATTACTGAGTATTAACCCGTCGATCGTGAGAAAAACAACTTATCTATTGTTATCGCAGTTGCATGCGATTGCTTGGGGCTAGTGGGTACACATAATATAAATGTGAAAAATTCAAGTGTATGAATTACGAGCTAAAAATCACGTTTGTTCTATGTGATTAAATATTAACTTTATTTTGTTTTTACGGAACCCTATTAAAAGCTAAAAACGCATTTTCAGTTTTACAATAATATATTACAACGAAAACGAAAGATTTAATGACCCCTCTTTACAGATAATGGTTTTAGCTTTGTTTCATAAAAATTACAGTGTTTTATACAAATTCAGGCGTTTTAAGCCATAAAAATAAAAATAAAAAATAAAAAAGCCTTTTATTTCATTACTAATTAATTTTTACAGTAAGTACATTTAATATCTTAATACATAATGATTATTCTTGTTTAATAACATTTTTCTAAATTCATTATGTAATTCATTTAATTTTCCATAATATTAAAATAAATTAATTATTCATATATAATACATTTAAAATTATCCATGATTCTAATATTACATATAAAATATTATTATAAAAATTGTATATGCATGTTCTTTACTTACATAATAAATAATAATTGACAGTTATTTACATGATTTGATATTTTAATGATTGATTTTAATTTACATTTTTTTATACTATCTAATATTTATTATTATAAAGTAATTACGTAACTACAGTATCACTCGTTCCATATTATTATATTTAAAATTTTTGATTATCTAATTATAGAATAATTGTTTATTTACATAGATAATTATATTCTTATGAGTACTTATTAGTAAGAACCCCTCTTTATTCGAGGGTGAAGGCCTCCTCCAGACTAGACCATAATTCTCTATCTTGGGCTTTCTCAAACCACTGCTTTCCTGCGATATCTTTTATCTCGTCTTCCCAGCGTGTCACCGGTCTTCCTCTTTTTCTAAAACCTTTAGGTCCTGGCCATTTCGTTATTCGTTTTGTCCAGCGTTCGTCTGCCATTCTGGCTACGTGGCCTGCCCACCGCCATTTTAGCCGTTTAGCGTAGGTGTTGGCGTCGATGGCGCCGGTAATTTTTCTTATATCTGCATGTGGTATGTGTTGGATTTTTTTAATATTTGTCATACTCCTCTCCATTGCTCTCTGGCAGTGTTTGATTTTTTTGCAGATTCTTCGAGTAAATTTCCACGTCTGAGAGGCATAGGTTAGTGATGGTAGCAGGCAGGAGTTCAGCGCTTTTCTTTTTATTTTTACTGGCATGTCACTTTTGAAAATTTCTTTTAGTTTCCAATATTTTTGCCAGGTAGAGTTTATTCGTCTGTCTACTTCAATGTCATTGCTCATTAATTCAAACGATAATTGTTTTCCTAGGTATACATAGGACTCTACATATTCCAAAGGAGCACTATTTAATTGAACTGGCAGCTTTCTACCGTTGGTCATAATTTTTGTCTTTTTTAAATTTATTTGTAGTCCTGCTTCTGCGCTTGCTTTTTGTAACGACTCTAACATAAACTGTACTTCTTCAATTTTTTCGGAAAACAGCACTATATCGTCTGCAAACCTTAGGTGGCTGATGTAGTTGCCTGAAATATTCACGCCTATATCTCTCCAATTCAGTTTTTTGAATATTTCCTCTAGGACAGCGATAAAAATGCGTGGGGACAAAGGGTCGCCTTGCCGAGTTCCTCTTCTAATAGGTATGGGTGGGCCGATCCTGTCCAGTTTTATTCTGCTTATGCCTTTATCGTAGATGCTTTTTAGGACATTTATGTAGCTAGACTCTACTCCTTGTGCTCTCAAAGTTTCCCATATTGCAAAGTGCTCTATAGTATCAAATGCTTTTTGGTAGTCGATGAATATTATGTAAAGTTCCTTTTGAAATTCCCGGTATCTCTCGATAATCAGTTCTATTGTATGAATGTGGTCCACGGTAGAGTACCCCTTCCTGAATCCTGCTTGTTCCACTGGTTGGTAGAGTTCTAGGCATGTACTTAGTCTTTTTTCTAGAATTGAAGCAAACAGTTTGTAGATCGCCGGCAACAGGCTTATAGGTCGATAGTTGCTTATATTTTTTGGGTCGCCTTTTTTGTATAGTAGAGTTATGCGTGATTCTGACCACTGGAAGGGCGTGGATCCTGTTTCAAGTACCATGTTAAATAGCCTTGTTAAGTGTCGTGTTAAGAGCCCGCTTGCAATAATAATAGCCTCACTTGATATCTGGTCGGGTCCTGGGCTTTTATCTAGTTTGAGTCTTTTTATTTCTCGAAGTACCTCTTCTGCTTCAATTTTTGGCACTTTGGATGGCTCCATGCTCGTACTCTGCTTGTTTTTTACTCTAGATTGAGAGCTATATAGTTCTTTGTAATATTTTGTAGCTATGTCCAGTATGTCTTTTCTATTATTTGAGGTGTTTGAGCTACCATGTAAACTCTCTATCCAACTCTTATGAGTTTTCAATTTTTTGTAAGCTTTTTTAACTCCACCTGTAGTTGCGAGATATTTTTCTAGTGTTGCAGCTCTATGATGCTTATAATCTTGTTTTATATATTTACTGATGAGTTTATATAGTGCTCTCAGTTCGTTTTTAGTCGATCTACTTTTTGGTTTAACTCTATGTAGCTCTTGTCTTCTTTGTATCAGCTTTTTTGTACGTTCTGATAGGATCGTGTCGGCTTGTTCATTTTGATTCGATGAATGTGCTTCTTTTAGGCTGTTTTGGATAGAGCTTGATATAAAATTGTAGAGTTCCTGCACTGAGTTGCATTTTTCTGTTGACGTGTGATCCATATAGGTTTCTAGCAATGTGATATAGTTGTTTTTGTGTTTTTCGTATTTTAGACAATTTTTCTGACTAGCACTAAATTTTGCTCTACTTTTTTTGCATGTACCCAGGTGTAGTTTTGCCCTGATCATTCTGTGATCTGTGGGGTAAGTTAGATTTAGTACTTGTATGTCGTATATTCTGTTCTGCAAATTTGTAAGAATAAAGTCTATTTCGTTTTTCGTGTTTCCGTTTGGTGATTTCCAGGTCCATCGCTTTTTAGGATTTTTCTTAAAAAAAGTGTTCGTAATGGCGAGTTTGTATTCGAGAGCAAATTTAACAAGTCGATCGCCTCGGTGATTTCTTATCCCATAGCCATGCTGCTTCATAATAAGATGTTCTCCGGGCTTGCGCTGACCAATTTTCGCATTAAAATCTCCCATCACTATAACGTTTTTCCCTGACAGTTTGAGAGCCTTTTCGATGGTGTCGTAAAAAAGTTCGACTTCTTCCTCGCTGGCTGTTTCAGTCGGGGCGTAGACTTGTAATATGCTTAATTTGAGATCGTTTATATTTAGCTTTAGTAGCGCAACGCGTTCCGATAAGCCTTGGAAGCTTTCTATGTAGTTTTTCCATTTTTGCTTAACTATAAATCCTACTCCATAGAGACCTGGGGTTTCTCCTATGTAAAATAATATAAAGTCGTCGTATTCTTCTATAGAGTTTCCAAGTCTTCTCGTCTCAGATAGTCCGAGTATGTCGTAGTTTATGTTTGATAGTGTCTCTTTTAGTTCGTATAGGCGACTGTAGCTTGACAAAGTTCTTACATTGTAGGTGGCTATGTGTATAATGTTTTTCATCTCTATATTTTTACATTTTTCTTGAGAGCTATATTCTTGAGCAATATGTTCTATTTTTTTATCTGGAGGGTTTTGGTCTGGAGCCCCCGCGGTGACCAGCCGTCTTGGGGGGTTGAGAGGGGTTCGCGGTAGTTGTTATTGGGTAGTAAGATCTTCTTCTTGAGTTTGCTGAGAGAAAGATTGGCTGAGTGTGAGTGTCGGCTTTCTAACTAAGAAGTTGTTAATACTATTATTTCTAATAGTTTTGCTGAGCTTCTTTTTCTGACAGTTTTGGTAGTTATTGCTTGATATCTCAGGCGACTCTGATAGGTTTCTTTTTTTGTCTTTCTTCTCTTGTTCAGCAATCATATCTGAAGGTTTTGGATTTTGTTTGGATGTCCCTTTGAGATATACAATCTTGTCGTATTTTATTATCGCTTTTTTACCTGATTCTCTCTCTTTTTGTAATTCTATTTGTAATTCTTTGCGTTGTTTCAGTACCTCAGGCGGAAAATCTTCTTTGATGTAATATGGTGTCTGTTCAAGCTTTTTCTTGTTTCTTAATATACTGATTTTCATTTTTAATGTGTTAAATGTTACTATGATAGGTCTAATTTTTTCCCCTCTTTTTCCTACTCTTCTTGCCGTTTCGATGATGTTCTCACTGTGTTTTATGTTTAGCATGTTTGTTATTATTTCTTCAACTTTCAATTCTAATTCTTGATAGGACCTTTCGCCTTCATCTACCCCAAAGAAGACTAAATTTCTTCGCCGTATGATTTTTTCCATGTTATTAAGTTTTTCTTTTTGTTTTTCTAATTGCTGCTCTAAAATTTCATTTTTAGTTTCTAAATTTTGGAATCTTTCAGTTATATTGCTAATAATCGTACTCTTTAGCTCTTCTTTCATTTCCAGCATTTCGGCTTTCTGCTGTCTCATTTCTTCCTGCATATAAATCAGCATACTTTTTATTTCCTCCATTTTAATATTAATTACTATATGCAACGCCCTCTGATTGTGTATTTATGTATTATATTTAAGCCATAACTGCTCTTTAATTCCATAATTACGTAACCCTCGGATTGGCCGGCAATAAATGTACGAATGTTTCGTTTCAGTTTATTTTCCAGTTTTCGTAAGTGTTAATAATCGTGCAGCCGTGTAATGCTTTTAGTTTATCACAGAAATATATTTTCATTCGGAGTAAAATATCAACATATTGAAAAATGTGCTCCATCGTTGGATTTTAACGTTGAAGTGGCATTTTAAACCTGGTTTCAGACTGCGCTATAATATAATGGCGTATTATCTATAATATACCTCATAGCACAAGAATATCTTGACGACCTCTGTGGCTCAGTGGATAGCACGTTGGTAGCTTAAGCCGGAGGTCGCGGGTTCGAATCCCGCCGACGGAACAAAAGTTTTTAAAGTTCCTGGGTCATGGATGTGTATTAAATATATTTATCATATAATAAAAATCTTAAATATATGTATAGTATAAAAAGTATTAAATATATTTCCGTTGTCTGGTACCTGTAACACAAGTCCTTCAGGTACTTAGCATGGGGCCAGACTGACGTGGTGTGAAGCGTCCATAGATATTATTATTATTATTATTATTATATTATTATATCGCGCACCATACATATCGCATAGCAAGCCAATAATATAGTAGTACAGTACAGAGTGAATGTGTCCATAACAATGTATGGTGCGCGATATTCTTGTGCTATGAGTTATAATATCGTCACCTCCACGGTAAACTTACGAATCTGCCATTTTTTCAAAATCGAGTTTCTAGCAAAAAACTGTCACTTATGTGGTATTACACACCGTGGCAAATTTCCATATTTCTATCTTTAACGGTTACAGAGTTCAGATGGTTCGAATCTGCCTTTTTATGCTCATACACCCATGGCAAACTTACGAAATTGAAAATAGGATAACGTATGTTATAATTCGAGTGAATCTTGCCATTGTAAACTTACGAATCTGGCATATTCGTTAACTTAAACTGGGTGAAGTGAGTAGTGACCCACAGCCCACAGGCCACAGCAAACATACATATCTGCCACTTTCGTTAATTTACAATGGCTTCTGAGTTCTGGACCATTCTTTTATGTTCGGAAACTGGCGGTATATTATAATGTCAGAATGTCAGAATGTTGTCAGACAATTGCGGTAGCCAACAGAAAAACTTGTATGCTGCTGTGACAACTAGCGGGATAATAGACACGATAGATCAATGTCTTTTATGAATCCGGGCACAGTCACATGGAATGCGACTTGGTTCATTCTAAAATTGAAAGGTAAGAATTCAGCTGTTTACACACCAGAAGGATGGACACAAGTCATGAGAATGGCTAGGGTAAATCCTCGTCCATTTAGTGTAACCGTGTTGTCTCATGAGGAGTTTTTTTCCAAGACTGAAGAAGAAGACGAGGCTAAAATCGCATCTAATTGACGCTATCGACGCGATAAGTCAATTAGATGCCATGGCCCATGATGCGGTGACTATCGTAAAACTCATCCTATACTATTCAGAGTGGGTTTTGAGGATAAAAATTGTCACGGACAGAGCTGTAGGTATTAACCTACGGCTGCTGCATTAACTACTTGTCATTTTAACCTTTAACCGCGCAAATTGCATTTTCTGGGCCTCTCCCAAGTCCTTCCATTCATCCCGATCCAACGCCACTGTCGGCCAGCCTGGCTTGTATGTGTCAAGTTCATCGCGCCATTTTTTTCAAGTTCGGCCACGGCACTTACACGACAACAAAATTTCGAGTCCATCCCGCTTGATTTTAAATGCGTAGGTACGTCGATTATCGAAAAATGTAGTCCGCCAAAAAGTGAAGAAGTTAAAAAGTGGCAACATTGTAGTGTCATCTCTTTCAAATCAATCTAAGAAAAATGGGATGACACTACGATGTTGCCACTTTTTAATTTCTTCACTTCTTTGACAGACTATACCGTCGTATGAATCCGACTTGTGCGGTTTAAAGGTTAAACGATTAATAACTCCCACACCGATTTCGGTGACGGTGGCCCGTTTCACTGAAACCAGCCCAATTGCGCAGGAGTAATATTATAGTGTCCAAGTACAAACTTGGACACTATAGCACAGTGCACAAGAGCACTCTCTATTCCTTTACTCTCATAACCCAATAGCACGGCTGACCGACACGACTGGTGAGAGATCAGGTGCAGGACTGACTTTTTACATGCCCATCCGAAGCATGGATCATCTTACTTGTCAGACAATCAGGTGATTAGCCTGCATTGTCCTAACCAAACTTGGAAATGACATGTTTCCAACGTGGGAATCGAACCCACGACCTCCGAGTCAAGAGCCGCGCTCTAAACCACTGGACCACGGTTATACCATAATATACGATTATACGAAACCCCGGCCGTTTGTAGAGTGCAAACTACCAATTTTACAATTATGCACTTAGGATGACTGAAGTAAACATACGAAAGTACCACATTCGTAAGTTTACTACGGTAAAATTTTGACGAAATTTACGAAAGTACCACTTTGGTTAATTTGCCATGGTATCAATAAATACCTTATTATGTATATGTATGAAAGTGCAAATTAACGAATGTGCATTATTTTGTGATTTAAATCCAATAATGAAAATTCATTGATTGTATCTAAAACATACAGCATTATGCAAAGCAAAAATATTAGAGTATTGATTTCAGAAGCGCAACAATTCTTTTAATTATTATTTTAAGGTTTTGAAACGCTCTCCTGTAAAATTTGTTTTTTGCAGATTCGTAAGTTTACCGTAGAGGTGACGACGTCACCTCCACGGTAAACTTACGAATCTGCCATTTTTTCAAAATCGAGTTTCTAGCAAAAAACTGTCACTTATGTGGTATTACACACCGTGGCAAATTTCCATATTTCTATCTTTAACGGTTACAGAGTTCAGATGGTTCGAATCTGCCTTTTTATGCTCATACACCCATGGCAAACTTACGAAATTGAAAATAGGATAACGTATGTTATAATTCGAGTGAATCTTGCCATTGTAAACTTACGAATCTGGCATATTCGTTAACTTAAACTGGGTGAAGTGAGTAGTGACCCACAGCCCACAGGCCACAGCAAACATACATATCTGCCACTTTCGTTAATTTACAATGGCTTCTGAGTTCTGGACCATTCTTTTATGTTCGGAAACTGGCGGTATATTATAATGTCAGAATGTCAGAATGTTGTCAGACAATTGCGGTAGCCAACAGAAAAACTTGTATGCTGCTGTGACAACTAGCGGGATAATAGACACGATAGATCAATGTCTTTTATGAATCCGGGCACAGTCACATGGAATGCGACTTGGTTCATTCTAAAATTGAAAGGTAAGAATTCAGCTGTTTACACACCAGAAGGATGGACACAAGTCATGAGAATGGCTAGGGTAAATCCTCGTCCATTTAGTGTAACCGTGTTGTCTCATGAGGAGTTTTTTTCCAAGACTGAAGAAGAAGACGAGGCTAAAATCGCATCTAATTGACGCTATCGACGCGATAAGTCAATTAGATGCCATGGCCCATGATGCGGTGACTATCGTAAAACTCATCCTATACTATTCAGAGTGGGTTTTGAGGATAAAAATTGTCACGGACAGAGCTGTAGGTATTAACCTACGGCTGCTGCATTAACTACTTGTCATTTTAACCTTTAACCGCGCAAATTGCATTTTCTGGGCCTCTCCCAAGTCCTTCCATTCATCCCGATCCAACGCCACTGTCGGCCAGCCTGGCTTGTATGTGTCAAGTTCATCGCGCCATTTTTTTCAAGTTCGGCCACGGCACTTACACGACAACAAAATTTCGAGTCCATCCCGCTTGATTTTAAATGCGTAGGTACGTCGATTATCGAAAAATGTAGTCCGCCAAAAAGTGAAGAAGTTAAAAAGTGGCAACATTGTAGTGTCATCTCTTTCAAATCAATCTAAGAAAAATGGGATGACACTACGATGTTGCCACTTTTTAATTTCTTCACTTCTTTGACAGACTATACCGTCGTATGAATCCGACTTGTGCGGTTTAAAGGTTAAACGATTAATAACTCCCACACCGATTTCGGTGACGGTGGCCCGTTTCACTGAAACCAGCCCAATTGCGCAGGAGTAATATTATAGTGTCCAAGTACAAACTTGGACACTATAGCACAGTGCACAAGAGCACTCTCTATTCCTTTACTCTCATAACCCAATAGCACGGCTGACCGACACGACTGGTGAGAGATCAGGTGCAGGACTGACTTTTTACATGCCCATCCGAAGCATGGATCATCTTACTTGTCAGACAATCAGGTGATTAGCCTGCATTGTCCTAACCAAACTTGGAAATGACATGTTTCCAACGTGGGAATCGAACCCACGACCTCCGAGTCAAGAGCCGCGCTCTAAACCACTGGACCACGGTTATACCATAATATACGATTATACGAAACCCCGGCCGTTTGTAGAGTGCAAACTACCAATTTTACAATTATGCACTTAGGATGACTGAAGTAAACATACGAAAGTACCACATTCGTAAGTTTACTACGGTAAAATTTTGACGAAATTTACGAAAGTACCACTTTGGTTAATTTGCCATGGTATCAATAAATACCTTATTATGTATATGTATGAAAGTGCAAATTAACGAATGTGCATTATTTTGTGATTTAAATCCAATAATGAAAATTCATTGATTGTATCTAAAACATACAGCATTATGCAAAGCAAAAATATTAGAGTATTGATTTCAGAAGCGCAACAATTCTTTTAATTATTATTTTAAGGTTTTGAAACGCTCTCCTGTAAAATTTGTTTTTTGCAGATTCGTAAGTTTACCGTAGAGGTGACGATATATACTGTACTAGAAGATGCCCGCGACTCCGTTGCGCTAAAATTCGTTTATCGCGCGGGAACAGTACATTTTTCGGGGATAAAAACTATCCTATGTCCTTTCTCGGGACTCAAACTATCTCTATGCCAAATTTCAGCAAAATCAGTTCAGCGGTTCGAGCGTGAAGCGAGGCAACAGACAAACAGACAGACAGACGGACAGACAGACAGACACACTTTCACATTCATAATATTAGTATGGACGCTATTATATTATAGCGTAGTCTGAAACCAGCTAACACTGTCGTAATGTCAAAAGATTCAACATACTGCTAGAAACGAGCAAATGAGTGTCTGAGTCAAGTTTTCGTTTTTTTTCCTAATGTCCAAGCGAGAGCAAAAATACTCTTGTTTCACTTTTAATAATCTCGTCGAGAGTGGTGTACTTTTAAAACTCGGCACTGGGTACAATAATTACACACAGAATATAGACATAGACAGAATTAATAGAGTAACAGGTAGATGAAAATATAGAGTACTGTGCTTGGCTTACATTTTTAACCCCCGTCTTAATTCTTTTAAATAAAAGATGGGTATTATAAGGTTTACTTGTCTGTCTATGTATGTTATTTTCTATCAGAGAAGATGATTCCTAGGCAGATGACGGACCTAAGTAATTTGGTCGCGTTATGTCAAACCACTCAAGCATTGAATTGATATAAGCCGACCAAATGATGTAGGTCCGTCAACTGCCGAGGAATCAATTTTCACGATGGTACATGATATGTTTTTCAGTCCGTGGCATTTTTGTATGAAACGATAGATACTGTTTTTTACAAAATGTAAATTTAGATGTATCACTATTACAAGTGAATTAAAATAAGTTATTATTACACATAGGTACCCACTTTACACATTACTTTCGATCCCACCTAGAATTTAACGATATTTATTCTATATTTTAAAGGTCAACAAATGCGAGGTAAACCACGTTGACAGCTGTGTAAATTATTGGCCCCGGAAAGAGCTACATTAAGATAAATCAAAGGAATACTGCCCGTGACCGGATCGGCCCATTTACTGAACTCGAAACAAAGGCCGTAATAGGCCAGTCTCGGTTAGACTAACAATAAAATATGTATATCACTTGCGGAATATCATTCATTAACTCTACCGTTGCTTACCGTAATAAATTAGCGTATATTTCGATTTGTTTGTTGAATTGGTAAGTGACTGCGTATATTTTATGGTTATTTGGTGTGATTTTCTAAGTGTCAATAAAAGCACAAAATTATACGCTGCCTCAGACTGTTTAAACCCCACCAACATAAGATGAGGCTTTAAAAGCCTTTACTTGTAGTAAGTATATTGCTCCTCGGCTGACATACCTAATATCACTGTATTGACTAATTATTATAAGTTATTTTATTAAGTTACATTATAAACCAATTTATATCAATATACAAACAAAAGACAAAATGTCTCGATATGCGAAACATAAAAGCAAATACAAAATTGAAATCAAATAGCGCGATGATGCCATCTCAATTTCGTATCACTCAATGTGAAGCAGTTACAGTAGGTACATCGCGGTTACAGCTAACCATTACCAGTAACATTTGTGTGTCATGGAATCTCAGAATATCGTTAAGAGCCCATTGGGGTAGTTTGGCCGATCGCCAGCAGATCAACAGGTAAGGACCTGTTACACTGATAGTTTAAATAATGGAGGCTTAATTGATTCGGCTTTGCGGTTATGTTACGCATTAATGTGGTCCTATGGAGTATGGTGGGATTCTTAAATCACAATAGCCGGCAAAATTATGAAGAAGTTTTAATTAACAATTTACTCTATTCAAATGTGAAAATTATCATACTTTAACAAATTACTGGTAGGTATATACAGCGATTTGCGCAGTTTTCGATTTAAGGTCTCTCAGGTGGGGTTCACACGCTATTGGTTGATTATATTTTAACAATGATAAGGCGTTGTATATTTATTGGTAGATCAGCGATATGGTGGTGACCGAGCAACCTAGAATTATTGTGTTCGGCCTATAAAGATACTTAACATTTTTACAATAACATCGTCTATTTAAAAGTACACAAAAGATAAATTTATATATATTTATTTTAGATATTACGATGTAACGCTTTGAAACTACCATAACATTTTATATGTATATCTCGTACGTCTGGTTCACACATAGATGTATACTCTCTACCTTTTTTTTTTACATGGGGAAATGCTTTACGCATCCCCGGCGGGTACTCTCTACCTAGAGTACCTGGATCAAACAATAGATACCTTGTAACTGCAGTACAATGTTTCACAATATTATTCGGACGTATACCTTTTACCTCATAAAATGTGAACTATTTGGTCTACATTCCTCTCCGTGTGCGAACCTCATCTGGATACAAATGTTTCGCAATTGTTCGAATTCCACAAGGTACCTTTAATTTGTCCAACTTTGTAGGTGTCTGCATGGATTTCGTGCTTGTTCAATTATTGTCGTCATTAAGTTTTCATTATGAGAGGGCATTATTGAATGCACTGCAAGTATAAAGTAGCTACGTTAAAAATAACATTTATCTGAAAATAAGTCCGTTTACGAGTTTAATTATTTAAAGAGACGATTTCTGTTACTTCGTACGTGCAAAACAGAATATGGGGAAAACTATATTATTCTGTTTTTCTATTATTTAATATTTTATCAATATTATACCGTGCTAAAAATAGGCAATGTTCTTCTTCGTGGTAGTACTTTGCATTTGACTCATCAAAATTAGTCAAGTCTATTCGACGCATCGAGAGAAACATAGCTTGTACATAATAATAATTATAATACCTAAATTAATTAATTATACTAATTCATTCTACTTTACTTTGTTATTGAGTATAATAATAATAACTCCCACATCGGTTTCGCTGACGGTGGCCGGTTTCATTGAAACCAGACCAGTTATGCAAGAGTAATTTTATAGTGCCCAAGTGTGCACACGCAGGAGCACTCTCTATTCCTTTACTCTCATATCCGAGTGGGACGGAAGAACGATACGACTGGCGAGAGATCAGACGCAGGGCCGACTTTTTACATGCTCATACGACGCATGGATCATCTTACTTATCAGACAATCAGGTGATCAGCCTGCATTGTCCTAGCCAAACTTGGAAATAACGTGTTTCCAACGCTGAAATCGAACCCACGACCTCCGAGTCAAGAGCAGCGCTCTAAGCTATTGGACCACGGAGGCGTTATTGAGTATAATATCATGGTTATCATGGCTAATAAGCATCGTTGTGACTTGTGGGTAACAATGATACGCATAGTCAGTATTTACAGATACTTCAACCGCTAGAAATATTGTCGAGGGCACATTAGGAACGAATTTGACAAATCAATACGGTGCGGAACGCGGCACACTGGTTATTGAAAATTGAATACTAGTGCATCGAGAATGTTACAGAATAAAATGTGATTTACTGACATTATTATCATCATTGTTAACGACGTATTATTGTTGTTATATACTAGTGAAATTGAAGGGATAATTACTGAAGATCGGTAACCGAACACGTATAAATTCGGCCATTGGCCTTTTATTCCTTGTCTCTTTCGCACAAGAGTGAATGACGAAACGAAAATGTCTCATTCCCACATATTGAATGTAAGTAGAACATGCGTATACTAAGCTAAATACTTTAAATACATTTTCACGTTAGGGTCAAATCAGACCGCAACGCGACGCGTAGATGCATTTCTAAATCTGTACTGAAATGACAGATTAGCATGTCGCCTCGCGCAATTGAAATCTGTCAAATCCATACAAACATAATGTTATGCTGCGCCGCGCCTCGCCTCGCCGAGTCGTGTTGCGGTCTTAATAATTGACCCTTAGAAATAAGGTCTCGAATAGAGTAATTAAAGAATCAAAAAGATAGCGATAGGTCAGTATGGTTTGGGTTGTTGAGGCGTGGCTCTTAGTTCAATCTTATTACAATATTGATGAGTTGTTCTAAGAGACCACAAGTGCCACAGTAAACTTATAATGTAAACTACTTGGCGAAACAAGGTTGCCCTTGAGCATTTGTTCTCGTTTACCAAAGTGCCCTGGAGTTAAGCTCCAAATAGAAAATAAGGAGTTTCGCTTGAGCGGAGTGAGCGTTACACATTTTACAACGCTTTACGGCGTTACATTCTAAAGTTATATGCTCACAACGCTTTACTTTCCTTAAACTTTTATAATATTACACTAATACTTTTTATTATAATGGCGATGGTTATTGTTATAGAGAGTGAGTTCTGGTGCTCTGTTTTATAGAAAAATGTCGTAAAAGAAGGTTTTTTCGCTGAATGAATGAATTAGGTTACCGAAACGCACATATTGTAGCTTATTAAAAGAGAAGAGAAAGTGTTAGTACAGTATGTTATGGTCAGGGTTCTAATTCCCATACCTGTGAACTTCATTCATTATAAGACAGATGACGAATCCTGCACACGAGATTATCAGTCATACATTATAACGGAGATTTGACTGAAGCCTGACTTCAGTTGATCCATCAATTTTTGGTCCATTTCATAAAAATACCAATAGTAACCTGTAATTATAACTGGCAGACGTAATCGGATTTATTATTCGCCCTTGTACATGGGGTAGAATTGGCCATTAACCTGTTTATATACATCTCCGTGGTGACAGGCTGCATATATAATATTCACGCTGAAATTTAAATAAGAATGAAAGGATTCCGCGAAACCTACGCTTGTTTGGAGGCGTGGGCGAAAGTTCAATGGGAGTAAGGAAATTAATGCGAGTAAATATAGCCTTTATTCCTCGATTATAGTGTTCATAATTGAGTGCTTAGTTTAACGCTTGAATGAACACTGCGTGGGCGGATGAACTTACACGTAATATAAGCACAAAAAGTTATGAATCCTGTTATAGTTATGATAGTCCTTGTAATTATCATAATATTCCGCATTCTATTATCTCTGAAATGTCAAGGATTTATAATAAAAGATAACAAATAATAATAATTAATCTATCTATACAACATGACTGGTGAGACATTACCGATACTTATGGAGAGTACTCTGTACTCGATTCTCATTATAAAGTAATAAAATTAGGTTCTTAATGTTTTTCCGAATTTCCCAAAAATAAATGCATCATGGATACTAAGTAAATTACGCGGCTAGGCAAGTAGATATACTATGCGGCCGGTGCAGAGGCGTGCGCTACCAAAGAAACACCACACAACTACCCCTCCCGCTCGCGGTGTCCATGCGTTGGGTAAATAATTATTTAACTTTAAGCAACATTTACTCAGTGATCAATTGATATTATTTTTTTCCAACTAATATAATAGCCAAATATCACGTCCTCGACTATTGAACATGTCTCACCAGTCACGCAGTATATATAAAACTCAAAGGTGACTGACTGACATGTTGATCTATCAACGCACAGCCCAAACTACTGGACGGATCGGGCTGAAATTTGGCACGCAGGTAGATGTTATGACGTAGGCATCCGTTAAAAAAGGATTTTGAAAAATTCTCACCCCAAGGGGTTCAAATAGGGGATGAAAATTTGTATATAATAATACTTCTTAACGCGAGCGAAGCCGCAGGCAAAAGCTCGTGAATAATAAAAAGTAAGACAAATCTTACACCAAAAACTTACAATACAGTAGATGTGTTATCAATTATCATCAGTCAGCCAAGGTGTGAGAAATTTGATCATGAAGTCAATGTTAAACATCTAGATTTGTTTGGTGAAATATCTAACACATTACACAGTCCAAAATAGAAGCTCAGGTGCGGGCAGAATTACGGAGCCGACGTCATGAAATTACGAGCAATGGTGATTTAGAACGCCTGTTATATATCGCTTTTATTTAGATACGAAGAGCCCGTTATTTTACCCTAAATTGACCCTTATTTTATGGACTTAAGGGTGACTTCGTTAATTATCGTAATTCAGAATGTCAGGTAAGTCAGTGTTTTGGTTTTTGTAAGGTTCTAAAAACAATTAAAGACCTTATCGGAATTTCATTTAAATTATTAATTTCATTTAAATTATTTATTAATAATTATATACTGTTTCAGATCAACAACTGCAGTGAAGTGCAGTGTGAAGTGTGATCACGAATATTTGAATATTTACGAGGACCAACACATTTTTGCAGGACCATGTTTGTAAGTGTCTTTATACACTTAATAATTGTTAATCTACACTACTATTATAAAGAGGAAAGATTTGATTTTTTGTTTGTTTGTTTGTTTGTTTGTTTGTTTGTTTGTTTGAGTCGAATAGGCTCCGAAACTACTGGACCGATTTGAAAAATTCTTTTACCATTGGAATCCTGCATTATTTCTGCTGAACATAGGCTAATTTTTATTTTGAAAAAATATAAGGTTCCGTAAGATATTTGGGATTTTCGGACGCAAGGTGTAAAAAATCAACCAGAAAAGTTACTTATTTTGCGTACGCTGCCTAAACTATAAAAGATAGAGGCATAAAATGTTCTAAGTAATTATAGATCTTTTAAATATCTACAAAAAAGTCCGCGACACACTATACCTATCTATGTTGAGTGAGGCACAATAACCATTTTTTTATTAAAAAATCTTGAATTTTTTTTGGACTATATTTAAACGCGATTATTTAAATAATGCTATTGACCCTTATCAAAATAAATTATTTCATCACTAAGTACAGTTAATGTAGATAATATTTGGTCTTTGAATGATTAAAATTGGACGTTTGGTTTTAATGTTATGGCGAAATTAAAATATTACGATTTCTGCTGCACGTTGCGAATTGGGCGTCAAGGCGCGACGCGCGGGTGTGCGTGCGGTAGGGGAGAGATTTAATTATCAGTGCCACCGACTCGCTCGGAGAGTCTTTCCACGGTATTGTCCACGTAATTATTATTACCTCGATCGTGGGAATCGCAGACACAATAGATTTTCAATAGTTATGCGACAGCTATTGATTTGATATAGACTATGGTGCTTCATTATTATAATCCTAATTTCAAAAAAGCTTTAAAAGTTATGACTAAGAAAGTAATATTTTTAGAACTTTTTAAAATACGTTTTGAATGACTATTATTTTTGATTGCTATTATAATTAATTTCTTTAACTATAAATCTATACATATAATAAAACTGTAGAAATGTGAATTCTGTACATTAAAGATATTGAAAAAATAATAAGCAGGGGGTGTTACTACATCGCTATAGAAGCCAAAACTGTGGTTAGTTTTTTGTCTGTCTGTCTGTCTGTCTGTCTGTCTGTCTGTAAGTTTGTTCCACTATCACACGAAAACTACTGATCCGATTTGAATGCGGTTTTCGCAAATATATTTGTCTTCTTCCAACTTAACATCTGGTGTATAAAAATTTTCCCCCCCACCCCTCTAAGGGGACGAAAGAGGGGGTTAGATTTTGTATCAAACTTTTGCTTTAACACGAAAACTACTGATCCGATTTGCATACGGTTTTCGCAGATATATTTGCCTTCTTCCAACTCAACATCTGGTGTATAAACTTTCCCCCCACCCCTCTAAGGGGACCCAAAGGGGGGTCAGATTTTGTATAAATTTTTTCTTTAATGGACTTACGTCATATTATTAATTGTATTTTCCAACTTAACATCAGTTTTCACCCCACCCCTCTTAGGGGACAAAAGGGGGGGGGTTAGATTTTGTATCAATTACTGATGAAGTAGAAATACTTTAAATGGCAAAACAACGTTTGCCGGGACAGCTAGTGATTATATAATTAGCTTTATTCATTTTAACCTCTCAATCCCCAAGCGGTCGCATGCGACCGCGCTCTTTCATTCGAGTATGTAACATATTTCGTCGACTTGGAGACTACTTTTGTATGAAGAAGTTTGGTTAGATAATATGATCTTTGATACATGGGCCACATTCTCAATGAAAAATATTACTTTACTCTGTGGCCGAACATCTGATATCAGTCTATGGAAAGTCGTGTTTTCGCTGTGTGTTTTCGGCGCGTGTGTTGTTGTTTTTTGATGGTTTTTAGGGTTCCGTAGTCAACAAGGAACCCTTATAGTTTCGGTCTGTCCGTCCGTCTGTCCGTCTGTCTGTCTGTCCGCGGTTTTGCTCAGAGACTATAGGACGTGCAAAGCTGTAATTTGGCATGAATACACATACTAATAATGCCGACAAAATGGTATATACAATATTTAAAAAATATTTTTTTATGGTACCTCCCCTACACATCAAGCGGGGTTGAATTTTTTTTTTCGTGCCTACCCCATCGTGTGGGGTGTCGTTGGATAAGTTTTTTTTAAAAATATTATAAGTATTCATAGATCATTTTTCGATTTAGGGATCCATTTGTGAAATATTAAGTTTTAAAGTGGAAAAAATCGTTAGAGTCCAGTGTCCTCCCCTTCTACCAGCTAAACGGTTGCTTCTGGAAATGTGAAAAAATTCACGGGAGTAGGAAATATGCTGAATTTAAAAGGAAAACTATCACGGCTAAGAAGACTTCATAAGTTATTGAGTAATAGTCGATCAACTAAAAAAAATGTATTCGGCGAAGTATAACGGAACTTTTCGTTCAAATTCCTTTGAAAGTAACTGAGATGATGTTGTTAGTAGTGTAAAACATGTTATAAATGTACATTCATTGACCATACAAAAATATTCAAAAACTAGCGGTACTACGGAACCCTATATTGCGCGTGGCCCGACACGCACTTGGCCGGTTTTCAGTATGACCAACCTTTTCGGGGCCAGGGTATAAGTATATCGCCAGAACGGCCTACTTCATCAACTTCGCAGTTAAAATTGGAGTCCGCCTATCATAAGTTTTTGTGTCACAACACACGAACGATAAAAATTTGACATAACTTTCCGCATAATCCTGTATAACTGAAGCACAGAATATACTAATTTTACTTGTCAATATTGGTTAATTACATAATATTTATTCCGGACGGATGGACGGACGGACGGACGGACGGACGGACGGACGGACGGACGGACGGACGGACAGACAGACGGACAGACAGACGGACAGACAGACAGACAGACAGACAGACAGACAGACAGACAGACAGACAGAATTGAAGAATCTATTAGGGTTCCTTTTTTGCCATTTTGGCTACGGAACCCAAAAAATATTTTGTATGAGGTACTATGGAAACTTTATGCCGATAGGCGCGAGTTACTATGACCCGACCGAATTTTATTTATGATTTGAACAAAAAAAAACTTTACTTCATTTTACTGCGGGAAACAACCATTAAAATTTCACACGGTATAAATAATCTGGTGTGATATCAAACGGGTGTTTTAAGGTTAATAAGTTCCCTTCGGTAAATGTCAGTATGTACTGAAGCGTGGGTCAGGTGTGGACTTGCACGAGTCACTGGGTAACAATCTTGTGACAAAGGACACATTAACATACGTGGAACTATTTTTAACTGACTTCAAAAAATGAGGTTATCAATTCAACGCGCATGTATGTAATTTTCCCGGAACTGCCCAGTTTTCGTATAAGTATGTTAGTCTATATCAGCGTCTGATCAAAATATGTGCGAATTTCAAAAGTGTATGTATGCTTTTATGTTTATGTTCGCATATCTCCAGAACTACAAGTCCGCTTTAAGTAATAACTCTTGTTGTACTAGATATTGTTCAATTAAGGGAATACTTACTGCAAATTTCATCAAAATTGGTTTAGTGGTTTTTGAGATAGAGAATAATTTTAATTCTCAATTACGTAAAATTCACTTGCCAAATTAACTACTTCAACGTTCAAGCGGTCAGTTTTGCGTTCTTTGTGTTGTTTATACTCACACAGGGAGCGTTCTGACCGCGTCAGATTTGCTCCTGTGTGACTGACTGCTCGAACGTTGAATGCGAACGCAGAACTTGTGAACATCCCTTTGGCTATGTAACAGCTGATGATGTGTTCGAAGTATGTTCAAAATATTGTGGCTTTCTACCGACCCTTTACCCTTATAATAATTTATTTGACATTGGCCTTAGATTGAAATATTATGTTCTGTTAAATATGGAAACAGAATGCCTTTAAACAACTGCCACTGAATTATTCAAAACACGTGTACATAAACAACCAATTTTCAGAATTTCTCGAAATTGTATATATGTTTGCTGCAGATTGAATTTGAATAAATTTTTATTCAAATGCCTATATATAACCCTTGCGGTAGCGACCATTATGTGCAATTATTTTTATAGCCTTTAATAAAATGTGGTTATTTGATATCTGATATCGTTTAATATTTTTCTATTACAAGCCAGATGTTGCTTGCTATATCGTTGCACGAAATTGTAGGTAACCGTTTGCGAGATAAAAACAATCCTTTGCGAAAGTTTAATCAAAATCGGTTCAGTGGATATTAAGCGTAAAAGAGACGAGATGAAAAGAGACATTCTCACTTTTGCTTTTTAGGGTTCCGTACCCAAAGGATAAAAACGGGACCCTATTACTAAGACTTCGTTGTCTGTCCGTCCGTCTGTCTGTCTGTCGCCAGGTTGTATCTCAAAAACAGCTATAGCTAGACTTCTGAAATTTTCACAGATTATGTATATCTGTTGCCGCTATGACAACAAATACTAAAAACAAAATAATATTAATATTTAAGGGGGGCTGCCATACAACAAATAATGATTATTTTGCCTTTTTTACCCGATATCAATAATGGCAACAAGTAGGCACTTGAAATTTTCACATAGGCCTGAAATATATTATGCGTACCTACTTTAATAATTAATAATAATATTTAAATAAAATAAAAAAATTAAGGGGATCTCCCATAAAAAAAAAAAACACAATTTTTGATACGGTACGGTATAAACTTCGTGCGCGAGTCCGACTCGCACTTGGCCGATTATTTATTATTTGTGTGGATAATACTCAAAGATTTTACTTTGTGCGTTATTTAATACAGCACTTAAGCCTCTCGAATGAAATGGGATATAAACAATATTTATCGTAAATGAGATTATTCCTGGCGCTATTAAAGGCGTATCCAGAGTTTTGAGCCGTAAATCAACTTAATTGTTTTACTTAAATGAACTACGGCAGTTTTCGATAACAATGAAATAATAATAATAATTACTTTGATTTCAAAGAGATTTAGGAGCTAAGAAGGTAATTTCCAACACAATTTGAAATCAAGATTTGAGAAATATTATGTTTCGCAACACTTTTTGAAATCGCACTTTTTAGAATCTGCAGTCTAACAGAGTTATTTGATATTTATATCTTGATTTAAAGATAGTTTCACTGCATTAAGAACGGTCATAAATATAATATTAATAAGTTTCTATAAATCCAAATGCAGTTTGCAATTTCTAAACACCATTTCTTAGGAAAAAAGCAGTTATCAGTCTCCTATAATTATTGTGTCTTTCCCAGTGAAAAGGAAACTTAAAATCATAAAAATACATATTATTACATATTCTATTTTTAGTTCCAAGTGAACGTAAGACAAAATAGGAAAAACTCACAAAAACTAGAGACGAAATTTAAGTATTCATGATGAAAAGTGGATACAATAATAGTTGTGGAGTGTACCCGCCCATTTCTCCTCAAAGTTTCACGGTTAGCGATTGCTGGAGAATGCACTGTAAATATTTTATCAATGTCGACAGCGGGTTGTTGATATTATTCACAGCAGCGCTAACCAAAGCTGTTTTAGCCTTTAGGGGAGCTAACTCGCTTAAAACTATTTTTCAAGTCTGCATCAATTCAGAATACGAAATATTTTGTAAATTATTTTGTTAAATTAATAGTAATTCATCAAATCAAATAAAGCTAGCGACTGTTTAACTCTCACACTTAATTTTATACAGGCAAACGTCATTTCATATACAATATTATTATGTTCTCTACTTTTTCTCTACACAAGTACACTTAGCATATTTTCATGAAATTTGGCATGATAGCTATTTAGTTACGGCTACTTTTATCTGCAAGTTTATCATTAGCTTATATTTAAAACGCAGTACATAAGACACTGTAATAAAACTTATTTAAACCTAGTGATTTACAAGCGACTAGCTGATGGACAACTCCGTTGTATATTTTTGAGAGATATGAAGTATCCTATGTCCTTTTCCGGGACTCTTTCTTTATATCGAGATAGAGAGAAAATGGTGATGAAATTTTGTATGAAGATACGATTATCTCCCTACCAAATTTCAACAAATCGCTTTTGCGGCTTAAGCGTGGAGAGGTAACAGACATACAGACACACTTTCATATTTATAAAATTATTAGTATGGATTTAATAACAGACTAAAAACTTTAATACTTGCGGATCTCCTTTAGGTACTCCTTTTGCAATTTTCCATATTTAAGGTGAACGGCAAGCGTGTTAGGGTAAAGTGAGTTACGGTAGTAATCACCCTTCAGCCGTGACCCAGATTACCCCCGCGTTGATAAGCGATGCTCAGCTCACACTTTAGATAAGGTGTTGCGTTATTTTTGCAGGTGTTTAGTTAAAGGTACACTTTTAACTCTTTTAACCCACACCGGGTTAAAAGAGTTAAAAGTGAAGGCCGGTAACTTTGTATACAGTGCCTAACAAATATTGTTAAATATATTTATATACTACTAGTTGACCCGGCAAATGTTGTTTTGCCATTTTAAGTATTTCTATTTCATCAGCTGATACAAAATCTTACCCCTTCTTTTGTCCCCTAAGAAGGGTGGGGGAAAAAATTGTGTACACCTGATGTTAAGTTCGAAAATACAGTTAATAATATGAATTAAGTCCATTAAAGAAAAAAAATTATATAAAATCTGACTTGTTGACTGAAATCTGACTGAAATTTTTGGTCCCCTTAGAGGGGTGGGGGGGGGGGAGTTTATACACCAGATGTTGAGTTGAAAAAAGACAAATATTATATCTACGAAAACCGTATGCAAATCGGATTAGTAGTTTTCGTGTTAAAGAAAAAATTTTATTACAAAATCTGACACCTCTTTTGTCCCCTTAGAGGGGTGAAGGGAATTTTTTTTATACACCAGATGTTAAGTTTGAAGAAGACAAATATATCTGCGAAAACCGCTTTAAATAAATAAATAAATAAATAAAATAAAATATCTTTTTATTCAAAATAGGTATCATAAATACTCTTTTTGAACGTCGTGGAATGAACGATGAAACTACGATGCCTACCACCGGTTCGGGAACTAACCCGGCGAGAAGAACCGGCGTAAGAAACTCGCACGGGGCCCACTTTTTTACCAAAAAAAGTGAGAAAAAATTAATCTTTTAAAATAAAATAATGTAACAATGTTATGGCTTACAGCTATGTAACAAAATTAAAAGTAAAGTAAAATTAAAAGTAAAGTAAAGGATCTTTCAAATCGGATCAGTAGTTTTCGTGTGATAGTGGAACAAACATACAGACAGACAGACAGACAGACAGACAGACAAAACTAACCACATTTTTGGCTTCTATAGCGATCTAGTGACACCCCCCCGCTTATTATTTTTTGAATATTCTTTAATGTACAGAATTCACATTTCTACAGTCTTATTGTTATTATATGTATAGATGTTCAGGATTAGTAAATTATATTATTTTTGTGAAGGGCTATCTTTATAAAATGTTTATTGGGCACTACATTATATATTTATTATATAAGATCAAACGAACTTCTTGAAGTGAAGTTCGATCATTATTATATGAGTCGCTTCATTCGAAGATACATTAATTAACAATGTAGTCCTTTGACCTAACAGGCATTAATTCGCACGTTTAGAGACTCGATTATGAGGGTAATCGAAAAAAAAAATATCTATTCGCTTTGCTTACCATCATACTGTGCCGGCCGGTTTGACCTCATTCTTTTAGAGAACTGAGTTTTTTCCCTTTTGGTTGTGGGTGGGTGGGAACTTTGTATCTTCGAATGAAGCGACTCATATAATAATGATCGAACTTCACTTCAAGAAGTTCGTTTGATCTTATATTATATTTCGTCGCTTCATTCTTCAGATACAGTAATTAACAATGTAGATGTTCAGAGAGTGAGTAAGATACAAAGTAGGAAAAAACTGTTTATTATTTTTAGGCTTAAATCAACATAATAATTTGACGTACAATATGTATTATAATCAGTCTTATGTGATGAATAAACAATCATAACACTCAATTGGTGTCATCGGTAACCCCACAAACAGATCGAGCATATGCTCCTTCATCGAGTACAGGGCGGTTGTAGAACCGCGCGAAGACGGCGGACGAGCTAGTCCAGCCGGCCGTCTTCCTGATAGTGTCAACGCAGACGCCCGCGGAGGCCGCCGCCGAGGTGGAGGCGTGCCGGGTGCTGTGGGCACCGAACACCCCCACGTCCACGCCGCTCTCCGCGAGCGTCTGTTTTATCCACCTGCTGATCGTTTGTGAGGTTACCATCTTGTGAGGTTTCTTATAACTGAGTAAAAGGTTATCTGCGGTCTCATCGGTTCTCAAGTTAGATGTGGTCCGCAGATAATCATCTAGGGTTCTAGCCGGACATATTCTAGGGTTACTAGTAAAGTAAGGTAAGAATAAAATAGGTTGGTCTCGGTTAGCTCCCGAAGTCTTAATGATGTCGGTTATCAGTATTCTTATACCTGAATCTGTCGTACGGATATTAGAAATTTTAATCGATGCCAAAGTCTGAACTCGATGGGAGGTACAAATAGCTAATAGAGTTGTTAATTTTTTAGTTATTTGAAATAAGCTTAAATCACTATGTGGGAACCACGAGGATACATGGTCGAGCACAATTTTCGGGTCCCACGTAGAATTGTATTTAGGAAGTGAAGGCTTTTGTCTATAAATACCTTTGAGGAGCCGTTTAATCCTTTCGTCTGAACCGACATTATTCCCTAGGAGTAAAGATAGGGCAGACCGATGATTATTGAGAGTGCCGTACGAGGCACCTTTATTAAAATTCTCGACGAGAAACTTAATAACCGAAGATATTGACGCCTCAAAGGCATTTACGGAGTTTTCTGCGCAAAATGACCACCACAATTTATACGTCACCGAGTACTGTTTCATGGTGTTATCTGACACCGAAGCTAGCATAAGATCTAATGCTATAGCGGGAGTATTCAGTCTAGTGAATGCTTCCCGGAGAGCGTCGCGGCCCCCAGGAAAAGGCTGCGACAGAGCGGGTGTCGGGATCTGTAATTTGAACGCAAAAGGTCATCTTTAGGTTCAAATACCATTATATCTGATATGAGCAGTCTGCGGAGAAGTGGAAACCAAGCTTGCCCGGGCCAGTAAGGAAAAACTAAAATTCCAGTCGCTCTGTCTTGGATAATTTTTCTCAAACATTTTAAAATAAGACTAAAGGGAGGGAAAGCGTAAAAGAAGGTGGGGTGCCAACTTATTGTAAAAGCGTCGACTGAAAACGCATCTGGATCCGGTTTCCAGGAGACAAATTGAGAACATTTGGCATTGATGCGAGATGCGAACAGATCGATTTGAGGTTTACCCAGAGTTTGCACTATCTTCTGGAAGGCCTCCTCGGATAGTTCCCACTCTGTGTCCATATTTATCCTCCGGGACTCTTGATCTGCTTCGACGTTTTCTCTCGTGCTAATGTAAGATGCGAACAAAAATATCTGTCGCATCTCACACCACTGCCAAATTTCTTTTGCTAAATTGTTTAGATGGGGAAACTGAGTTCCACCCATTCGGTTGATATAGCATATGGCCGTCGTATTATCAATCCGTAGAAGAATTGAGCAATTAAAACAAGCGCTAGCGAAAAATTTTAGACCTAAGAAAACTGCTAGCAGTTCTAAATAATTTATGTGATGAGTTAATTCATCAGCTTTCCATCCACCGTAGGCTCGTTTGCCATCACAAAAAGCGCCCCAACCATTTCGAGATGCGTCGGTAAAAATTTCTAATTTATAAGAGGTATCTAATCTTAATAAATTTTTCGTAGACAAAATATTTTGTTTCCACCAAAGTAGGTCTGGTAATATAATATTCGTTAAGTTAATATTAACGTCAAAGTCATTATATTTTTGCAATGCTAAGAATTTATAGTATTCTAGGGTTTTTGTATAAAGCCAACCATATTTAACCGCTGGGCAAGCGGCGACAAGGGTTCCGATAAATTGTGAAAGTTCTCAAATAGAACATCTGGGTAATGAAATAAACTTGTTTACTAACTGCAAAATTTTGTTACGTTTATCGACTGGTAAACTTAAAGACATATCTATTGTGTTAAAATTAAAACCTACAAAACCGACAGACTTGGCGGGGCTCGAGATTACTTTTATCTTTATTGATAACGAACCCCAGACACTGCAATAAACTTATTGTTTTCTGAACATTTGTTTTACATTCCGTATACGTTTGTCCTATACATAATATATCGTCAAGGTATATCACAGATATATAACCTAGATTACGTAAATAATTCATAACTTCTTTCATTAATTTTGTGAAGACTCTAGGCGCGATACATAATCCATACGGCATGACGTTAAATTCGTAAAAAATACCGTCAAAATGAAAACGTAAATATTTGCGGTGTGATTTAATAATAGGAACTAAAAAATAGGCCTCTTTTAGATCGATGTTAGCCATAAAACCAGATCTAGGTACGAGCCTAGCTGCTGTTCTGTGATCCTCCATCTTAAAATGAAATTTTTGAATAAAATTATTTAAACTTTTAAGATTTAAAATAAATCTTTTATCCCCATTAGGTTTAGGGGCTAGAAATATACTAGAACAGTAGTCGTTACAAAGTTTTTGGCAAGGTGAAATTGCGCCTAGGTCTAGAAGTTTGTGTATAGATTCTAACATAAGTGGTCGCTCATTAATTGACAAATTATTATTTAACGGAACTGAAAACTGTTTTACATCTTTATAAAAAGGAATAGAGAAACCTTTTGCGACCCAGTTTAGTATTTCGGAATTATCTGTTATTTTACGCCAACAGTTAATAAAATGCTGGATTCGTCCAGCGTGTACCTCTATTGCTGCGCCGTTGCACGCGGCTGTTTGTTCTGAGCAGGTCTCTGGTGAGCTGGAACGGAAACTTGTGATCGGCGGCTCACTGGAGTCCCTCTCGTCCTCTGCCCTCCCCTCCCCCCCCTGGTCGACGGGAAGCGAGGAGGGCCGGCCCAGTTTCCCGGCTGGCGGGAGCGGCTCGTCGAAGGCTGGTAAACGTAGGACGTAGACGTAGACTGGGAAGGCGTCGCCTTGGGGTTTGGCGGAGGCTTCTTTATCTGTAAGCCTTGTTTTTCTATGGTTTTGGAGGCTTTTATTTTTTCGGGAAGTTGATTTCCGAATAATAATTCGTCGTGTTCGACGTCTTGCATTAGGCTCAGGAAGTTTCTGTCTAGTCCGGGTGTAATAAATTTTTTGCGAGAATCCGTTTCGAGAAAGTGTAAGTCGCACAATATGCGGCAACTGTCGCTCAAAAACTTGATAGCTGCAATTCTATCTCTTCCATCGTCTAACAGGAGCTCTAAGCCCTTATTGAGTGCCACAATACCTTGTCCTAGTTGTTTCTGTACCGCTTCTACTTTTTTGTCTCGAATGCGGGTACCTTCAGAAACGGCCGCCAAAATTTCTGGGTTTAGTTTAGGCGGCTGTAACAGCACACAATTCTCGGGAATCGAATACTCTTTGAGGAGTGTTTCTTTTTGATCCTTATTTAGGCCTTTTTTCAGAATAGGCAACCAGAGACGTGATAACTTATCATGTATTTTCGGTCCGAATTTAGGGGCTTCCTCGGTAGATTCGCCTAGGGCGGTCAGGATATCTGGATCCAGTTGTAAGGTGGCCGATTCTAAACCGGCTGTTAAATTTTGGTCGATACCTTCAATCACGTCTTGAATATTTTGGTCAAGAGGTACGGGTTGTAACGAAACGGCCTCAGGCTCGTCATTTTCGTTTTTGTCTGAAAATTATTAGACAAATAAATTCTTATAATAATCATTACAGACAAGATTGCTAAGAATAGCATAATAGTATTTCTTAAAAAAAAACAACTATGTGGGTACCCACATTTTCATTTTATTATGTTATATACATAATTATTTTAGAAATTACAGAGCCGGTGTAAGGATACACGATCCTTCTCTCGGCATGAAAAATTCATTTTTTCATAATACATAATATTATTATGACAATAAAATACCCAACGTGTTAACACTCGGTTAACCTCACGGGCTAGAATAAGCTTTCGTGACGACACACGGTCGACCTCCAAGCTAAGTTTTGAATGTACGGTTGTACCACTGAATAAAGATTTTTATGATAAAATCGAGACACTGACCTGATTGTTCGGAATCCTCCGACATAATTATTCTTTTGTAACTTTTGTTACATTTTTCTTCGAGTTTTCGAAGCTTACGCTTGTAGCGACGTATCTTATCTTCATTGCTTCTTTTCGGCATGACGATATTAAAATATAAATCACTATTGAAAATACGTGCGATTGCTGCCACGCTCGGAAAAAGAATGAGGTCAAACCGGCCGGCACAGTATGATGGTAAGCAAAGCGAATAGATATTTTTTTTCGATTACCCTCATAATCGAGTCTCTAAACGTGCGAATTAATGCCTGTTAGGTCAAAGGACTACATTGTTAATTACTGTATCTGAAGAATGAAGCGACGAAATATAATTTACCAGTTCAAGAAATGTGGGTGAGAGGCTATTTGCCTACCATCACATTAATATCCATCTGCTCTATTTTCCGGATGATTTCATGAAAAAAGAAAATTCAGGATAGTCTACATTGACTAATCAAATCTTTAGCAGTTGAGGAATTAACTCTTTCATGTCGATTTTTCAATGACTTTAACTACTATGGGCTATCCGCCCATACCTTTTCTTGTCTCTGTCAAAAAATATTAGTCCCCAAGGAAATTAATTTCACAAATCCGTGCTATCAAAATTTTATTTAGTTCAGTGGCAATGTAGTCGGTTGGATCACTAAAGCCTTATTAACTTTTGACCCTGATCTTGGTCGGAGATAGTTTTCAATTTGACATAAAGCCAGCTGAAACTACTAACTCCCTAATCAAAGGCACGCAGCTGCGTAGAGCTGGTTTGTCGGGAAATTATCAATAAAACGTATAAAGTTATAAGCTCACGAACGGTTAGTATGGTAATATTAATAAAACTATATGGTTGCGTCAAAATTCGTTTATCGCGCGGGAACCGTACAATTTTACACGATAAGAGTATCCTATGTCCTTTCCCGAGACTCAAGGTATCCCTATTTATTAATTGTACGGGTCTATTTACCGCACTTGGAGACGAATATGAATTATTATAGTACGAGTGCCCTAGAACAAATTTTTTGTGATTACTAACAAGCTAATTTTTGCGAGTAGCTACATTTTGATAAGACTAACAACATTTTTATTTTCGAAAAATCTCGAAAATCTCGAAAGTGGTAGCTAACAGAGATAGAAAGGATTTCATACTTTGACTTGATGGTCCTAAAATATGGATTGCTTTATTTGTCGGACAAGGTTACTTTTAAATTAAATAACTATTAACCTACCGATATACAAAAAATCAGCTGGTTAGGGTTCCGCTTTAGGGTTCTGTAATCAACAAAACTTGGTTGACTACTGTACCCTAAAACGGAACCCTAACCAGCCGATTTTTTGTATATTGGTAGGTTAATAGTTAAATTATTTAAGAGTTACCTTGTCCGACAAACAAAACAATCCATATTTTAGGACCATCAAGTCAAAGTATGAAATCCTTTCTATCTCTGTTAGCTACCACTTTTGAGATTTTTCGAAAATAAAAATGTTGTTTGTCTTATCAAAATGTAGCTACTCACAAAAAATTAGCTTGTTAGTAATCACAAAAAAATTTGTTCTAGGGCACCCTGACTATTAAGCGATCTATCCTGAAAAAAAATATTTTTCCCGCACCATAAACCAGTTTTACCGTAACAAAGTTTTGTTGCCCATAACACCGTTTTAGAAAAAAATATCCAGATAAAAACATATTTTCCTAAATCCTAGTTCATTTCATTAGCATCTCTTCAGTTTGCATCTTCTTTGATCTCTTTAGAACCTCCTAGGATCTATTCAGAAAACATATTATTCGTTCGTCAAAAATCCGTATATTATCGTCACATCACTGTTCAGTCAAATAAGCGTTTGGCAGTTTAACGTGAGGACATGGGTTGAATAAATGATGTACTGCGTTACGTGACATGCATCCTATCCGTGTAGTCTGTATTCAAAAACTTAGAACTCGATTATTCAGAGACTCCTTATGGTCAGTTCATATTGTAATGTGATTAGTCGATCAATTTTTTAAACAGCCGTTCAAAATTAGAATAGGCAGCCTAAGGCTCAATTTATGTATGTGGTTTTACTGCTAGATAATATGCTCTCATGCCATGGAACCTGTAAAAAAGCGGCCATTTACTTACCTGTTTATAAGTCTCGTTTATTCATATAATAAAGGATCGCTATTGCATTCTTATTATGGGACCTATAGAAACAAAAACATTGTTATATGCAAGGGAAAGAGACAATAATTATTAGTGAAAAGTCATTGGCCGAACACTATCTTGTATATCTATAGTCTAAAAAGCGGCTTTCAATATTTGTTATTTAAAAAACAAATATTTATTTTTTTCCATAATACCTACCTACGAGTCCAACCAATAAAAAAATCCAAAGTTTTTGTTTTTAATAGTTTTTTCCAACGTTTCAGACAAATATAAAACATTATTCAGTAATATTTTTTTAAAGTTAAATAAAATACATATAAAATAGTTTATGTATAAAAAACTGTTCAATTAAAAAAAAACTTTTAAGCACGATTTACGAGGAGGATCGTTATAATATCTAATAGTTCAGGAGATTGACGGCACCTCTCGTAAAATATTCTCATGGAACGTAGAGCCAAGAGCCAATTCCCAGATAAGGGAACTTCTGATTATAATACCGTCTTGATATTGCATCGCTGGTACAGTGCGCAGATTAGGAAAATTGTTTTTGAATAGTACTGTCAGTGAAGTTGATTCTTAGGCAGATGGGGGACCTACGTAGTTTGGTCGCGTTATGGCAAACCCAGCCGACAGATCACATATTGAATGTTTATAAAGATAAGGACCAAAAGGACTATAGAGTTGTATATTTTGTTGGACGTGGCTACCTACTATTTGCGCCGATATTAATGGTCCTGGTAAAATACTACTAGATAACTTTTATAAACAGAATTCGATGCTACGTATTCAAACCCGTAGAATCTTCTTCTTCTTCTTCTTTAAAAATGGCCTCCCATTAGGAATAGCCAGTGTCAGTAATTTGATGAGGTAAAAATTTGACTTTATTGCCAGTGGTAATAACTTTGCTCTATAGAGTTGGCCTTTGTGAAAGTATAAGTGTGAAAAAAAAATCCAAATCAAAAAATGGAGCGGGTTCAAGTTTAAACGAGCTCGTATCTAATCAATCTCCTTATTATTAATCTGGAACAATACAAAACATACAAAAAGTTAGTTTGATCTATAAGTTATTTAAAATGTCGTCAAAAACAAATATACGTCACGTTTGTCAAACATATTTTCACACTTTTTATAGACTGGAAACGTATTTTCGCAAAAGATGCTCCGTACCATACATGAATATAAATTATTTTGCTGACGCGCCCTCATCTACCGTAACGGTGCGCAGCTTTTACGGGCCCATTCGTATCTTAATAAAACGGAAACTAAGGAACCTCCAATATCAGAGTTCATTGGAGACGGGCGAAACACACTTTGATTACTAAATTAACATCTGCCATATGAAAATGCTCAATATTGTAACGTTTGTGGTGTCAAAATTCCGCGCCTAGAATATTAATTAAATGTCAAAATTAGTTGAACAAAATTCAAGGAAATGTCTTTCTTCAGCATTGGACATTTCCGTCATCTAAAGTACCATCGAGGAAATTGATTCCTAGGCAGTTGACGGACCTACTTCATTTATTTTTATTTCATTTTTAGGTCATGTGGTCGGCTTATCTCAATTCAATGTTAGCAGTGAATTGTGATCGGTCGGATGGGTTTGACTTAACACGACCAAATTACTTAGGTCTGCCATGATCATCATCATCATGCCTAGGAATTAACTTCTCTAATAGTACGTAAGTTCGATTATTATTTGAAATATTACATAATATAAAATTTTTAAGTATAGAATCCTACAGCTGTTTAGATACTTTTGCCCCTAATAAAATTGAACATGCGAAATTGTAATCAATAACGTGCAATTTAATTTATAACCTTAACCGACTTGGACTAAACGAAGTTCGCCCATTAGAATTAGGCTTCGTCACGCTATGCACTTGAATAGGGTTGCCAAATGTTAAAATCACCATGGGAGAGCCACGCTTCAGCACGGATGGGCCGGCTCGACTTGAGAAATACCCGGGCTCACAAAAAACCGGCGTGAAACAGCGCTTGCGCTGTGTTTCGCCGAGTGAGTGAGTTTACCGGAGGCCCAATCCCCTGTCATTTTCCCTTCCCTACCATTCCTTATTTCCTTCTCTACCCTCCCTTATTCCCTTCCCTACCCTCCCCTATTACCTTATTCCCTCGTAAAAGGCTGGCAACGCAACTGCAGCTCTTCTGATGCTGCGATTGTCCATGTGCGACGGAAGTTGCCTTCCATCATGTGACCCGTTTGCTCTTTTGCCCCCTTTTTTCATAAAAAATACATTTAAAACTTTGCAATTGGCTTTTTGGAATCTTTTTTTGGTACTCGTTAAAAGGCTAAATAAAATCCAGTCTTTGTAGAAGAGATCTTGATTTTAGCTTCGGTGCGGTCAGCGGTGCTGATGGAGTATCGCTGATTCTTTGTGGGTAGGGTTGTAATTATTACTTTTTTTTTTACTATTCACTTTACCATCCATTTACCATAATTTCAGTCTAAAACTGAAGAGAAAATATGGTTAGAAACAATAAGAGATAAGAACAATAAGAACAATAGGAGCCAATAATTAATTGTAGAATCAAAATAATTATTCGCTCACATGGATGGATGTTTTGACTGTTCACGTGAATGTAGACTACATCAAGAATATCCATAGAGTTTTACGAATTTCCAAAATCGACAACCCTGCCTCGACTCGCCTACATCCATAGAATTTTATTCGATAAAATTGAATCCTCTTTGGTAAGTAACTTCTATCGTTTTTAGCAACGCTTTGGTTCCCACGGAATATTCAATGCTAAAACAGAAAGCCGATAATCGGTAGAGCCTTCCGACTTGCATTTATCCGATACTATCTAGTTCTTCTTGTCCGAATGATGTTATAGCAGTAAGAATATCATGATTTTGTGGTTTAATAACATGATAATAATAATTACGATTAATTGACTCCCGTCTTCCCCGTGGTCCGGTCGTTTAGAGCTCTCGACTCGGAGGTCGTGGGTTCGATTTCCGCGTATGAATCGTGTTATTTCCAAGTTTAACCAAACTCCTAACCAGGACAATGCAGCCTGATCACCTGATTGTCTGACAAATAAGATGTTCTATGCGTCGGATGGACATGTAAAAAACGGTCCTGCGCCTGATCTTTTACCATAGTCATGTCGGTCGTCCGTCCCACTGGGTTATAAGAGTAAAGGAATAGAGAGTGCTCTTGTGTACTACGTACATATAAAATTACTCCTGCGTGTCCGATTTTTAAAACCGACCACTGTCATCGAAACCGGGAATAATGAAATTATGTTGTAAGCTTGAGAGCCTCAAGGGAAGATCTTTTGACCTAGTGAGGGGTTGTCATTAATTGAAGACGTGAGTCGAAAAACACAATAACAGGCGCTTTGCACACGACAGGGCGGATCAGCCGCGGACATGCCGCGCGGCCACCTGCATCGCTGTCCGTTTTAGGGTTCTGTAATCAAAAAACTTGGTTGACTACTGTGCCCTAAAATGGAACCCTAACCAGCAGATTTTTTTGTATGTTGGTAATAGTTGTATAATTTAAGAGTAACCTTGTCCTACAAATAAAACAATCCATACTTTAGGACCATCAAGTCAAAGTGTGAAATCCTTTCTATCTCTGTTAGCTACCACTTTCGAGATTTTTCGAAAATGAAGATGTTGTTCGTCTTATCAAAATGTAGCTACTCAAAAAAATTTGCTTGTTAGCAATCACATGAAAATTTGTTCTAGGGCTCCCGTACTAGTATATTTTTTGCTATAAAAAGTCCTAATATGTCCTTTCCCGGGACTCAAAGTATCTCCATACCAAATTTCAGCAAAATAGATTAAGCAGTTTGGGCATGAAGAGGTAATAGACAGGCAGACAGACAGATGGACATGCAGACAGATACACTTTATAATAACTTGAATCTGAAAAGAAATAACAAAACATAACTAATTTGATGTTGTCACATAAAATTCTAGTAAAGAAACCCGGTGGATTTAAAAACAACCTTAATCACTACTTTAGAACGAAATAAGAAATCCTAAAAATGTAGCGTTGCCAGGACAAGTTCGCAATGAAATCCAAACTTTCGCGATTTAGTTTGCTGTTAGTGCCTAAGTAAAATATAGACTGTTGAGTGTTGACTCAGCTCCAAAACATACTAAAGTTCAGACGAGGGAACAATCAAGTAATACTGAATAGATCACGAAATTTACGATGTCAATGAATGTTTTCTTTGGAATATTATCGTCGTTTAGTGTTCCCTTTGGTTCCTCTGTTTGGTATGGTTTGATGATTGATGTAAAAATATATATTTTTTAAATGACCGTACTTCAGCGGCGTTTAGCACCTTTTTTGGGATGGGTCAAAATAATACTTATGTAATTCAAAGAGTTCAAAAAAACTTTATTAACAACCAAATAAATATGAATAAAAATACATTGGCGTACCTTGTTCAAGTTAAAAAAATATCTGTGAATTATCGTATAGTTTATTCAAAATAATTAACTAGCAATTGAGTAGCCACAACACGGAATAGTCGATAAAAGCAATTCAGGTGTTATCTACAATTTATTTCAATTCCATAACAGGTTTAATAAATCATAAAGCCGATATCAATCCAATCGAAAGCTTTCAACCAGATTAAGTATTCAATATTATGAATTCAAATCACTGGCTTAAATTGTGATAAAATTATTTTATCTCTATCAAATTTAATGTTCGTCCAGCGTTCATTTCCACCTGTACACCACCGAGTTTTGTCCGCAGCCCTACCCGCAAAAATGCAATAATTCACAGTCGTCCTCCAGAGCCTCAACAACCTTGGATAGAAATCGATTATTGCGTTGCACAATTCCTAACTGGTCACGGCAATTTTAAAGCTAAACTTTATGGATTGAAGTTAGTTCCGTCTCTCCTTTGCGAGTGCTCGACTCGGGAATGTGATTTCTGGCATGAGGAAAGAATCGATATGTTAAACAGCCTCCAATGTGTTTCTAGAGTCGTTTATTACGATGATCTCGTAGGCAGCGCAAAGAATTTCCGTGCTTTCAAACGTTTTTGTCATAAATACTATTGGGAACAATTCAACACTAGCTTGTCAGTTTAAGTAAAGGTCATTTTTATCAAGTAGGCTTTAATACAATTTAATTATTTTCCCGTGGTGCTTCCCCCTTTATTCGGACATTAATGTCACGAAGTTTGGCTGTCTCCCGCTTCGCTTGGGGAGGGAAATTGGATTTCTCCTACTCCTCCTACCTTTCTTCTGATTAATTTCGTTGCGGGTCCCAAGACAGATTTAGCTTGTCCCTCGGGCATCCCTGAGATCATATCAAAGGGTTTTCGTGGTTGGTTACCACTGTTGATCCTGGAGACACAGGAGTTGCAGTGGTAGGATGTGTATTAAATTTGTGTGTATTAATATAATAAAAATCTTAAATATATGTATTATATGTATCTATTATAAAAGTATTAAATATAATTCCGTTGTCTGGTACCCGTAACACAAGTCCTTCAGGTACGGGGCCAGACTGAAGTGGTGTGAAGCGTCCATAGATAAAAAAATGGTTTTTAAATTACGCGACAAAAACCATTTTGTCGCTTACGCCCTTTCCATTTCTTGTAATATCGTCATAGAAAACAAGCAATCTAAAACATTTATCCAACACGGGTTTTTACTCTTAAATACAGTTTAAAAAGCAATACAAAATTTAAATGACGATTAGCATGATTTGCATGATACTTTTATTGTATCATTAAATGTATCGCTTCAGTATGAACTATCTCTAAAATTCAAAAAACATCAATTCCCGTCATCAAGTTTGTTTTGGAGCTGTCAAATTGTCTTGGAAGTTGATCGCGTATCCATTATTTAGATACACGAACACCATTAATCATCAGGTCATGGGACAGCACATGTCACGGGCGTACATAATAAAATATTCAGCGGCTGAAGATAAATCGCTCGTATTGTTGACGCTACAGAGCTTACGACAGTTTGTAAGTCGGGCACTGACGTATATTTCTGTGGGTTTGACATCGAAATACAATATAGAACCATAACTTTCATACATTGGACCGCTCGAAGATTTCATGCTAACGAAACAAACGAAAATTTTATGACCGACATGAGTATGACAAACGCTTTGGTCTGTATTTCTGGGAACCAATTTTTAACATTGTTAAACTTCTAGATTATGGTATTTCCATGGATTTTACCTTTAAAATCCGAAATAAATTAAATTATTTTAGTAGAAATGTATTTATTTCCAAATAATGAAACAATTGTTTTCAGAAAACATGTATTACTTGTTGATCTTGTTTATGTTCGATATTTGCTCAAGAAACAAAACGGCCATTGCAATGGTTTTAATTCTAATGGCCATAAAAATAATTCTAATCCTTTAAAGAGGCAGTTAGGTTTATTCTCAACTTAGGTTTATCGGCTGCAAACAACAGTGCGCCCATTAAAGATAATTGCTCTTTAATTGTAATTTACTGGTGTAATTCTCCACGGTTGGTTTGGTAAGGGTAGGGATTTACTATTTAGAGATCCCTAATTACTTCCTAATCCTTTAACTGGGTTCAGTGGAAATAAAAAAAATTCTGATGCGTGCAAAGACGTCAGAATATGTATTCTCTGTTTAAATTACTATTTAAACTATGGGCACAAAAGAATAATATTCCAATTGCAGAACCATATTAGGTACTTTCGTTAAATTTAAGATCCCATGTTTGGAAATAATAATAATATTATGCTTCGTTTAAAAGGAGAAAAGTAACCGATAGCGCCATCTCTTAGCAATGCAAAGTACTGTACAGTGTACATCGTATAATAATATAATAATATTATAATATAATATACGTCAGTCGCCAATACAACTTTACTTTGTTTGCATTTTACATTTGACAGTCTCGATGCCATCTATGTTCTTAAAACGAAACACGAGTAAAAAGAGCTCCCTCTGTTCGTTGGCCTGAAAATCATCTTTTGTACCGTGTTCGTCTTTACGGTATTATCGGTGTAAAGTGCTACTAGGTTCATGAACGTGGACGGGGCTCTGCTGGTAAAGGAGAACTGTCAAAAATGGCGGTTTTTCTATGATGGCAGCGTTAGTTCCTTTTTTCGTGACGTTCATTAACAAAGCCTTGTTGAGCTCTATGCTAATTTACAAAAGTGTGTTATGGGTGATTTTTATTTAGCAAAATGTTTTAATGCAATTTTGAATCAAAAGATGACTCTTAAGGATGCTATTACAAATATCAGCGATTTTCCGGTACCCTATTAAAGAATTAGGCGTCAAACTGCGAGGATATTTTGGTTTCAAATGAAAGATAATATATTCATCTCCACGACTGTACCATAAAAATTCTATAGCCGCATACAAAATTTTCACATAAAATACGTTTTAACCATCACAATAATCGCAAAATATGAAAAAAATGGGGTCTGATTAGGTACCTTAATATCTAAATACACTGAACTGAGGAAAATAAATATACAAAAAAATTATTGCTTATTTAGTCCTCTATAAAGTCCGCTAAAAATTTTATATAAAAATAAACAACTTTTCCAGTTATAAGAAAAATAAGAAAATTTCTCAAATTTTTTCATACATTTTCGCCATATCAAGAACGCGGCGAGCGTCGTAACCGTCACTGTACAAGGCGCGCTAATATGAATGTTATTTTAATGTCATTAACGTCGATATTCGTACTGACAGACATCCGACCTGCAAATTTTTTTGTTATAGCGTCCTTAAATCCAAAATAAAATTTTTTAATCTCTGAGCAGATCAAACCACTCTAGCTTTTCTTATAATTATACTATATGTTATATCTTATCATCACAAATATGTTAATCAGATGTTATACATATGATTCATAACATTTCGAGGACACTAATTTTTACTCATAATATATTATGATTCATAGCTGATGCTAATGATATTTAATTATCTTAATGAAAATACTAGCTACTTGACCGAGCTTTGCTCGGTATTCGATAAAACACGAATAAAATGATATTTTCTAAAAATTATTCCTAGCTAGATCGATTTATCGCCTCCGAAACCCCCTATATACAAGATCAATGGAGCGTAGTATGCTAGGAACTAAGGATTTCAATGCAGAATTTCAGGCTATATCAGCGCTTGATTATTTGTATAATTAAATATCTAATATCTATGCCAAGTTCAAATTAGAAGTAATAAGGATCAGGATGAAGATTTTGAAGTGCATCTAAGCTTGGCATTGGCTTGGATTTCAACTCTTTTTTAAGGCTAAAAATTAGCCAATAGGAACTTGGCCCCATTTTTAACAGACCTATGTTGTTGGTGGGATTAAATTTATCGGAAATAATAAAACTGGCGAATTCGCTAGTGGTTAGTCACATAATACGTAACCGTGATTAATCAAAACAAAACAGATATTATGTATGTAATCAAATCATTTATCAACGTTATCTAATAATGATTTCCTTATAAATCAATTCTTTGTCTGAAACGAGCATTCGTCTCGAATACATAGTGATCTAAAAACTCCAAAAATGATATTTAAAAAGGCTGTGTTATTTGTTAGCATAGCAGCAGCTTTTTTTGGGATTACACAAGGAAAGATAGGAGATTTCCCTGATGTGGATACTGATCGTGTGTTCGACCAAAACTTGTACGAGTCTGTGCTGAATCCGGAACTATGTTCAAGACAACTAGAGTATATACAAAATCAAGACATATCGTTAAGGCTCCAATGTAAGTTTTTATTGATGTAGATGTTGCCTACAATTTTATTCGTGCTGAGATTTGTCCATAAATAATCTTAATAT
The DNA here is from genome assembly GCA_905404155.3 of Plebejus argus. Classification (NCBI taxonomy): domain Eukaryota; kingdom Metazoa; phylum Arthropoda; class Insecta; order Lepidoptera; family Lycaenidae; genus Plebejus; species Plebejus argus. Next base: position 3,892,647 of record FR989929.1, on the reverse strand, counting down.
TTCTCACCATAAGAAATATTTTCTTAAATTATTATTATCTAATATACAAAAACTCACGAAAAATAGTTCAGCTGTTTTATAAGCATGGGAAGACAGAAGGATACATTTCGCAGTAATTGCACGATTAGAAGTATTTCTAGCAATTCAAGGTAAATTATTAATAATCGTCAAGATTTTAAAAGAAGAAGCATGTTAACAGTTAAAGTTTTTTTCAGTTCTCGATTCTGGATTAAAACTACCGAGAGGCATTCTGCTAGGAAATTTTAATGATTACGGAAACTATCATCAATGTTTGTCCATTAACGTGGAAGTGGAAGATATGACCATACAAGGGAAGCATTGTATGATAGATGTGCCTCTTGACTTTCTACCCTTTCAAAATAATGTTAATTATCTACAATCTGGTTACAATGAGATACAACCAAACGAACCACAGCTTAGACTATTAGAAAAATTTCAAAACGAGAAAGAATTGGTGCTGGCAAAAGAAGGAAGAATACATAGGGATTCAGTTAGGTAAGATGTTTAAATCTAAATAATTTGATATTAATTTAATACTGTAACTGCTTCCTAAAAGAACGTAATATTTTTAATCATTAATGTTCAAAAATATTGCAATAAAATGAGGTCGTAATTGTAACTTCCTGGAAGAAATGAAAACCTTCATAAGAACTCTCGAGTTCGTGCCTCTATACCTACGTGATTCTTTTACATATTATGTATTTTTTCATATCTTTAACCTCGTTTTTCTCTTACTTTTGGTCCTCAATAAGGATTACTCAATCTTTAATCTCCAATAATGACTCTATTAATAATCTTACTATTGCATTACAATGATTTATTGTCCTTTTTCTAGTCGCACCGTGCCTGGAATGTCTCTAAGTTTATTATTATCGGTTTGTATACCACATGCATGTACTCCTCAAGAAACTTTAGGCAGTACTATTTTAAATTTCACTGGAAATATTGGAGAACGGATTCACGAACGCTATTGTAGGTTACCTAATGACAAACCATTTGTCGCGGCTGACTACGTAGCATGGTAAGTCAATCTTGCATGACTATAATAATTATATTAATATTACATTTTAAGCGAGTGTCAATAACCACCTATAGATAAACGAGCTGTTTAGGAATTAGGCATTTATTCTTCTGTAAATGGGAAAATATCCTGACGGATTGAGCATTTATGGACATATTAATTTAAAGGAATTTTGTACAGATCAAAGTAAAAGTGTTCCAAAATTTTCAATTGTTCATTTTTTCTTCCAGGGTCGTTTTTAGTCTACTCGGTTTAATCGCTTTTCTCAGCACTATGTATGAAGTTCGGCATACGCTAATTCTCAAGAAAGGTAATGTGCTAAAATTATAATATCTCTGGTATATATATGTCGGATGGTCAGAGTTTAGATCAGAACCTTCAGACATTGTGGGCTTAGATGGGTATCGTGCAAAAGAACAAAACTTGTAAAAATCAAGTCTTGTCTTCAAATCAGAGCACTAAATTATTATAACCTGTACACAATCACTATTCTCTCGACACTATACTCGAACACTTCACTGTACACTACACTACACTGACACAAAGCGAAACGTAGGACAGTTTCGTAAGCACTTGTTGACTTGTCGACGGCTGGAGCGAGAGTGAACGACGCTCCACCCCACCAGAGCTTTACGACTCTGTCGAAGCGCGCCATTTCTAAGTTGCACCAATTCGCCGCTTGGTGGCGCACTTGCGCTTCGTTTCGTGTCTGTATTCATGACCGGATACGACATATATTTCTATTTAATTCATGAAATTTAGAATAAGTGATACATTCGTTACATTTCAGACCCAAAAGAAGCCAACGAACTATACAGTGCATTTTCGTTGTACAAAAATTCTTGCAAAATAATAAACTTGAAGACGAGGCCGGGTACAGTAGAATGTTTGGATGGTATTAGGGCGCTTTCTATCATGTGGGTAGTACTCGGTCATACGTTTGTGATGGGTATTCACTATCCGGCAAATCCCGTCGACATGCTTGAAGTAAGTAATTAATAGGAAATGAAGCAAAAAAAAAACAGCTTGTCCCTAGTCTTTACCACATAAAATATAATAATAATATTATTATCCCTTTAAATTTTGAAACAATATTAATGTGTGGATTATAATATTATCAAAAGAAAAACATACAAGACGTAACCTTTCAAACCTACAGGATTTCAAAGGTCTTGGACTGCACAGTGCACGTTGATAATATTATTAATAGATTTTAACTTACCATTTAATATATTATTATCAGCATGTACACGTTAATTACGTTGATTAGCTTCTTTACTTTTTCAGAATTCATTAAAAAAATATTTAAACCATACCTCCAATTTCTTTTATATTTATTCAATTTTCAGTGGTACACATCAGCAAGAGCTTTTTGGATGAAAAATGCTGGGCTAGCGGTAGATACATTTTTCTTTCTCAGTGGACTCTTAGTCGTTTACACAACAGCCTCCAAATTTACTCCTAGTATGTATAGAAGCTTACTAATTACAATATTATTTAAGCCAAGCAATAACAAACATTACGGTTCTTAGGGTTCCGTACCCAAAGGGTAAAAACGGGACCCTATAACTAAGACTTCGATGTCTGTCCGTCTGTCTGTCCGTTTGTCTGTCCGTCTGTCTGTCCGTCTGTCTGTCCGTCTGTCTGCCTGTCTCCAGGCTGTATCTCAAGAACCGCTATAGCTAGACTTCTGAAATTTTCACTGATTGTGTATATCTATATTGCCGCTATAACAGCAATAATTAATACTGAAAACAAAATAAATTAAATATTTAAACGGGGCTCCCGTTCAAAATCACGTTTGTTGTATACAAACGTGATTTTTTTGCAATATTTTGCTCGGTGTCTTGAGATGTTCACAGAATACTCAGTTCTATTTTATACTTTAATAAATAATTGGAAAATTAAATAAAACTAAAAAATTAAGGGGGGCTCCCATAAAGAAAAACAACAATTTTTGGGCTATTTTTATTCTATTACGGTACGGAACCCTTCGTGAGCGAGTCCAACTTGCACTTGGCTGATTTTTACTCAAAAAAGTATCTAATTTCTATCTTAAAATATCTTAAATAGCTCTTGAAATAACATCTAATTTTATTATTTTTGCCGTGTTTAACAATATACTTACTCAAATTATTGTCATAATTTACCTTTCACAGTGAAGTTGCTGAAGAATTTGCATCTTTTTTATCTTCATCGCTTTCTGCGGCTTATGCCTGTTCTGGCGGTGGTTATTCTGTTCATTTCTTCAATTCAACATCACCTCGGAGATGGTGCGGTGTGGCGTCTGGCTGGACGAGATGTAGAAGCTTGCAGATCTTATTGGTGGATAACGTTACTACATCTACAAAATTTCCTAAAACCTCAATACGGGGTACGTAATTTATAATCTGTGATTGTTGTATAGTTTACTGTGGGGCTCATTTTGACTTTACTTACATAGGCACAAAGAATAATAGGAACCTTTGTAATTTTAAGTACCAAGAGCTATTTCAATAAAAAGGCATTTGATTAATTAAGCTTGATGGTATATTATAGTATACAAGTGTAATGATAAAGAATATTTTTACAGTGTCTAGGAGAGTCTTGGTACTTGGCGATAGACATGCAACTTCACATCCTCTCACCAATTGTACTATTTTGGATATTTACCGGCTCGAAGAAATCATCGTGGGCTGCCCTATTGTCTTCATTCACAATATCCCTTACTGCAGCTACTATTTATATATTTGCAAAGGAAAACATAATATCCGACAACAGCTTTGTATATTATTACGTCAATATTCTTACTAGAGCGCCTCCGTTTTTCGTGGGTTTAATTTTTGGATATTTACTACACTTGTATCGGGACCAAAAGTGTGGGCTGAGTAAGGTGAGAAACCATTTTATTAATTCACATTTCACGCAAAATGATTACGTAGAGATCAAAGAATAAATTACTAATTTAATCAGTTCCATAATCGCCCAAAGATGAAAGTTAATTGAGATACATGAAAACTTAAATTTTAAACTGTACTGTATATCTGAAGTTAGTAACGTAATGTATAGTATTAAAAAACTTGTTCCAGACTGTGGGCTATTCAGTAACAGTATTTGCACTCGGTGTAATAGCTCTGGTACAGTATACAAGTCACATCCACGTTCACGGAGATATAAGTGACACACTGAAAAAAGTTTTCATGTCCTTTGAGAAAACAGTTTGGGCGATTTCCGTCGGTTGGATTACATTCGCATGCGCTAATGGATATGCTGGTAAGTTAAGATATACATACCCCTAATATTTTAAGTTTATTCATAGAGAAACGGAAAAATTCTATATACAAGACTAACCAGCTTAACAATATTAAAAACTTAATATTATGTAGTTACAGTGTCCCTTTATATATTCTACCCGGAAAGAGCACTAACTATTAGTTCATTTCTAGCTTATACGGCCTTTACGTTGTTTTCAAATTAATTTTTATCCTCATGAGTTTCACCATTAATCTGACACAATATCTCACCACAGCTATTTTTATATAAGAAAGCAAGTTATATTGTATATTGTAGTACAATTATATTTCAGAAAGTTCATCATTTATGTAAATGAATATTATGTACATTGTATGCACATCTCCTCAAATTCAACTTTCTTTCAGGTCCGATAAACTGGTTTTTATCGCTGTCCGTGTGGAAAATACCCTCAAGGATATCGTATTCTATGTATTTGAGCCACATGACGATGATTATGCACGCATACCATGCAGCTGCTTTGACGCCTGTGTTTTTTACAGTACCACTTTTTGTAAGTACCTCAACTACATTCTCACCTCAAACAAAAAGTAGAAAAAAGTTTCTACAAACTTCAAATAAATATCACAATCTTCTAATGACATAATATTTTGTAGAAATTATATTATGATATTATATTATCGTATGGGAGCCCTAGAACAATTTTTTTTATTAGTATCAAGCTATTTTTTGTGAGTAGCTTAATTTTGATTAGACAAACGACATTTTTATTTGCGAAAAATCTCGAAAGTGGTAGCTAACAGACATAGAAAGTATTTCATACTTTGAATTGATGGTCCCAAAATATGGACTGTTTTATTTGTAGGACAATAATATTACTCTTAAATTATATTATAACTAATAACCTATCAAAATACAATAAATCAGCTTGTTAGGGTTCCGTTTTAGGGTGCAGTAGTCAACCAAGTTTTGTTAATTACTGAACCCTATAACGGAAATTAGACTGATAGTAATAAAAAAAAATGTTCTAGGGCTCCCGTACTAATACTGAATACGCTAATATTTAATTTGTTAATTTTTTTATATAGTCGAAAAGGTGCTATTTCTTTTTTTATCTTCTTTTGCAGATGTTCGATTTCATGGGTTTTCTATATTTGACTTTATTTGTCTCATTTTTCATGACTGCGCTCATCGACTTGCCTTTTGCTACGCTGTTTAGAATTTTACTAATGGGAGGTAAGACAGTTACGTTAATGTCACTATTTTTAAGGATTCGTTTTGAGTTCTCCGTTTTTTTCTGTACCGTATTTTTGAATTGTTATAGGTAACACGTTTTTATTTGTTACAGGAAATAAGAGCCGACCAAAACCAGTCTTACCCAACGTTAATGGAATTAAAGTTGTAGAAAATGATAAAACAGAAAGATTATAGGACATTTTATTGTAAACATTAATTAATATTTTACGTAGGGACCTCATTTTATATATAGAACAGACTGTTAACTTTAAGTATTTAATTATCTAGTTCTTATAAACTAATACTATTTATAACTAGAAAATATAAGAAAATATATGCATGTAACTAGGATATTTTAAATTAAAAAAAATAAAATAATATTATATTAAACTTCTTGGTTTAATTTTTCAATTTCTCGATAAAAATTATTATTATTTTTACCTACCACCACACGTTTTTAACATAATAATAGTAAAAATAAAGAAAGGAATACGGATGTTACTATCTGTCACTTACATTACACCAATGCACCCGACCCAACAATAAACATGCTAAACCCTCAAAATATTATAAGCACATTTCATCAAGTAACATTAATAATGTGTACCTATTAGTCTTAAGAAATTGTTACTGAGCGACATAATAATATTCATTATTAAATAAGCTTAATAAATAAAGATTAAAAAAAAAACTCACTGATAGAACGTATTAATTGGATAGCTAGATAAATAGCTAAAAGGTTTCGTCCTTATCCTATTAGCTATTAGTATCCAAATACGTTCTATCCAGATGTTCCGGTGAACTTCGTGTCACTTTAAAACCTTCCCTGGACTTCTACGAATATACTAGACTAAAATCAGCCCAATTTCAAATGACGTTAGTTTTAGCGCGACTAACTTAGTAAGTATTGAGTATTTTTACCTAAAATTTTTTTTTTGTCTTTCGTCGGTATGAGACACTATGTTCTTTGTAATTTCAAGTAATCTTTTTTGTAGAGTCATTTCAGTGATTTTCTAGTAGGACAGATGTCTATTGTCTTACTAGAAAATCACTGAATTCTGAAATGTATTTAACGTTTCCTATTCTAGTCACAGTAGAAAGATTTCATGTCAGATACCCCTGTAGACCAGGCCAAAACCAGAATAATCTGGTCAAATCAACCCAATAATATTAAGTCGATGCAAATAGTAAAAAAAGGCTCCAGGAGAGCAACCGGTCTTTTGGAGAATCATAATATTATGAATCATAATATAATTAATTTTTTAAAAATCGCATAATGATCACTCTGCTTGCAATTCAATTCGTTTTTGGTAGAAATTGTACTAAATGTAAGAAAATTTTCATGATGCTGAGAACCCTATTTTTGTTTACTAATTTTTTAAAAATTTAAAATTACCTGCAGTACACCTACCTGATGATGATGTTAACGAAACCGGTCTAAAAAAAAAAACGGAAAAGTGTGTATTACTGTGAAAAATTATTCATAAATGTTAATGACATTTAATTAGCTTAATGAAAATATATACTATTTGACCGAGCTTTGCTCGGTATTCGATAAAACACGAATAAAATGACATTTTCTAAAAATTATTCCTAGCTAGATCGATTTATCGCCCCCGAGACCCCCTATATACCCTATATACTAAAAAACAATGGAGCGTAGTATGCTAGGAACTATGGATTTCAAGGCAGAATTTCATGCTATATCAGCGCGTGATTATATTTTGTACGATTAAAAAATATTTGATATCTATGCGAATACAAGTTCAAATTAGAAGTATTAAGGATCAGGCTCTTGATGAAGATTTTGAAGTGCATCTAAGCTTGGCATTGGTTTGGATTTCAACTCTTTTTTAAGGCTAAAAATTAGCCAATAGGAACTTGGCCCCATTTTTAACAGACCTATGTTGTTGGTGGGATTACATTTATCGGAAATAATAAAACTTCCGAATTCGCTAGTGATTAATAATTAGTCACATAATATGTAACCGTGATTAATCAAAAAAAAAAAAGATATTATGCATGTAATCAAATCACTTATCAACGTTATCTAATAATGATTTCCTTATAAATAAATTCTTTGTCTGAAACGAGCATTCGTCTCGAATACATTGTGATTTAAAAACTCCAAAAATGATATTTAAAAAGGCTGTGTTATTTGTTAGCATAGCAGCAGCTTTTTTTGGGATTTCACAAGGAAAGATAGGAGATTTCCCTGATGTGGATACTGATCGTGTGTTCGACCAAAACTTGTACGAGTCTGTGCTGAATCCGGAACTATGTTCAAGACAACTAGAGTATATACAAAATCAAGACATATCGTTAAGGCTCCAATGTAAGTTTTTATTGATGTAGATGTTGCCTACAATTTTATTCGTGCTGAGATTTGTCCATAAATAATCTTAATATTTCTCACCATAAGAAATATTTTCTTAAATTATTATTATCTAATATACAAAAACTCACGAAAATAGTTCAGCTGTTGTTTAATAAGCATGGGAAGACAGAACGATACATTTCGCAGTAATTGCACCATTAGAAGTATTTCTAGCAATTCAAGGTAAATTATTAGTAATCGTCAAGATTTGAAAAGAAGAAGCATGTTAACAGTTAAAGTTTTTTTCAGTTCTCGATTCTGGATTAAAACTACCGAGAGGCATTCTGCTAGGAAATTTTAATGATTACGGAAACTATCATCAATGTTTGTCCATTAACGTGGAGGTGGAAGATATGACCATACAAGGGAAGCATTGTATGATAGATGTGCCTCTTGACTTTCTACCCTTTCAAAATAATGTTAATTATCTACAATCTGGTTACAATGAGATACAACCAAACGAAGCACAGCTTAGACTATTAGAAAAATTTCAAAACGAGAAAGAATTGGTGCTGGCAAAAGAAGGAAGAATACATAGGGATTCAGTTAGGTAAGATGTTTAAATCTAAATAATTTGATATTAATTTAATACTGTAACTTGCTTCCTAAAAGAACGTAATATTTTTAATCATTAATGTTCAAAAATATTGCAATAAAATGAGGTCGTAATTGTAACTTCCTGGAAGAAATGAAAACCTTCATAAAAACTCTCGAGTTCATGCCTCTATACCTACGTGATTCTTTTACATATTATGTATTTTTTCATATCTTTAACCTCGTTTTTCTCTTACTTTTAGTCCTCAATAAGGATTACTCAATCTTTAATCTCAAATAATGACAGCTCTATTAATAATCTTACTATTGCATTACAATGATTTATTGTCCTTTTTCTAGTCGCACCGTGCCTGGAATATCTCTAAGTTTATTATTATCGGTTTGTATACCACATGCATGTACTCCTCAAGAAACTTTAGGCAGTACTATTTTAAATTTCACTGGAAATATTGGAGAACGGATTCACGAACGCTATTGTAGGTTACCTAATGATAAACCATTTGTCGCAGCTGACTACGTATCATGGTAAGTCAATCTTGCATGACTATAATAATTATATTAATATTACATTTTAAGCGAGTGTCAATAACCACCTATAGATAAACGAGCTGTTTAGGAATTAGGCATTTATTCGTCTGTAAATGGGAAAATGTCCTGACGGATTGAGCATTTATGGGCATATTAATTTAAAGGAATTTTGTACAGATCAAAGTAAAAGTGTTCCAAAATTTTCGATTGTTCATTTTTTCTTCCAGGGTCGTTTTTAGTCTACTCGGTTTAATCGCTTTTCTCAGCACTATGTATGAAGTTCGGCATACATTAATTCTCAAGAAAGGTAATGTGCTAAAATTATATCTATCGTATTATATATTTCTATTTTAATTCATGAAATTTAGAATAAGTGATACATTCGTTATATTTCAGACCCAAAAGAAGCCAACGAACTATACAGTGCATTTTCGTTGTACAAAAATTCTTGCAAAATAATAAACTTGAAAACGAGGCCGGGTACAGTAGAATGTTTGGATGGTATTCGGGCGCTTTCTATCATGTGGGTAGTACTCGGTCATTCGTTTATGATGGGTGTTTACTATCCGGCAAATCCTGTCGACATGCTTGAAGTAAGTAATTAGTAAGAAATGAAGCAAAACAGCTTGTCCCTAGTCTTTACCACATAAAATAACATATAATAAATTTTAAATATATTACAAAGGGATTGTAATATATTTAAAATTTGAAGAAATTTTGAAACAATATTTATGTGTGGATTATAATATCAAAAGAAAAACATACAAGACGCAATCTCTCAAACCTACAGGATTTCAAAGGTCTTGGACTGCACAGTGCACGTTGATAATATTTTTTATGATTAGATTTTAGCTTTACCATTTATATTGTTACCAGCTACCAGAATTTACACGTTAATTACATTGATTAGTTTATTAACTTTTTTTAGAATTCATTTTAAAAAATTATTTAAACCAAACCTTCAATATTTCTTTTATATTTTTTTTAATTTTCAGTGGTACATATCAGCAAGAGCTTTTTGGATGAAAAATGCTGGGCTAGCGGTAGATACATTTTTCTTTCTCAGTGGACTCTTAGTCGTTTACACAACAGCCTCCAAATTTACTCCTAGTATGTATAGAAACTTACTAATTACAAAATGATTTAAGCCAAGCAATAACAAACATTACGGTTTTTAAGGTTCCGTACCCAAAGGGTAAAAACGGGACCCTATAACAGCTAAGACTTCAATGTCCGTCTGTCTGTCTGCTTGTCTGTCTGTCTGTCTGTCCGTCTGTCTGTCTGTCTCCAAGCTGTACAAAAAAATGGCCATACAAAAAAACACAATTTTTGGGCTATTTTTGTTCTAACCCTTCGTGAGCGAGTCCATGCACTTGGCTGATTTTTTACTTAAAAATGTATCTAATTTCTATCTTAAAATATCTTAAGTAGCTCTTGAAATAACATCTAATTTTATTATTTATTGCCGTGTTTAACATACTTACTCAAATTATTGTTACAATTTACCTTTCACAGTGAAATTGCTGAAGAATCTGCATCTTTTTTATCTTCACCGCTTCCTGCGGCTTATGCCTGTTCTGGCGGTGGTTATTCTGTTTATTTCATCAATTCAACATCACCTCGGAGATGGTGCGGTGTGGCGTCTGGCTGGTCGAGAAGTAGAAGCTTGCAGATCTTATTGGTGGATACCGTTACTACATCTACAAAATTTCCTAAAACCTCAAGGCGGGGTACGTAATTTATAATTTGTGATTGTTGTATAGTTTACTGTGGGGCTCATTTTGACTTTACTTACATAGGCACAAAGAATAATAGGAACCTTTGTAATTTTAAATACCAAGAGCTATTTCAATAAAAAGGCATTTGATTAATTAAGCTTGATGGTATATTATAGTATACAAGTGTAATGATAAAGAATATTTTTACAGTGTCTAGGAGAGTCTTGGTACTTGGCGATAGACATGCAACTTCACATCCTCTCACCAATTGTATTATTTTGGATATTTACCGGCTCGAAGAAATCATCGTGGGCTGCCCTATTGTCTTCATTCACAATATCCCTTACTGCAGCTACTATTTACATATTTGCAAAGGAAAACATAATATCCGACAACAACTATGTATATTATTACGTCAATATTCTTACTAGAGCGCCTCCGTTTTTCGTGGGTTTAATTTTTGGATATTTACTACACTTGTACCGGGACGAAAAGTGTGGGCTGAGTAAGGTGAGAAACCATTTTATTAATTCACATTTCACGCAAAATGATTACGTAGAGATCAAAGAATACATTACTAATTTAATCAGTTCCATAATCGCCCAAAGATGAAAGTTAATTGAGATACATGAAAACTTAAATTTTAAACTGTACATAGTAATAAATCATCTGAAGTTAGTAACGTAATGTATAGTATTAAAAAACTTGTTCCAGACTGTGGGCTATTCAGTAACAGTATTTGCACTCGGTGTAATAGCTCTGGTACAGTATACAAGTCACATCCACGTTCACGGAGATATAAGTGACACACTGAAAAAAGTTTTCATGTCCTTTGAGAAAACAGTTTGGGCGATTTCCGTCGGTTGGATTACATTCGCATGCGCTAATGGATATGCTGGTAAGTTAAGATATACATACCCCTAATATTTTACGTTTATTCATAGAGAAACGGAAAAATTCTATATACAAGACCAACCAGCTTAGCAATAATAAAAACTTTATATTTAGCTACAGTGTCCCTTTAGGATATTCTACTCGGAAAGAGCACAAACTATTAGTTCAATTCTAGCTTATACGGCCTTTACGTTGTTTTCAAATTAATTTTTATCCTCATGAGTTCCACAATATCTCATCACAGCTATTTTTATTTAAGAAAGCAAGTTATATTGTATATTGTAGTATAATTATATTTCAGAAAGTTCATCATTTATGTAAATGAATATTATGTACATTGTATGCTCATCTCCTCAAATTCAACTTTGTTTCAGGTCCGATAAACTGGTTTTTATCGCTGTCCGTGTGGAAAATACCCTCAAGGATATCGTATTCTATGTATTTGAGCCACATGACGATGATTATGCACGCATACCATGCAGCTGCTTTGACGCCTGTGTTTTTTACAGTACCACTTTTTGTAAGTACCTCAACTACATTCTCACCTCAAACAAAAAGTAGAAAAAAGTTTCTACAAACTTCAAATAAATATCACAATCTTCTAATGACATAATATTTTGTAGAAATTATATTATGATATTATATTATCGTATGGGAGCCCTAGAACAATTTTTTTTATTAGTATCAAGCTATTTTTTGTGAGTAGCTTAATTTTGATTAGACAAACGACATTTTTATTTGCGAAAAATCTCGAAAGTGGTAGCTAACAGACATAGAAAGTATTTCATACTTTGAATTGATGGTCCCAAAATATGGACTGTTTTATTTGTAGGACAATAATATTACTCTTAAATTATATTATAACTAATAACCTATCAAAATACAATAAATCAGCTTGTTAGGGTTCCGTTTTAGGGTGCAGTAGTCAACCAAGTTTTGTTAATTACTGAACCCTATAACGGAAATTAGACTTATAGTAATAAAAAAAAATGTTCTAGGGCTCCCGTACTAATACTGAATACGCTAATATTTAATTTGTTATTTTTTTTATATAGTCGAAAAGGTGCTATTTCTTTTTTTATCTTCTTTTGCAGATGTTCGATTTCATGGGTTTTCTATATTTGACTTTATTTGTCTCATTTTTCATGACTGCGCTCATCGACTTGCCTTTTGCTACGCTGTTTAGAATTTTACTAATGGGAGGTAAGACAGTTACGTTAATGTCACTATTTTTAAGGATTCGTTTTGAGTTCTCCGTTTTTTTCTGTACCGTATTTTTGAATTGTTATAGGTAACACGTTTTTATTTGTTACAGGAAATAAGAGCCGACCAAAACCAGTCTTACCCAACGTTAATGGAATTAAAGTTGTAGAAAATGATAAAACAGAAAGATTATAGGACATTTTATTGTAAACATTAATTAATATTTTACGTAGGGACCTCATTTTATATATAGAACACTTAGATATAGAACTTTAAGTATTTAATTATCTAGTTCTTATAAATAAATACTATTTATAACTAGAAAATATAAGAAAATATTATATGCATGTAACTATGATATTTTAAATTAATAAAAATAAATATTAAACTTCGTGGTTTAATTTTTCAATTTCTCGATAAAAAATATTATTATTTTTACCTACCACCACACGTTTTTAACAAAATAATAGTAAAAATAAAGAAAGATCTGTCACTTACATTACACCAATGCATCCGACCCAACAATAAACATGCTAAACTCTAAAAATATTTTAAGCACATTTCATCAAGTAACATTAATAATGTGTACCTATTAGTCTTAAGAAATTGTTACTGAGCGACATAATAATATTCATTATAAAATAAGCTTAATAAATAAAGATTAAAAAAAAAACTCACTGATAGAACGTATTAATTGGATAGCTAGATAAATAGCTAATAGGTTTCGTCCTTATCCTATTAGCTATTAGTATCCAAATACGTTCTATCCATGTCCCGGTGAACTTCGTGTCACTTTAAAACCTTCCCTGGACTTCTACGAATATACTAGACTAAAATCAGCCCAATTTCAAATGACGTTAGTTTTAGCGCGACTTAGTAAGTATTGAGTATTTTTACCTAAAATATTTTTTTTTTGTCTTTCGTCGGTATGAGACACTATGTTCTTTGTAATTTCAAGTAATCTTTTTTTGTAGAGTCATTTCAGTGATTTTCTAGTAGGACAGATGTCTATTGTCTTACTAGAAAATCACTGAATTCTGAAATGTATTTAACGTTTCCTATTCTAGTCACAGTAGAAAGATTTCATGTCAGATACCCCTGTAGACCAGGCCAAAACCAGAATAATCTGGTCAAATCAACCCAATAATATAAAGTCGATGCAAATAGTAAAAAAAGGCTCCAGGAGAGCAACCAGTCTTTTGGAGAATCATAATATTATGAATCATAATATAATTAATTTTTTAAAAATCGCATAATGATCACTCTGCTTGCAATTCAATTCGCACAATTCGTACTAATTTGACATTCGTCTGTTTGACAGTTTTGACAATTCATTTTCTGAATTGATTAGAGAGCAATTAAATGTGACCATTTTAGGTTCGCCGTCCGCAGTTCGCAATACCTCCGTTGCACGTCATGTAAGTTTCTCTGAACTGGGACCGTGTTAAAAACAATTTGAGTAAAAGAGCCATCTTTGTAACGGATAATATGACGTTTGCTAAGGTTGTTCCTACATCAAGTAAGCTGAGGCTGGCACAGTTATAGCAGGCATAAGGCAACTGTAATGTTATTATGTAAAATAAAGAGATGGCGCTAGTATGAAAGTTGGATTCTGGTTTCGTACTTATAGATGGCACTCATGTCACAATTTTTCTCGAGTTATGACTTATTAATTCCTTCTTTCGTTGAATACTTTATAATATTAATTAATTACCTGCCTTCCCACTCGCAGTAAGAAAACTATTATATTTCAGTCGATTTAATGAAATTTAGATTAAGGTTTACCATTTATGACGTATAAAAAAAACTACTGGCTAGATCTCGTTCAAGCCAATTTTCGTTGGTAGTTTTTATAGTAATCTACATCATGTATATTTTTTTAGAATTATCATGAGGGGGGGGGGGGGGCACACATTTTACCACTTTGGAAGAGTCTCTCTCGCAAACTATTCAGGTTAGAAAAAATGATATGAGAAACCTCAATATGATTTTGGAGACTTATTCATAGATACCCCCCACACGCATAGGTTAGATAAAAATATATTTTTTTGTTTCTGTTGTACCTATGGGGACCCCTACAATACAGACAGACAGACAGACAGACAGACAGACATGACGAATCTATAAGGGTTCCGTTTTTTGCCATTTTGGCTACGGAACCCTAGAAATACTACAAAGGTTCAATAACCTTTTATAGTATACATGCATAAACTATAAAGTGTTCAATATTTTCATGGAACATGTCCAGAAACTGTGTGAAGATGCTACTATATCACTATATTGGCACACTCCTTGGCTTCAACTTTTACAATCGTAGCCAAAGTTCCGAAGTAGTATAAAGTAATAAATGTTATTGTGAAATGCACCTTTCTGGAGCACGAATTCTTTTGTCTACGAACATTTTCTTTTACTGGTATATCGCTGTAATTTGTAAAATTGTTTGTAAAAAAATAATTTGTAAAAAAGTCATGATAAAACTTGGATCCTAATGTAGTACTCGACATGAACATGAATTTCGTGTTTCTATAATATTATGTAATGTTCAAAATAAGACGTACAATTACTGTTTCAAAATTCTATGTTACGGTAGTTTTAAGCATCTATTTTTAGGGTTCCGTACCCAAAGGGTAAAAACGGGACTCTATTACTAAGACTTCGTTGTCTGTCCGTCTGTCTCCAGGCTGTAACTCAAGAACCGCTATAGATATACTTCTGAAATTTTCCCTTTGTGCGCGAGCTCGACTCGCACTTGGCCGATTATTTTATAGTGAAGACATTAAAAAATCTCGGATTCGCGCACGAGGGGTTCCTTACCATTATAGAGCAAAATTATGCCAAAAAATGTGTTTATTGTATGGGAGCTCCCCTTTATTTTTTATTAAATTTTAATATTATTATTAATTATTAAAGTACACATATAACTAAGGATTTGAGAAAAATTCAAGTACCTACCTGTTGTCATTATTGATGTAGAGCAAAAAAGGCAAAAAAAATCACGTTTGTTGTATGGCAGCCCCCTTTAAATATTAATTTTATTTTGTTTTTAGTATTTGTTTTTATATCGGAAACAGATATACACATTTACATAATCTGTGAAAATTTCAAATCTCTAGCTATTACTGTTCTTGAGTTACAGCCTGGAGACAGACAGACGGACAGACAACGAAGTCTTAGTAGTAGGGTCCCGTTTTTACCCTTTGGGTACGGAACCCTAAACAGCACATTCCAAATTCCGTCTGTCTGTCTGTCGCCAGGCTGTATCTCAAGAACCGCTATAGCTAGACTTCTGAAATTTTCACAGATTGTGTATATCTGTTGCCGCTATAACAACAAATACTAAAAACAAAATAATATTAATATTTAAAAGGGGCTGCCATACAACAAACGTATACACCACTGGTCTAATTCCGTTAGTCCAAAGACAAGTTTTAGTAAGCACAGGATAAAGACTACTCGAGACATTGTCGATCGATTCCCGATGCTCCAAAATAAAATATTCACAAAGTAGAGATTCTGGGTCTAGACTCTAGACTGTGGAGAGTGCTTTTTATACGACACTCTTATATTAGTGTCCAGTGACTGCGGGATTGTTATTATTAAATGATTATTACATGACTTAGGGCTCGTTTCACCACTTCCTGATAAGTGCTATAAGATAGGCAATCCACCACTTAACTTGACAGATAGAGTATCTGTTATGTTAAGTTGTGGATAGCCTATCCGGCACTTATTTTCCTTACTTATTTGAAGGCCCTTATTCTCTTTACTTAATTGAAGAGATGTGTATACGAGTGTTGTGGTCACATTGCAACAACATTAATGTTACAATACAACCCACTTATTGCATACCTACATAATATTACGTAAACAAGTTTCAAGGGGGATACTTCACGAAGACCTTTTGAACCGAGTGTGTACAATTCGTACAGTCGCCCGACCGGTGAACCACATTTCGACGTTATTACTCAAACAACAAGGTACAAAATGGGTAAGAGTTTGTACCCGCATAACCACAATGACACTTGCAGAACCACATTCAGTGCAAACAGGATTATTATGCAACCTGCAGTGGCTTTTGGATGTCAAAACATTGTACAACTATCTTGTGATGCACATCCCCAGAAACGTGATTTTCTCCGTTGACTCAGATATGACGGGAATCATGACTCACAATCTTTGGCCGGTTTTGTAACTGGATTGTAGCCTTTGACCGTTTCACTTTACAT
The DNA here is from genome assembly GCA_905404155.3 of Plebejus argus. Classification (NCBI taxonomy): domain Eukaryota; kingdom Metazoa; phylum Arthropoda; class Insecta; order Lepidoptera; family Lycaenidae; genus Plebejus; species Plebejus argus. Next base: position 3,875,637 of record FR989929.1, on the reverse strand, counting down.
AATTATTATGCACTAAAATGCAATTGAGTCATAACTGCAAGTTTAAAATATTAAAAAGTTATTTGCATACAAACGTGGACATTGTTGTTAAAAAATTCACATTATCTTCATTACGCATAATAATTGTATCGTTGTTTTGCAATAAAGACATTTCAAGTAATATGCTGCTCTGATTTTTTTTATTATTCTTTATCTTAGGCAACGCCCAGCTTAAAGTATTTTAACAAGAGTGTCATATCACATCTAAACTAATGTAAATAATCGGCCAAGTGCGAGTCGGACTCGCGCACGAAGGGTTCTGTACCATTATATAGAGCAAAATTAGGCCATAAGTAGTTGTGTTTTTTGTATGGAATCCCCCCTTAATATTTTATTTTGTTTTAATATTATTATTAAGTAATATGTACACATATAACTAAGGATTTTGTGAAAAATTCAATTACCTACCTGTTGCAATTTTTGATATAAGTAGAGCAAAAAAGCCCAAAAAATCTGGTCAAATTGGTCTCCTTAAATATACATTTTATTTTGTTTTTAGTATTTGTTGTTATATCGGAAACAGATATATACATATTTACATAAAATCTCTAGCTACCGTTCTTGAGTTACAGCCTGGAGACAGACTGACGGACAGACGGACAGATAACTAAGTCTTAGTAGTAGGGTCCCGTTTTTACCCTTTGGGTACGGAACCCTAAAAATTATATCGTTACTAGTATGATCGTTATCGCAGAAACGCGGTAGCTCCCAAAGGATTAGCTGTTGCGCGCACGAAGGCACGGTAATATATTTTAATATATTTTGCAACAAGCTTTGACAAAGATTTTCATATACTGATACTCGTCTGATAGCATCACGTTGTTACTTAACTTTATCTATGTTAATGTCGAGAAAAAGAAAAGGAACAAGATAGACTCGTTTTAAGGAAACTTAAGTTTTTGATTCCGAAATACAAGTGACATTTTCCTCACGTATTAAATGGTAAAACATTTTTAGTAAGAGAATTTCCCTCAGCCTCAAAGTTTGTTGAATTATAATATTGTCGTCTGAAATGAATTGTCGATTTGTTAATATTGTCAAAGTTCTGCATCAGTTTTAATGATTAATTGTATTTGCATCTGCATTGACAAATTAAAAGGGCAAGATAAACTAAGCAAGCTAAGCAATAATTATCCACGGCGTATGTCTGGTAGAACGACATATTTGATGCACAAAAAAGTGCACGACTAAAAAACTTCTTGTGCAATGTTTTTTGGATGAGTAAAAATGTTAGAACACGTGACCTAATTGGAAGTTTGTATGACGAAGGAAGAGTATACCACGTAATAGAGGCACTTCCGGGGTGTCTGTGCAAGTCGCTGTTTTTGAAAATATTGAGAAGATCATTTTTGATGGTGAATAAAGCATTAAAACATAACCCTTTTGGCAGTGGGTTAAAAATACTCTTATCATGATATCTCTTATATAGTTTTGGTTCTAACATCGATCTATTTTTCATTATGTAATGTAGGATGTTTGAGCTATTTTTACTCGTAAGCGAGGCTGCCAATACTCAATAGTTAGGAAAGTTTTCGGGGCCTCGTTCCTGAATGTTCAAAATTTGTTTCGACGTGCTTCAAACTTTTAATTTGAACTCCATTTATAATAGGTACCTACCTACCTGTCTGACAGGGCCAAGTTTCATAGTTATTATGTATACCTTGTCCAATTTACGGTGAATATGAGAATAATAATATAATAATTATCTTGTAATTAATAATTATACAATTCTCCAAAATTTTTGCAAGGTGCTTTTGCAAATTATTAGGTACTTATTTACATTGAATATTATGTTCCAAAATTATTAAAACGATTTAGACAATTAGTTAGGTACGGGCCTTTGGGTACTTGGTGACTCTAACAACAATAATTTTACTTATATCATTACAAACAATGTCGCTTCTTAAAAATTCCGTTGTACATAATATTACACTATCGTATGGTTAAGCCTTCAACATCACACAACGGATTTTTTTTAAAGTGATATAATGTTTTAAAAGGAAAATTTACAAGTTTAAGTTCAGATTGGTCAGCAAGTTGTTATTAAGAACTAATTAAAAACGAAGAGCTGAGAAAAGATGAGAAGAAATTGCGCATTTTTATCATTTAAACGCAAATCTGGGCCATGATGATATTATTTCTAAGATGGGTCATGAATAAATCTCTGGTAACAGGAAAAGTTTAAGAGGACCTGGCTCTTTGACTTGCATAATCTTAAGCGGAATCGAATGAGAAACTAGTTAAGGTAATAACTCCGTCCACTTTCTTGTAAATGTTGAAAGTAATATGCCCGGAGTTGAGAGCGCTTTCGCCTTTTGTCGGCTCGACGAGACGGGGTGTTTTTAAATTAGCAGCGTTATAATAAAAGTTCTTGTTGGCTGGCAGGATGCGTACCGAGGTTCATTTTAATATTAAGTAAACAAGAAAGTGAACGTATTATGTAACGCGTGTGGTTTTCCGACGTGATGGGAGTGAAGTAAATATTTTTACTTACAGTACGCAAAATTATAAAATTATTTCAAATTATTGAACTAATTTTATATTTTTGCGTTCAATAACAGATAAGGACTTATTATTTTTTAATGCTTAAATAATAAATAATTGTTATTTACTAACATCGTTAAAAATATTTTCATTCATAATTAACGCTCGTTTATAATATAATAATATTGTGCCTGCTCTTTCACGATTTCATATGCGGGAGAAAGAGAAATAAAATGATTTATAAACAGAGATTAACCTTAACAGGCTTTTGAGAAATAGGCTCTAAGTTTATCAATTAAAGTATAAGCAAATGAATTAACAATTTCACAAGGTTGACCCTTATTTATAGAAAGTATGCGATGTCTGGGAAATTCCTGAAACCTTTACCCCACGCATAGCAAAGGAAACCCAACAATATATTATTATATAACCAAAACAATTTATGTAATTAATTAAGTATTTTAGTTAATTTAATCGAAGATATCAGTTACAGTTAAGTTCGGTTTCACCAACCGACCTACAAACTAAGTGTCTCTTTTTTAACCAACATCGTATGTAGGCATGTAATATTTCCAGAACTGCCCAGTTTTCTGATATTATGTTAATCTATAGCGTCTGAACAAATGTGCCAAATTTCAAATGTTAAGGACGAGTATGTATGTACATGTACATACCATAATAATATGTATGTATGCTTTATGTTTGTGTTCGCATATCTCCGGAACCACAAGTGCGAATAAGGTGATTCTTTTTTTGTTGTACTATTATAGGTATTGTTCAACTTAGGGAATACTGTAAGTGTCATCAAAATCGGTTCAGTAGTTTTTGAGACAGGGAATTTTAATTCTTAAGTATGCTTTATTTTGAAGTCAGTTTTATCTTTTTAAAATACTATTCTTATTATCATTGGGAAATGCTTTACGCATCACCGCAAATATTGATCCCACTGGGCTATGAGAGTGCTCTTGTGTACTGCGCACACACTTGGGCACTATAGAATTACTCCTGCGTAATAGGCCTGGTTTCAATGAAACCGGCCATCGTCACTGAAACCGGCGTGGGGGTATTATTATTAATCAGTTTGTATTATTATTCTTGATTTCAGATTGATATTGCTCCTGGGTGCTCTGGCTGCGGTACTCTACTCGGTACATATTCTGGTCAAGGACTACCAAGCGCTGACGGCATCTAAAGTGTTAAAATTACTGTTCAAGAGAGAAACGGATGGTCGAGAGAAGCCGGTAAGTTTGCTGCTTTTCTACTTGACTCTAGAGACTTGAACTAGACTAGATATCTAATACTTTATACTAGAACTATAAGAATTTAGTAGTATTAGGGCCTGTTTCACCAATTCCTGATAAAGTGCCGTATAGGCTAATTTACTTGACAGATCGAGTATGGAGAATTTTTCAAAAAAGCTGTGAATAGCCTATTCAGCACTTTAACAGGAAGTGGTGAAACAGGCCCTTAGACTAGTAAAATCACGCGGTAAAATATACGGTATATTTTCTGACGATGAAGATTACGTCTTGTTGTAGTTCTTATATTTTGTACCAAAATAGAAATAAGTTTATTTTTAACAATTTATATTAAAGGAGAATATGGGCAATTTTGTTTGAAGCGTGATCTTTCCGCGGTCAAGAACAATAATTGTAAGATATAATTCATATTATTTGCAGTATATCATATTATATGCCATTAGATTTCCCAACTATACCATAGTTTTCAAGTCACTAAAATATCTGTATAATATATGTAATATTTATCAAAGAGATACAAAAAACCAATTTTTACTAAAACTAAGAATTTACTAAAACTTTATTATGTTAATGTAAGCGACATTTACTTCAGTAAAATGGAGCAGGCATTATACTCCCTATGGATGAAATGGTTTTAGCAAAAGGGACCTTGGCTTGTCTCCAAAACTTAGACCCATTATCATATTAGACTTAGTATAGTGGCGTATAAAATATCCTTTAGACCGGTGATTCTAGAGTCGTATTTTGATGCGACCCTAGAATTGATAATAATATGAAATATCCATTAACTGTAAATTATTATAGATCAAAGTGTACAAATTACTTTGACGATGTAATTATACGTTGTAGTTAAGGTGACGCCTTGATAATTTGGCTGTAGCGATGTCCATTCTTCTCAGCAATGACTAAAGCTAAGAAATTAAAGTTCACTGTCAGTATTCATCATGTCTTTGCCTTTGAATTACCCATAGCATAACACGATTGGTCAACTTTTATAACACAGAATAATCAATCAAAAAGACCTCTGTAAAAAAAGGGATTCCTATTTTTCCAACAGAGGAGAGCGATATAAGCTTCCAAAATTTGTACATAAATTGGTTCTAGTATACACTTTAATTTGCCCATGGCTTATATGAAATGTATTTATGGTTTTTAATTTACGCGACAAAAACCATTTTGTCGCTATGCCCTTTAAATTTTTTGCTGTTCCATTGCTTGTTTTCTATGAGAGGCCGGGCCAGCCTCGCAAAATATTTAAACTTTAAAAAATATTTTGGATTATTTAAATATTTTGTAGTAAATTTACTATTTATTTATATATTTTTTATTGTTTTTGTCTATTTTTTGGTGTTTAAATATTTAGTAGTAAATTTACTAAAAAATATTTAAACACAAAAATTTTTTTTTTAGTATTTAAATATTTTGTAAAAAAAATTTGTTCAGGACCCTAGGTAATCACTATCTTAAGCTGAAAAATAACTCAAACATGTTAAATATTTTCGTATGAGAAAATGATTTTGGTATTAAGAATGTATGAAAATTTCGAGGATAACCCGGGCCCTTAAGTTGTAGTTATGACTCTTGACTTGGAGGTCGTGAGTTCGATTCCTGCGTTGGAAACATGTTATTTCCAAGTTTGGTTAGGGCACTGCAGAGTGCAGGCTGATCACCTGATTGTCCGACACACACTATGCCGATGTTCCGTGGCGGAATTTCCGCATGATTCCGCATGCAATGTATTTTAAATTACCGATGACACACGATGCCGAAATTCCGTCGCGTTATATTATATGCGTTTGACATTGCTGACGTAATCATGCGGAATTTCCGCCACGGAACTTCGGCCTAGTGTGTTTAGACAGGGTTGATGTAGACCGCAACGCGACGCGTAGACATGCATTTCTAAATAAGTATGGATTTGACATATTCGCGGCATAAATTTGTCAAACCATACAAAATATTTATGCTGCACCGCGCCTCGCCTCGCCTCGTCGCGTTGCGATCTGATTTGACCCTAAGGGTTAATTCCGACCACAACGCGACACGTAGATGCATTTCATTTCAATTTGTACTGAATTGACAAATTGGCATATCGCCTCGCGCAATTGAAATCTGTCAAGTCCATACAAATTTATGCCGCGCCGCGCCTCGCCTCGCCTCGTCGCGTTGCAGTCTGAATTGACCCTTAATTTCAATATTGTTTACTGTTGAAGGAAACACGTTTTATTCATAAAAATAATAATTTTGGCAGATATTGCTAGATTAAATTGGATCTCAACAAGATTTTTTTTTATTATTGTGGGTTATATTATTACCTTAGTAAAAGGTTAAGTAATAATTAGTATTCTATATTATCTATCCACACTAATATTATAAATGTGAAAAACCCGTCTGTCTGCCCGTCTATCTGTTGCCTCTTCACACCCAAATCGTAGAACCGATTGCCTGAAATTTGTTATGAAGATATTTTGAGTCTCGGGAAAGGACATAGGATCTTTTTTAATCCGAAAAAATGTACGACTCCCGTGCGACAAACAAATTTTCCACTAAGAAATAAATAAAAGTAATTGTCAGTCAGTGTGCTAAAAAGTAAGTAACTCTATTTCTTTGTCACCATGTAACTTTATTAATGCATTTCCTTACATAGTAGGATTACCATTCGTAGATAGGGTCACAATTTATGGTCACTCAGCAGTAAGCTATCTGATGGGTCATCAAGTCGGGCTTTCGACCCGATCCTGTCACGTTCTTTCCGGATAAAAGGGTTCCAACGATAATTTGTTTTTTACAACCACTCCGTTTTTACGCGCACGTGGAATGTAAATCATATTACTTTCTTGTCTGCATAAAGGAGGTGAGTTTCCTTTAAGTCCATTTCAGGTCGGCTATCACAACAATGGTTAAAGAGTTTCATACCTTCAAAAGAAAACACGGCACCCATAAAATGGTCGGTTTCTACACAATAAAGAAAAAAATAGATGACTTTGCGGTCGATCGACAGGTCCGTTCGTCGTTATCGTAGATAATAATATTATAATATTATTATTTCGACTTTATTTTTAAGTTGTAGTGTATTTTTTTTTGTAAATCAATAAAATGGGGCGTCTCAAACAATCTTTCCCAATGTAAGTAAAAGTTGGTTTGTGTTTGATTTTGATGTTTCAGTCAAACAATATCGCTTTAGGAATCACAAGGATTTCCGTATTTAATTTGCCTTACCTCGTAGCTTGGTTCGTTTGAAAAAGAGAGAAAAGTCAAATTCAAGCGCAGTCTGATCAAATGACGTGGAATTTCTGCGCTTCGAATTCCGATACAATAGATATTTGAACACACATTTTCTGGGCATAAAATTTGATCTAACGGCTGTACTTGTAGATATTTAATGATTATAATACTCACTTACTTACTACGATGGCTCAGCGACCCAAAGTGGATCTTGGCCTCCGGGCTCCGACACCAGTTTGCGCCACTTGTCGCGGTCTTGCGCAGTTTCTTGCCACTCTGTGACTTGAAGATCGCACAGGTCCGACTCCACGACATCTAGCCAATGTAGATCCCATCTAGTAATGATTATAATAGTTCACTTTATTTAATGAAGATTTTGGCATGATATTGACCCTCATTTTGTGTGCGGCCGTTAATCTATAAATTATTGTTATAACTAACAGCTAACTATTGCCCGCAACTCTGTTGCGCCAAAGTTAGTTTATCGCGCGAGAACTGTACATTTTTTTGGGATAGAAAATATCCTATGTCCTTTCCCGGGACCCAAAGTAACTCCGTACCAAACAGCAAAATCGGTTCAGCGGTTCGGGTGTGAAGAGGTAAGAGACAGACAGACAGACAGACTTTCGCGTTTATAATAAGTATGGAATTTATGAATGACCGCTGTTTAACATTCACGCACCCAAGCAATAAGCATCCCCTTGGTGATGTAATTAATATACGGTTTTGAGCTTAAAAGTTTTAGGTCTGACACAAATACTAGGACTTTAATTAGTCAGAAGTCGGAAACATTTTTATGAATATCCATTTCCCTAGCGTACGTAAAAGAACACATCAAGTAATGCACACAACACAAAGGCCTACCTCATAAATGCCCAAAAGCATTTTTCATTACTGTATCAAAACTACAATGTTACTTTAATAAAAGGGAAAATGAAAAGTTCATTTCGGAATGGTCTCGCTTATTTTGCGAGTTCATTTTGAGTGTGTGATAATAATTTGGCTCGTTCTGTGCAGATGCCTAGGGTGAGATGGGGTCAGATGCTCCGCTATGATCCTGTGCAGTGCGCCCGGTACCTCTATTGTGCTCTTGGCTCGCAGCCGGGGGACAATGGGCTCCGTCGAGGTCTCATCAGCATGCTCGAGTGAGTATACCGCCAAATTGAAAAACAAACTACGTTTATTTTCATTTTTGTGGGACGGTCTTCTTTTCACTTCATTTCGCAGTTTGTTTCGTTTTTGGAGTCCCGCTCTTTTATTTAATCACCGTAAATAGTTTTGGGACTTTGATGTCGTTGGTAATTAACTGGGGGTTATCTAAATATTTCTTGTTTGGTTAATTTAATCGGCTGTGAATTATTGTGACGCTATTCAAACATACTCATTACTCACTGCAATAATTAATTGATATTCTCTGTTATAAAGTAATAACCGATTATTTATTATTTCATTTTACACAATTTTACATATTTAAACAGTATTTAAAACCAATGAGGTTTGTGTAATATTAATATTACTAAAATGTTATAAAAAGTAATAAAAAGTGTTCTCAACGCCATGACAACGTACTTACATATTTTAAAAAAAGCTTCATCGAAGTTTTCGAGCACCCTTTACTTGAGAAACTTAAATAAAACACCCATCTTTAAAAGCTTATAAAGCAAAAATAAAGCACTTTTAAAGTTTAAGCGGGAACAACAAGCTAGATAAGTGTCGTGTCTAGACTAAATAGAATACTAAATTTTGTGCACCCTGGTTCCGTACAGGTTTATTTTCATGTTAAAACAAGGCAAGTGCCCGTATTAAATTGGTCATAATAAGTAAATGACGTTAATTCTACGTTCGTCAGACAAATAGTCAGGGTGCCCTGGAATAAATTTTTAATTTTTTGTGAGTAGCTACATTATGCTAAGACGAACAACATTTTTATTTTCGAAAAATCTCGAAAGTGGTAGTACTTGGTTGATTACTGTACCCTAAAACGGAACCCTAACCAGCTGATTTTTTGTATATTGGTAGGTTATAATAGTTATATTATTTAAAAGTAACCTTGTCCTACAAAATATAAAACAATCCATATATTTTTAGGACCATCAAGTCAAAGTATGAAATTCTTTCTATCTCTGTTAGCTACCACTTTCGAGATTTTTCGAAAATAAAAATGTTGTTCGTCTTATCAAAATGTAGCTACTCACAAAAAATTAGCTTGTTAGTAATCACAAAAAAATTTGTTCTAGGGCACGTCCCGTACTAAAAATAAAGTCATTATCACATCTTATAAAAGTTACTTTTACCAGAGCGTTAATATCCATACTAATATTATTATAAATATGCGAAAGTCTGTATGTACCTCTGCACGTCCAAAACGCTGAGCTGATTTGGATAACATTCAGTACTTATGGAGGTACTTTGAGTCCCGGGAAAGGACATAGAATTCACATTTTTATGAACGTTACGGAAAGGAAGTCACCGTTAGGTTATCACGGTATTTTTATATATTTCATGTCACATATTTTTCGCAGGGTGCACCGTCGCTATGCATTTATTCTCGTGCAGCTGACACATTATATCAAGCATTTTGCCGCGACTTATGTGTAAAATTATGGTTTTTAGATTTAGGGCTGAGTAATGACTATGTAAGGTTAGAAACATTGCTAGATACATGGGATCTCACTTCTTTTTGACACCACGAACTATATATTCTCGTCTTGGCAACATTTTTACATGAAAATGTTTTTGGTGGGATACAGTATGGGTACTTGAACTTGGCTTGACACACTTCTGAGTGTCTGGATTTTGGTCTTTTGCCAGAAGCTCGTATATGAAATATTTCACTTTTCTTTATAACAGTATCAATCTCCAAATTTTGCTAAATTATCATGTAAATAGCTTTTTTGTTGAAATTGAATAAGACGTGTGATCGCAAAAATAGATATTATAATATTAATTAATAAATAAAATACTTTTATTTCAGGCTTATAATATTAGCCCATATTTATTAATATTGGTTATAAAGGTAAAAATGGTTTATGCAATACTAAAGGAACCCTAAAAACAGGCCGCCGTGCAATTTTAAGGCCTCTCTTGTTTTGCAAGCTTATTAACTTTTTTGTTAACTGCTTTATTATAATAATAATCAATTTTCACCTTCCTTTTATTGGGTTATAACTTATTAGGCACAAAAAATATTTTTTCTAGTACTTATATTGTTAAAGTATACGACGTTAATAGCTAATGTCCACACTGTGCCTTTTTTGTTCATCAAGGGGCAAGGGCATGCATTATAACGTAGCCAACAGCGGACGTGAGGCATGCCCGCAACGCATGCGCTCTGGCCGTATCCAAAACTTTTGCTTTTTTTTGGTATTTCTTATGACCAAATAAGCCGCACATATAATTCCTCTCAGTAAAAATATGTTCTCGTCGCACATGTTACAAATTACAATAAGCTGACAGAAACTGCAACTGAACAAAAATGAAAATGTTGGCGTTGCGTTCGTTGAAGCATTCAATTATTGAAAGCGGAAAACAAGAGTTGAATACAAAGAAGATGAAGAAAATTGAAGACGAAAGCGCATAGTGTGGACATAGCTTATTATAAGCATTCAGTTTCAAATTGTGAGCTATCTCAAACACAAAATAAATTTTAAATATCTGTATAATATTTTTAACAAAAGCTCTAAATCAAACTGTATTTCAAATATAGCGATTAGTGACATAATAATTATTATATTAATACTAGACGACGCCAGCAAAAAAAATTACACGCCGGAACCGTGCATTTTTCTATGATAAAAAGTATCCCATATTCTTTCCCGGGGATTCAAAGTATCTCCATACCAAAACTTCATCAAAATCGGTTTACCGTTTTAGGCGTGAAGAGGTTACGTTAAATGGCAGACAGATAGACTGTCGCATTTAAAAATATATTTGTATGGATAATGGATATGGATTTACACACTGAATTAAAAACATACTTCGCGAGGATGCAGCTTAGCTTAGTTTTGGAAATGAATGCGATATGTTCGCCAGATAAAGGTGCTTCGTTTGAACAACGATACACAGAAACAACAGGAATTTTTGATTGGAAAACGAAACGGTATTAAAAGTTATTTACTTACAAAACGAAAAACGAATAGTGTTCTTTGGGTGAAATAAAGAAAATTTTTATTAACAAGTAATTTAATAACGTATTTTTTTTACAAAAACTTTCCGAACGTCGTTACTAAGGTGCCTACCACCGGTTCGGGAACTACCGGTGGTATGGATGGACGGACGGACGGACGGACAGACATCGAAGTCCTAGTAAATATAGGGTCCCGTTTTACCCTTTGGGTACGAAATTCTGAAAACGATGTTCTTTTTTATATTATTACTGTAATTTGCGGGATCTAAAATATTCTTACATTTTCTCAAAGTAATGTCGAAATTTTCTAAGAATTGACCCAAGCTGTTCCGCGTGGGACTATCTGGCCGTCTGAAGAATTTTGTAATCTAATTTAAGTTTGTTAGAGTATTCGTTTAAACTTTAAAGCATGATGAGATACTTTATAAATTTAGTTTTATAAGATTAAAGCATTTTTATTTTTTTATCAACTTATGCAATTATAATTCGCATTCATCCAGTCGCACGTACACAAACACCGCGCCGAAGTCTGCCGAACTGGGGGTGTAGTGCGAGTTTTATTCGATCATACGCATCGAACACGTTAATTTATATGGGATCAAAGCAGCGCCACCTACTGGCTTACGTGGATACCGCTTTAATCCCATACAAATTCGCGTTAACGTTCTCGATGAGTATGATCGAATAAAACTCGCACTACGCACTCTGATACGACGTTAAAAGATGCACGGCAACGCCGCACCGCACCGCTGTGCCGGTCGGAGTGGATTGTTAGGCTTATTTTCGTTATGGAATTTCTTTTCTTGCTTCAATATGACATGGTATCATTTTATTTATCTAAATAAAAAGGGGACCTACTTGACACGCTCTATTTAAAATCATAGGATCATGTATATTATGTCAAGTAATGGGTAATAAAATAATATTATATAACTAACAATAATTGAACTTAAATAATATTATTCTTTTCATTCCGTAATCCGTCGAATACCTGAATTTAAAACATTGCGCAAAAAATTATAATACCTATGTTACTTACACTGTAGCCGGTAGGTGCTAAAGAACTGAGGGACAAATAAAATTATTTTTGGCATGTTACAATTTGGCGTCCATTTTTAGGGTTCCGTAGTCAACAAGGAACCCTTATAGTTTCGGTCTGTCCGTCCGTCTATCCGTCTGTCCGTCTGTCTGTCCGTCCGCGGTTTTGCTCAGAGACTATAGGACCTACAAAGCTGTAATTTGGCATAAATACACATATTAATAATGCCGACAAAATGGTACATAAAATATCTAAAAAATATTTTTTTATGGTACCTCCCCTACACATCAAGCGGGGTTGATTTTTTTTTTCGCGCCCGTCCCATCGTGTGGGGTGTCGTTGGATAGGTTTTTTAAAAATATTATGAGTATTCATGGATCATTTTCCGATTTAGGGATCTATTTGTGAAATATTAAGTTTTAAAGTGGAAAAAATCGTTAGAGTCCAGTGTCCCCCCCTTCTACCAGCTAAGCGGTTACTTCTGGAAATGTGAAAAAATTCACGAGAGTAGGAAATATGCTGAATTTAAAAGGAAAACTATCACGACTAAGAAGACTTCATAAGTTATTGAGTAATAGTCGATCGACTAAAAAAATATATTCGGCGAAGTATAAAGGAACTTTTCGTTCAAATTCCTTTGAGATGATGTTGTTAGTAGTGTAAAACATGTTATAAATGGACATTCATTGACCATACAAAAATTTTCAAAAACTAGCGGTGCTACGGAACCCTATATTGCGCGTGGCCCGATACGCACTTGGCCGGTTTTATTTGTGTAGCCCGAGGCATGATTCATGAATTTTTTATTGTAATTTTTTTTTCAATACTCAATATACCGTACAGGCTTTTGAAACATTATTTCATTTCTTTGTTACTGCACTTTTGTCCGCACGTTCGAGGTCCAAAAAATGGAATGAAAGCTCGCACCCTTTTATTTGAAACAAATTAAATTATAAAGTACCCTACTAACCCGCAAGTCCCAACTGTTGCGCAGAAATTCGTTAATTGCGCGGGAACCGTATATATTTCCGGGATAAAAGTATCTCGGATATTCTCCATACCTTTTAGCAAAATCGGTTCAACGGTTAAAGGCGTGAAGAGGTAACAGATAGACAAGCAGTCAGACACACTTTCGTATATTATAATATTAATAATAAAATAATAGCTCCCACACCGGTTTCGGTGACGGTGGCCGGTTTCATTGAAACCAGGCCAGCTACGCAGGAGTATTTTTTATAGTGCCCAAGTGTGTGCGCAGTACACAAGAGCACTCTCTATTCCTTTACTCTCATAACCCAGTGGGACGGCAGACCGACACGACCGACGAGAGATCAGGCGCAGGACCGACTTTTTACATGCCCATCCGACGCATGGATCATCTTACTTGTCAGACAATCAGGTGTTCAGCCTGCATTGTCCTAACCAAACTTGGAAACATGTTATATGTTTCCAACGCGGGAATCGAACCCACGACCTCCGAGTCAAGAGCCGTGCTCTGTACCACTAGACCACGGAGGCGTTTTATTATAATATTATAATAGTAGTATATGGCCGTATAACGCCTCCTAAATGGTTCAATGGTTTAGTCTTAGAGCGTGGCTCTTGACTCGGAGGTCGTGGGTTCGATTCTCTCGTTGGAAACACGTTATTTCCAAGTTTGGTTAGGATCAGACTGATCTCCTGATTGTCTGACAAGTAAGATGATGATCCATGCGTCGGATGGGCATGTAAAATGTCGGTCGCGCCTGATCTCTCACCAGTCGTGTCGATCTTCCGTCGCACTGGGTTATGAGAGTAAGAGGCATAGAGAGTGCTATAAACTATAACATTACTCTTGCGTAACTGGCCTGGTTTGAATGAAGCCGGCCACCGTTACCGAAACCGATGTTTTTATTTATAACCATATATAATATAGTAACCGGTATCATTGTCAGTAGTATGGTTACGTACAAGTAAATCAATTATTTATTTTTTTTGTTTTTTACAGCTTGGCTCCAGCAGAAGCGGATCGGGAAGCCTACGAGACGTTTAAGTCGGCATTCATACTAGGAAAATCCAAACAATCTCTAGATATTTGCACCAAAGAATACCACTTATGTCCATTTAATTTTAACGTATTGTTGCACATAGTACAGTATTTGTTAAAAAATAATTAAAGTTTATTAACTTTACAGGGTTTAATAAAACAAAGTACTTTAGGGTGTGTAGACGTCTCTTGTTTACTTTTAAAGAGACTTTACATTTTTACGTTGGTTGGGACATTTCTTATAAAAACATAGAATGATAGAAGTCAAAAGTACATCATTCACTGCCGCTACTTTTACAGTAGACTATATACAAGTAATAAAAATTATATAATAATATACACAATATCCTAAACTACTTTCTTTTGTTACACCCTGTATAAAATTGCGAGAAGATAGCTGCTGTTATCAGTAAACGTCACAGAATACATAATATAAGTACAAGACTCAACATAATAATATTATTATTAATTTCAAATCAACTACAACCACTGGATTCAGTCTCAAGACTCAACTCGACTGTCACAACTGGGCACAGTCTTTAGTAGACAACTAACTACATCAACTTAAGACTAAATAGACCGTATATCTAATGTCGTATTGAATAAGCTACTACTAAGCGACTGGACCAGAAAATAAAGACAAGTAAATTGTTATAATATTATGGTAGTTACCCGATTGCAGTAAACCTGGATAGTACTATCAGATAAGTTGATTCATTAAGGCTGCGTTTCCACCAGAGCTGAGCGGAGCTGTGTTGCAAGGAATGTGTTTTTGAAAACCAATAGAATCGCTTCATTGACATGACTTTGCCATTACATTGATGCTATTGGTCCGCTTCCGCTCCGCTCAGCCACCCTAGACAAGTGTCAAAACGCTAACGCTAACGCTAACTCTAACGTTACAAAATGTATGCGATTTGACATGTCATCGCTTCGCTAGCGAATACTAATGTCAAATCCCATACATTTTGTGACGTTAGCGTTAGCGTTTTGACACTTGTCTACAGGTCCTGCTCCGCTCAGCTTTAATGGAAACGCAGCCTACCTACTACATAGGTGGACCTACGTAATTTGGTCGCGTCATGTCAAACCCAGCCGACAGCAGCTGCGGTTCTAAAATGGTCGTTTAGCAATTCCTCTCAATCAATTCACAAAATGAATAATTGTCAAAACTGTCAAACTCACGAATATCAAATTAGTATGAATTTAGACCAATTGAATTGGTCTAAATTTGACATTCGTGACTTTGAAAGTTTTGACAAATCATTTTCTGAATTGATTGAGAGGAATTGCTAAACGACCATTTTAGCCCCGCTGATCACAGCTAACATTCAATTGACATAATCTAAACAGTAATTGACGCAGGTCCGTCAACTGCCTATGAGTCAATTTCTTCGATGGTAATAATTAATAATAATATACTTTATTGCGTTCCACAAAATACATAAGAAAACATTAAAGTGAAGAAAGACAATACAATTCTGGCGGCCTTATCGCTAAATAGCGATATCTTCCAGGCAACCATCTTAGACTAGTACATTGATATTATGGTACATCCTTATTTTCACAATAATTTAAAATATTATAATAGTGCAAAACCACGAAACGTGAGAATAATTTTGTGCGTCATTATTTTGTGCCTCGACCTAATGTCTTATTCATCTACGATAATTTATAATAATATTGGCATTATTATATTGCTGTCTCTAGTTTGACAATCTCCGCTTAATTAAGAGGTAGTTCAGAAGGTAACTAAATATAATGTGGGTACTGCCTATCCAATTGTTACTAATTTAGGTAAATGGGTTCATTCAAGCAAAATTGCTTTTATTACAATATCTGTATTGTATGGTTAGATGAATAGGAACAGTGTAGGGCCTTTATTCACTAATAAGTATGAAAATAAACCAATTTAACTACAGACCTTGAAGGATGTTTTGCGCATGGATGACTTTATCAGGAGACATTATATTCCTAAAATAGTTCTTATTTCTATCGGGTGCATAAAATCCCCGTGGTCCGATCTATCAGTTTTTTTTAGTTGCATAATATTAGTTTTTAAAATGAGCTCTCCGTCTCTACAAAAAGTACTGGCGATTCCTATACTCACAATTTATATTCCTGTATTCCGTCCAACAGTAAAATCTATCAGCTTGGTCTGCTCCTGAGTGCCGTGGCCCGCGACCCATCTTTTTCTTCACTTCCAATTTTGAATAAATAATATAATATTATGTACCAAACTGGTAAATCAGTGAATATTACAGACTATTAATTAGGTCTTTAAATTAAAATCTACTTCTTTACATATTTTTTATGTTCTTATAATATTTTCAAATTAGTTTGTAATCTAGTTTTTTTAATCAGCAAATTTTTGTTTTAATTTTTATATTTTAGTCAAGTACTACTTCTGTTAGCTCTAGTCTTAGAAATAAAATCGATTTTTAAACTTGTTTCATTTTTGTTTAAGTTTAAGTGAGTGATATAATTTCTTCAAGAAAATTGTTTTTTTTTTCAAGCTGAAATAGTAATAAATATATTTTGATTGTTGAAATCCATCAGTAATATAGTTAAAATATGATTGCTACGTGAAAAGAGAAGTAAATTATTATTTTTTAACAAAAAATTGAACCCGACTTCCAATTTGAAAAAACAATATTCGTAATTGAGCTAAAAAGTATGAAATAATTCTTATTCTTCATTAGTGCCTTTTTAAAATTCGACTAAATCTCAACGAGTAGTCGGTACCAGCCCAGAACTGAGATACTTGACATAGAACTTAGCCAGTAGGACAGTAGGACAGTCAAAGTGTGAAGGACAAATTTGTAGGAAATTTTATGGGCTTTCATTACGTACAGGACATTTTTTCTCTACAACGCACCGTTCTAGCGATATGAGCAAAAAACTAAAAATATTGAAACTTGAGCCCCTCCCCCCGCCCTAGGTGATATTGTCATAATATATAGCCTATGTATTGACCCGACCTCCATATAATATTGGTGCAAAATTTGAAGTAAATCCATTCAGTACTTTCTGAGTTCATCCCGGACATACATACAGACAAACAAACAGACAAACAGACAAAAATTCTAAAAACTATATTTTTGGCTTCCATATCGATTGTAGATCACGTTCCAAGTATTATTTTTCAAAAATATTCAATGTACAGAATTGACTTTCCTACGATTTTATTATATGTATAGATTGTTGTCATAAATAAACTATTAAATTTGTAATGCATTTTTTCCTACTGCCCCGGTTGATATACAAGGAAAAGGGTCCTATACAAATTGTTACAATTCCTAAACTATCTGATCTAGAGCTAAAACGTTCATGAATGTATGTTAGATAATAACCTCCCCTATCTTTTTAAAATAAAAAATAACCAGAGGCCGTCGACAAAGTCCCTTTCGTTAAAAACGATGACGATATTCGTTATCAAAATGTATGGGATTTGACATTAGTCTTCGCAAGCGAAATGTCATTTAGCGATGGCTTATGTCAAACCGTATACATTTTGATAACGAATTTCGTCATCGTTTTTAACGAAAGATACTTTTTCTAAGAGGGCAGTTTAATCTGCTAGATTTTTCACAAAAAGCAAATAAATAAAAAAGACACGAAATAAATCCAAACTTTTTTCACTTTACCTATGTTTTTCTATGTTTAATTTCACGAAAATTAAAACATGATATTTGTTTATACAAAAATTAAATTATAGACTACAATTATTTGTAGTCTATAATTTCAGCTATTAAATGAGATCTTTTTTATGTTCATAGGATATTCACATAAAAAGTACTGGTCAAATTAGTACGAGGGCCCGGGTCTTTGATACTAAATAATTAAAATGGCTGCCATTTCACAATAGAAGGAGAAAGAAAATTTTTTACAGCAAATTTGTTGATAAAATATGCCCTATTTTATGAACTAAAAGGATCGGACACCGGTGTCGGGACACATTGTATACACAATCTGTGAAAATATTTTGATAAGTCTACTATAATTGCGGTTCTTGAGATACAGCCTGATGACATACAGACGGACAGATGGACAGACATCGTAGTCTTAGTAATAGGGTCCCTTTTTTACCCTTTGGGTACGGAACCCTAAAAATATATATTTTATCGGATTTCTACCTGCTAGAGACTATGGTTTCTATTTTGTGATAATGTTTGGTTTTTTTCTATAATTTTCATTGCTATTCTCAGAAAAAAAGGCGCTTTAAAGTATTAATTTTTAGTGCAAGGCAATAGACAATTAATAAAAATAGATAGAGTTAGAATTTATTTAAAAATATAATGACGTCATATTGTATAAACTACAAATAGAAAATTTTATTCAAGGATTTTGCTAGCTAGGTTAGTGGTTACATTACAGAATAATATTTACTTTATATTAACAGCAATGTTTCCTTTTCAAGATAACACCAATATTGTTTTCTAGGAAACGACTTAGGTAATGTTATTCTACGTGGTATCTAAGTAGCACAATACAATTAGTGATTTCTAATAAAAGGTTTCTAGAAAAATAATGTTACTGTATGACCATGATTGATGATGGTCAATTATTTTTACAAAGTTGCAATTTTTACCCGACTTAAAAAAGGAGGTTATCAATTATTCGACGCGTACGTAATATTGGCTTAATCCACTTTTCCCCGTTGACAATCTCCTTCAACGGGGATTAGTGAACATTTGTTCATTATTCCCCGTTAACGACAATTGGAGCTTTTAATGGGTATTTATGAACTATAAATTTTCGATAATCCCCATTAGTTAAAAATAAAATACTATTATAAGAATCGTGTACATTCTACTTATTCACCGGGACAGCTAGTCCAACTAGCTGTCCCGGTGAACTTCGTGTCACTTTAAAACCTTCCCTGGACTTCTACGAATATTTTAAGACTAAAATCAGCCCAATCCGTTCAGCCGTTTTCGAAATTCGAGCTTTAGCGCGACTAACACGTCATTTGAAAATCCATTTTCCGGTTCCGTACCCAAAAGGTAAAAACGGGACCCTATTGCTAAGACTTCGTTGTCTGTCCGTCTGTCCGTCTGTCTGTCTGTCTGTCTGTCTCTCTGTCTGTCTGTCTCCAGGCTGTAACTCAAGAACGGTAATAGCTAGAGATTTGATATTTGCACAGATTATGTATATCTGTTGCCGCTATAACAACAAATACTAAAAATAAAATAAAATGAATATTTAAGGGGGGCTCCCATACAACAAACGTGATTTTTTCGGCCTTTTTGCTCGATATCAATAATGGCAACAGGTAGGCACTTGAAATTTTTACAAAAGTCTTAAATATATGTGTACTTTAATATTTATTAATAATATTAATATAAAATGAAACATTAAGGGTGGCTCCCATACAAAAAACACAATTTTTGGCTTAATTTTACTCTATAATGTACGAAACACTTCGTGTGCGAGTCCGACTCGCACTCGGCCGATTTTTATATATTATAGAAGAAGATATAAGAACTCACATGATTATCTAAATCTGAGATCTAAATATATAAAACTCAAAGGTGACTGACTGACATGGTGATCTATCAACGCACAGCCCAAACCACTGGACGGATCGGGCTGAAACTTGGCATGCAGGTAGATGTTATGACGTAGGCATCCGCTAAGAAAGGATTTTTATAAATTCCCACCCCAAAGGGTTCAAATAGGGGATGAAAGTTTGTATATAAAAATACTTCTTAACGCGAGCGAAGCCGCGGGCAAAAGCTCGTTTTTATAATAAAATTAAATTTAAGCCTGTTACACTCTTAAATTTGCAACGCACATTATTTTGTACTAACTGCAAGTAAATGCAGTTTTTGTTTCAAAATACTGCAGACCACAGACATTCTCAATACCTACTAGAGAAGTACTCTAGCACTCTTGCATTTGGTCCAACAAATTGGTAACCACCATAGGGCATCATTTTTTAACCGTAAACATTAAAAATCGATATATTTACAGACCGACATCGAAATGGCTTTAAATCAACGTGGACAAAGGCGCTGCCGGTAAAGGAGAACTGTCAAAAACTTGTCCTATATGGGGTTTTTGTATGATGGCGGAGTTAGTTCCTTTTTTTGCCACGTTCAATGAAACGCCTTGTCGGAGTTGTCGGTCTATATTTTAAGATTTTTCTTCACGCTTAATTAAGCAATTGATGTCATAGCAATGATGTTCAAATAATAAACCATTTAAACAAGGTGCTTTCGTTGCTGTGTTATTACTTCACAGTAATCAATTTGAAGATCACCTTAAAAGGACTTTCCTCGAATCGCGGTACATGCCGGGTCTATAAACCTGCGCTTTGATATAAAATACAAAGGTATAGAACGTACAAAAGATGTTTCCGACAAAGTATTTATTACGGCGCTTTTTTTATTAAATAAGGGGGCAAACGAGCAAACGGGTCACCTGATGGTAAGCAACTACCGTCGCCCATGGACACTCGCAACATCAGAAGAGCTGCAGGTACGTTGCCGGCCTTTTAAGAGGGAATATGCTCTTTTCTTGAAGGTTTGCAGGTCGTATAGGTCCGGAAATACTGCTGATGACAGTTGGTTCCAGAGTTTTACAGTATATTTTATTTGAAAGCACAGGCGTATTTTATTTGAAAGCACATTATACAACTGTTTAGTATAATCGCTTCGTTTACTTAATATCCGCACCAGACGCGGATCGTTCCTCATCGTGACAAGTCTGAGGCGAGCAAATTACCGGATCCCATGGGCGTACATTTTATTTGGAGCAATTTAGCCCTGACATTTCTGGATCATCTGTCATAAGATGATCATCATCAGATATCAGCTGGTCCTGCGGTTAAAGCGTGGTTGGAATAACGTTGTTTTCAAATTTGGCTAACAGTAGGTATGCAATCTTACCTGATTGTATTACAA
The DNA here is from genome assembly GCA_905404155.3 of Plebejus argus. Taxonomy (NCBI): domain Eukaryota; kingdom Metazoa; phylum Arthropoda; class Insecta; order Lepidoptera; family Lycaenidae; genus Plebejus; species Plebejus argus. The sequence continues at coordinate 3,854,531 of FR989929.1, read as the reverse complement.
GTAAGAAAATCAACCAAGTTTTGTTGATTATAGAACCCTATAACGGAACCTGATTTTTTGTATATTGATAGGTTATTAGTTATTTAATTTAAGAGTAACATTGTCCTACAAATAAAACAGTGACCATCAATTCAAAGAATGAAATCCTTCCTATCTCTGTTAGCTACCACTTTCGAGATTTTTCGTAAATGAAAATGTTGTTTGTCTCATCAAAATGAAGCTACTCACAAAAATTTTCTTGATAGTAATAAAAAAATTGTTCTAGGGCTCCAGTACTATAACATCCAGGGGTGGGAGACGAAACAAAACACAGATACTCAAGAAACGATGGCCATAAACGTAATTTTGATAAAAAGGCACGTGTTTTAAAATTACTGTGAGCAAAATGCTCATAGCGCGATTGCTAGCGGGTAAATATTATATTATTTATTTTTTAAGCTGTCCCCAGATATTAATTATGTATTATAAACTGCTATCTTAGTCTAATATAATATAGTAACTTGATTGATAGAACTACATTACTAAAACAATCCTACAAATATTGTTGAAAAAATTGAGTGAACAACAAAATAGCAGCACATCTTATTTCTGTGGACAATGTGCCATATTATTTGACTCAGATGGCCACCCCAAGCTTAATACATCAACGTCAGAACAGAGAGGGGCTAACAATATTTTTTAATCCATAATATAATCTGGTGCTGAACAATATCATCATCATAAAAGCTGTTTTCAGTTTCTACGTTATCGTGCTATTTATAATCCATATTAAAAGTGCTACAATTCAAGTGTAAAATACATACATAATATTAATATAAAGAGAATCTTGAGAGGAGCGAGGGATAGAGTCAGCAGCTTGACTCCGCTTTTACGAGCATGGTACCATTTCGGATCTATTCAAGAAACAAAGAAGCCCTGGAACATTTTTTTTTTATTACTATCAAGCTATTTTTTTTGTGAGTAGCTACATTTTGAGAAGACGAACAACTTTTTATGTGCGAAAAATCTTGAAAGTGGTAGCTAACAGAAATAGAAAGGATTTCATTCTTTGACTTGATGGTCTTAAAATATGGATAGTTCTATTTGTAGGACAATGTTACTCTTAAATTATATAACTATTAAGCTCCGTAGTCAACCAAGTTTTTGTTGATTACAGAACCCTAAAAAGGAACCCTAACGAGCTGATTTTTTGTATATTGGTTTTCGAGCTATACGTAACACTTGATGAATTGTATACTTAATTAGATAATATAATTATAATATAATTAAATTAACACGCCAAGTTCAAATTAGAAGTATTATGGATCAGGCTGTTGATGAGGATGATTACGATCGATGAAGTGCATCTGAACTTGGCATTGGATTGGATTTCAACTCTTTTTTGGGCCAAAAATTAGCCGATAGGAACTTGGCCCTATTTTCACAGGTATGTTTTTGATGGAATATAAGTTTAACATGATATCTTATATCTTTAAACGAGCAATCTTTAAAAAAGAAAATGTAATTTTATTCGTGTTTTATGGAATACCGAGCAAAGCTCGGTCAAATAGCTAGTTATACATTATATTTATTTATTTTTATTTATTTATTCTCTTTATGTACAAAATTAACACATAATAAATAAAAGTGACATTATAACATTGGCGTACTTATCTCTTTGAGAGATCTCTTCCAGCAAACCATAAGCAGTAGTGGATACAAAAAGGTGTGAAAACAGGGCAATGTACACTAAAGACACATCATTTAAACTAGTACATTAAAAACATAAAACTAACACTTAAATCCTATAATTAACTTATTCATAATATTATAATAATATACATACTTAAATAAGTAACATATTATAATAAACATACATATACAATACTTACATACAATATAAATGAACGTAATTTAAATAAGTAGAGTATAAATCATAGATATTTGTGATATGAAGAACCAATTTTTGTGGCTAATATATTAGAAGTTATCTAAACCTGTGATAGATAATACCGTTTTAATCTTGATTTAAATGTGGAAACAGTAGGTGCCTCACGAATGTGATCTGGCAAACTGTTCCATAGTTGCGCCGCCTTACACGAAAATGAGCCCTCATAGAAGATTGTGTTACAGTGAGGAATAGCTAGTGGTCTCTTAAGTGTGCAGGAGCGAACTGGTCTCTCGCTAGGTGGAGTAAAGGAGAACCTTTCGTGTAGATATTGAGGTGAGTGAGAACGAAGCACTTTAAAGAGAAGCGTGAGGATGTGCGAATTACGACGCTGACGTATTGGGAGCCAGTTAAGACGCCTGCGAAACTCAGTAATGTGGTCATGTTTGCGCAAACCAAACACATAGCGGATACAAAGGTTTTGCAGGCGTTCCAGTTTGTTTAGTAACACTTCTGTCAGGTCCAAGTAAACCACATCAGCATAGTCAAGCAACGGAAGAATCAGCGATTGTACCAGTAGCAACTTAGTCTGGAAAGGGAGAAAATTCTGGAGCCGCTTAAGTGAATGCATAGCACCATTTACACGGCTGCTGACACTGTTGATCTGAGCACACCAAGATAAGTTGGAGTCAAAAATAACACCCAAATTTTTCGCCTCGTTGGATATCTGTATTATGTTGCCATTAAAGATAATGTTTTCTAGGCTGTAGAAGTCAACTCTGCTACGGATTTGTTTGCTACCTATGATAACAGCTTGCGATTTGTTAGGGTTTACTAGGAGACCGAAGGTATTTGCAAAATCGTTAATTCTCACAAGGTCCTCGTTCAATTGGCGTATCGCATTATTTATGTCTGTCAGCGCGCTATGTGTGTATATTTGCAGATCGTCTGCATAAAGATGGAAGTACGAAATAATGAGTCGCGACAATTCATTTATAAATAAAGAGAAAAGTGTCGGAGAGAGTACTCCACCCTGAGGAACCCCAGCGATAAGTTCAAGCCAATCAGATGTTAAACCGGATGTACAAATACGCTGCTGACGACCTCTCAAGTAGGAGTCAAACCATTTTAGTTCCGAATCCGACACACCAATCGAACGAAGTATACCCAGCAAGACATCATAATCCACAGAGTTAAATGCACTGCTGAAATCCAGAAGAACAACTATTGTCAACTGTCTATTGTCCATGGCCTGGCGGATATCATCAGACACCTTCAGTAGTGCAGTAGTAGTGCTATGCCCTGCCCGGAAACCGGATTGAAAGGAATTAATCAATTGATTCTCGGCTAAGTATTTAGTTAGCTGCTTGTTCACTGCTTGCTCCAGGATCTTGGACAGGATAGGCAAAATCGAAATAGGACGAAAGTGTGAAGGAGAGTCTGGATTGGAAATTTTGGGTAAAGGGATTACATGGGCTTTTTTCCAGGAAGAGGGAAAAGTGTTAGTACTTAATGAGAAGTTAAGTATGTGAGTAATAATAGGAGTGAGTAAGTCAGCTACTGGTACAATCATATCTTTGCTTAGCTCATCACACCCAAATGCCTTAGATGAGATTTTTAAGAGGTAATCACATACCTCTTTTTCATTTATATTGTTAAAGGAAAAAGGTGCATGGGTAAAGTTTTTCTCTGACAGTAACCGGAGACAGTTCAATTTGTTTTGCGGGTCCAATAAGAGAGGAGGATCAGTAAAATATTTGTTCAGTAGATTAACATCTCTAATATTAACTGGAACCCTAGCTGTAGACCCTCCAATCCCAAGAGACGCATATACAATAACATAACATCACATAAAATGTAGTAGAATCTCTTCATTTTTAAGTAGGTTTAAATTACAACTACAGTTATGAAAGTTTTCTGATTTCGTCCTTCTCTCTTCACACTCACGTCCGTCTTTTATATTATGCCAGGTGAAAAAGGACGACGCGGATTCATCGCCAAATTAGTTTTTTCTCAATAACTCGATAAATATACAACATTTAAAAAATCCGCTAAGTCGGTTTCTTAATGATAGAATTTTATACAATGTGTTCTTTTAACATAGTTCAATGCACTGCTATGGCAATAAATGAAAAATTCGTGAAAATTAGATGCATCTTTGTGATTTTTTTCTATCGAGAAAATTTTAAAATATATCGTGTTTTTGCTTAGATTGAGTTCTTGGAAATACAATATAGTATCCAATTTTGGAAAATGAATCAATTTGGGGTTTATTTTGAAGTATAAAAATGACTTATAAAATCGAAAATTTTAGGTTATTCGCCCCCTTAAGGACGCTATTACAAATATCAGCGATTTTCCGGTACCCTATTAAAGAATTAGGAGTCAAACTGCGAGGATATTTTTGTTTCAAATGAAAGATAATAATATATTCATCTCCACGACTGTACCATAAAAATTCTATAGCCGCATACAAAATTTTCGCATAAAATACGCTTTAATAAAAAAAATAATTTTTATTTATTTATTTTATGAAAAAATGGGGTCTGATTAGGTACCTTAATATCTAAATACACTGAACTGAGGAAAATAAATATACAAAAAAATTGTTGCTTAATTAGTCCTCTATAAAGTCCGCTAAAATTGTATATAGAAATAAACAACTTTTCCAGTTATAAGAAAAATAAGAAAATTTCTCAAATTTTTTCATACATTTTCGCCATATTAAAAACGCGGCGAGCGTCGTAACCGCCACTGTACAAGGCGCGCTAATATGATTCTTATTTTAATGTCATTAACGTCGATATTCGTACTGACAGACATCCGACCTACTAATTAAAAAGTTGGAGCATTCTTAAGGGTTAAATTATTTTAACGTGTATATTTTATAAGATTAAAAACTTGGCAGATTAAAAACTTGGCTCCACATGAGATTTCACTACTTTTTGATACCACGAACTATTTTGTGTTCTCGTCTTGGCAACATTTTTACATGAAAATATTATTGTTTTTGGTGGGATTTCATTTTTTTTTGTAAGTTTTACCGCACACGTTTTTATGAAATTAAGGGGAAAATGAACATATTATTGTGTACTCGCAATATTAGAAAATGCTTTGCTAGCCTTTAAGAGGGGATAAGTTATATAAAATTATGGGACAAACGAGCAAACAGGTTACCTGGAATGGATGGAAAGTAACTACCGTCGCCGAGTTTCCAGCCTATTAGACAGAAAAGGCTTAATTGAGGGATTTTTTATGAATTTATGGGCCAAACAAGCAGACAGGTCACCTGACGGAAAGCAACTGCCATCATCAGACACACAACACACTCAGACTCACAACATCAGAAGAGTTGCAAGTGGGTTTCCGGCCTTTTTATGAAGGAATACGCTAAGGGAATAAACAGAAGAGAAAAGTTTGGAATAGTATGGAATAAGGTATAGGGTGCAGCTGGGCCTCTGCTAAATTCACTCACTAGACCAAACACAGCGCTAGCCCTGTTTCACACCGGTTTTTTGTGACTCTGTGTTCTCTCAAGGCTAACACGTATTTTTTAGGGTTCCGTACCCAAAGAGTAATAACAGGACCCTATTACTAAGACTTCATTGTCTGTCCGTCTGTCCGTCTGTCTGTCTCCAGGCTGTAACTCAAGAACGGTAATAGCTAGGGAGTTGAAATTTTCACAAATTATGTATTTCTGTTGCTGCTATAACAAAAAATACTAAAAACGAAATAAATTTAATATTCAACGGGGGCTTCCATACAACAATCGTGATATTTTTCACATTTTTTGTTCGGAAAAGTTCTGAGATCCTTGACATAGAAAAAAGCATGAAGATTGAATACAGAAATAGTTGAGGTTTAGGCGAAGTCTGAAGACTAGGCACTATAATAAAGAATAAGAATTATTTGATTCTTTTTAGATTATTTTTAAGAATACATAATTATTACTTTTCACTCATCAGAGAGTGGGTGTGGGGTCGGACCGCTTAAGAGCAGGAGCCGAGGGACCCGTGTTGTCCCCAAATTAGATAAAAATAGCTTATTTTCGTAGCTCTTCCCATACCCGAACATAGAATGTCACCCGTGTCACTTTAAGGGAGGGGGCCATGCCCCTTCATTGTTTATCTCCAAACCAATTACTATCAACAGACTAGTAATTATAGCCACGATTAAACTACCATGGTCTTAATCAGTCCAGTAGCTTAGACAAAAAAAAACTGGTAGACCCGATACTCTATGGGGTCTACCGGTTTTTTCAGTAGGTATACAGCCGGCCATCGCGCTCCTCATCCTGGTTGAAAAAACCTAACCTAAAACTAACCTAACCTACCCATCTGACCTCAAATAGGACGGCGGATAGGCCGTTATGATCGCTAGAAAAGTTATGCTATTTCACGACCTATTTTCACGCGCTGATGCTTATAATGATGATGATTTTAATCAAAACAAAATTTGGTAGGTATTCAATTTGTAATTTGACCTTTAAAAACGCATTTGCGGCTTTCCAACTAGCACAAAACGATTATGTTAATTTCGACATTCAGATTATTATCGTTAGGTACTTAACGAGTAAACAACTCAATAAAATGTGGTCGTCAGTTAAATCAAGGGGACCTTATGACGGAAATGTTATTTACAGAGCTAATTATTATTTTTAACAAAAAATAAAACCGACTTCCAAGTGAAAACAATAACATCTGGGGGCAAGGCAGTGCCCCCGCCAAGTCGAGCAAAAAAGCGATACGGCCGTACCATCATTTTCTCGGAGCAATTCAGACTATTTTTGACCCCCTATAACTTTGTTGTGGATAAAACAATAAGCCTGAATTTTCAGTTGCTCAGCAAGCATTGTGCTGTCAGAGAAGTTGATTCCTAGGCAAATGGCGGATCTTAGTAATTTGGACGTGTGATGTCAAACCCATCCGACCGATCACAGGCTCTAACATTGAATTGACATAAGTCGACCAGACGACGTAGGTCTGTCAACTGCCTAGGAATCAATTTCCTCGATGGTACAATCATGGTATATTTAAAATTTCATTCAATTTTAACCACTAGTTTAAGAACTGTAACTTGTTAAACTTTTTTACTTTTGTCACTGACTGACTGACCGAACATCAAAAGTATAAGGCACTTCTAGCAGACTTAGAACCTTCAAATTTAGAATAATATAATTAGTGTTTAATGTCTCAATCAAGGGAAAACTCAAACATTTCATAATTTCTGTCCAGTTTTCTAGATACACTAACTTCGTGAATAACTTTGTAATCCCATAAAAATGTATAGGATTACAAAGTTACATTTACAGTTTATATAATCATTATACCCGTGCCATCGATATCTCCGGTAGAATATCCGGTAGATAGAAATAGAAAATAATATTATATTGAACGGCAGGCGAAGCCTTCCGAAGACTGTAAAAGGCGTCTCTGACCACCAGGGGATTGCGATTGTGATTTTTAAGTTATGTTTACCGTGATCTCGCCATTGGCTTCGTCTCACCAATCTAGCAGATATTATGGTCAAGGTATGCGGGCGTAATATCATAGTCTAGGGGTCGCAATACCGAACTATTTTAGCCAAATCGGTATTTTCGGTATTGGCTCCAGACCAATACCGATAATCCGGTATTTTCGATATTTCCGGGATTAAACTAAAATTAACAAAATATTTAGTATAATAAAATTGGTATAATATGGTTAAAGTAGACCGTATAGCTAACCTAAATGAATTATTTATCTTATATATGAAAAAAATTTTTTTTCATTGACACAAGTTTCGTTTATACTCTATGCTCTATAGTCTACTAATTAAATAAAAAGAAAAAGGTTTGTTGAACGTTTGTTTGTATTAAATAGGCTCTGAAACTATACAGAACTGATTTTAAAAATTCTTTCACCTACGGAAAGCTACATCCTTTGTGATGAACAATAGGCTATGTTTTATTCTAAAAAATATTGGAAATATCTAATTATTTATCTTGTATTTACAGGTTTGTTTAAGGTCTTCACGTTTTTTGCATTTACTTTGGTGTTTATTCTTACTAATAAAGTATGAGTAAATAGCCTTTTTCGCGTCCTGTGCAAGCTTCTATAAAGTCTGCACCCTTGTCCTTTAACCGACTTCAAAAAGGAGGAGGTTATATTGTGTTTGGCTGTGGTTATTTTTTTAATACATTGGGAAACATCTCTGGGGCGGGAGTTCCCGCCCCAGAGATATTGGGAACAAACTGAAAAAATAAGAGTCCTGCCTGGTCTGGCCATTCTTGCGCCACGCCGCCCAGAGTCTACGCCCTGTGCCGGGGCATCGGTGGCACCGCCCTATTTACGGCACTGATATTATGTAGATTAATACTTCCTACTCCTCCTATTCTTCTTCTGATTAACTTCGTTGCGGGTCCCAAGACAGTTTTAGCATGTCCCTCGGGCTCCCTGAGATCATATCAAAGGGTTTTCGTGGTTGGATACCGCTGTCGATCCTGGCGACACAGGAGATACAGTGGTGGGAATGTGTGGTGGGCCAAAGCCCGTTTAAAAAAAATGTAGATTAATACTTAGAATTTAGAACTATGATTGTCTCAATAACTTAGAACGACTCTTAAGTCTCAGGCCGTGTTCAAACCAAACTGACTGTCAGCCGCCGAAAGTGAGCGAACGTTACGCAGTTTATTGTATTTCCATACATATTCACTTTTTCGTTCACACCTAACCGACACTACTTATTTATTACGCTAGGCGTAGGCGCGGACATTCGATCACGCGGCTCACAATGAGCCTGCTCACTGCTCTGCTGTGCTCACATTCGGCGGCTTACAGTCAGTTTGGTTTGAACACGGCCTTAGTCTCAAATCACACTGAACTGGCAGCGCAGCGGTGAGCAGCTTGCGGTTTAAAATCATATTATGACACCAGCGGTGTCATAATATGATTTTAAACTCTATCTTAAATTACAGGTTGCCCACGCGCCGCCGCGCCGCACAGTGGTCCGAAATCGCTAAATAGTGGACATTCGCAAAAACGTTGGATTTTGGTGTGGAAAAAAATACAATTCGATAGATTTTTTTTTCCTCTGTGACTGTTAATGTCATTTGATCTTTGATAAATAGTAATAAAATAAAAAAATAAATAAAATCGGCCAAGTGCGAGTTGGACTCGCACACGAAGGGTTCCGTACTGGTATAGAGTGAAAGTAGACAAAAAATGTGTTTTTTGTATGGGAGCCCCCCTTAAATATTTATTATATTTTAATAAATTATTAATTTTTAAAGTACAAATATAAGTAAGGATTTAGTAGAAATTTCAAGTGCCTAACTGCAGTTACCATTATTGATTACGAGCAAAAAGGCAAAAAAGTCACGTTTCTTGTATGGGAGCCCCCCTTAAATATTTAATTTATTTTGTTTTTAGTATTAGTTGTTATAGCGGCAACAGATATACACTACCTGTAAAAATTTCAGAAGTCTAGCTACAGCGGTTCTTAAGTTACAGCCTGATGACATACAGACAGACAGACAAACAGACAGACGAACAGACAGACAGACGGACAGATATCGAAGTCTTAGTAATAGGGTCCCGTTTTTACCCTTTGGGTACGGAACCCAAAAAAAGGGCTCCCATACAAAAAACACAATTTTGCCTACTTTCGCTCTATAGCGGTACGTAACCCTTCGTGCGCGAGTTCGACTCGGACTTGGCCGATTATTAGTAAAATAATAGACTAAGGAAAAATGTAGATAAAGTAACCTTCACTATAAATGTGATTTAAACAAGTTGCGAATTGGATATGTTAGGACGTCACTATTAGAATTTATAAGACCATCTGCAGTAAACTCATAAAATGGTGCTAAGAATTATTGTGTTTGTGTTTATGGTGTTTTGGCCGAGATCGGATTCTGCCAATATTCTAGCAGTGTATCCTAATCCTTCGATCAGTCATCAGGTGGTTTTTCGTCGAGTTACCTTGGAATTAGTGAAACAAGGTCATAATGTCACGGTCATAACTCCAGATCCGGCGTTCCCAAAGAAAGATGGTCCTGAAAATCTGAGAGAGATTGATCTTCATGACATATCGTACCGATATGTACATGACGTACATCACACTTTACCAAAAAGTGAACTAAGGAAACAGTTATCAGATCCAAAGTTTTGCTTCCGATTCATGCATGACCTTTTTGATCTATACTTAAACATTAAAGATGTTAGGCAAGTTATACACGATAATAGTACAAAATACGATATAATCTTAATGGAAGAATTCGCACGGCTGTTCCTAGCAATTTCACACGTAACCAAAGCTCCGGTCATACTTTTTAGCTCGTTTGGTGGAATGCCCAATACGTTTGACGTTTTTGGACTACAAACTCAACCAATTGTGTATCCAAGCCCATTATCTCGTAGAATTTATAATTTATCCCTTTGGGAAAAAATAATCCAATTTTATAACTACTTCAATTTCTTACATATTAGTAATGTTATTTTGAAAGAGGAACATGCACTACTACAAAAACATTTTGGTTCTGATATTCCTGAAATTCATGAATTGTATAAGAATGTGCACATGCTATTTTTGAACAATCATCCTATTTGGACTGAAAACCAGCCTGTTCCACCAAATATTATATATCTAGGAGGTATTCATCAGTTGGAAACAAAGGAACTACCAAAGGTGACCTATCATAATATTTTTTTTTTTTATTATATTTTAATTTTGTAGTAAATTAGATGTTCAATATTGTATTCATCAACAGGATCTCAAAGCATATCTCGATTCATCTAAACATGGCGTCATCTATGTCAGTTTTGGAACAAATGCAAAGTCAACAGTACTTCAGACAGACAAAATCAAAATCATAGCAAAAGTTTTGGGACAGTTGCCGTATGATGTTTTGTGGAAGTGGGACCAAGATACACTTCCTGGACAAACAAAGAACATTAAATTATCAAAATGGCTACCCCAAGCAGATCTCTTAAGTATGTTTTTTAGGATTTCGTAGTCAATAAGGAACTCTTATAGTTTCGGTATTTCCGTCCGTATGTCCGTCTGTCTGTCTGTCAGACAGTCCGCGAACAGACAGACGGACAAACGGACAGACTCTGCCCGTCTGTCCGTCTGTCTGTTCGCGGTATTACTTAGAGACTATGAGACCTACAAAGCTGTTATTTGGCATGAATGCACATATTAATGATGTCGACAAATTAATGGTAAATAAAATCCTAAAAAATAATTTTTTTATGATACCTCCCCTACACATGAAGCGGGGATGTTTTTTTTTCTCGCGTGTCACCCCATCGTGAGGGGTGTCGTTGGATAGGTTTTTGTTTTTTTAATATTATGAGTATTGATAGATAATTTTCCAATTTATAGAGATCTATTTGTGAAATATAAAGTTTTAAAGTGGAAAAATCGTAAGAGTCCAGTGTCCCTCCGTACCAGCTGTAGGAAATATTATGCTGAATTTAAAAGGAAAATTATCATTGTTAAGAAGACTTCAAAAGTTATTTAGTAATAGTCGATCAACTAAAAAAATGTATTCGGCGAAGTATTAAGTAACTTTTTGTTCAAATTTTTAATACTTTTATTTGCATTGTAATGAATTGAGGGTGATTAAATTTTTTCTTCTTTCAGAACATCCAAAAATCAAGCTGTTCATTACTCAGGCTGGTCTTCAGTCAACGGATGAAGCTATAACCGCAGGAGTACCTCTACTTGCCTTCCCGGTACTCGGTGACCAGTGGTACAATGCGGAGAAGTACGAGCGACATGGAATTGGGAAGAAATACTTGTTTCAAGAAATCAGTGAAGAGGTTGTTAAAAATTCCGTCGAAGAAATAATTGGAGATAAAAGGTAAAAATTAAAATTGAAATCAAATCGATAGATTAGACAAAGTACATTTTTTCTGTCAGGGTTTAATATGTTTGCAAATGTTTTCCTTATTTTCGTCAATTTAAAACATAACTAGTGGATAAAAATCTTTGTTGGATATTCAGGCTTTGCAAATTCATTCACTCATTACGTTTTAAGCCTAAGACTCAGGTATAAATTACATAATATAAATAATAATTGGCCAAGTACGAGTAGTGCCGTAATAGAGCAAAAATAGGCCATAATTAAAATAGTGTTTTTTTACATGAGCGCCCATATTAATTTTATTTTGATTTTAGTAGATAGAGGGACAGACAGCCTTTTGGGTACGGAACCCTAAAACACTTCATTCTGTTGTTCAATCTTATATAAAAATTCTCGTGTCTCAATGTTAGTTAACGTACTCCTCCGAAACGGCTTTACTAATTTTTACCAAATTTTATATGCATACTTATTCAGTAGATCTGAGAATCGGCTAATGGCTACTTTTTATATTGATAAGTGCATTTTTTGAATAAATAATAGTAAATTATTACAACTCGAGACTGACGGCCACCATTGTTTGTGCAATGACAAACTTTATATTATGACAAAACAACATTTGCCGGACAGCTAGATTTTTTTTATAATTAACATGGTTAAAAATTTCATTAATTCGTGCATTTTATCAGGTATCGTGAGAACATTGTGAAACTTCGGATGATGATGAACGACCAGCCATTGAAGCCTTTAGAACGAGCAGTTTTCTGGATCGACCATGTTATCCGGAACAAGGGCGGACAGCATTTGCTTCCAGCAACAAGCCATTTGACATGGGCACAGTATTACGAAGTTGACCTTCTTGTAATTCTACTGACGGTAGTTTTGGTGTCATTAGTTGCTGTAAGTCTTGTTTTAAAACGTTTGTATAATTTTGTTTTGCGCAACGTAAAAATCAGTCAGAAACTTAAGTCCAGCTGATTTTTAACTGTGTTTAGATTAATTATTATTATTATTGTTGATATTCTCAGTGATGCTAACATAAAATTTAAAATAACGATATTGTGAATTAATTTGTAATATATACAATTTTCTATACTTAAGTGTATTAATAATAAATAAGCAACATATCAACATAAAAATATTAGGAGAGATGTTAGTTTCTAATCAGACTATTTATCATCATGAATTAGCAGAAATGTATTCTTTTCTTATCATTGAAGAGGTGTAATTATTATATTATTATCTATTTAAAATACAATAAGACCCCTTACACACTATGACTTTTATCAGCGATGTAGTCGCGATGCAGCATCGATGTAGTCGCAAATGGTCCACCTTGTAAAGGTTGCGCTACATTAAGTATCGATACAGTCGCGATATAGTAGCGATGCTGTCGCGATGCAGAAGCAAAATCAATGCAAAAATTTATGGTTTCGCGCGTGTGTATCGACGCTAACGCGCAACTGTATCGATACTAACGCGCGACAGCATCGACACAAAAATTGCTGGTGTCGCGATGCTATCGCGCGTTTCAAAAACGCGCGACTGCATCGCTGTTAAAAGTCACAGTGTGTAAGGGGCCTAAATCCATTATAGACACGCTCTACTCACATGATTTCTTATCGATCATCTTCGATCACATAATATATACGTGATCGAAGTCGGCCATACAGTTTCGTCGCGAGACAGGTTTTCTATTTTTATTGCATCACAGTCATAATTGTTATTGCAGTATATTAATAAAATTTACGTAAACATGTTTTTAGAATTTATTATTAGTAAACCTTCCTCTAGTTTTCTAGTTTTACTTCTTTTTTAGAGTTCCGTACCTAAAGCGTAAAAACGGGACCCTATTACTAAGACTTCGTTGTCTGTCCGTCTGTATGTCTATCCGTCTGTCTGTCTGTCGCCAGACTGTATCTCAAGAACCGCTATAGCTAGACTTCTGAAATTTTCACAGATTGTGTATCTGTTGCGGCTATAACAACAAATACTAAAAACAAAATAATAATAATATTTAAGGGGAGCTGCCACACAACAAACTAGATTTTTCGGCCTTTTTATCTCGATATCAATAATGGCAAAAGGTAGGCACTTGAAATTTTCACAAAGGCCGTAAAATATTATGTAATTTAATAATTAATAATAATATTTAAATAATATAAAAAATTAAGGGGGGCTCCCATACAAAAAACACAATTTTTGGCCTAATTTTGCTCTAAAACGGTACGGGACCCTTCGTGCGCGAGTTCGACTCGCACTTGGCCGATTTTTTATTTCTGTTTTGCGCGTATAATAACGATAGCACAGTTTTTTCATGGAAAAGGTAGGCTTAGTCTGCCAAGTCTACAGATATATTCACCGCTACGCATGGATTGCTACTACCATAGAGCAGGGGAAACTGGGGACACGTCTTGATCCCCCACTTTGATTTTATGATCTCATGTGTACATTTCTTAAGAAATTTAACACGTGTTTAGACTAAACGATACATAATTTAACCCTTAAGTCCAGGATTTTTAACCAATGCGTTCTACCGGTAATGACATACGGAGCTGAAACGTGGACTCTCACAGGAGGACTAGTTCACAAGTTTAAGGTTGCTCAGCGTGCTATGGAAAGAGATAGTAGATACGCTTGTCCACTCAATACCTGTTGTATTGTCATATAGATATACAGTCTAAAGTGAATAGATATTCCTACGGCATCAGACTGTTGCAAGGCTTTAATGAGCAAATCCCAAGACAGCTCATCAGATCTCAAGCAGAGCTTACGAAGATTTCCCCAGTGTGAACAAAAATAGCATGTAGAACTAGGACTCAGCAACATTGTCAAGTAAATATTGAAGCAAGTTAGAATTTGCAGCATTTTATATAAAAACTAGATGTCCCGTGCGGCTTTGCCCGCGTAAATTAGGAATTTTACGGAAACCGTACATTTTCCTCGCAAAATAGTAGTAGCTATCCTAGGCTATCCAACTAACAAAATAAAATGGTATAAAATCACCAGCACGTTTCTGTTTCAGCTATAATTGGTGGATAGAGAGATATTTGATATGTCAACTGTCGAGTGAGCAATCTGTCCACATTTTCTCGATGCGATTTGGGCGCACTTCTCTCAGCTTTTATATGCTATGAATATCGTATAATCACTTGAACAACCACATTCATCGAAAGAATACCGAGTAATCGCAACTCGAATGTAAAAAGTTCCGCATTTAATTTTGGATCTGAGCTCTTCACACGTCGCCGTTGGCTTATCCAACAACTTGACGCAGCCCAAAGAAAAAAATCAGGAGGCGTTAAATCGCACGAACGAGGTGGTCAATCGACTGGTCCATTTTTTGAGATCGCACGTTCATCAAACTTGCTCATCAATAAATCGATTGTAACGTGTGCAGTGTGCTTGTGGGCTGTGGCACCGTCCTGTTAAAACCTCATGCTGTCCAAGTCTTTATCTTCAAATTCGGGCCAAAAATATTCGATAATCATGACCAATCTGCCTGTCTACTAGGGCAAGAATAACGAGCGAAAATCGGAGTGAACGCTCTTAAAGTAGCGGCCACCGACTCCGCATTTCTGTAGTAATTTTATAAGATTTGCAGACGTTGTGCGTTCGTGTCCTAGACCATGATGATATGAAATGTTATGTCTCCTGAATAAACTAGTGACAGTTCGATGTTAAGTGAAACGATGCGTCCACAAACTAAATTCAAAATTGTCAAGTCCCTATTGGAAAACCCTTTAACCCTCGTCAAAATAACAAAGTGAATATTAAAAATAATATTAAAGTATTCTTGCTACGATTTCAA
Organism: Plebejus argus; assembly: GCA_905404155.3. Taxonomy (NCBI): domain Eukaryota; kingdom Metazoa; phylum Arthropoda; class Insecta; order Lepidoptera; family Lycaenidae; genus Plebejus; species Plebejus argus. The sequence continues at coordinate 3,839,006 of FR989929.1, read as the reverse complement.
AGTTATAAAATGCGAAAGCGCATTTAGTTATGTAAAACGATTTCCATATTATGCGGATTTAATTATTTCGTCTGTATACCTCACATTTTAATTAAAATTTTCATGGGCCACATAATTTCTTTGTAAAAAGTAAGTCATATTTAATATAATATAATTTAATTATGAAAATTGGTTTGCCATTTATAGCAACAAATTTACCATTACAGAGCCATTACAAAGCATTCACCTCTACCTGTAGCCGAGAAATAGAATCGAGAATTCCAGTTTACAACTTCTGAGAGTTATCGTTCCTCGTGTAAAATGTTATATATGGTTAATAAAACGGTAAACTATTTGGATATAGATTTAATAACAAAAGAACTACTAATGACATAGCATCCAATATCAAACACCTATGGAACAGTTTTTATTAGTCTACTAGTTGTCCCGGCAAACATTGTTTTGCCCTTTAACATAACGTCTCAAACTAAACTGTCAATGCTCTCTGTCACTCTGACAAATGACATTTTTTTAGGGTTCCGTAGCCAAAATGGCAAAAAGGAACCCTTATAGATTCGTCATGTCTGTCTGTCTGTCTGTCTGTCTGTCTGTCTGTCCGTCCGTCCGTCCGTCCGTCCGTCCGTCCGTCCGTCCGTCCGTCCGTCCGTCCGTCCGTCCGTCCGTCCGTCCGTCCGTCCGTCCGTCCGTCCGTCCGTCACAGCCACTTTTCTCCGAAACTATTAGAGCTATACTATTGAAACTTGGTAAGTAGATGTAGTCTGTGAACCGCATTAAGATTTTGATGCAAAAATGAAAAAAATATTAAAAATTTTAGGGGTCCCCATAGGTACAACTGAAACAAAACATTTTTTTTTTTCATCTAACCTATGCGTGTGGGGTACCTATGGATAGGTCTTTAAAAATCATATTGAGGTTTCTCATATCATATTTTTCTAACCTAAATAGTTTGCGAGAGAGACTCTTCCAAAGTGGTAAAATGTGTGTCCCCCCCCTCTAATTTCTAAAGTATTCATTCATTCCCATGATAATTCTAAAAAAAATATATGATGTAGATTCCTATAAAAACTACCAACGAAAATTGGTTTGAACGAGATCTAGCCAGTAGTTTTTTTTATACGTCATAAATGGTAAACCTTAATCTAAATTTCATTAACGGCCGTTCCCAATATTTGATCTATCTCTTACTTGAGATAGGAATAGCTCACATTAGACATTAGCTCCATATATTTTATGTCAATTCTATGTCAGCTGCGATCGGTTGTATGTCAAACTAGAGATAGATTGAATATAGGGAACGGCCATGAAATATAAAAATAAATCAAAAACCTTTTAATTTCATAAAAATAAACCTTATTGCTGCTGCGGAACCCTTCATGGGCGAGTCCAACTCGCACTTGGCCGCTTTTTTAGTTTAGTTGGTCGATGCAATGTATACAGTATACTGTATTCCTAATAATATTATGTTACTTAAATATTATTTTTTTATATTGCTTTCCTTTATTGCTAACATGCTTGTGAATAATTGTGATGTTACTATTCAGTTCTCATAAAGTATTTTTATTATTTTTATTATTATTTTATTGAAGTGACTAAATATGTATGTCACCATGGCAACGTCCGTCGCTATCCCGTCGCACATACGATGGTCGCCGTCAGTCTCGAGTTGTAATAATTTACTGTTATTTATTCAACAAATGCACTTATCAATATAATAAAAGCGGCCAAGTGCGAGTTGGACTCGCCCATGGAGGGTTCCGCAGCAGCAATAAGGTTAATTTTTATGAAATTATATTATTTTTGATTTATTTTTATATTTCAGTCGATTTAATGAAATTTAGATTAAGGTTTACTATTTATGACGTATAAAAAAAACTACTGGCTAGATCTCGTTCAAACCAATTTTCGTTGGTAGTTTTTATAGTAATATACATCATATATTTTTTTTAGAATTATCATGCCTCTACTTTAGAAATTAGAGGGGGGGGGGACACACATTTTTCCATTTTGGAAGAGTCTCTCTCGCAAACTATTCAGCTTAGAAAAAAATGATATGAGAAACCTCAATATGATTTTTGGAGACCTATCCATAGATACCACACACGCATAGGTTAGATGAAAAAATTTTTTTTTTGTTTCATTAAGTTTTACTATTTATGACGTATAAAAAAAAACTACTGGCTAGATCTCGTTCAAACCAATTTTCGTTGGTAGTTTTTATAGTAATATACATCATATATTTTTTTTAGAATTATCATGCCTCTACTTTAGAAATTAGAGGGGGGGGGACACACTTTTTTCCACTTTGGAAGAGTCTCTCTCGCAAACTATTCAGGTTAGAAAAAAATGATATGAGAAACCTCAATATGATTTTTAGAGACCTATCCATAGATACCACACACGCATAGGTTAGATGAAAAAAATTTTTTTTTGTTTCAGTTGTACCTATGGGGACCCCTAAAATTTTTAATACGTTTTCCATTTTTGCATCAAAATCTTAATGCGGTTCACAGACTACATCTACTTACCAAGTTTCAATAGTATAGCTCTAATAGTTTCGGAGAAAAGTGGCTGTGACATACGGACGGACAGACAGACAGACAGACAGACAGACAGACAGACAGACAGACAGACAGACAGACATGACGAATCTATAAGGGTTCCTTTTTTGCCATTTTGGCTACGGAACCCTAAAAAGTACCCAGTAGCCGATTCTCAGACCTACTGAATAAGCATATAAAATTTGGTAAAAATCAGTTAAGCCGTTTCGGAGGACTACTTTAACTAATATTTTGACACGAGAATTTTATAATATACTAGCTGTCCCGGCAAACGTTGTTTTGCCATTTAAAGTATTTCTACTTCATCAGTAATTGATACAAAATCTAACCTTTTGTCCCCTAAGAGGGGTGGGGTGAAAACTGATGTTAAGTTGGAAAATACAATTAATAATATGACGTAAGTCCATTAAAGAAAAAAATTGATACAAAATCTGACCCCCCTTTGGGTCCCCTTAGAGGGGTGGGGGGGAAAGTTTATACACCAGATGTTGAGTTGGAAGAAGGCAAATATATCTGCGAAAACCGTATGCAAATCGGATCAGTAGTTTTCGTGTTAAAGCAAAAGTTTGATACAAAATCTAACCCCCTCTTTCGTCCCCTTAGAGGGGTGGGGAGGAAAATTTTTATACACCAGATGTTAAGTTGGAAGAAGACAAATATATTTGCGAAAACCGCATTCAAATCGGATCAGTAGTTTTCGTGTGATAGTGGAACAAACATACAGACAGACAGACAGACAGACAGACAGATAAAAAACTAACCACAGTTTTGGCTTCTATAGCGATGTAGTAACACCCCCTGCTTATTATTTTTTCAATATCTTTAATGTACAGAATTCACATTTCTACAGTTTTATTATATGTAAGTATAGATTTATAGTTAAAGAAATTAATTAATTATAATAGCAATCAAAAATAATAGTCATTCAAAACGTATTTTAAAAAGTCCTAAAAATATTACTTTCTTAGTCATAACTTTTAAAGCTTTTTTGAAATTAGGATTATAATAATGAAGCACGATAGTCTATATCAAATCAATAAAGCAGCACCCGGCTGTCGCATAACTATTGAAAAACTATTGTGTCTGCGATTCCCACGATCGAGGTAATATGAACGTGGACTCTCCGGGCGAGTCGGTGGCACATCTCTCCCCTACCGCACGCACACCTGCGCGTCGCGCCTTGACGCCCAATTCGCAACGTGCAGCAGAAATCGTAATATTTTAATTTCGCCATAACATTAAAACCAAACGTCCAATTTTAATCATTCAAAGACCAAATATTATCTACATGAACTGTACTTAACGATGAAATAATTTATTTTGATAAGGGTCAATAGTATTATTTAAATAAACGCGTTTAAATATAGTCCAAAAAAAATTCAAGATTTTTTAATAAAAAAATGGTTATTGTGCCTCACTCAACATAGATAGGTATAGTGTGTCGCGGAGTTTTTTGTAGATATTTAAAAGATCTATAATTACTTAGAATATTTTATGCCTCTATCTTTTAAAGTTTGGGCAGCGTACGCAAAATAAGTAACTTTTCTGGTTGATTTTTTACACCTTGCGTCCGAAAATCCCAAATATCTTACGGAACCTTATATTTTTCCAAAATAAAAATTTGCCTATGTTCAGCAGAAATAATGCAGGATTCCAATGGTAAAAGAATTTTTCAAATCGGTCCAGTAGTTTCGGAGCCTATTCGACTCAAACAAACAAACAAACAAACAAAAAATCAAATCTTTCCTCTTTATAATAGTAGTGTAGATAAGATATTATGTCAGATAAGTTGTGAATACCGATGGCACTTGAGAGTGTTTTATTTTGACGTAGTAGCCAAACTCCAAACTAACGCTGCCATAATAACAGAGCAGGCGCTGGGTAGAGTTGAGCAAAATAATATAAGGACCGCATTCTGTGAATGATGTTGAATTCAGAATAGCAGATTATGATGATTCTGAATGTGGCCAAGAGCCGTAATGGACCATTTACGTCATTTAGTTAATGGATCAATATAACTCCTGACAACATACACACTCAATAGTCAATATCACCATAATATTATATAAATGTGGCCTGCATAAAAATATCGGTAGTGTCATTTTGGGTGACAATAATAATTGTCACCCAAAATGGAAATCATTGTCATTACATCCACATTCTATAAGATTCTTAGTAGGTCCTGTACATTTAGCTGTATTTGCTTCAGTGTATTGCCATAGCCCATAACCATATTTTATAGTAATTTATGATGTGAATATAAACTGCATTAAGGTCATAAACAACTTTTATAATAAATTTAATGAGCGCTATAAACCTGGCGGGCGCTGGGTTATTACACTTATTTGTCCCTATTTTATGAAATTAAAAATATAATACAGAAAAATAATCTTAAAAGAAATGGTTACCGCACTATTACCATTATATTATGTATTAAATATTATAACGTTATTAGAAATTTTACGATAATATTCATCTGTACACGGAATTTCAAGCAAAACCTAAAAGATAACGATATAAGTATTATAATTATATTCTACGCTTGTATAATGTATTACAGGGTTTTTCAAGCTTTCGGCTCCACGAACGCTTGTTAAAATTTCCAGGTGACAGTCTACCCCACAGGCGAACCCCTAATTAACTAATTAAATAATATACCTCCCCAAGGTTTTTATTTGAAAAAAAAAATTGTTGCCAAGCCCCTGCCGTCGAAAGCGAACCACTTGGGTTCGCGTACCCCACATTGAGAAACCCTGATGATAAAGAGGAAAATATTTTTTTTGGTTGGTCAAAAGTCGCAACATTTTCTTGTAAGCTTCGGAAGTGGCTAACAGTGTGTATATTACTTCCAGGAAGTACTTTGGTGAATATAATAAATTTACGACCTCTGCAGTGGCTCAGTGGTGAGCGCGTTGGTAGCTCAACTCGAACCCGCGACCCCCGGGGTCGCGGGTTCAAATCCTGCCAACGGAACAAAAAGTTTTTAATGTTCCCGGGTCTGTATGTGTCTATATGAGTATGATATATTAAAAATCTTAAATATATTATGTATAGTATGAAAGTATTAAATATATTTCCGTTGTCTGGTACCTGTAACACAAGTCCTTTAGGTACTTAGCACGGGGCCAGACTGACGTGGTGTGAAGCATCCATAGATAAAAGAAAAACTTTTTTAATCATTAACCACAACTACATTGCCAGTTTACTAAGTACAAGCACTAGCCCTTCATGCATAATAATATTATCTCCTTTAAATTATCACAACAAACAATCTGCGAACAATGTCCAACTTCACCTGTATATTCTAATTTGTGGCGCTCTGGCCCCTCGTAAAGCTCTAACAAATTACTAATTACCTTCATTTTAAAACGGATTAAAGACCAGGTAATTAATACATTATTCAGCTTTGCAAACTTGCCGGCAGTTTCTTCATTATCCAACTAAAATATTACTGTAAATAATTCCTCGTATAAAGCTGCAAGCGCAAATCTAAATCAGTATAATATGTCATACATAATATTATAGTTTAGACCATACACTATTATATTTTATGCTAAATGCATCTAAACCTATTTTATATTATAACTGTAGGGTATTTGTTTGTGTTGATCCGATAATAAAGCACATTTTAAGGCGACGCCTTGATAATTTGGCTGTAGCGATATCGATTTTTCTCGACGTTCGAAATGTCAAAAGATTACGAAATTGAAGATGAAAGGGCACAATGTGGACATAGCTATTAACATTACTCTCATACATGTTAGAACACTAAAATATGGCTTTAGTTACATTTATTATGAATACGTTTTACCCACAGACATAGATCAATCGGTTTTACTGATACCTACCGAGTTTGACAACAATCTGAAAGTATGAAAGTTCCACGAAATCTAACCTCAGTGTGCATTTAATAGAATTTTTAGACCTACTACTAGTTACTCGTCCATACTTAATATTTATAATATTCGCATATTTTATAGCTTGGTTTTGATGCAGTGTAAGCTTCTGAAGCAAATGAATCACACCGTACCACAAATATCGTAATATGAGATAGTTCGTTTCTAGTCTCGCTAGTAGTCTATAGTAGATTCAATTTAATACTAAGTATTTCAAAATATATGTGTGCAAGACACATTTAACTAGCAAATTAACTCAAATCTTACTAAAAGTACCTAAAAACTGCAGCGCTTTTTGAAAACAGTTTCAGAATAAACTAAAAGTGCATTTGAAATGACTTTTTTTGTGAATGCTTGATGCGTGCTTTGATAAAGTCACCGCTGTGCGAACCGAGGGAAGCAGTTAAAAGTTTGTTTAATGTTCGCTCACAACGGATTTTGGTAAACCGAAAACGGTTAACATAATTTTATGATTCTCATTAACTTTAACGTCGTTTTAAGTATGTTCACGCTTTTATGTTTCTTTTTATTAACAAAAATAGACATGACGTGTGTAATATTGTTAATAAAAATTAAAATACACAACTTGAGGAAACCGTTTTAATGTATCCCGTTCATACGTCTACTAGCTAAAATCCGAGCTTTGTGAGGGCTCGTTTTTCTGCGTGGTAATAATCTATACTTACGGCATTTTTTTTATATATTTTAATGGTTACCAAACCTTGACACATAATATTATGTATAAGTACAATTTATTAATATGTTAAAGTACAAATCAATAGGCGTATTAGTTTTTCCGTAAGGTGTACCACAAAAGTGCTCAGGGTGTGGGATATAATATACCTACTAGGGCTCGCTTCACTCGCCCTGATAAAATGCTATCAATCATTGTAAAACAATATTATAATAATTAGGTATAAAATCACCATGTCATAGTACCATTTTTTATTTAAAGTACACAAGGTCACAACTACATTGATAAAAACGACACACACAATTAATGAATATCACTGTACGTTATGTAACTCCATATATTACGTAATAATATTATAATAGTAGGATGTAGCATTGGATCACGGAGTAAAAACAATGGATACAATATGTAGAATCCATATTGTGGAGGTATTGTAAACAAAAACATTACAATGAGTAACTGTTCCTTTACTTTATACTAGACTAGCTGTTGCCCGCGACTACGTCCGCGTTAACATAGTATTTAAATAATAGAGATGGACAGTTTTCCCCTTTTTCTGGTCCCTTAAAGAAAGGGTAAAAACAGAACCCTATTTAAGCAAATGTCAAACTCAAACGTCAATAAACTCTCATGTTTGTAACTTAAGAAATGATGAACTTTCATTCAATCTTTCAACGCTAATTTCACCCCCTTGGGCGTAGAAACGCTTAAATATATATCCATACAATTTTAGTCAGGAACCCAATAATAAAGTTTCATGTTTCTAACTTAAGAAATCACGGACTTTCATTCAAACTTTCAACCCCAATTTCACCCCCTTGGGGGTAGAATTTATAAAAACGCTTAAATACTTCATTCATAGCCCAAAAATAAAGTTTCAGAAATGACGGACTTATACTAGTTGACGGCGAATGCTCGGAAACTCAATCTGTTGATGCTGGTGTCCCTCAGGGCTGTGTGCTATCGCCTACCCTATTCATACTGCATATCAATGACATGTTACAGACCAACGGCATTCATTGCTATGCGGATGATAGTACAGGTGATGCTGTATATACCGGCTCCCGCAATATTTCTCGGCAAAATGTCATTGAGAGTCGAAACGAACTTGTGTCTAAAATAGAGAATTCATTGGAGAAAGTCTCTGAATGGGGTAGACGTAACTTAGTCCAATTTAACCCCGCCAAGACTCGAGGATGCAAAAGCTGCCATATACGACAATCTCACCTCCACAATAATTGCCGGGACGATGACAGGGAAGTATATGGCGGCATTAAGTGCCGACTGCGGGTTCGTGACTCTGGACGATGATGAGTCAAAACGCACGGGAAAACTCAAATATATTACAACATCTGAGGATCCAATAGTGGTAATAGCGGAGTGTACCAGAATAATGTTGGAAGACAGGATACTAGAAATGGCAGAAGTCTTATCTGGGGACCCTGAATCCAGCATGGACTGGGATATATTCGCGAAACCCATCAACTACTCGTGGGTCAATGGAGTTCCTGGATGTGGGAAGACAACTTGGATCATTAATAACTTCAATGAGGAAACGGACGTTATAATAACAACTACGATCGAAGCAGCCGAAGATCTAAAGCAAAGGCTAACGCTACGAACTGGTAACAAAGTTAAAGATAATGTTCGTACCATGGCCTCTTTGCTGGTAAATGGGACAAAAGGAGCCTACAAAAGGTTAACAGTTGACGAGGCTCTCATGAACCATTTCGGCTCAATCGTCATGGCGATTCAGTTAACAGGCGCCGAAGACGTCATCCTCATTGGAGATATTAACCAACTTCCATTTATAGAGCGTGAAAACCTCTTTAAACTAAATTACTCTCGTCCAAACCTGGTAACCAGCATCACCCAGGAGTTGTCTTGCACACACAGGAGCCCTATGGATGTGGCATACGCCCTAAGTATGGTCTATAATAACATCTATTCATCGAAGGAAATTGTGCGGTCTCTAAAGCTAATGAAGTATAAAGGAGCGAGAATACCTAAAACCGATCTAAATACCCTGTATCTTGTCCACACACAGGAGGAGAAAGCAGCCCTCACTAATGCAGGCTATGGATCGGGAACGGACTCTCGCGTCCTTACAATCCATGAAGCTCAGGGACTAACAAGTCCTTCGGTGATAATCATACAGACCAAATCCCGTAAGCTGGCAATCCATGACAGCGTTCCTCATGCAGTTGTAGCCATATCCCGGCACACTAACACCTGTGTCTACTACACTGACACTGATGGAGACGCTGTGGCCAGCTTCATTAAAAGATCCACGGAGGTGTCAACTGAACAAATAAAAGATTACAACTTAAAAATGGCAATAAAAGACAGGAACGATCAAGTCATAAATCACATAGCAGGTCGTGAATTATGATCCCCAGGGTTCGGCAAAATAATAATAATAATAAAATAATATAAATAATAATTAAACTGTTTAAACCCAAGTGTGGATCCCGGACTAGTCAGCGGGATCGACAGACCCTCGTCCTTTCCTGGCGTTTCACATATTGCAACATTAGGAGGGACACGGTCCTGGCGATCCCACTTGCTGGCATCTGGTAGATTCGACACAGAACGATATCTTTTTAACACCCTAAAAACTCCACCCAGCTTGAGTGACCCCTCTCCACCAAGCCAATGTCACAACATCTAAAGGCAAAGGGTGGAGCAGCATAATATTATCTAAGGAAATCTAAAAATGTCGGATCTACTGGCCGCCAGGACACTGGGACCACACCGTTCAAAACATTCACTTCATAATTAGTATAAAATATATAAAAGATAGGAAAATATGTATTTTTATTACATATAATATGTGTATATATTATATTCTATTCTAGTATTTAATTTATATTTTATAATTTTTATATACTATATATTTATATATTATATATAAAAAAAAAAAAAAAAAAAAAAAAAGGTCCATGGCGTGATGGACAACAATCACAATATATTGTAAATAATAAATTATCCTTGGTGCGAATAAACTAAATAAAGATGGCAAAAAAAGGATATGGGCTGTTAGCCCATAGATGGCCCCAAATTGTAAATAAAAAAAAAAAAAAAAAAAAAAAAAAAAACCCCGCCAAGACACAAGTCTGCACGTTCACCACTAAAAAGTCACCAATGGTCATATATCCTCGTTTCGAGGGCACATCTTTAACCATCTCCCCTAGCATTGAGATACTTGGCGTCAACATATCGAGCGAAGTCCAGTTCCGATATCATCTAGAGGGTAAGGCCAAGTTAGCCTCGAAGAAGCTTGGTGTTCTTAACAGAGCGAGACAGTACTTCAGTCCGGACCAACGCCTACAACTCTACAAGGCGCAGGTTCGGCCTCACATGGAATATTGTTCTCATCTCTGGGCAGGGGCGCCAAAATACCAACTGCTCCCTCTGGATCGTATCCAACGAAGGGCCGCTCGAATTGTTGACTGCCATAGTGTTTCGAACAGCTTGGACCCCTTGGAATTACGCCGAGATGTAGCCTCACTCTGCATCCTCTATCGGTTGTATTACGGGGAGTGCTCTGAGGAATTGTTCGGAATCATACCACCTGCAACTTTTCGCCATCGTCCCACGCGAAAAACATACCATCCTCATCACCTTGATGAGTGACAGTCTTCCACAGTGCGATTTTCGCGTAACTTTCTGCCGCGCACTGTAAAACTCTGGAACGAACTGTCACCAGCAGTATTTCCGGACCTATATGACCTGCAAACCTTCAAGAAAAGAGCGTATTCCCTCTTAAAAGGCCGGCAACGCACCTGCAGCTCTTCGGATGTTGCGAGTGTCCATGGGCGACGGTAGTTGCTTACCATCAGGTGACCCGTTTGCTCGTTTGCCCCCTTATTTAATAAAAAAAAAAAAAAAAAACTTTCATTCAAACTTTCAACTCCAATTTCACCCCCTTGGGAGTAGAATTTCCAAAAACGCTTAAATACGTATCTATTCATTTTTGATCAGTAGCCCAAAAATAAAGTTTCATGTTAACTTTCTAACTTAAGAAATGACGGACTTTCATACAAATTTTCAACCCCTATTTCACCCCCTTCGGGATAAAATTTCCAAAATTCCTTCCTTAGTGGGTGTCTACTTAATAAAACAACTCTGCTCATCAAATTTCGTGGCTGTAACTTTAACAGTTTTTGCTCTGCGATGATGAATCAGTCAGTCAATCAGTCAGGACTTGTAATTTTATATGTATAGATAGATGACGACCGCAACTCCGTTACGCCAATATTCGTTTATCGCGCAGAAACGTACAATATATTGTAGAGATAAAAAGTATCCTAGTGCTTAATATGTCCTTTCTCGGGCTGAGGCACCGCCCCGGTTTGGTATGGACATTGGACATAATTTGAGAAGTAATAAAAGTCCATACCAAATTTCAGCAAAATCAGCAGTTAGGGCGTAAAGAGGTAACAGACAGACAAACATACTCACTTTCGCATTTATGATATTAAGTATGAATGTCTTATGAGCGTTTACACCTTTTTTCAAGTTTCCATACAAACCTGCGGCGGACTATTGGAATTGCTTTGCGCGCAGCGATTTATAGTACCTAGTTTTAAAATATTTGTAGAAAAAAATGACAAAAGATTTGCGATTTTTTTTCTTTTTTTTCGTTTTTTTTAGCGTATATATATACAGGTTTTTTGTAGATAAGAAATAACTTCGTTCCATCCGGGTGTCCTTGACCTCTCAAGTTTTTTTTTCATCTAACCTATGCGTGTGAGGTATCATGGGTATCTATGGATATTACTATAAAAACTACCAAGGAAAATTGATTTTAACGAGAACTAGCGAACGTCATAACCTTAATTTAACGTTATAAATTATAACAATAATAATATATAATATATTATGTTATTGTACTAAGTTAAAATTTTTAGCGACAATACAATCAAAAATTACAAAATAACATGTCTCTTTAAAACTGCAATAATTACTATCATGGTCCAATAAAGATGGAAAATTCTGCCTGGCGATGAATTAACGATTAATGACTGATAAGATGAGACTGATAGGAGTGGAGCATGTCTAGATTCGAGTGGATTTTATCATAATATTGACAGATAACACCTCTTCAATCACAAGATAAGGACAATATAATATCTGCTGATTCATAATAAATAATAATAGATAATAAGTACATCATTTAATAACAAACTAAAACATCTTCCGTTTGATCACTTTTTGCCTAACATTTTTAAATCAATTTGTTCTAAGTATATAAAATGTATAAATTACACTTATAGTTAAATTAGTATCGCTGAGAATGTTCAATAAAATTCAAGTATGATAATAAATCTTAACACAGATATTAAATCAGCTGGACTTAAGTTTTTGACTGATTTTCACGTTGCCCATAACAAAATTGTACAAACGTCTTAAAACAAGACTTACAGCTACTAATGACAGCAAAACTACCGTCAGTAGAATAACAAGAAGGTCAACTTCGTAGTACTGTGCCCATGTCAAATGGCTTGTTGCTGGAAGCAAATGCTGTCCGCCCTTGTTCCGGATGACATGGTCGATCCAGAAAATTGCTCGTTCTAAAGGCTTCAATGGCTGGTCGTTCATCATCATCCGAAGTTTCACAATGTTCTCACGATACCTGATAAAATGCATGAATTAATGAAAGTTTTAACCAGATTTATAAAGAATTGAACAACAGAATGAAGTGTTTTATGGTTCCGTACCCAAAGGGTAAAAACGGGACCCTATTACTAAGACGTCTTCATTGTCTGTCCGTCTGTCTGTTTCCAGGCTGTATGACAAAAACCGATTGATAGATTGTGTATTTCTGTTGCTGCTATAAAAACAAATACTAAAATCAACATATAAGGGGGCTCCGATACAATAAACACTATTATTTGCTTCGATCACATAATATGTGATTTGTATATGTATACAGTGTGAAATTTTAATGGTTGTTTTCCCGCAGTAAAAATATGATTCTATCTTAGTAGTACAATAGATTTGTAAAGTTTTTTTGTTCAAATCAAAAACAAAATTCGGTCGGGTCCATAGTAACTCGCGCTTGTCGGCATAAAGTTTCCATAGTACGTCATAAAAAATATTTTGTATTTTCAAAAAATAACATGCATGGTTCGATAGTACTACTACTACTATAGGTAAATCGTTCTGCTGCGGGAAAACAACCACTAAAATTTCACGTTGTATATTGTGATCGAAGATTATATTTTGGCCCATTTTTGCTCTATTACGGTACGAAACCTTTCGTGCGCGAGTCGAGCGAGCTAGTCGTACTTGGCCAATAAGTTATCATATTATATTATGTAATCTAATAATACCTGAGTCATTAAGCTTAGGCTTAAATCATAATAATTAGTGAATGAATTTGCGAAGCCTTAATATCCAACAAAGATTTTACCTTTAATTTATCCACTAGTTATGTTTTGAATTGAAAAATTTAAGAAAAACATTAATTGTAAAAGTACCTATTAAACCCAAACAGAAAAAAATTATTTTATCTAATATATCGATTTGATTATGATTTTTAACCGACTTCAAAAAAGGAGGTTATCAATTCGACGCGTATGTATGTAATATTTCCAGAACTGCTCAGTTTTTGCATAATATGTTAATCTATAACAGCTTCTGAACAATTAATGTGCCAAATTTCAAAAGTGTATGTATGTATGTATGTATGTATGTATGTATGTATGTATGTATGTATGTATGTATGTTTTTATGTTTGTTCACGCATATCTCCGGAACTACAAGTCCGATTTGAGTGATTTTTTTATTGTACTAGGTATTGTTCAACTTAGGGAATAATGCAAGTTTTGGAGTTAGGAAGTTTTCATTCGCAATTACGTACAATTTTGAAGTCGGTTTTATCTTTTTAAAATACACTTTATTACCTTTTGTCTCCTATTATTTCTTCGACGGAATTTTTAACAACCTCTTCGCTGATTTCTTCAAACAAGTATTTCTTCCCAATTCCATGTCGTTCGTACTTCTCCGCATTGTACCACTGGTCACCGAGTACCGGGAAAGCAAGTAGAGGTACTCCTGCGGTTATAGCTTCATCTGTTGACTGAAGACCAGCCTGAGTAATGAACAGCTTGATTTTTGGATGTTCTGAAAGAAAAAAAATAGTTAATCACCCTTAAGTCATTACAATACAAATACAAATATTAAAAAAACATACTTAAGAGATCTGCTTGAGGTAGCCATTTTGATAATTTAATGTTCTTAGTTTGTCCCGGAAGTGTATCTTGGTCCCACTTCCACAAAACATCATACGGCAACTGTCCCAAAACTTTTGCTATGATTTTGATTTTGTCTGTCTGAAGTACTGTTGACAATGCATTTGTTCCGAAACTGACATAGATGACGCCATGTTTAGATGAATCGAGATATGCTTTGAGGTCCTGTTGATGAATACAATATTGAACATCTAATTTACTACAAAATTAAAATATAATTAAAAATATGGTAGGTCACCTTTGGTAGTTCCTTTGTTTCCAACTGATGAAGACCTCCTAGATAGATAACATTTGGTGGAACAGGCTGGTTTTCAGTCCAAATAGGATGATTGTTCAAAAACAGCATGTGCACATTCCTATACAATTCATGAATTTCAGGAATATCAGATCCAAAATGTTTTTGTAGTAGTGCATGTTCCTCTTTCAAAATAACATTATTCATATGCAACAAGTAGAAGTAGTCATAAAAATTGTATATTTTTTCCCAAAGGGACAAATTATAACTTCTCTGAGCAAATGGGCCTGGATACACAATTGGTTGAGTTTGTAGTCCAAAAACTTCAAACGTAGTGGGCATTCCACCAAACGAGCTAAACAGTATAACCGGAGCTTTGATTACGTGTGAAATTGCTAGGTACGGTCGTGCAAATTCTTCCATTAGGATTATATCGTATTTTGTTATATTATCGTGTATAACTTGCTTAACATCTTCAATGTTAAGGTGTAAATCAAAAATTTGATGCATCATCCGGAAGAAAAACTTTGGATCTGATAACTTTTCCTTTAGTTCACTTTTAGGTAGAGTATGAAGCTCATCACGTATATTGTGGTATGATATGTCATGAAGATCAATCTCTCTCAGATTTTCAGGACCATCTTTCTTTGGAAACACCGGATCTGGTGTTATTACCGTGACATTATGGCCTTGTTTTACTAGTTCCAAGGTAACTCGACGAAAAACCACCTGATGACTGATTGAAGGAACAGGGTACACTCCTAGAATATTGGCAGAATCTGATCTCGCCCAAATCACCATAAAGACAAACACAATTCTTAGCACCATTATAATTGTATTCTCACTTTTTCTATTCCCACTTGTACAATGACCTAGACCTCCAACATTAACGTCCTAATTTCTTCGAATTCGCAACCCGTCTGAGCCAAATTATGTTATGAAGGTTACTTTATCTATGTTTTAGTAAAACGCTTAGTAATGTTTTGTACCATTATTGGTTCTGTATTTCCTGCTAATGTTCTGTTAAGTGATGTTGACGGTGATTTATTAACTGTTACACACATAGATAGCAACAATTACATTATTGTTGATTCATTCAGATAACAGTCAATAAGTCGGACTGTTATTTTGTCGGGCTATAATAAACTAAAATATATCGTCCTATTATATCCTTCCAAAACCGGTTATGTGAGATTTTTCTCAAATTGTTTTTATTACAGTTTAAGAATTAGTTTTTAAGGTTCCGTACCCACAGGGAAAAATCGGGACCCTATTACTAAGACTTCGATGTCTGTCCGTCTGTCTGTCTCCAGGCTGTAACTCAAGAAGGGTAATAGCTAGAGAGTTGAAATTTTCACAGATTGTGTATATCTGTTGCCGCTATAACAACAAATACAAAAAAATATATTTAAGGGGGGCTCCCATACAAATAAACGTGATTTTTTTAGCCTTTTTTGCTCTATATCAGTAATGACAACAGGTAGGTACTTGAATTTTCCACAAAATCCTTAGATATACTTGTACTTTAATATTTTATAAAATAAAAAATTAAGGATTTGATAAAGTTACTTGGTGCTCAGTTTTTGACACAATATTATGCAAGAAAAAACCGAAATGTCTGTTTATTTTTTAATAATAATAAAGTTTATTTGCAACTACATACATATTACATGGTTCAGATTTACATAATATTTTATAATTCCAATTAGCAGCCGCAAATTGGCTCGTGCTCGGCACCCAGGGGCATATTCAGCGCCGGTCTTCCACAAGAGCCATTGGTGACGACATGGATATCATTATAAACCAAGTAACTAGAACAGCTTGTGAACAATTAAAATGTGTTTAAATATTTTTTAGAAAAATTTTGTGCAGGAACCTAGGTAATTACTATTTTAAGCTGAAAAATAACTCAAAAATGTTAAATATTTTCGTATGAGAAAATGACTTTGGTATTAAGTATGTATGAGAATTTCGAGGGTACCCCTGCTTCTTAAGATGTTCTGTCTAGTAACTCAAACATAATACATAATATATGTTACAAATAAGTGACATTTAATACGAAGATGTGTCTGGATCTAAAGGCACTGAACAGAACTCCTAAACCTTTAAACATAATAATTCCTAAGGAATATCATGGATGGTTTCACTCTCTGAGAGCAGAAATAGTTAGTTCAGCCTTCTGTCACTTTGTATGGGAATCTGAAATTGATTATAGTCTGAAATTTTTTGCACCAGTGTTTTGAGGATGTCACAAAAAACTCGACCAAATCTGACTTGTGCGTTAGCCGCCATATTGGTTTGAAGATCAAATCTTTTTTTAGACATATCTCCTTTATTTTTTATTTTTTTATGAAAATAATAAGAACTAAATTTGTTGTAAATTTAATTTTCTACATTTTGAGCTCTTATAATGTTTATTGTAAAATCAATATTTACGCAGATAAATGCAAAAAACAAGTCAAAGTGTAATTTCGCTTGTATATCAATTTATTATCGAATTTAGCGAAAATAATTATGGAAATAAAGTTTTACGTGATAGAACATTAAATTTTCTACAAATTTGATTCCTATGACTTTTTAGAAATCAATATTTAAGCTCGGACCTACACCTATGGTAAATGTACGGGGACCCAAGCAACTGGATAAAACTGAATATTTCTGATCATGAATAAGACCATATAACAATTACGGCACAACCTACACCTAAATCATTTTAAAAAATTGCCCAAGTGCGAGTCGGACTCGTTCATGAAGGGTTCCGTACCATTATAAGGCGAAAATAGCCAAAAATTGTGCTTTTTGTGTGGTGGCCCCCCCTAAACATTTATTTTACTTTAATTTTATTATTAATATTATTGTTAAAGTACAAACACAAAATTAATATTTTATGTATATTTAAACTATCAAAGTGCTGCTATTTTTGATAAAGAGCAAAAAAGCCCACTAAAATCCTGTTTGTCCTATGGGAGCTCCATGAAATATTAAATATATAATGTTTTTAGTATTTGTTGTTATAGAGGGAAACAAAATACATAATATCTGAAAATTTCAAGTCTCTACCTGTCACCGTTCTTGAAGCCTGGAGACAGACAGACGGACAGACAGCGAAGTCTTAATTTTAATTGTGGTTATGTAGTTTAATGAGCTACAAGTTTATTTCTGTATTTTTTTTCTGTATTTGACAATAATCGCGATACAGGTCGAACAGGTTGAAATTATAATTTGACTTGATATTTGCAGTTATTTCCGTAAATATTGATTTTACAATAAAATCTATAAGCACTAAAGTTGTAGAGAATCAAATTTACGACAAATTAGATCCTTATCATTTTAATAAAAATTAAAAAATAAAGGAGATATAGCTAAAACAAGATTGAACCTTCAAACCAATATAGCGGCTAACGCACACGTCGGATTTGGTCGAGTTTTTGAATTTAAGCTATTTGTGACATCCTCTAAACACTGGTGCAAAAAAATTTCTGACTATAAATTTATTAATTTAAACAAAAATCTAACTCTACTGTAGTAAAAATGATATAATTGATCGAGTTCTAGGTGTATCAGTATCCAACTAGGAACCTAGTGATGAAGAGGAGTAGTCAGAAGAAACAACTGTCCAACATCACATTTTTTTCTCTTTATAACATTGTTTGGGTATGTCTGATCTGTTATAAAATGTTTTGATACTAAACGTACTGATTTTTAATAATTAAACATTAATTTTTATTAAAAAATACTTCACAAATTGTAATCACGTGCACATACTTTTATAAAATTTTACAAATTACAAAAAATGTTAAGCTACATTTTTATCAAGAATTCTTCATATTCCGTACAGGTAAAACCAATTAAGTTTCCGTAAGGAGCGACAAATCTCGAAAACTAACGATCTTTTTTAATATATTTTGAGGTTTCAGTAAATTTACATATAAAATAAATCTAAGTTAAGTAAAAATACATCATACTTTACTTAATTTAATAAATGAGATTGTAGTTGTACTTACTGCAAAAACCAGTTATGTGACATAAATTACGCGACATCATAATATTTCGAATCACATTATTATCATCCATTTTTAAAACATTTTGTATGTTTCATAAAATAATAATAAACAACAGTAATTGAATCTTTGAATGATATAAAATAGGTACACACAAGTCTGCGATTTCATACAAAAAGTAATTATTCTCAAACCAAGTTTTCTCAAAATGAGATTTTTGCACATTAGCGGTTTTTGCAGTAATACGACGATATTTTTATGACATTTAATTTGATTAGCTCGTAAATATTTGATAAGTAAAAAATATTTTAAAAATTTTGAACAATCATACCTACAATTTATACATTTAAAAAATGTCACAACATTATAATATTGTTCATGTCTCATCTCAACAATCTCCATTCTTCTTTGGCTTATTCATAGCCTACGGAACTCTAAATGTTCCAGACATAAAAACCAAGGCCGCCAGATAAACTATTATCACGCAAGCATGATGTGCTAGCTCCCTGACATAATGATAGTATATTTATGTAACAGGCTAATACTTTTTATAATATATTATATTATGTAAAACATTATAATTATTAACCATACACAATATTATAATATTATTTCTTTTTCTGTTTTTTACTAGATTTTCCATTTTCCGTCAAATATTGATAAAAAATATATAAAACATAGCAAACTGAAATTAATACTATAGATGTTATTGACAAAATCAATAAAAGTAGATCGAGTTCATAGTACTCCGCCCAAGTTAAATTCGCTGACGCTGGAATCAAGTGCTTGCCCCCCTTATTTCGGATAACATGATCAATCCAGAATATAGCTCGCTCCAAAGGCTTCAAGGGTTGATCGTTTATTATCCTCTGAAGCTTAACAACGTTTTCTCGATATCTATAAAAATAAAAACAGTTTAATTTATTTAGGTTAAATTGCTACAATTTGTGAAAGTATAAAAATAATACAAAACCAGTTTAATTACACTAGTACACTACTGAAATTTGTACAAGGAATTTACATTTTGAATATCATATTATAATATTTGAAAAATATTGACTCAAAATATTATAATATCATATTATTTAATTAGATAATATTATATCTATAGTCTAATGGCCGCTTGAGATTGAACCTGCAGTTCATAACAAAAGAATACCTACTTTTTATTTTCAATAATTTCTTTGACTGCACTTTCTACAATCTCCTCGTTAATTTCCTCGAACAAGTATTTCTTCCCAATTCCATGTCGCTCGTACTTCTCCGCATTGTACCACTGGTCACCGAGTACCGGGAAGGCAAGTAGAGGTACTCCTGCGGTTATTGCTTCATCCGTTGACTGGAGACCGGCTTGTGTGATGAAAAGTTTAATTTTTGAATGTTCTGAAAAGAAGTATAATTGTTTTTTTTAATGTGTCCTTACTTTTAATAACATTACTTTATTAATATTTTTCTTTATTTCAAGAATTCAAACAAAATATGTATTTATACTTAGGAGGTCAGCTTGAGGCAGCCATTTTGACAATTTTATATTTTTTGTTTGTCCCGGGAGTGTATCTTGGTCCCACTTCCACAAAACGTCATAAGGCAACCGTCCCAAAACTTTTGCTATCATTTGTATTTTGTTTAATTCCAGCATATTTGATAATGCATTTGTTCCAAAACTGACATAGATCACGCCGTGTTTGGATGAATCAAGATAGGTTTTAAGGTCCTGTAAAAGATTTATATTTTTTATTATTATTTCCGGAATAAAAACATTTTTTAATTTGTAAATAAATCGCTTATAAATATTGTACTAATTACCTCCGGTAGTTCTTTAGTAGGCAACTGATGCAGTCCGCCTAAATAAATGACATTAGGGGGTACAGGCTGGTTATCCATCCAAACTGGATGATTATTTAGAAATAGCATATGCACGTTTTTATACAAATCACTAATCTCGGGAATGTCTGGACCAAAGAATTTTTGCAGTAACTGGTGCTCTTCCTTCAAAATTTTTGATTGTTGATACAGCATGTTGTAATAATTACGATACTTTTCTATTCTCTCTAACAAAGATAAATTGTATACTTTCAAATCAAACTGCATTGGATACAAAACAGGATGAGTCTGCATTCCAAAAGCTTCAAACGTTGCAGGCATACCACCGAATGAGCTGAAGAGTATAACTGGAACTTTTATTAAATGCGATACAGCAAGGTACGGTCGCATAATTTCCTCCATTAAAATTAAATCATATTGAGTGTAATTATCTCGTATAACTTCCTGAACTTCTTTAAGTGATATTTGTGTCTCAAATATTCGTTGAGAGAAACGAGAAAAAAACTTGGGGTCAGTTACGAGTTTGTTCAAATCTTTCTTATCTATAGTTTCCATTTCCCGGCGAATAGTGGCGTACGATATATCGTGCAGATCTATTTCATTTAAATTGTCCGGGCCATCTTTATTTGGATACGCTGGGTCTGGTGTTATGACGGTAACATTGTGACCTTGCCTCACTAATTCTAAAGTGACTCGTCGAAACACTACTTGATGACTGATTGACGGCACCGGGTAGAGGGCTAGAATATTCGCTGACTCTACTTTAGCAGATATCACTATTAACAAACACAGGACTCTTGGTAACATATTGCTCAAAAATAAACAGTTCAAATTAACGTCTTGCTCAAAAAGAAGTAACGGCAGTTATGATCAAGTCTCATACACCATATTCCTTTTATATTAAGTACTTAAAAATGACGAATGCTGACTCATTGATTGCACGCGATTGATAAAGATGTGTAAAATATTTTGGATTCAATTTATTAGTGATTGTCCCTGAAATTTGCTGATAATTTTATGATAAAGTAATTAAAGACTTAGATAATAAATCGTGTAAGCCATGTTGGCTAAAACAATAGATATTATGTATTACACAATTCAAGTTAGTCACATAGACAGGAAAAATTAAATACAAATATTGTGATCTTGTAAATTATAGTGTTTACAAAAATGCGTTTACATGATGACTTGACAAGCTGAGATGATAACAAGATAAACATTAAACAATCGCTCACCGTGACTTTGTCGAATTAGGTAACAACTAACTGCGTAATAATCTCAGTGAAAATAGTATTATCAGATAAAACCACTTAAAACTAATAATTATTATTTGTGTGACAATCATATTGCTTTAAATATTGCCCGATATATATAAAGCTGTTTAATACTTGGGATAACTTGTTGCTCAATCTTTATTTTTAAAGCGAAATGCCACTCACTGATTCATCACGATTCATGTTCTCAATACTGCCTCACCTAACAATACTTGAGATAACTTATTACACAATCTTATGATAGGTGTTACCATGTGTTACATAATATTCTCTTGGTAATCAAATTTTTATTTGACCCTCAATTCACTAGGTAAAATTTAACTTTACGTAATTAACTTCTATTTTTATTTATTTATTTATTTATTTGTTTATATCAGGCATCTAGGCCCATAATATTATAAATACCCATATTATAAATAAATATGTAATATGTATAAATATGTAATGTAATAAAATAAATAATTCTATGAGTCCCTGGGACTTACATATTCTAAACGAGCTTTTGCCCGCGGCTTCGCTCGCGTTAAGAAGTATTCTTATAATATACAAACTTTCTTCTCCTATTTGAACCCCTTGGGGTGGGAATTTACCAAAATCCTTTCTTAGCGGAGTTATTAGATAAAACCACTTAAAACTAATTGTTTGTGTGACAATCATATTGCTTTGAATATTGCCCGATATAATATAAAGCTGTTTAATACTTGGGATAACTTGTTGCTCAATCTTTATTTTTAAAGCGAAATGCCACTCACTGATTCATCACGATTCACGATCTCAATACTGCCTCACCAAACACCTGCAGTTCTTCTGATGCTGCAAGTGTCCATGCGCGACGGAAGTTGCTTTCCATCAGATGACCCGTTTGCTCGTTTGCCCCCTAATTTCATAAAAAGACTACATTTTTGAAAATAATATGTTTTTGACAATAATTCCCCTTTACCGGCAGCGCCTCCACCCGCGTTCATTGTCGGTAGTGAAAAGTTGTCGAACGCTAATATCGAGGCGTTACAATATAATATTGTAAACACGGGATGGTATCACCCGGGAGAACATAATATTGTAAAGAAGTCATTTCCACAGAAATAAAACAGTTGTTAGCAAGATTAATTTGGGAATGTTTTTGTATCTAACCTTATTTATATAAACACACACACATAAAAACACATATTGTAGAGAGTTAAAAACATGTCGTGTTTCTACTATTTTAGTTTAGTATACTAGAATTAATTTTGATTACGTTTCTTTTAGTTTCAATACTGACATATTAATCAATATCATATTCCACGTTTCGCAACGATATGAGTTTAAAATTATTTATTTTTGTCTAAGAGTCTTTTTCTCATAATTACGTCATTTCCTTCAGTTGTCTGTCTGTCTGTTACCTCTTTACACCCAAACCGTTGGACCGGTTTTGCTAAGGCATGGTTATTTTTTGAGTCCCGGAGAGGACACAGGATACTCTTCATTCCGGAAAAATTAACGGTTCAACAAAACGAATTTTGGCGAAACGGAGTTGCGGGCGTCATCTAATTTGATATAATTTAACTTTAACGTCATATTGTTGCAGACTCAAAAAATTAGCTTATTTAATATTATAATATCACATTCACAGCGGAAGCGGAAGGAAGTCGCAGTAAAATAAGTATCGAAGGTACTTTTAGACTTACGCCGTGAAAGTATGCAGTGTAGATGGAGGAGAACTATCTTATATGGGGGATATTTGAAAAAGTGTCCAGCTGTACGCTAGCTGAAATAAAAGCTGCTAAATGATTTATAATTAATTTATAATATAAAAAATAAATAAATAATAAATAAAATGTCTTTATTTCAGGCATAAATGTACCCATACAGATTATATAAAATATTATGTAAAATAAAAATAAAAATAAAATGATGTTGACACTGTAAAGGGGTGTCCAGTCATAAAATCACTTTTTGTTCTGGTTCATGTGAACAGAGATCCACCGCACGTACCTACATTAAATTATTGTAGTAGTAGTCCTCAGAGATAGCCGCGAGAATCCTATTGCCAGAGCTGCGCAGTCTGTGCCAAAATGCAGCCACCAATGCAGCAGCTACAAATGATTTAAAATTTACCTTGTTGCTACTGTAGCGCCACCCTAATTTAACGCATTTCAGCGGACACTTTTTACATACAAAGATAGGTCTCCTCCATCTACTCTCCATAAGTGGAAGTAATAGCATTTGAGGGGTGGCAAGGATAAATAAACGTTTTGTAAAAACGTCATTTACATTTTAACGATGGAAATGTGAAACAATAAATAACAACATTTTCAGTGTGGACGAACGTTGTTCAAAGATAATTGTTTTTCTTAAAACATTTGTAATTACAGTGGCGGAAATAGCAATATTGATGGTTATAGTTGAAACAACAGCAGAATACAAAGTAAGCAAAATATTAACGACTGCAAAAAGAAAGAGGGAAGACTGTAGGTTTATTGAATACTAACCACACTGATTATTCACAAAGGAAGTTAGACTTAAAATAAAAGATTACTCCTTTCTTTAAAAAAAACCTACTGAGCGAGTATTTATTAAACTAAAAACTTCATTACAAAATAAATAGCTGATGTCATCGACTGAATATTTCGATTAGCTAGGCCGCGGCCGCATAATATGTGTGGTGCTTCGCGCTAAAGCCGATACTATTGGACGATCTGCGTGTATCGTTCAATAGCTATGTCCACATTATGCAATTTCATCTTCAATTTTCATCATCTTCTTTTTATTCAACTTTCATTTGACATATTCAATAATTAAATGCGTCAAATTCCACCCGCGTTGAAAGAAAAGTGTCATAGCGAGCGCTACGATTTTAACGCGCGTCACGGGCATGCCTCACGTTCGCTGTTGACTGCGCTATAACGCATGCCCTTGATGAAGAAAAAAGGCACAATGTGGACAAAGCTAATAGTATCGTCTCATCGCACGAAGCTTCGGACGATACACGCAGATGCGGCCGGGACGTAAGATAATGTTCTGTTTTTACGGTTATCTCTTTAAACTCTGCTCTAAATAATACTAGCATTATTTAACATGAAATGTTGGTAATATTTCATGCAAATATGAAATAATATGGCACGGCGTCCGACTCGACAATAAATTAAAACGTCACGTGTTAAACAATTCATTTGAATAATTAAACACTCTTCATGGTGTCGCGGGCCCAATTGTAATTCAGAACAAACAATAACACCGCCTACAAAAGGCTTCATCAATTTCATTCTATTTACAGACCTTTGTGCAAGTTAATGATATGACACTTGGTGTAAACTGAAAAGAAATTAACTGTTTAACCAGCTCGCTTAGCATGGTCCTTAAGATATGTTCTCGGTCTTTTTATGGAAGAAATAACTATAGTTTCATGGATAAAAGTTCCTGCTTCAAAGTAGATAAAGTCTTAGATTTATCGTTAATGTTATTTAAGGACGCTATCACATTTTTTCGTTAATATCAGCGATTTTCCGGTACCATTTTACAGAATTAGGAGTCACACTGCGAGGATATTTGGGTTTCAAATTAAAGATAATATATTCATCTCCACGTCTACACTATAAAAATTTTATAGCCGCATACAAAATTTTCACATAAAATACGTTTTAACCATCACAATAATCGCAAAATATGAAAAAATGGTATGGATACTAAAATTTGGTATGGATATACTTTGAGTCACGGGAAAGGAAAAATCCATATATTTTTCCGGAATAATAAGTACATTATCCCGAAAAAAATGTATGGTTCCTGCGCTATAAACGAGAACGATACAACGCGGGAATTGTCTTCTAGACCCCTATAATAATAAAAAAATTACACTAATCACTATTCAGTCTAAGGGCCTCTGTCACCACTACCTGATAAAGTGGCGGATACACAACATTTTTGACAGATTCTCTATACTTACTCTATCTGTCAAGTGGATAGCCTGTCCGGCACTTATCAGGAGGTGGTGAAACAGACCCTAAAAGTCATTTTGACTGCGGGATTTTAGAGGTGAAATGGTGTAATATTTCAATAGAAAAAACTTGAACATTTTGTTTGAAACTACGCAAAATATGAAAGTTATTCGTCGCAAACAAGGACCCGTGAAATGAGGCCGAAGTGACAAATAGTCGAATTCTTTACTCTTTCACCTTTCTTATCGCTTGTTACCAATCTTGGGGCTTTATTTGCAAGATTCAAAATGTCTTTATTTGTTTGTTTCAACTGTTTTTATTAGGTATTATAAAAACAGTTAACAAAGTTAAACAGGCTGCGTTTCCATTAAAGCTGAGAGGAGCTGAGTGGAGCGGAAGCGGACCAATAGCATCTATGTCCTGATAAAGTTATGTCAATGAAGTGATTCTATTGGTTTTCAAAAACACATTCCTCGCAACACAGCTCCGCTCAGCTTTGGTGGAAAGGCAGCCTTATAGCGCAAAAAAGGCCAACACTTCCTAGTTTTTTTTTTAATTTAGTGCAATATATCATTATTGTGTGCTTAATAATAATTTGAATTTGATATACTTTCTACTCCTCCCATCTTTCTACTGATTTATATTAATGCGAGCTTTTGCCCGCGGCTTCTTTAGCGTTAAGAATTAGTATTATTATAAATTTTCATCCCCTATTTGAACTGCCTTGGGGTGGGAATTTATCAAAATCCTTTCTTAGCGGATGCCTACGTCATAACATCTACCTGCATGCCAAATTTAAGCCCGATCCGTCCAGTGGTTTGGGCTGTGCGTTGATAGATCACCATGTCAGTCAGTCACCTTTGAGTTTTATATAATACTTAGATAGATTTTCGTCGTGGGCCCCGAAACACTTAGCATACCCGACCCGCACGCATTCCTGAGATCGTACCAAAGGAATTTTCGTAGTTGGTTACCGCTGTCCTCACTAACAGGAATTGGAATGTGTAGATGGCCAATTAAAGCTAAAATAATATTTGGATTTAGGTATAAGCTAAGAGCTGAGCGCGATGAGCCGGAAGCCAGCTGCTAGCCAGCGGTGGCACAGGAGCGTAAATGGAATACCTTTGGGATCGAAGTCTTTTGCTCAGCTGCAGTGGGACAGCTCAGGCTAAAAAAAGCTTATGGATTTATAGGCTTTTACTGATGTGCAATCGTACTTTAATACATTCAAGAACTTTTGTAGCTTGTATTCTATTACGATGTAATATGTATATTGTATAGTATAGCTTGTCAAAAAAGAGTAGATGCCGAACATATTTTTAAATCACATAAAAAGTACAAAAACCTTATTATTGCAAATAAAATTTAAAATTTTCAAACGTTTTCTGTGAAAATACAAGATGCAAAATCTACCATTTGACCGTGATTATGTTTGGAAAACTTATTTCAGCGTCTACTATTTCTTGACATACTGAATAATAGGTACTTTATATACTTTTTGACGGAAGCGAAGTGATCGGGAAAACTTCTGTTACTGAAGAAGGTCTTATGACAAAGCAGAAGTACGATAGGCTCCACAGAAATAAATCATGATTTATTTCTGTTCTAGGCTCTAAACACTAGGTTAAATTACGCCGACGTAAATTCCGCCGCGTTTACGCCGCGTTTCAAACTCATACAAAATACGGGCGGAACGCGAGTCGCGACACACTATTCCGTCGCGTTCCGTCCGTATTTTGTATGCGTTTGACATTGCGCGGCGTAAACGCGGCGGAATTTACGTCGGCGTAATTCAGCCTAGTGTGTTTAGAGCCATTGGCTCGCTAAATAGATAAATATGTCCTACATTTTTCTACGGTGTCAAATTAAATTAAATGTCAACGTTCAGACATAAATAAATCGACGGTAAATATTAAATCCCAATTGGATTTACGTGTCGAGATCGGCGCCGAACAAATACACTGGATTGAAAAACTTTAATTCAGATATCTCGTTACCGACAAATTAAATTGGAGGTGTGTGATCGTGCGGTTGAGGGCTGGCGGAAATGAGGTGAAAATCATTTGGTTTTCGACAAAAACGTTTATTCTGTTACCAATTCACAGTATAAACTTCAACGTAATCACATTTTCAATTAACTTGACTGGTTTGCCGTGTGACGGTAAATTTTTTTGCTTTGGTTTTTATTTGGTAATTACTTATAATCGAAAACTTGTAATTGACGTTATAGAGCTGTTATAGCTCTCGCCATTAGCCAATATAATATTTGTTTTTTAACTTAACTTATTTAAAAAATAATCCATACTTCCATCCTTTCTCTCTGTCTGTCTGTCTGTTACCTCTTCACGCCGAACCCGCTGAACTGATTTTGCTGGGTATGAATATAATTTGAGTCCCGGGAAAGGACATAGGATACTTTTTATCCGTAAAAATGTACGGTTCCCGCGTGATAGTAGAATCTTGGCGCAACGGAGTTGCGGGCATCATCTAGTTAATATTATAAAAGATTTTGTGCGCCTAAAATGTTATAATGGTATATAAGGTAATGAGAGATTGCCGGTCTTTTTTCATTGTACTTGAATAAATACAAAAAATACTACGATTTTCAAAAATTGTTTGATGTATTGTCATTTGTCACATTCATAAGCTTTGAAAATTGAAGATGAAATTGCATCAACCCTAGACGGTCAATAACATTAGCTTCGTCCACACTGTGCCTTTTTTTGTTCATCAAGGGCATGCGTTATAGCGCAGTCAACAGCGAACGTGAGGCATGCCCGTGACGCGCGCTTAAATCGTAGCGCTCGCTATGATACTTTTTTTCAACGCGGGTGGATTTTGACGCATTCAATTATTGAATATGCCAAACGGAAGTTGAATAAAAAGAAGATGACGAAAATGGAAGATGGAATTGCATAATGTGGACATAGCTATTGCACGCGATATTGCACAATAAAATTGATGTCTTGGGGACCTATAGAAAGTATCAAAGTAAAAGTGTAGGTATAATCATTTGGAAATTGGCCTATCATGAGTTTTGTTTCTTTTATATTTTTTTAATGTGTCACAATAATATTTTGAAAACGAAACACTAGGTTATTACTTATTATCATTTTTAGGGTTCCGTACCCAAAGGGTAAAAACGGGACCCTATTACTAAGAGCAATGACTCTGTTCGTCTGTCTATCTCCAGACAGTATCTCAAGAACCGCTATAGCTAGACTTCTGAATTTTTCACAGATTGTCTGTTGCCGCTATAAAAACAAATAGGTACTGAAAACAAAATAAAATTAATATTAAAGGCTAGGGCTCTCATACAACAAACGTGATTTTTCGGCCTTTTTTATTCTATATCAATAATGGCTAGAGATAAGCACTTGAATTTTTCACAAAGTCCTTTATTGTACGTGTACTTTAATATTTAAATATAATATTAAAATGAAATAAAAATTTAAGGGGGGCTCCCATACAAAAAACAATGTTTGGCCTATTTTTTTTATAAGGGTACGGAACCCTTCGTGCGCGAGTCCGACTCGCTCTTGGCCAATTTTATCTCGCTCTTGGCCGATGCTTGTCAATGTTACAATTTTTATACACTTTGTTTTGCAATAGTCAGTCTTACGACTTTTTTGACGTAGATAAGCGGTAATCCTTAAGTGCCGAATTGAGGTCGACCTACCTTGATAATCCGTACCCTAATTGGGCTGGAAAACACCTGAGCCCTTGAGAAAATTGTTTTTCGAACTGACGGGGCGATGTTATTCGCTGTAGATATTTTAATGTAAGAAATTTTGATTAAATATTATACAGACTTTAAGGCTTACCGCTCACCTACGACAAAACTAGACACTAGCACATTATAATTCCGTCATCGCTGCACGGGGGTGGGTTTATTTTAACACGCTTTTATTAGCTTCACGTCTTGTTACTATGTATGTAAGAAAATCTTGGAATTCTTAATTATACCCACTTCCGGATCTTTGATTGGGATTAAATTTTGCACACGCTCTGAGTTCTGATTACAATACATGACTAGCTAAGAAACGTTATTACAAATCCAATGTGGCGGCCTACTCAAGATGGCAGACCGACTATTTGAAATGCGCCCCCATGATATAGGTTTGTTGTCAGGAATACGAAAAAAATAGTCAAGTGACTTAAATCCAACATGGTGGACATCCAAGATGGCGGTTTGGCTAATAGCGTGCTAAAAGCGTATTTTTTAGTTTTTTAAGCTATTAATTATTATTTCGTTACAGGATTTCTTGATTCGGTCGCCGCGCTTAAAGCACGCAATAAAAGCTATGCAATAGCATTAACAGTTGATAGAACTGCCATATTATGTTATATAGCGTTAAAACTGCCATGATAATATTATGTAAGTCTGACTAATACTGGTCGACAGTTTCAAAACAGCTGAGAGACTATCGTGTCTCAGATATTTAGCGTTTTACTTACCAACAAAGTACAGTAATAATAATTATGATTCTCTCTGTATGAATCAGCCTGCAGACACTTAAGCTACTGATGCAATTTTAATAATATAATATGTTCTACTTTGACATTATGACTAGGCACAAGGTACGTACGTAATTTTCCATACTTGGGTTGTATTTGTAGCTTAAGGTTTTGCTTTTTAATGTAGTTGTAATTAATAATTGTATGAGAATTCCTTACACCACCATCCTTTTGTAGTTATGACCTTCTACAGGGTGTATCAGAACTAAGTGATAATACTCTACAGGGGACAACACAATACACCGGCCTTACACACCCCGTATAAGCCCCTGTATAGTGTTTATTGTGAAAGTAGCAGCGCTGAAAGAGTACCTTTTTTATGACTTTCGTATTCAATTACGGGCTGAGGCGCTTGCCCATACAAACAATCAAAAAAATTTGCAGGGCTACTACTTTCACAGTGAATTCAATACAATGGAAAAACATACACACCCTACCCCTTTTGCTACATCCAGTATAGAGGCACGGAGACAGATAGTCGATCGAGAAAGACATAATTATTAGTGACTATCTGTCCCGGTGAACTTCGTATCACTTTATAACCTTCCCTGGACTTCTACGAATATTTTATGACTAAAATCAGTCCAATCCGTTCAGCCGTTTTCGATTTTTAGCGTGACTAACACATTTAAAAATCCATTTTTATATACAAAACAAGATGCGAGTTTTGACTACGGGACCCTAAAAATGCTTGTCGCACTTCGCAGTTACGCTGGGCAGTGAGTTAATTTTATCCATTCTCCTTTAGCCCTCTTTGTTTTAACCGATTTATGTATGTTGGTCTTGAATAAACAATAATACAAATGGGCATTTAATTTAAACCCTAAAAAGGTAGGCTATAAATAAATTGAAATAGAAGCGTTATTCGTGGACCAACTCATTCGGAATGAGTTATTTAAAAGAGGTTCATGTTAAATTATCATCATTACCTCTTAGCATCTCTTAGATTTTAACCTACTATTTACTATCAGAGAATATTGATTAATAGGCAGATGCTGGTCCTACATGATTTGTATTGAGTTATGTCAAGTCTAATCGACACGTCACGGCTAACTTCGTATCGTATCGAATCGTAGGTCCCTAAAGTTGATTGCACATAATATTTTATTTGTCAGCAAGCACGCGCCGTACGCGCCGCATATTAGAATGCGTTGTATGAAATGATGTGAAACCTCGTACATTACACCGTACGCGCCGTGTTATAGTATACAAGACATCAATTTAGGGTCAAATCAGACCGCAACGCGACGCGTAGATGCATTTCTTTTTTACTGAATTTACAGATTTCAATAATTGCGTGAGACATCTTGCAAAACCGTCAAATCTAAATGCATCTACGTATCGTGTTGCGGTCTGTTTGACCCTAATAGCCCGACCTTCTTTCACATTGCCTACTAAATAAGCTCCTGGGAGTTATCTTCTTATATTATCGGATATCCAATTATTCGTACTAATATAAAATATTATAAATACGAAAGTTTGTCTGTGTGTCTGTAACCTCTTCAAGTTCAAGCCGCGCTGAACCGATTTTACCGAAATTTGGCATGGAGATACTTTAATTCACTGGAAAAGATATTATATATTAATACTTTTTATCCTGAAAAAAATGTAGATACGGTTTTTTTTTAAATGGATCGCGAGAACGGCTGAACCGATTTGCCAAATTTTAGTCATGAAATTTTCGTGGAAGTCCAAGGAAGGTTTATAATAATAGGAAGATCAAAGTGATACGAAGTTCACTGGGTCTAGTACATTGTATATATTATAATAATATTATATGTTTAAACTAAAAAAACACGCTTTAGTCAATCCGCCATCTTGGATGTCCGCCATGTTGGATTTGAGTCACGTGACTATTTTTTTGTATTGACTGACACCCTTTCATTTGATATCCTTAACATGTTTGAAATGCACCCCGCATTTCAAATAGCCTGTCCGCCATCTTCGAGTGGCCGCCACATTAGAATATTAAATTTTGTAATGACATTTCTTAGCTAGCTATTTATTGTCATCAGAACTCAGAGCGTGTGATTCATCCTAATCGAAGACCGGGAAGTGTGTCAAATTAAGTGTGTCAATTAACTAATATTTTCTTACATAGTTATGTCAAGTGAATCTACTAAAAGCGTGTTATAAATATTGCCAAATACAGAACAAAACATGAATAATCATAATCGACTAGTTGGTTAAGGTATTCCAAAACTTTCAGCTTAGCCTGTATTGAAATTCAAAACATCGTGTACCTCGTCAAAACTTTCAATACCCAGACTTTAAAACGGTTTTTATTTTACGACGTGATAATACTGAAATAAAAACTTTATCGCCAATAAAGTATATGAAGCTACTATATTAACCAATAAAATCGCTTGCTGACTTAAATACACATAAATGGACACTGTACAGGGATTTGATGAAATAAATAACATTGTATTGTTAAATTTTGTTGTTATGACTATTTATTCTGTTTGTTTCAAAAAGAGACATTCTTTCGTGAGCAGTCGACATCCCTATTAGTGCGGGAGCCCTAGAACATTTTTTTATTACTATCAAGCTAATTTTTTGGGAGTAGCTTCATTTTGATAAGAAGAACAACATTTGAATCAACAAAATTTGGTTGACTGCTGAACCCTAAAACGGAACCCTAACAAGCAGATTTTATTCAGAGCCCTAGAACATTTTTTTATTACTATCAAGCTAATTTTTTGGGAGTAGCTTCATTTTGATAAGAAGAACAACATTTGAATCAACAAAATTTGGTTGACTGCTGAACCCTAAAACGGAACCCTAACAAGCAGATTTTTTGTATATTGATTTAGGTTAAAAGTTATAATACAATTTAAGAGTAACATTGTCCTACAAATAGAACAATCCATATTTTAGGACTATCAATTCAAAGTATGAGATCCTTTATGTTTCTGTTAGCTACCACTTTCAAGATTTTTCGCAGATAAAAATGTTGTTCGTCTTATCAAAATAAAGCTATTCACAAAAAATATCTTGATAGTAATAAAAAAAATTGTTCCAAGGCTCCCGTACCATATTATTATGTAATTCGCCATTCGGTCAGGCCATTAATGGTAATCAACATTAACTTCACATATTAAGCTGACCAAATAAACTCAGTAGGAACTGAGATTCCCATGACATAATAATTTTACCGAGTTTCGAGAAAAGAGACCATAGCGCTGCATTTCATCAATCTAAATTTGACAGAAATAGAGATGTGTTGCGAGAAATGTGTTTTTGAGAACCAATAGAATCGCTTCATTGCCGTGACCTCGCTCAGCGCAGCGATTCTATTGGATCTTAAAGACACATTCCTCGCAACACATCTCTGGTGGAAACGCAGCCTAAGTGGCTAAAAGGAACGAAATTACTACGATACTTCGCACAAGGGTTTTTTCGCTGTGAGTATACGTTTGACAGGCCAAAACTTTACTGATTTAAAGTGTATCTTTTCAGAAGAAAAAGAAAATGTTGCCAGATCAATTTTTTAATTATTTACTCGAGGTAAAATAGTAAAGTAAATAAATCTACACTACTATTATAAAGAGGAAAGATTTGTTTGTTTGTTTGTTTGTTTGTTTGTTTGAGTCGAATAGGCTCCGAAACTACTGGACCGATTTGAAAAATTCTTTTGCTATTGAAATCTCACATTATTTCTGCTGAACATAGGCTACATTTTATTTTGGAAAAAAGTAGGGTTCCGTAAGATATTTGAGTTTTTCGGACGCAAGGTGTAAAAAATCAGCTAGAAAAGTTACTTATTTTGCGTACGCTGCCTAAACTATAAAAGATAGAACCATAAAATGTTCTAAGTAATTGTAGATCTTATAAATATCTACAAAAAAGTCCGCGACACACTATACCTATCTATGTCGAGTGAGGCACAATACCATTTGTTTATTTAAAAATCCTAAATTTTTTTTGGAATAAATTTAAACGGATATATTTTACTGACGCTATTAATCCTTATCAAAATAAATTATATTATCACTAAGTACAGTTTATGTAGATAATATTTGGTCTTTGAATGATTAAAATTGGACGTTTGGTTTTGAAATTATGGCGAAATTAAAATATTACGATAGTGAGCGTCACCAAAGCGCGTGCGGGAGGAAGAAAATATTCTGTTGTAGAAATGAATATTCTGTACATAAAAGATATGAAATGACACCCGAAATTACACCTTTGTCACTACATCGCTATAGAAGCCAAAAATGTGGTTAGTTTTTTGTCTGTCTGTCTGTCTGTCACTCTTTCTGTCTGTCTGTATGTTTGTTCCAGCATCACACGAAAAATACTGATCCGATTTGAATGTGGTTTTCGCAGATATATTTATCTTCTTCCAACTTAACATCTGGTGTATAAAATTTTTTCCCCCCACCCCTCTAAGGGGACAAAAGAGGGGGTCAGATTTTGTATCAAACTTTTTTCTTTAACACGAAAACTACTGATCCGATTTGCATACGGTTTTCACAGATTTGCATACGGTTTTCACAGATATATTATATTTGTCTTCTTCCAACTCAACATCTGGTGTATAAAAATCCTCCCCCCCCCCTCCCCTCTCAACCCTCTCTGGGGACCAAAGAGGGGTCAGATTTTGTATACAACTTTTTTCTTTGGTGGACTTACTTCATATTAGGTATTAACTGTGTTTTTCAACTTAACATCTGGTGTATGACCTTCCCCCCCACACCCTCTTAGGGGACAAAAGAGGGGGTAAAACATGTATCAACTGATGATAAAATATACTTTAAATGGCAAAACAACGTTTGCCGGGACAGCTAGTAAATAAATAAAGCCTTTATTAATTCCTTATAAGACAATTAAATTACAATATAATAACGATACAATATTATGATAATTATTCGCATAACATTCAGATATTCTATATATTTATTTATATTAAGATTATTTTATAACAGTACTAGGTAGGTATACATTACAGTCATGGTTTAAATTATTTTTAAATTATTTTTGCGTCTAAGATCTTGCTTCACTATTATGTCAGTAATACAATATTTATTTAATATTTATATACATCATTTTTCTATATTTTAATAACAACATGATTTATTTACATTTATATACAAGATCTTGATATGAAAAGTTTGATTTGCTAGTATCACTACATACACAATATTTTTATATCATAATAGCTATATTGTGTTTGCAGTATTTATTCCATAATTTGTAAATTTGTAAATTAATGATAGTACTTAAGTAAAATAGTAAAGTATACCAATAAAATTCAATAATGTAGAGCCTTAATATTGTAAAGCAATACTTCTTTAATAGTACCTAATATCACAGTGTAAATAACTAATTATATTGTCAGTATTATAATATTAAAAAGCTGAATATTTTCCTTGTTACCTTGTGTGTTTAAACGCGCTTATTTCAAGAACTACTGATTCGAACTTTATAAAATGCAGAAGTATTTTAAAATATTACATTTCTTAAAAAACTTCTTAATTTCAATAATTTAACGCAAACGACAAATTGCTACAAACAAAGTCGCTGGCAATAGCTAGTTGCTTAAAAACGGCTATTCATTATGATATTATAGAACGTAACTTAGGCTCAGGACTTCAGGAGTTCTGTTCAGTGCCTTTGGATCCAGGGACACCTTCGTATGCTTTATTGGTTTGATTAGAGTTACAAGAAACAACTTCATATTATAATAATCACAATCTTTGTTTTAATAAAATATTTTAAGGATTTCCCTTAATTCCTCATAGAACCCAACCACAGAATATTATATAATTAGTACCTTACGAATCAACATCAGATGATGATGAGTTTTATGAGGAATGTCATAAGTCATATTAGATCCTCATAGAACCTTTGTGATTATTGTTTCAAATACGTACAAAAACCCTGTACAACAACTAAATAATTTTGTAAGCCCACAAACGGCGAAGTAATCGTAGAACGTATAAAACAATTGTAAATTATAAACAACTACTAAGTTATTGAAACTCTTAGTTCATACTTCATAGACAGTCTTGTCACGTAATTACATTCTTGAGTACACAATATATAATATGTAATAGTTAAAAAAACTAAAAACACGCTTTTTATATAAAGGGTTACAAACAAACATACAAACATACAAATTGAAAAATGGAATAATTATATCAAATTAGTGTATTGTCATCGGTCCTCGATAAATCTACAAAGTTTGAACGAAATCTGGCCGTTTAAAGTGGGTCAAAATCGCGCCCAAAGAAGTCGGTTACAAACATGTTACAAACAAATATACAGGTGAAGCTAATAAAAAGCGTATTGTACTGGAATACGAACAAATTGAACACTAAGAGCTACCCCATCTTCTGAGTGTATGGACCTGTCACAAGTTAAGACTTAAGATACTACCTAATTAAATTGATGGCCAATAATGTATGCCAATCTAACAGTGGCGTGGTCGCTAGTCAGTCTTATATAACTGTAACTTGACCAGTTTAGAAAGAACCCTGTCAATTGCGGCTTCAGTTCAGTCCGTACGAGTACGTAGTAACTCGGATTTCACAGAACACTGGTCGCCTTCCTTCTACTTGAAACCCATTTGTGACAAGACGACGCTGTGGTTCTGAAACAACTAAGTGTCTTTTTGAGAGCTCATAATAGTTTTAGGCACTCACTTTAGGTGAATGAAAATGTCATTTTCCGTAGTATGTAATTAGAACTTAGAAGGTCAATAAATATTTATGAGATTACTAGCTGACCCGGCAAACGCTGTTTTGCCATATTTTGTAGTATCAATATAAAAACATAATATTATGCTCATGCTTAGCAATACATTTGTTACCTACAAATTTCCATTCAAATCGGTTGAGCTGTTTGGAGGAGTTCGGGAACAAACACTGCGACACGATAATTTTATGTAGGTACTTATTAGATTAATAAAAACAATTATGTATGCGATACAGTATCTGTCTGTTATGTACACAGACATAGATCAAGATAGATATCGCATGTCGCTCCATTTGTATGAAAATGAGCGTGCCGCTTTTTTATAGCTACTGTACCGATGATAAGAAAAGTGCCAATTATCTAGGCCAACGTTTTTATTTGAACTTCTACAGATCAATATGGCACTTTTAGGCATTTAGACATTTTTAAAATTCCGATTGACGTCCGATTCCGATAGCAGACTAAAGAACAGACTTTCGAAAGACGAGCATTGCTCGTCGTTTGTAATACTACTAATAATACACAATATGCAGCTGTATCTATCATGATCTATGTCTGTGGTTATGTACCAAAGTTTACAGCACTGTCTGTAGAAGTTTCCACTTTAAAAAATTAAAGTAAAAATAATAATATTATACGACAACGACATAAGTACATGTTTGGCAGAAGATATTTTCCTTGAACAGAATCAAAATATTTGAGTGCTGTATTGATTTTCCTTGCCTCGCAAACAAACACCCTAACACGAGGGGAACTTTTGTCCTTGAATTGACTTACTACACTCTCATTTTATATTTATTATTTGGCCTTTTTATATTATATATTTTTTCATACATTTTTCTTGACAGAAAAACAGACTGTAAGACAGCAGACAAGCGGAGAGGCCGACAAATAACATAATATTAAGATTTTGAGGGTTAAATTTCTTCCTTTCTTTTTACCCGACTGCCAGGAGGGTTATGTGTTTGGCGCGTATCTTGTATGTTTGTAATATTCTTTATTACCTCGTATCTTCAGAACCGCTAAGCGGATTTTCATATTTGAGGTATCGTTAGATTTGTCTTAATGGCCCAAGTGTTCTTAGATAGGTGACATGAAGAAAAAACCAAAATGGTGGACGTTTGACGCCATATTGTGAGGTAAAAAAAAATTGAAATTTACCAAGCATATCGAGTGGGGTATCAAAATAAAGGATTTTAAACACTGATTCTAAATATGTATATAACTTGCAGTTTTATTATTAAATCGAACGATAAATCTACACTAATAGTGCAAAGAGAAAAGATTTGATTTTTTGTTTGTTTGGCTCGGAAACTACTGGACCGATTTGAAAAATTCTTTCACCATTGGAATTCTACATTATTTTTGCTGAACAAAGGCTGAATTTTATTTTGGAGAAAAATAGGGTTCCGTAAAATATTTGGGTTCTTCGGACGCAAGGTGTAAAAAATCAACCAGAAAAGTTACTTATTTTACGTACGCTGCCTAAACTATAAAATATAGAACCATAATATGTTCTAAGTAATTATAGAACTTGTAAATATCTACAAAAAAGTCCGCGACACACTATACCTATCTATGTCGAGTGAGGCACAATAACCATTTTTTTATTTAAAAATCTTGAATTTTTTTTGGACTACATGTAAACTCATTTAATTTACTCATTCTTTTAATCCTCATCAAAATAAATTATTCCATCACTAAGTACAGTTTATGTAAATAATATTTGGTCTTTGAATGATTAAAATTGGACGTTTGGTTTTGAAATTATGGCGAAATTAAAATATTACGATAGTGGGCGTCACCAAGGCGGGGGTGCGCGTGCGGTAGGAAGACAATCTTCAGTCTACTAGGGCTGGTGCAGCCTGCGTATAATAACTGCGTCTTCGATGTTAGTGTCGGAGTCTGCGAAATGACCTGGGAATCATTTTGCTGACAGAGTCTTTCCTGGGACATACTTTTTGCAGCGGTCACCGACATCCACGCGGGCGAAGCCGCAGGCGACCGCTAGTACTTAATAATAATATAAAAAAACAAAAAACCGCCTGCATGGATAAATACAATATTAATTAAAAATTAACTGACATTACTGAAACGACGAAAATTCAATGACAAAGTATTAAAAAAACAATGATTAGGTACCTACTTAAAACTAGAAACATACATTGAAACAGTACAAACAAACCTATTTAAGTACCTATTATAACGTATTGTAGTTAGGTATAGACACGGAAATATCAGCACGGTAGTTAGTCAATTTTGTATTAGATTGATTGTCGAAATGGTTAGATGACTACAACTAAAAAGTCGCAAATAAAATAAATTAATTAAAAATCAAAAAAACCCGACTGCAAAAAATGTTAACTAAAAAGAACGAAACAAGACCTAGTTCTGCCGGAGGCATCGAATCCAATATCCATGTTTTAATTGATACGACTCTTGCTTACGAGTTTCATGCCAGGATAAATAGAAGGTTACATAGAAAAATGTAGAAGAAGAAAGTGGATTATAAAATGCAGTCGGAGGCATAATATTTTATGATTTAATATGATTAATTATTAATGTTAAACTTGGTGCGACATGCCTCCGACTGCATTTTATAATCCACTTTCTTCTTCTACATTTTTCTATGTAACCTTCTATTTATCCTGGCATGAAACTCGTAAGCAAGAGTCGTATCAATTAAAACATGGATATTGGATTCGATGCCTCCGGCAGAACTAGGTCTTGTTTCGTTCTTTTTAGTTAACATTTTTTGCAGTCGGGTTTTTTTGATTTTTAATTAATTTATTTTATATTCTTTCTGTTGAACACCTTGCTTGCTGTTTCGTTTCGTAAAGAACCCAGCAAAAGCTTAGGAATACATATAACTAGTTACTAGGCAATGAATACTTAAGGTGGTGTGTGTACATATTATTATTATATAGATTTTTCTCACTTTTTCTGACTTCTGTGAAAGCAGCAACGCTAAGTAGATATTATAATTTATAAACATATTTTAATCACAACGTTGTTTTCTATTTTGAGTTGTACGTGTTATTTTTTAAAAGATAAATAGCTAATTTCAAATTTAATAAAATTTGCTATAAATGTTATAAATGTAGTTGATGCCCACTCCAGAAGACGGTAACATTACAGAGTCCAAAACCGTCATTGAGTGGTCAGATGAGATGAGACCTCTCTCTACAGGCAGGATTCAAGCTCGCGACCCCGGCTTGAGCCGCCACACGTTCAACCGTTGATTCACAGAGGTCGTCCAAATGTA
The DNA here is from genome assembly GCA_905404155.3 of Plebejus argus. NCBI lineage: Eukaryota > Metazoa > Arthropoda > Insecta > Lepidoptera > Lycaenidae > Plebejus > Plebejus argus. The sequence goes on along the minus strand of FR989929.1, from coordinate 3,798,863 downwards.
TGTCGTCTCCACGTTAATTGTAAGATTTGTAAGTCAAGCAAATAAAACTGAATTTATTAAAATCATTATAACATTTCTACTCTTCGATCAGTGGTTTAGGCTGTGCGTTGATTCTACGGCATGTCATCAAGGACAAAGGAATGTTTTTGTAGATTCAGTTCGATCGATTCGTCATTCAAACTGAGAACATGAAATTCGGTGATAGGAAACTTTGGAAATGAATATCTGAAATCATAATGGTTGCTAGTTAGCAAAGCGGTCCAAATGCGGTCGTTGAAGCCGCAGACATTATTCATCATTCAATTATATTAGGGCTTTGTACTCGTGCTTCTGGTTTCTAATATTCAAAAGCTATGTAATACCTATTTACCTACCATATACCTTGACAATGTATCCTTTAGTGACTTGTCCTAATTAAAGACGTGAGTCGATGCAGCTGTGGCTGAGGAACAATTTGAAGACTGACGTTTTTTGCAGAAATTGAGGCTTTAGGACCGGGAAATGATTTGAAATAAAAAAATCGGCCAATTGCGACTCGCGCACGTAGGGTTCCGTACCGTTGTAGAGAAAAAATAGAAAAGTAGTAGTGATGTATAGATTAAATTAAAAATTAAGGGGGGCTCCGATACAAAAAAGTAAAGACACAATATTATCTGGCCTATTTTTGCTCTACAACGGTACGGAACCCTTCGTGCGCGAGTCCGACTCGCACTTGGCCGATTTTTTATTTTTTTTATACTTATAAATTTTGGCAAACCTTGTAACTTAACTACTTCATCGTTCTACATTCTAGCTAATATAATATTATATTCTAGCTATTATAATATTATATTCTACATTCTAGCTAATATAATATATGACATATGAAATCCACTTTTTTTAATTTCAAATCATTCTCCCGATCCTAAAGCCTGGAAATAATGAACTTTTTTCCTGAAATATATGCAAAATACGTTAATTTTAAAAATTGTTTGTTACCTACTTTTTCCACTTACGCCTTCAATTGTTTCATGCACAAAACAGTTGGTTCTATTGTACTCCGCAAATAACTTACTTAAATGGCTGCACAACTGCAATCAAGGCTAGTTTATTCAAGTAAAATTGTCTTAACGGTCTTGGTGAAGTAATGGTAAATTAGTCTTATTTAAAACTTTTCCTCGGCTATTTCTAGCATTGCGCTTACAGATTTTATTTGAGGCTTCTTCGGCACATATTATAATAACGAAAATAAAAAAGAGGCAAGAATGTTTGTATCTCGCCTTTGCGACGTAGAGTTCTGTAGTACTAGGGTCAAATAATAAATTGTGACGAAGACGCATAATATGCGAGCGGGAGGCGCTCGACCCCCGAAGACGCAGCAGGCCAAGGCGACGTAGGGTCAACCATGATGACCAAAACGTTCCGCCATAGCCGGAAAGCTCGGGGTATTAGTTTGGGGACGCTGATGTCCATTGCACAGAGCCCTCGGGCGGGTTGCGAATTGCGATGCGCTATGTGTTCCAGTGCATCACGACGTAAACGCAGAGGAATGGCCTAGACAAGCCCTAGTAGGGTCTCTGTTCGGTCTGGGGGGTGTCTGAACACCCTCACTCAGACGTGTCTGCCGACGACTAGACAAACGCCCGCTGATAGAACTGCAGTGGCCCCACATTTCTCCCGGATCTGTCAGTAGCAGCGCAGAAGGGAACACGGACGGATTTTAGTGGGTAGTGCTGCGGCCTATTACTATCTCATCGGCTGCAGCGAGTCCCACATACCCCGGTTGTCCTCCCCAGCACAGCCGGGGATGCATATTAATGGCATTTCCCGACAAAAGAAGGTTAATTAATAGTTTATTTTTTTGCAATAAAAACAAATATCATCAATCGCCAACTTATTTTATTCATCGGCATTGTATTACCTATTAATAAGAAATGAGGATTCAAATTAACGGAAAATGAAGTTCAAAATTATATTTCCTTTCTAACCGGTATTACTGTGAAGCCTGGGATTGATTAAATTATAAATTATCCTGCAAAAGCAACGCGAGGAACGCTCGGATCTTTTTACACGAGCTTTTTACGTTCCGGAATTTTTAATGGTATTTTAAAAGTACTTTATACATGAGTAATTATAAACTCGGAGGAGGAAACACAGGATCAAGAAGGATATTTGCTGCTTGTCATAAAACAATTGACATAAAAGGAGGCATTGCAATTTGCGATGCATTTTCAACCGAAAAAAGGGGTAATCAATTAGACCCGTGTGTATGTAACATATTATGTATAAAATATGTGTGTAGTATGTCTGTATGTTTTTATGTTTGTATTATATCTCCGGAACTACAAGCCCGATTAATGCTATCCTTTGTTTATTTTACTAGATAGGTATTTTTCAACTTGGGGGATTCTGTAGGTCTCATCGAATAGTTATTTACACTGTGCTAATATTATTATCTAAGATGTACTGTATCCTGTATGTGCTCCAAGTGCCAGTGGATTATAATTGATTATATCACTTAGATTTGTTACACTTCGTGTAACCTATGACGATGCCTCCGTTGTCTAGTGGTATAGAGCGCGGTTCTTGACTCGGAGGTCGTGAGTTCGATTCCCGCGTTGGAAACATGTTTTTTCCAAGTTTGGTTAGGACAATGCAGGCTGATCAGTGATCACCCGATTGTCTGACAAGTAAGATGATCCATGCGTGTCGGTCCTGCGCTTGATCTTTCGCCGGTCGTGTCTGGGTTATGAGAGTAAAGGAATAGAGAGTGCTCTTGTCTACACACACTTGGGCACTATAAAAATTACTCCTGCTTAGCTGGCCTGGTTTTAATGAAACCGGCCACCGTCACCGAAACCGGTGTGGGAGCTATTATTATACTTTGTGTATGCAAAAGTAGCATAAAGAAGTTCAAAATATATTTCACAATAAAATACATTCGGCAACATACAAACCTTTACACAAATATTATTGCGCCTACGTGATGTGTTTAGATACTCCGCGTAATAAGCAATAAGTCATTATAAGGGTATAGGGTCCGTTTTTATGAACCTGCGCTAGAGGAGCGTACAAAGTGACCTATAATCGTTAAACTTCCCATAACTATAACAAATATTGGACGATTAGTACTCAGTGCTTTCGGCCTTCCAAACGTTATGACGATATGCACGGTCTGAAATCCTTTGGGATTAGGAAAGGTTACCTTTATTATTCTTGACCCAAAAGCATTTTGTTGAGATTATTAATTTATTCTACGTTTTATAACTTAAAAAACAGTTTAACTCGACAGACATCGTCTTGTCAAATCTAAGTGTCTAAACGTGGTCTAAACACACTATGTCGAAAAAACGCGGCCGAAGTTCGGCATGATTACGCCGAACTTCGGCCTTCTTAATGTATTTTAAATTGCTGATGACACATCACGCCGAAATTACGTCGCGTTATATTGTAGGTATGCGTAGCGCAATGCTTCATCTGCAGAAAATTGCTGAAATCTGGCATGGAGATACTTTGCGTCCCGAGAAAGGGTATTTATCTCGGAAAAATGTACGGTTCCCGCGCAATGAACGAATTTTGGCGCAATGGATTTGCGGGCGTCATCTAGTGATTCTGTAAGTAGGTAAAGTGTTCTAAAGTTAATTATTATCCTCGTATTTATACAGAGTGTAATAAATCTAAGTGATAATACTTTAGGGTGTGTATGTGTTCCTTGTAGAGAGTTCACTGTAAACGTACTACGTAGCAGCGCTGAAAGACCTTTTTTTTCACTTTTGTATGGAGAAACTCGTGACGCTGCCTGGGGCGCTTGCCCATACAAAAGTAAAAAAAATTTTGGTCTTTCAGCGCTGCTACTTCACAGTGAACTCTCTACAAGGAACACGTACCCACCATAAAGTATTATCACTTATTTTTGTTACACCCTGTATAACAAGGAATATTCTAAGAAACAAAATTAGCGAAATCGGCTCAGCCGTTCTCGAAAGAAACCGATATAACACGAACTCACAAGATCATCTTGTTCAAAGTAATAATGATATTACACTTCTTGTTAGTGAATTCAAGTTCTTAAAGGAGTGCTTCAGGTAAGCAGTTGCGGAGGCACGTTCACGTTAATTTATAATTAATTTATTACTTTATTACTCGATTATTATTCGACTCAGGGGGGAGGGGGGGAAAGCGTGGGCAGTGTGGGCGCACTATCGCTGCATCGACGCAACGTTGTGGTTGCGTTGTGGTCGGTATCATACAAGCGGCCGACAACGACTGCAAAATGTGGTACGTGTGAACAGTCCAGTTCCTTTACAATACGAAATATACGCCCGACCACGTGGTGTGGTTGTTTGTGGTTGTCGTGTGGTTGTGGTACGTGTGGGTTGGCCCTTATGGGTTAACATGTGTGCAACGCAATGTATTTATTGAAAGACTTGCCTTCCTTAGTCCACTTGTCACACAGACTTGCCTTCCTTCGTCTATGGGCCCACCCCTAAACGATCAATTTTATTGTGCAATATCTTTGAACAAATTGTATTGAACAATTTATTTGGCAATAAGATTGAAAGGCGAGCACGTTCAATATCAACCTTAGACGGTCAATAATATTGCACAATAAAATTGATCGTCTAGGCCCTAGGGGCTGGGGGCTCGTTTGGTGTGGGGCTGTCTGTCTGTTCCAAATTTGAGTGATTCACTTATTTAAAAATGCACCATCGCAACGCTTTGAGATGTTGCAATCTAAATTGAACCCAAAAGTACGATGTTTTGCTCCCTAGAATTAATATGTATATTAAATCAAGCGAATGTATGCTTGTGCTTAATTGCGTAGGGTCTCGTTTTAACCTTCTGTGTGTTATTGTACTGTGATGTTATCCTTTAAGAACAAACTTGACATCCCATTTATGGAGATTTTGTTGTGTCAAGAGATTGAACAATTCACAAATACAATCTCCTGAAATTACTTTAAGGCCCTCAGATTTTTACTATATTGTCATGTTATTACCAATATACATGCTAACCTAAGCCCGAAATTAATAATTAATAATTCATAATTATTATTTATTATATTGTACATTAGGGTGGGTTGCACTAGTAGTTAAGGTTAAGGGTGGGTTAAGGTTATCTTCAAATATGGCGACTTTTACTAGAGATTTGACAGTTCATTTGACATTTTGTTGTGGTTAAAGTTGAAGTTATAGTTAAAGTAAGTTGCAACCCACTCCTAGTTTGCTGCGCGGAAGTGGTTTCAAAAGAACTTTTATTAGATACAGACGTTGATATTTCATAATATTATTTTATTACGCCTTGTATTTTATTCATCACAATATGCACAGATGAAGAAAACTTATTATATTATTTTATTACCAACTACCATTACTAAGCTACAAATATGAATGTTTTTTCTGATGCATAAAATATGAATGTATAATATAATTTATGTATTTAGAACTCTAGAACTTGTGTTTACATCAAAGCAGGCAGATATTACTTTTTGTATTAGGGCCTCCATTCCATCGCGGCGCACGGAGAGACTACGCACGTGCGTCAAGCTTCGCTTTGTAAGAAAACGTATATGACTGTGTCCACTGCAACCCACGGACACGCTACGCACGAATTGACTCAAGTCAAAGAAATAAATCCGTGTACGTCCACGCGTGCGCGTGGCCGTGCACAGCGTGCGCCGCGGTGGGTTGGCGGCTTAAAAAAATATTTCCTGCGTTGTGCACGATCACGATTTTGGACGGTGTACACTTGTTCAGCTGTCCGGCCAAAATACGACATCTTACAATGCACACTGCACATTTGTGTCATAATATCAGAATTATTTTGACAGAAACGTAGTCAAACGCTGAGATTTTTTTGTTTACGCATGTGCTGCCTCTAGCGAGAAAACATTGCATTTATTTATCCAATTTTTAAGACAATGTTTGTTTTCAATACGAGGTAAAGTCAAAATACATTTCAGATCGTTAAGTTACAGAAGCCAGCGAATCGTCTGAATCGTCGCTGATAAAGGCATTACAGCGGATACTGAATAATATTGAAAATTTCAATTGCCGGATACTCGAACCAGGGCTTGTACCACGAAACCGTTTGGAGACTCAAACAATCGAACGAGAATGCCGCATCCTACTCTAACAAACGTGAAATCACGTTGTACGTGAAATCATGTTGTTGTGAGCAAGACGCGGCATTCTCGTCCGAATGTTTGAGTCTCAAAACCGTTTCGTGGTAGGCCTACTGTGACGCTCGAGTGTTATTTCATTGCCTTATTTCCTTAACTTTCACTAATTAAGGCATCAATTGAAACTCATTTCTCTGAAAATTGCGTTTTACTTTTCACAGTCAAGTTATCAGTTCCAGGCAACTTAATCGGACGATTGTAGTGCTTTAGCCGGCCTCTAGACGATCAATTGTATTGGAAATATTACGCTTCAATTTTATTGAACAGTTTATTTGACAATTAGATTGAGGGCGAGCGATGTTCAATATGAACCTTAATAATATTACGCAATCGTGATATTGAGAAATAAACTTGCTCGTCTAGGGGCCCGCTAAGATTTTAAAGAAAATTCATGCTAATCTACGAATAATAAAAACTTTACTATAAATACGAAAGTACATATATTATGTTTTTCTGTCTGACTGTTATTTTCTCAGCTGTTATGTCTTCTTAAGCTTGAACAACTGAACCGATTTAAAGCAAATTTGGTATGAAAATAATTTGAGACGCGGGAAATATGGCCTGAATCGTAAACTTGTCTCTACCTTCCTTCTACAGTGGGCAAAATATGTAAATATGCTCTATTGTGGGACGTACCAACAATTATTATTCATCGAAAGAAACCGTACGTTTCCTATAGCTGAAGAGATTCATAGAAAGAGTTACGCGAGGCGAGGCACAGAACCTCATAACTGACACAAAACTTCTGTGAAATTCCTCACCGTGATAGAAATTAGTATAAAATAAATAAATAAAATATCTTTTTATTCAAAATAGGTATCATAAATACTCTTTTTGAACGTCGTGGAATGAACGATGAAACTACGATGCCTACCACCGGTTCGGGAACTAACCCGGCGAGAAGAACCGGCGTAAGAAACTCGCACGGGGCCCACTTTTTTACCAAAAAAAGTGAGAAAAAATTAATCTTTTAAAATAAAATAATGTAACAATGTTATGGCTTACAGCTATGTAACAAAATTAAAAGTAAAGTAAAGTAACCTGCATGGAGCCACCCTATTCCCAAGGTGTGCTGTCTTCAATGAAATCATTGACTTTGTAATACGCTTTAGCACACAAACGTTCTTTGACTGCTTTTTTAAATTTATTTAAAGATAGATTTTGAACATTTTCTGGGATTCTATTGTATAGGCGTATACATTGGCCTTTAAAGGATTTACTTACTTTGGCTAGTCTAAACATTGGTATAGCTAATTTATTCTTGTTTCTAGTATTTACACTATGGTCATCGCTTTTCTTTTTGAAAATATCTATGTTCTTTTTAACATATAAGAGATTTTCCAAAATGTATTGAGATGCGACGGTCAGAATTTTTATTTCTTTAAATTTTTCTCTTAGAGATTCAAAAGACGACATCTTATAGATAGAACGAATAGCTCGCTTCTGCAGCACAAATATTGTATTAATGTCCGCTGCATTACCCCACAAGAGGATGCCGTAAGACATTATGCTATGAAAGTAGCTAAAGTAAACTAATCGCGCGGTTTCTACATCAGTAATTTCACGAATTTTTTTAACAGCATATGCTGCAGAACTAAGCTTATCTGACAGTTTCACAATATGTGGACCCCATTGTAGCTTACAATCCAGTGTTATGCCAAGAAATACGGTGGTGTCCACTAAATTCATTTTCTCATCATTCAATAGTACATTGGTTTGTATTTGCCTAACACTTGGCAAGCTAAACTTTAAACATTTTGTTTTATTAGAATTTAAGAGTAAATTAATTAATATCAGAATATATAATATAGATAAAATTAAGTAATATCAGAACATCACTGACAGGTGCTAAAGCCAACACATGATTTTAATTTTATGGCTTCAGAACTTCAAAATAAGGTAAAAAATGATTGCAGCGCAACCACGTGCAGCGGCTATCGTTTTAATCGGCACAGACTTTGCGGGCGCACGTCGCACGTACACCCGAACATTATTCACCAGGTGTTTCGGGGGGATATCTTCAAACGTACATAAGTTAAGCTATAAAGGGCACCTGCGCCTCCGTATGATAACCGTTTTGAGGTAGACGAATGTTAAATTTAAAAGCCGGAAATCTCACGTGACATCGATCGTAATTTATTTGGAATGGAACGTATCCACGTTCGAATAACTATTCTAATGCCTTTTTGGGCATTCGCTAATTTGAAGATGTGGTAAAGAGAAAGATCGTGGGTCCATATTGGACAAATTCACAAGCGATCACGAAAGTGTTTTGGGACATATTCGTGATGGACGTCGATTCGTCGATTTGATCCGTCATGCCCCAACCTACAGAAATTAATCGTATAAATTCCTGAGATAAAACATTATGACACATTAACATCGCTTTAAGTATTTCTAAATACATATTATTATTTAATAATAGCGCAAACAACGGCAACATAATAATATTATAATATCAACACTCTGATCACGTAGACAACAACATGTGCTTACACTACAATTATTATTACATGGCCGCTGGAAATATAAAATTTCAGCAAATATGTCTGCAACTAAGTTAGTTTCTACCCCGAGACTTGGATTATTCGGGCAAGGTGCCAATAGTGATTCATTTAAGTTTTTAACTTTCTGTATTACACGGCCAGAATAAAAATTGAAATTTTAAAATTTTATTTGGACGACGACTTTTTGCAATTTAAATTTTACGACAGAATGTAGATCGACATCCGATTCGGTGTTAGATATAATATTTTGTCCTAAATAAGACACTTTCGTTTTATTGGCTGCTTTTTAGAGAAAGAATTGAATGCCTTAAATATCGTTTTTATTCAGGTTACAATTTATATTATTTACTAAATGTAAGATGACGCCCGCAACTCCGTTGCGCCAAAACTCGTTTATCGCGCGGGAACCGTACATTATTTCCGGAATTAAAAATATCCTGTGTCCTTTCCCGGGGCTCAAAAAATTCTCTCTCGTTCTCCATTGAAAATTTCAGCAAAATCGGTTCAGCGGTGCGGTTGTGAAGAAGTAACAGAGAGACAGACAGACACATTTTCGCATTTAAAATTGATAATAATACTAGCGACCCGCCCCGGCGTCGCACGGCTATAAAATATATTATAGCCACTGAAAAAAATTATTAAAATCTATGATAGCCTTCACGTGGTCTACTTCTTATCTGTGCCAAATAACATAAAAATTGCTTCAGTAGTTCGCGAGTTATGCCCTTTCAAATAATTTCCTCCGTTTTTTCCCCATTCTTCTGTTAGTCTTAGCGTGATAAAATATAGCTTAAAGCCTTCCTCAATAAAATGGTATATCTAACACTGAAATAATTTTTAAAATCGGACCAGTAGTTCCTGAGATTAGCGCGTTCAAGTTAATCCTCTTAAATAATTTTCCCCGTTTTTTCCACATTTTCCTCTATTTCTTCGCTCCTATTAGTCTTAGCTTGATAAAATATAGCCTTCCTCGATAAATGGGCTATCTAACACTGAAATAATCATAAAAAAAGCGTAGTTTTAAAGATTAAAGGAAACAAAGGGACATGAGGGAAAAAAGCGACTTGGTTTTATAATATGTCTAGATTAGTATGAACTACATAATACCTTTTTCAAGGTTTATCTACAAATATATCTTATATTCTAATGTCTGTTTAAGTCACAGTTATAAATACATTGAACATCAAAGGACTGATTTTTCCGTCTTTTTCGGTTTATTGTATAAGTCAAAAAGATCCGTATCATGAAAGTCTTTTATTTATCGTATTAACCTTTTTCTATTCATTCGTTTTCTTTCAAGTTTTCCCTTTAATTCTTATTTTTGATTACGTCTACATTGTGTTCTGCTTAAATTCTATTTAACCTTTTTGTGAACAAAAAACAGCACAATACTTAATTATTTATTAAACGTGGAGTAATAAAATACTTGGGTCGAATATGAGGAACAGTCAAGAAATTTATGTACAACCTTTTATGTACCGTGATGTACGCATATTAGGCATGCATCGGTGATAATTATGGATAGGTCTTCAAAAATCATAATTTTTTCTAACCTGAATGGTTTGCGAGAGTAACTCTTCCAAATTGGTAGAAAGCCCCCTCTCACTTCTAAAGTAGACCTATCCATAGAATATATCCCACATGCATAGGTTAGATGAAAGAAATATATTTTAGTTTCAGTTGTACCTATGGTATGGATGGGGATCCCTAAAATTGGGGTATCTATGGATTAGTCTCCAAAAATCATATTGAGGTTTCTCATATAATTTTTTTCTAACCTGAATAGTTTGCGAGAGAGGCTCTTCCAAAGTGGTAAAATGTGTGTCCCCCCCCCCTCTAATTTCTAAAGTAGGGGCATGATAATTCTAAAAAAATATATGATGTAGATTACTATAAAAGCTACCAACGAGAATTGGTTTGAACGAGATTTAGCCAGTAGTTTTTTTATACGTCATAATTCATAAATGGTAAACCTTAATCTAAATTTCATTAAATCGACTGAAATATAAAAATAAATCAACAACCTTTTAATTTCATAAAAATAAACCTTATTGCTGCTGCGGAACCCTTCATGGGCGAGTCCAACTCGCACTTGGCCGCTTTTTGTATCAAAATCCTAACGCGGTTCATAGACTACATCTACTTAGTAAGTTTCAATAGTATAGCACTTATATTATAGTTTCGGAGAAAAGTGGCTATGACATACGGACGGACAGACCGACAGACAGACGAATCTATAAGGATTCCGATTTTGCCATCAGGCTACGGAACCCCAATAAAAATGACATTGCGATGCGATGCGCATTCGCAGAATATAATATGTAGGGAGCCCTGCTTAGTGTTGCAACGTAAGGAATCGTGAATTTCGATTCCTATTGGATCCGATCGCTTATTGGATTGAATTGACTAGATAATATATTACAGGAAAGTGCGGTCACAGTTGTAAGATTTGCGTAAAATATATAAAATATGCATCAAGATAATATTATGTAATTAATTATTTTAATGCAACATCGCAATATCATTTCTAAAATTTAAATATCATAATAATTATTTTTCCATGACTAATGCCTAATGGCCAGTTTCACCACTTCCTGATTAGTGCTGGATAGGTATGCTATCCACCACTTAACTTGATAGATAGAGTATGGAGAATCTGTCAAATATATGGATGTCAAATAAGTAGATGGCTTATGGATAGCCTAACCGGCACTTTATTAGGAAGTGGTGAAACAGGCCCAAGTTTTCACGTTTTGCTCCAAGAATATCTTTATAATGTTATTAATATATAAAAACAATCTTGTCATATCTATCATAATATGTCTCATTCGTCTCATATAAATCTCGTCATACTTTGCCTTGGTGTAGACTGTAGTGGAATAAAATCGTTCCATTAGAAATTGCTGTTGTTTGCACATCCCCATTTTTATACAAACAGTTATACGTTAATCCTATTAAAGGGGATTCTACGCTGCACGGTATAATATTGAATAAAGCAACGGCACACTTCGTAATTTTCTATTGCAGTCGATACGATCTTCTTCATTCTTTTCCGGTTAAAAGAGACTTATAATAATTATTTTGACAGTAAAATAAATTATGAATGATACAGGCGCTCCGAAACTCCTGAAACTTTAAGGTCCCGAGATTTTTGGTCATTGGCAAGCACTTTCAGAGCCGCAGAACAATTCAACGCCGCACCGCAGTGCCGGTCGGAGTGGGAGGTGTTAGGTGGGTTTCGTTGCGTGATTTCTTGATTTGGTCGCCGCGATTAAAGCTTTGCAAAAGCTTAATAAAATGTATTATGCAAAACCAAAAATATAAAAAATATGTTGAAAAAAGTTTAGACGACGCGACGTCACATCGTAAAATTATTAACTTTAGAGAGCCCCTTAACTATATTGTAATTTTTATTTTGTGCTACTCGTATTTCCAAGACTCGCGAATAATACCCGGAGGAATAGAAATACCTAGAAAGGTACTTCAATTAGCGTTTCCGGAGAATTAAAACATAATGTCCGCATAATGACTTCTCAGTGACAGCAGGCTTTGTGGACGTAATTTATGAAGAAAATTATGCAAATGTAAATTAAATGGAAACCTGTTTATTTTGGTTCCTTAATTACCTTTAAAGAGTCGTTATTTATTCTTGACTAGATGACGCCCGCAACTCCGTTGCGCCAAAATTAGTTTGTTGTGCGGGAACCGTACATTTTTACGGTATAAAAAGTATCCTATGTCCTTTCCCGGGAATCAAAGTATCTGCATGCCAAATTTCAGCAAAATCGGTTCAGCGGTTTGAGCGTGAAGACTGAAGAGGTAACAGACAGACCGACAGACAGCATTTAAAATATTAGTATGGATTTTTTTACTTTACTATGAAATTACATCTCTGTGAAATTACAGCTATCACCATTAACCACGTAAGTCATTTTTGGAACATTTCAGGAGAGACGAAATGCTTGTATTATTTTCATAACTCATACAGACGCGATCATAAAAAATTTTTTATTGCAAAAGTAAGTACTGTGCATAAGGTTAAATTTGCCATCCAGTAAATCAAATTACCTACCTAAATACATACTCTGCGAAACTGAACAAAATGGAATCCTGTTTATGAGATTCCTGACGTCTCGTTTGAAACGCATATCTTGTTCAAAATAATATTCAAAGAGCTCGGAAAAAAGTGACCAGTCGATAACACAATATATTTTTAACAGAAATGTTTTTTACTCGTAAATTCCTTCAAAAATTGTAATATTCTGTTTATGTTGTTTTTGGGTTTGAAAATTTATGTACCAAAATGTTCACCTAAAGAGTTATCTTCAGCTCAGAAAAATACCTACTCTTGCAAGCGTTATTTTGAACAGTTTCTAACTAAAAAACTACTTTGATCTATCACAAAAATTAATCAAAATTCTTGGTCGAGAAACGCTTTGGTCACTTTCCACAAGATTCAAGTTAAATTTTTGACAAATATGATTTAGATTTCAGGATTTATTTAAAAAACGGTTCGTTGTGCCGCCATGTTGAATTTGAACAAAATTCTAGAACTTTCGACATGAATGCTTACACGAGCGACCGAATTTCATACGTAGTTAGTTTGCCCTCAATTTGACTGTGCCTATAGGTGAGGAGGTAACTTATTTTATTTATTTATTTAAAAACTTTATGCACATAAAAAGTACAAAGGTGGACTTAATGCCTAATGGCATTATCTGCCAGTCAACCTTTGGGCGATACAGGAACAAACTTGTGTAGGTGCCAGTCAAGTTACAAAACAGTAAAAATAGTATAATAATTAATTATAAAAAAAATACACTAAATCAACTTATACTTAACAAATAGATATTGCTTATAATATTATACTATACTTTTAATAAAATACATACCATATAAATAGATTATAATTTATATAACTATAAATATATAATATAAAGTACATATAATATATACATATTATTATATTTGTAAATATATATACAATATATTATATGAATGTGAAAAATATATACATCACATAATATTATGAAAACTAAGAGTCCGCCAACTGTTTTAAGTAAAAGTCACGAACCCTGCGCTTGAAAGTGTCTCTAGTTTTTGTCATCCTGATTTCCGGAGGAAGAGCACTTATCAACTTTTGAGCTTAAAAAATATCGGACTTTTACAAAGCTTTCTTTTCTTTTCGGTTCTGGTCTTCTACTGGACTGATGTAGCTTGTATCGGTATTGGTATTATGGAACTTTTAGTAATAAATGTGGGTAAAAATAAAAATTCACATTTAAATAAAATATCAACATTGAACACTTTATATAGAGTGTAACAAATCTAAGTAATAAAAATTCAGGATGTGTATGGGTCCCATGATTATATTATAATGATGATATTTCAATGAGTAACCAATTATTATGATTTTAATAAGACCTTGTTATTAAATGCTTCTTAGCTTCTTATGTCACTTAGAAAATACAGCTTGATAATGAAGCTATAAGCCTCTATTAAGTCTCGAAATCACAACGCCTCCAAGCGAAGGCATCACTAAAGCAAGCCGTACGTGCCAAGCGTCATATTTCAAAGGTATCGGATTTCCACTATCAAGATTATACGCTAACATTATCGTCATAATATCACTAGTTGATATTGTAATGTCTGCCATAGACAATTAACAGTCAAATCTATCTTAGATACAGGTGTAAAAAAAACTAAGTTATAATTCTTTAGGGTGTGTTGAATGTGTTCCTCAGAGTTCACTGTGTGCAGCGCGGAAAGAGCTTTTTTGTAATTCGTATGGGCAAATTCATGACACTGGGCGCTTGTCCATACAAATCACAAAAAAAACCTACTTTCAGAGCGTATTATCACATAGTTTTGTTACACCATCTATAAATAATAATCAGCCAAGTGCGAAACGGTCTCGCGTGCGAAGGGTTTCCGTACCATTATAGCGAATAAAAATAAAGTTTAAAAAACTAAACCCCGACTACTAAAAGTTAAAACACGCTCTAAAAAGTACGAAACAAGAAAATAGTAATGGAAGTTTAAAGGATAGCCGTGGTCGTATGCCCTTTTAATTTTATTAGTACTTATCTGTTTTGCTACCAGTAGTGTGGCATACGACCACGGCTATCCTGTTTTCTTGTTTCGTACTTTTTAGAGCGTGTTTTAACTTTTAGTAGTCGGGTTTTAGTTTTTTAAATAAATTTCTTATCCAAATTACAATTCCTCAAATGATCGAGGATAATTATTTATTGTTTCATATTACACTGATCTTATTAAATCTTGCAATTTTCAGGTGATTGCAGACAAACCCGTAGGAAACAGCTAATAAAATATGCTTACATATTTAAAATATTATGCTAACAAAGTTCTTTCATTTGATACCCCACACGACACCGTCAGGAAATAATATATTTTTTTGTTATTTTCTTTATGTCCCCTAGATGGCGCTAAAGTCAATTTAACGTGACGTCATATAGCCTATAACATGCGGACAATCAAGATTCAAGAGGCTACCAATGACACCTCATTTGTCAAAATCGGATTAGTAGTTTTAAAGTTACGAGGGAACAGATGAACATTCATACTGTTATATACATACATACAGATAAAAATCATAACCCTCCGTTTTGCTTCGCCGTGGTCGAGTAAAAATTTGGCCAAAATTTGTGTTTTTTATATGGGAGCCCCTCCTAATTTTTCATTTTATATTAATATTGTTAATAAATATTAAAGTACACATAAAACTAAGGATTGTGTGAAAAATTCAAGTACCTACCTGTTGCTATATTGATATAGAGCAAAAAAGGCCAAAAAAATCAACGAATTTTGAATGGGAGCCCCCCCCCCTCCTCCCCCCTTTTTTTAGAATAGAAATTATTTATTTGCATAAAATAAAGTACAATAATATTATGATGTTAGTCAGATAAACAGTTCTCTTATTTTGCCTTTTGGTCACGTGCAAATATTATTTTACTTTGTTTTCAGTATTTGTTGTTATAGCGGCATCGGTTTTATACACAATCTGTGAAAATTTCGGCTCTCTAGCTATTACCGTTCCAGAGTTACAGCCTGGAGACATACAGACGAACAGACGGACAGACAACAAAGTCTGAGGAAATAGAGTCCCGGTTTTCCCGGGTTCCGTACCCTCTGGGTACGGAACCCTAAAAATGAATTTTTGACTTCATTTGTCTCCCTAAAACTCGAGAACGGATCAACCGATTTGGATTTTTATTGTTGGAATCTTGGAAAACCGTAAATACATTGGCCTTTATCAAATGATACAAGCGTATTACTTTTATTAATTAACCGACTTCCAAAGAGGAGGCTTTATGCTGTGGATATTTTCCGTGCCGCGCATGTCCGCTTTGTATGAAATTTAACACTTACCAATTACAAGAGCTGAGCTGCAAAGTGCAAAGTAGCTGATATTATGTATCAACACTTAGGTCTAGACAGGAGGGTCTGACTGTCTAGTGTCTGCATAGATGATATTGCTCTATTCATGGGAAGGGTTCGAAGAGGAACATAGTCGATAATTAGATTCTAGGAGTGTGCATATACAGTGTGTAACAAAAATAAGTGATAATACTTTAGAGTGTGTACGTGTTTCTTAGAGTTTCAATTGTGTTTGTATGTATGTTTTTATGTTTGTGCTAACATAATATCAAGCCCGATTGGCAATTATTCAATTTAGAGAATACTGCAAGTTTCATAAAAATCAACAGTAAGGGAGCGGGGGGCATGTTGTTACAATTTTTAGATAGTTGTTAATATGACAAAAGATATCAAATAAATTATACATTTGATTACTTGTAATGTTAGTATGTCTATTTAGCTATCAAAATACGACGGAAAAATTATTAAAATTTATGTAATTTTTTCACAATGGACAATTTAACTAAACAAGTAGATTGTAACATCTTACCCCGGAATTGGGGCTAGTTGTTACACCATCGGGGCACGATGTTACGGTAGATAAATAAACAAAACTATCAGTGATACATATTTTTTTATTAGTATTTCAAAACGATATAAACAATAGAGATCACTTTATACGGTCTTCTAACATTTATGAGTAATTATAATATCTATTATGGTAATTATTAAAGTTTTTCTGCTGCAGCAGATTCATAAACTTCTTTACTAGTTGCACTAGGTCCCTCTTTCTGTTTTTCTTTTATAGTTTCTCATTCTGGAATAAAAAATTATATGTAGAACTTTTAAATTAAGAAAACGAACGGTACAATACCAGATTATAATAGTAATATTTTTGGGGTAACATATTTGTATGTAACAACTTACCCCAAAAAATTGTAACTACTTGCCCCATGGCACGTTTTTTAATATAAATTGAAGTCATTATTAATGTATATCGATAATAGAATAAAACAATATTGTAAATTAAAGGTAGATATATTGTGAACGTTGGAGGTTAAAAATTCTGACAAAATAAAAAATATAGTCATCAGGAATCAAACATTTCCTAAAGGATTTTTTTACTTACTTGGTTGAAATTGGGACACACGCACACAACCTAGCAGCTCAGCGCTTGGCGGGTCTCTGGTTGTTTTTATCTAATGCACGATGTTATAAGAAAACAAATGAGTCCAATTATGTCTACCAAAGATTTTAAAATCCCGGTAAAAAACGCGTGTAACTTCTTACCCCTGTAACAACGTGCCCCCCACTCCCCTAGTTTTAGATAGGGAATTACTAATATGTTTAATAAACGACTTTTAATTATTGTTGGAGCAAATTAATGACGTTGGTTGGCATCTGTAACTTCCCCTACGTGGAAATTCATTTTAATTACCTCATTAAAGCCCTCTTTATTTGCCTCGCCAAATCTAGTTTAAAATCACAGCGAAGCAAAGAAGTTTTCATTCCAAAAGTTCAGACACGTGTCCCAGTTTAACAGAAAAACTGCAACGCAGAACCTAAGTTCCTAAGTAGCGTCAGGTAAACTCGCGTTTACTCTTTAGGCAAAATTGTTGGAATTTTGTTGACGACGTTTATCAGCAGCAGCAGCTTCCGACTCCTTCTATTTTCTTCTGATTGATTTCGTTGCGGGTCCCAAGACAGCTTTAGCATGTCCCTCGGGCTCCCTGAGATCATATCAAAGGGTTTTGGTGGTTGGATGCCGCTGTCGATTCTGGCGACACAGGAGATACAGTGGTGGGAATGTGTGGTGGGCCAAAGCCCGTTTTAAAAAAAATTACGACGTTGATCCCTAGTTGGCAAGCGATGGGTGTACCTATACGTAGCAAACATTTTGTAATTTAAGTTTTAATATAATATTATTATAAATAAAGGTTAATAATATAATACATATAAAGCTGTTTCTATGGTTATAATACTTTATGTGTTTATACTTAAACATCATCATACACCACTTTTGACAGAAAGAATATGGATAATCTGTCAAGAAAGTTGTGGATAGCCTATCCGGCACATATCAGAAAGTGGTGAAACAGGCCCTTAGTCTAATAAGTTAACAGCAGCAGATATTAATTACTGAACTGTTTATGATTCTGAACAGTAAGTACATGTGGAATGTTTCATTTCACTTTAATTTATTCTATCGTTGTGCTGGGAATATTTTAATATTATTGTAGGTCACAGATTTGCATATTATTTACTGTCTAGGGAAATCGTACGTGACGGAAAATTACTCTAAGGCGAGAGATGTTTGGAACAGCACGAACTTCATGGCAGATTCATACTGCACCTGATCTCGGTGTGTTACTAACTTAATAGTTATTTACTTAAGGTACAGACTATGTTACTGCACAGTTTGTTGCACCGAACGCCATAATATTAAGTATTATAGGCATTGTAATATTAACCGCTGACTAAAGTTAAATTAATTTACATTACCAAAGGGAAAAATTAAATGAAATAAATGGATGCATAATTTTTGACACCACACTGACCACAGACCACATTTTATTACGATAAGATAATAATTAATCATTGTAATTTTAGAAGTACTTATAGTAATAATAATAATAATAATAATATTATTATTATTATTATATAAGTACTTAAAAAAGTAAGTTAAATTTTTTGTTGATTCGTCTACGACGTACGTTTGGCGTGATACTGTATAACAAGCTAATAGTATAACTATAAGTATCACGTCTGTCTTTCTGTCTGTCTGTCTGTTACCTCTTTACGTTCACGCGTAAACGCTGAACTGATTTTGCTGAAATTTGGTGTGGATATAGGTACTTATAGTAGACCACATACATATTTTATTTCGATGTTGCATCTGAGAGACTTCATAATAACCATATTGTAGTCCGTTTTACGACCTACAACATCGCCACACGATTTTTAGATAATTATTTAAAAAGATTTAAAAAACTACTCGTTCACTCACTCACTGCTCGATCCGCTCGGCTTCATTTTCGTTTTTCGTGTGCGACATCGTCAACACGTTATCCTTTTTAAATTAATTTCTACAGTGTTAAAGTGTCTGTCTGTCTGTCTGTAGACAGACAGACAGACAGGACGAATCTATAATGGTTCCTTTTTTGCCATTTTGGCTACGGAACCCTAAAAAGCACAGGTATATATCAAGATAAATACCGCATAACGTCATGTGTTAATTTTTCCGTCTAGCCACCTTTCCCAACGCTCGATAAGGAACTTCGTTCCAAAAACTAACATT
The DNA here is from genome assembly GCA_905404155.3 of Plebejus argus. Lineage (NCBI taxonomy): Eukaryota > Metazoa > Arthropoda > Insecta > Lepidoptera > Lycaenidae > Plebejus > Plebejus argus. Next base: position 3,779,521 of record FR989929.1, on the reverse strand, counting down.
TTCAAATTGTTACTTACTCCATCAACTAACATCTTTAAATATCAAAAACATAGACATTTTTGAAAGTCGCTTGCAGCATTTTGGAACTCGCATTCACCGAGACAGCTTACAATACAACGTTATGTTTGGTGTCGTCAGCAGCTCGCACAACGTTCAATAGAAGTTTGAACACAATTTTCGGTTTTATGCTTCAACCGAAGCGGAAATCCAATATGGCGCCTGTTGCTTGCTTGGCCACAGCATTTAAAAATGTTCTTTAATTGGATGGAGATAATTTAAGAAAGCGATACTTACTTATTTCTTAATATTCTTAACGCCAGAGTAAAGTATCACTGAGGTTTTTTAAGTTAATGCATATTATAGCTTTTATCGCGGGCTTTGAGCGCGGCTACCGAATCAAGAAATTCCGTAATGAAAAACACCTAACATTCGTCTAACTTCGTTTCAGTTCGGCACTGAACCGAAGTTTGTCGGTCAGTGCGACGTTGCCAGGCTTCGGCAGGGTGTTTGTGTTCGAGCGACTAGACGTATGCGAATTATAATTGCATAGGTTTTGAAAAAATAATGGGCTTTGCCGCTTTACCGCGGCAGTTACTGAGTGCCACAAGTATTTTTTCTTTAGATTTTTTTAAATTTAAGTGTAAATATAACAGACATTAACAGACATTACATTGGGTTTTTGCTTTTAAAAACTTAATAAAATCCGTTTTCATTTTTATTGTCGATTCTTCTACTTATCCACACGTAACACATAAGTAATAGACGCACTTATAAGTTTTTTTGGAAATAAATAATACTAAAATCCCTTTCATATAATCGATCTTGGACTCGGATGTGTACCTACTTATTTTGACATTGATTGACATAGGGAAGCGGTAGATATTGAGAATAATATTATGGCAATATTATAGTGAGTACGGTCGTGGCAATGCTGGTTGAAATAATAATGATAACGATTTTTATGAGATGAATATAAAAAGATACTATGTGAGAGTAGAACAACTTGAACACTGCAACAGGCATAATAATATTGACATAAATCCAAATAATGAAACCCCACGCGTAACTGGTATTGCCGTAATATTATTTTTACTACGCCATTTCACGTTATTCCAATATTCTATGAATAATAAACCGTTTAACAAGCGATAAACAAGGAAATAATAAATTCAAATAAAACGTTATATTGAGGCTGTAAACAGGCTCAACTCACACTGGCGCTGTGTCGAAACAACGTGCGACGCGACGTATTGAGCTATTTATATATTTATTTATATAGGATAATAAATAATATATAAATTATCCTTTATTTACATAGCTTTTATTGCGGGCTTTGAGCGTGGTGACCGAATCAATAAATTCCGTAACGAAAAACCTAACACTCCGCATCTAGCCGCGGTGTTGCCGCACCGCTGTGCCGGTCGTTGCGGCGGTACCAGACTCCGGCCCTTGATAAATAATCGGCCAAGTGCGAGTCGGACTCGCGCACGAAGGGTTCCGTACCGGTATTGAGCGAAAGTAGACAAAAAATTGTGTTTTTGTATGGGAGCCCCCCTTAATTTTTTATTTTATTTAAATATTATTATTATTATTATTATTTAAAGTACAATAATTATATTTAAGGCCTTCGTGAAAGTTTCAAGTGCTTACCTCTTATCATTATTGATTACAAGCAAAAAAGACCAAAAAATCACGTTTGTTGTATGGGAGCCCCTCTTAATTATTAATTTTATTTTTATTTTAGTATTTGTTGTTATAGCGGCACCGGAAATACACAATCTGTGAACATTTCAGAACTCTAGCTATAGCGGTTCTTGAGATACAGCCTGGAGACAGACGGACAGACGGAAAGACGGACAGACAGACATCGAAGTCTCATGAATAGGGTCCCGTTTTTACCCTTTGGGTACGGAACCCTAAAATTAACGCTTTACCGCGATAGTCCCCTACAGTCATATGTGGTGTGTGCCTAGTGCCACACGTATAATAATAATTATTTTTTTTACAATGAATGCATAAAGTTAGCGCAGTAAAACGAAAGTTTTACATAGTTTAAATATTCACAAAAACATATTGTTCAATTTCTAAGAATTTGTTGTGACGATTTCGATGCTTAATTCGATCCGGTCCGATTTCCTGTGAAATTTAAAGGAATTTTACTGGGAAATTCATTGGAATGTATTTGTAAATTTTCCTTAGTCTATGGTATCTGTAAATTTCGCAGCACAAAAGCTTTTAAAAAAGGGGTTTCTTTGATAATTTTCCTCTTTTATAAGAGATTATGAATCGTATTTTACAGCCATTAAACTGAAAACAATGAAAAATTACATTATTGAAATAAATCACATATTTTGTAAATTCCGTCCACTTAGGAGCTTGCAACCTACCCTTACTCCTCTAGATAGAAGAGTCAGCTGCAAGTTCCACCTACCAGCCCCCTTATTCCCGAGTCCCGACTCAATCGAGAATCGAATAGATTCGATCTCAGAAGGATCTAACTCCTGACATCTACTTGTAGTACGGGAGCCCTAGAATAATTTTTTTTGTGATTACTAACAAGCTAATTTTTAGTGAGTAGCTACATTTTGATAAGACGAACAACATTTTTATTTTCGAAAAATCTCGGAAGTGGTAGCTAACAGAGATAGAAAGGATTTCATACTTTGACTTGATTGTCCTAAAATATGGATTGTTTTATTTGTAAGACAAGGTTACTCCTAAATAATATAACTATTAATCTACCAATATACAAAAAATCAGCTGGTAAGGGTTCCGTTTTAGGGTTCTGTAATCAACAAAACTTGGTTGACTACCGTACCCTGAAACGGAACCCTAACCAGCTGATTTTTTGTATATTATTGGTAGGTTAATAGTTATATTATTTAAGAGTAACCTTGTCCTACAAATAAAACAATCCATATTTTAGGACCATCAAGTCAAAGTATGAAATCCTTTCTATCTCTATTAGCTACCACTTTCGAGATTTTTCGAAAATAAAAATGTTGTTCGCCTTATCAAAATGTAGCTACTCACAAAAATTAGCTTGTTAGTAATCACAAAAAAAAATTGTTCTAGGGCACCCTGACTATTACCTCATTTGTCAACCAAAGTCAACCGAATCGAGAAGTTTGACATTTCGGTTATTGCGATGTCGATTTTCATCCATTATCAAATCTTTATCAAAATCAACATCGTAAGAGACCACGGTAAGAGACTCATAAATCGGAATCAAATCAGTTTCGGGAGCAAAGCCCCTGTTTTAAATATCTCACGTAATTTGTTGATGGAAGGCCGGCCATAGACGGACCGCATCTTCTATTCGAGAACCGATTGCAAAATGCGGTCGCCGCATGATGATCTGCAGTTTTCATACTAAATTCATATCCGCCATACACGGAGCAGTTCTTGATCGGTCGGTACTAATTTCAAGGCGACCGCTCTAGTAGAGCAGTCGGTCCCGACTGCAACTTGCGGTCCGTCTATGGCTGGGCTTAGCGAATACTAAGGCGCTTTGCAGACGCCGGAGCAGGGCGGCCCGGTCAATTTCGCCGCGTAGGCCCGTCGATGTCTGCGGCTGCCTGCGCCGCGTACACAAAGCATACGCCGTCTGCGTTATACTGCATGTAAAGTTCGTGTGATCCACGGCGGGCAGCGCGGACATGCGCCGCCGGGCACCAGCGGCGCGGTCTTTTTGCCCGCCGTGTGCATTGGTAATATAGGATTCCCTTTGTGCTATCGTTCGCAGCGAAATTGACCGGCCCGTACAGCCCCGTCGTTTGCAAAGCGCCGAGTGTGGCGAAGCGGCACCGACGGCGTCGACTTGCTTCATGCTTGACATCTACGCTAATGTGAGTTGAGCCTTATAGCTTAAGATGACGCTTTGATAATTTGGCTGTAGCGATGTCCATTTTTCTCAGCAATGACTAAAGCTAAGAAACTAAAGTTCACTGTCAGTATTCATCATGTCTTTGTCTTTGAATTACCCATAGCATAACACGATTGGTCAACTTTTATGACACAGAATAATCAATCAAAATGACCTCTGTAAAAAAAGGGATTCCTATTTTGCCAACAGAGGAGAGTGATATAAGCTTCCAAAATTTGTACACAAATTGGTTCTAGTATACACTTTAATTTGTCCATAGCTTATATGAAATGTATTTATGGTTTTTAAATTACGCGACAAAAACCATTTTGTCGCTACGCCCTTTCAATTTTTTTCCTGTTCCATTGCTTGTTTTCTATGAGAGGCAGGGCCAGCCTCGCATAGAAAACAAGCAATCTAAAACACATCCAACACGGTTTTTTACTTTAACATGGCGTCACCTTAAGCGGGCACGAGCGGAAGCGTCTAGATATAATATAATAAGCTGCATAAGACTAGAAATTTGAATACACTATGATTTTCATTTACGGTGTACCGTACAAACTAAAATTAATTTTCGTTTAATATTATGAATATAGTTTCCTTCATAATATGAAGTGAAATTCATTTGAGAGATCTGAAATTTCCATTTATACAATAACATGATATTCATTATCTAAAACGAAAATAATATGTAATTACTATGTTTAATTCGTATGTATTATGAAACACGTAGGACGAATGTAAATCAAAATTATATATTATGTAGATATGTTATAGAATTACAGCGTTATTCATATTCTACAACGTTATTTCGGATAGTTAAGGGAGATGTTGACCGGGATGATGATAATGATTTAGTATTAGGTAGGTTCCAACTTCCAACCACAGACATAGATCAAGATAGATACCGCATGTGTATGTACTACGCGTGCCATATCGCCGATCGCATTCCCAAACGACGAGCAATGCTCGTTTTTCGAAAGTGTATTCTTTAGTCTGCTATCAGAATCGGACTTCAATCGGAATTTCAAGAATGTCTAAATCCCTAATTGTGCCGTATTGAGCTGTAGAAATTCGAATACAAACGTTAACCTAGATAATAGACACGTTTCTTATCATCGGTACGTCACAGTAAGTAGGAAAAAAGCGGCCGAGTGCGAGTTGGACTCGCCCATGAAGGGTTCCGCAGCAGCGATAAGGTTTATTTTTATGAAATTAAAAGTATTTTTATTTATTTTATATTTCAGTGGATTTAATTAAATTTAGATTAAGGTTTACCATTTATGACATATAAAAAAAACTACTGGCTAGATCTCATTCAAAACAATTTTCGTTGGTAGTTTTTATAGTAATCTACATCATATATTTTAGAATTAAGAGGGCTTAGTTGCTGAAGAGTTTGCGAGAGAAACTCATCCATTTTACCACTTTGGAAGAGTCTCTCTCGCAAATTATTCAGGTTAGAAAAAATGGTATAAGAAACCTCAATATGATTTTTGGAGACTTATCCATAGATACCCCACACGCATAGGTTAGATGAAAAAAAAATTTTTTTGTTTCAGTTGTACCTATGGGGACCCCTAAAATTTTTTATATTTGTTCCATTTTTGCATCAAAATCTTAATGCGGTTCACAATCTACATCTACTTAATAAGATTCAATAGTATAGCTTTAATAGTTTCGGAGAAAAGTGGCTGTGACATAAGGACGGACAGACAGACAGACAGACATGACGAATCTATAAGGGTTCCGTTTTTTGCCATTTTGGCTACGGAACCCTAAAAAGTGGCACGCGCTCGTTTTCATACAAATAGAGGGACATGCGATATCTATCTTGATCTGTCTGTGGTTCCACCTGATCTTTATGAATTTCAAAATCCATTGGTATTAAATTAGTGTAAGTTTGTACAAATAAAATATAATACTTAATGTAATTTAATTTTATTAGCTAACGAATAAATTTGATAAATTGTTATGAATTATGAGTCCGATAAACGTTAACTGAGATTCGTAAAACCCAAAAGTTTAGGGAGCGTCGAAACATTTAAACTTCGTAACTATTTAGTAACTTTGTACGTGTTTTAATATTTATACCGTATTTGTGTTCGCCGTTCGCAATAATAGTTATAATCAAAATTAATAAATCACACAAATAAATAACATTAATCGGTAAGTTTTGAATACGGAATTCGTTTTATCTCAATACAGAATGTGCACAGAATTAATTAAAACTGATTCGTATGTGTTATGTATCCCAGCAATGTGTACATAATTGAAAATGCTGTTAAAACAATTAATAGACGGATAAATAATTTCTTTCACTTGTTTACCGACAAGCCTATGATATTATTGTATCAAAAAATGTATGGAATGAATTAAAAAAAAAGATACATACAGCCGAACGTATAACCTCCTCGTTTTTGGTAGTCGGTTAAAAATATGGAATATCATTGATTCTGATATAGTCGATAGTAATTACAATAATTCTAAAATATAATATAACAATAAAATTGTTGTGTGAAACAGGTGCTTTTATAATAATTAAATATGTGACAGTTGCTTTGCTACCATATTATAAAATATAAATATTATACAGTAATGTATGTGCCCCTGAAGCAGCGCTGAAGGAATAGCGTTAAAATTTTTGCTGTTGTACGAAAGTAAATCGGTCAAAAGGTATTTCTTTCCACGGGTAAGTTATTTCTAAAAGCAAAGCAAAAATTGACACGAGCAATTCCTTAGCAACGCACGCGCGTCGCTGTTCTATCTTGATTCATTTCTGTGGAGTCAAGACTAGAATTTGGACGTAGCTCTTCGAGGGAGCCGTGTAAGTTGGCGACATTAACAAAACAGTGATACTGTGTAGAAATGTTGTGCAAAATTCTCCCAAAGGTTCATCTTTAACTTTGAAATTATTTCAGCACCGTCACTATGACATATTAATACGTTCTAGTTCTTTGTTAATACCTCCATTTGTGAAGGGCAAACGAACCGTCTCACAAATATTTCTTTATGAAAGCTTTCCCTTGTGAAAATTCTTAGATGATAAATAAAAAGAACTCGTAGCCATAATGAAGTTATGGCTTTCTAGTTACATTTTAATTGGACCCTCTGATTAAAAATGTAATATTATGTAATAACAATATTTAAAAAAAATGTTGTGAGCTTTCTGGGTTTTACCAATCTCTGAGTTGTATATTTTAGTCCAGGCAATTATTTTTTTGGTTTTATTTCACAGACTTGAAAATGAAAGTCAACCTTCACAGAGTAAGACGTTCAGTGCAAAATGAAAATCTTGAGGTTTTATATTATGTTCAACATGAAATTTTAGTGGTTGTTTTCCCGCAGCAGGACGATTTACCTGTAGTAGTACTATCGAATCATGCAAGTTATTTTTTGAAAATACAAAATATTTTGTATGACGTACTATGGCCACATTACCCTGGGGTTTCTCAGCTTTTAACTGAGGCACATCCCCAACCCGGGGGACCCACATGACGGGTTTCCCCTGCGAAAAAAAAACCACATAAAACTGAAGATACTGTGAAAATTTCAACTGCCTGCCGGTTATAATTATTGATATCGAGCAAAAAAGGCCAAAAAATCACGTTTGTTGTATGGGAGCCCCCTTAAATATTAATTTTATTTTGTTTTCAGTATTTGCTGTTATAGCGGCAACCATTAATATACACAATCTGTGAAAATTTCAGAACTCTAACTATAGCCATCTATAGCGGTTCTTGAGATATAGCCTGGAGACAGACAGACGGACAGACAACGAAGTCTTATCTTAGTAATAGGGTCCCGTTTTTACCCTTTAGGTACGGAACCCTAAAAATGGTGTTATAATAATGGTGTTTTAAAAGGGATATAAGAGTTAGAACTATTTTGTACAATTATTGTATTCAGTCATTTGGATTTCACACACCTGGGGGTGTAGTGCGAGTTTTATTCGATCATACGCATCGAACACGTTAACGCGAATTTGTATTAGTTTATTATCCAACAATATCGACTTGACTACGAGTGGAAACTAATACCATGCGAAGTTTACATACTAACACTGAACTCAAGTCATATTTGATCGGTTATTATTAGACTTGACTTTGACTTGGCATATTTGTTTTTGGGTAATCAAAACAGATCCTAACGTAACAAAGTTAAGGGTGTTTGTTTAAAGTTGTAGACATTATCAATTCAACGAGACTTGGGCAAACATAAAAATCTATGACGACCTTATTATACGAGTAAGGTATCATAATATTATGTTCTATCATTAAGATGTTTTCTTTTTGTGAAAAATTGTTCGAACACTAATGAAACACAATTTTGATTTTCGTGCACTTTTTCCACTATATTTATGAAATTATAATAATTTTAACAAATTACACGACCGGACCGGACCGAATAAATTAATATAATTTCTTAAATATAGTGGAAAAAGTGCACGAAAATTGTGTTTCATTAGTGTTCAACATGAATTTCCATCAAAAACCAACAGTACAATCAGTTAGGTTAGTTGTGTCGGAAAAGCTCGAAACCTGCCACCCAATTCTTTTTATGAAATAAGGCGGCAAAAGAGCAAACGGGTCACCTGATGGAAAGCAACTACCGTCGCCCATGGACACTCGCAACACCAGAAGAGCTGCAGGTTCGTTGCCGGCCTTTTAAGAGGGTTAAAAATTAACTTCTTTACAAGGTAGAACAAAACAAAATGATCATATTTCAGAGTGTGTATTTGTCCCTTGAATAGCGTTCATTGTGAAAGAAGCAGCTCTGAATGATTCGTCTTAAAAAAGGCTTTACTCCCTCTGTCAAAAAAAATATTTAACTCGTTTGAGCTCTAGATATTTATTGTCAACGGCTTTATTTCGTTTCGAGAGTGTTTCGTTGCTATTGCCATATTTCAGTGTGCGAAAAGAAACCAAATTCAAAACTGTTTTTTTTTTTACAATTTGGGGCCATATTATATGGGCTATCCGCCCATATCCTTTTTTTGCCATCTTAATTTAGTTTATTCGCACCAAGGATAATTTATTACTTACAATATATTGTGAATGTTGTCCATCACGCCATGGACCTTTTTTATAATATATAATATATAAATATATAGTATATAAAATATTAACTAAATACTAGAATAGAATATAATATATGATAAAATAAATAAAATAAAAAAGCTTTTATTTGCCTTAAATTACAAAACAAACAACACAGAAGTTACTTAATAATATGGTGCAGTATTTAAGGCACCCAAAAATGAGTAAAGGCCTCCTCCATGTTGTGCCAAGTGCTGCGGTCACGTGCTGTGCGTGTCCAGGCGGCGCCCGACACCTGCACGATGTCGTCGCTCCATCTGGCGCGGGGCCTGCCGCGGCCTCGCGTGCCGTCTCGGGGACACCAGTGGAGGATACGCTCACTCCACCGGCCGTCATTGGCTCTGGCGATGTGGCCTGCCCATTTCCATTTGAGCCTGCAGAGCATCGTTACTGCATCTAAGACTTTTGTTTTTTGTCTAATTTCATCGCTTTTTATTTTGTCTATTAGTCTTAGACCCAGCATAGAACGCTCAGCGGCTCTCTGAAAAATGACAATTTTATTTGTTAAATTTTTAGTGAGCGCCCAAGTCTGACATCCGTAGAGCAGTGAAGGGAGAATGGTATTGTCCATCAGTTTTTTCTTTAGATGTACTGGGAGTTTACTTTTAAACACATCTTTGTTTGCCCAGTATTTTTTCCAAGCATTAGCGATCCTCCTGTCTATCTCTTTGGAGGTAGAGTCTTCAAACGCTATCTGCTGGCCCAGGTAAATGTATTCGCTGACGTATTCAATTGTTGTTTTGTTTAATGCAATAGGTATTTGTTCACCATTTGTCATTAGTTTAGTTTTGTTAAAATTCATGTGCAGACCTATTTTCCGGCTTTCAGCGTCGAGCGACTCTAGCATATGTTTCAGACTTCCGTGTGTTTCAGCTATGATCACAATATCGTCTATTCGTATATCGTAATATAATATATACACATATTATATGTAATAACAATACATATTTTCCTATCTTTTATATATCTTTTATATAATTCAAAACTGTTGGGGATTTATGGGATTTACGTTTACTTAGTTTTTGTTACTCGTAAAGTTACAAGATATAAAATAGTAGACCAAATACATGTGAACCCTGACACGCGTAATGTAGAATACGTGATACGGCGAAAGAAAATCTTTCCCAAGTCAATGATACGATGAAACGTAGGTATAACATCTGGGGGCACTGTAATGCTCTTGCCATGTTTATTCAAGGCGATAAAACGGTGTTGGGCACGTAGACTTGGCTGTTTTGTTTAATAACGCTTTAAACTATAATATTATTATTATTATTTTTATGCAATAAGGGGGCAAACGAGCAAACGGGTCACCTGATGGAAAGCAACTTCCGTCGCCCATGGACACCCGCAGCACCAGAAGAGCTGCACGTGCGTTGCCGGCCTTTTAAGAAGGAATAGGTAAGGTAAGGGGAGGGTAGGGATGGGAGGGGAAGGGAATAGGGGATAGTAGGGAAGGGAATAGGGTAGGGGATTGGGCCTCCGGTAAACTCACTCACTCGGCGAAACACAGCTCAAGCGCTGTTTCACGCCGGTTTTCTGTGAGGACGTGGTATTTCTCCGGTCGAGCCGGCCCATTGGTGCCGTAGAGCAGTGAAGGGAGAATGGTATTGTCCATCAGTTTTTTCTTTAGATGTACTGGGAGTTTACTTTTAAACACATCTTTGTTTGCCCAGTATTTTTTCTATAATATATAGCATGGCTCTCCCACGTCTAAATTGCGAGCACTTTACTAATGTATATTGAATATTGATTGAGATATCGCTGCCTGTCTGTCACGTCATAATTAGGCTGCGTTTTCACCGGAGCTGAGCTAAGCTGCGTTGCGAGGAATGTGTTTAATGCCACGGCCGCATATTATGCGTGGTGCTTCGCGCTAAAACCGATACTATTGGACGATCTGCGTGTATCGTCCAATAGTATCGTCTCATTGCACGAAGCTTCGGACGATAGATGCTGGTGCGGCCGGGCCCTTACAAGAACCAATAGAATTGTTTAGCTGAACGTGGTCTAGCAAATGAAGCGTTTCTATTGGTTTCTAAAAACATATAATTATGTATAAAATGAATATTATAGTTAGACATTTTAATATTATACTGTATGTTTAACAGTGATTACCTACTGATTTTATCACAAGAAATTAAATTAAACCATCTATACAAAATCTCACTAAAAAAAGTTCCTAACGAAAACGAATCTAACTAACACTTGGCTCTTTTTTTCATAAAAATATTTTTTGACGAAATCACGTTTCTGCTCGGAAGTCACATACAAATAGAGGCCCCAACCAACGTATCCAAAGGATTTATACGTGCGTGATAGGGAATCGCTATAAAATCATATTTTTCCCCATTTTCCGGTAAATTACTTTTCACTGCATCGTGAAATCATTTTTTTTTTCTTTTTCCTCTATTGTATCTGAAAACCTTTCGCAATATTTGACATAAGCTTCCCAAGCTTTTTAAGGTACGTCCACACGAGAAGGAAAAGTAAAACTTTTTTTTTGTTTGGTATATCATTTCGGAACTGTATTGTTTTTCGGTGATCAGGAAAATCATAACGGACCAAATTCGTTTATCGCGCGGGAACCATACATTTTTTCGGCATAAAAAGTATCATAATTATAGAAGAATCATCAAATCAAAGTATGAAATCCTATTTCTGTTAGCTACCACTTTCAAGATTTTTCGCAAATAAAAATGTTGTTCGTCTTATCAAAATGAAGCTACTCACAATAAAAACCGGCTAAGTGCGTGTCGGGCCACGCGCAATGTAGGGTTCCGTAGCACCGCTAGTTTTTGAAAATTTTTGTATGGTCAATGAATGTACATTTATAACATGTTTTACACTCAACATCATCTCAAAGGAATTTGAACGAAAAGTTCCTTTATACTTCGCCGAATACATTTTTTTAGTTGATCGACTATTACTCAATAACTTATGAAGTCAACTTAGTCGTGATAGTTTTCCTTTTAAATTCAGTATATTTCCTACTCCCGTGGATTTTTTCACATTTCCAGAAGCAACCGTTAAGCTGGTAGAAGGGGGGGACACTGGACTCTAAACGATTTTTTCCACTTTAAAACTTAATATTTCACAAATGGATCCCTAAACCGGAAAATGATCTGTAATTACTCATAATATTTTTAAAAAACCTATCCAACGACACCCCACATGATGGGGTGGGCGCGAAAAAAAAATTCAACCCCGCTTGATGTGTAGGGAGGTAACATAAACAAATATATTTTTTAAATATTTTATGTACCATTTTGTAGACATTATTAATATGTATATTCATGCCAAATTACAGCTTTGTAGGTCCTATAGTCTCTGAGCAAAACCGCGGACAGACAGACAGACGGACAGACGGACGGACAGACCGAAAATATAAGGGTTCCTTGTTGACTACGGAACCCTAAAAAATTAGCTTGAAAGTAATAAAAAAAATGTTGCAGGGCTCCAAGTAATTGGAGCACTAGAAGATCTCAAATAACTATGAAATAACTGTTTTCAAAATTGACAGTTGCGTTAAATGATAATAATATTATGTCTTACTATTAGAGAAAATTCATAGGACCAAATTATTATGGTAATGGGGTATATTTAACCGAGCTCACAGATCATATTTAATATAGATGTTTTGATATAACCTGACCAAAATATTATGTTAGTCCGTCAATGAATTATTCTTTAATGGTACTTACCTACTGCTCATGCTGCTCTTAGTTTTATGAATCCGTATTCATTAATGGCTGCGTTTCGTTTGGTATTAAGCGACGAACGTTTGGAAGCTCGCAAATAGATTGTTAATTAAGGCAAAGTGAACCTCTACCGGCAATTCGTTGGTGCCGAGGCGGAAATCATCTGATTACCAAATCGATGGCAATTGGGCAAGTATTCTAGGTCTTCGGACTGAATTCCGACATTTTCATCAATAAGTTATGATCTGTTTGATATTTTCTTAGTTGATTTTTTTTGGTTCCGAAATAGTTCCGGTGTTCGAAAGGATATGATAATAACCATTGCCTTACACAACAAATACTTAAATACTTAATTTGTGATGTTAAGACAATATTATAGTCAAATTTAGTCGCCCTTTGCCACGAACTTTTTAACGTAAAAAAGCGGCCAAGTGCGAGTTGGACTCGCCCATGGAGGGTTCCGCAGCAGCAATAAGGTTAATTTTTATGAAATTATATTATTTTTGATTTATTTTTATATTTCAGTCGATTTAATGAAATTTAGATTAAGGTTTACTATTTATGACGTATAAAAAAAACTACTAGCTAGATCTCGTTCAAACCAATTTTCGTTGGTAGTTTTTATAGTAATATACATCATATATTTTTTTTAGAATTATCATGCCTCTACTTTAGAAATTAGAGGGGGGGGACACAAATTTTTCCACTTTGGAAGAGTCTCTCTCGCAAACTATTCAGGTTAGAAAAAAATGATATGAGAAACCTCAATATGATTTTTGGAGACCTATCCATAGATACCACACACGCATAGGTTAGATGAAAAAAAAATTTTTTTGTTTCATTAAGGTTTACTATTTATGACGTATAAAAAAAACTACTGGCTAGATCTCGTTCAAACCAATTTTCGTTGGTAGTTTTTATGGTAATATACATCATATATTTTTTTTAGAATTATCATGCCTCTACTTTAGAAATTAGAGGGGGGGGGACACAAATTTTTCCACTTTGGAAGAGTCTCTCTCGCAAACTATTCAGGTTAGAAAAAAATGATATGAGAAACCTCAACATGATTTTTGGAGACCTATCCATAGATACCACACACGCATAGGTTAGATGAAAAAAAAATTTTTTTGTTTCATTAAGGTTTACTATTTATGACGTATAAAAAAAACTACTGGCTAGATCTCGTTCAAACCAATTTTCGTTGCTAGTTTTTATAGTAATATACATCATATATTTTTTTTAGAATTATCATGCCTCTACTTTAGAAATTAGAGGGGGGGGGGACACACATTTTTCCACTTTGGAAGAGTCTCTCTCGCAAACTATTCAGGTTAGAAAAAAATGATATGAGAAACCTCAATATGATTTTTGGAGACCTATCCATAGATACCACACACGCATAGGTTAGATGAAAAAAAATTTTTTTTTGTTTCAGTTGTACCTATGGGGACCCCTAAAATTTTTAATATTTTTTCCATTTTTGCATCAAAATCTTAATGCGGTTCACAGACTACATCTACTTACCAAGTTTCAACAGTATAGCTCTAATAGTTTCGGAGAAAAGTGGCTGTGACATACGGACGGACAGACAGACAGACAGACAGACAGACATGACGAATCTATAAGGGTTCCTTTTTTGCCATTTTGGCTACGGAACCCTAAAAAGGAGGAAGCCGTTTGACAGCAACTGTCAACATTCAGTTCACAATAGTTCACAACTTCACACACTTCCATTCTAACCGCAATATAGTAGATTGAGCAGGCCATTAGACGTAGGTTACACGTTCAGTTTGTCATCAATCTGGCGTCAGTCTCACCCAGATGCCAGATTGATGACAGGTTGATGACTTAGGGTCAAATTCAGACCGCAACGTGACGCATAGATGCATTTCTAATTAAATCGTCTGTCAATTTAAATTTGTATTGAATTGACAGACGTCTTGCATGACGTCTGATGAAATTGAAGTCTGTCAAATCCATACAAATTTATAAATGCATCAACGCGTCGCGCTGCGATCTGAATTAACCCTAAAAAGTACATAATAGAGAAATGATCAGTCCATCAATCAATTGCTTAGACGGTTAGTTTCGCGTCAATGTTACTAGATTGATGAACTAAACTGTTAAGAAACTGAGCGTGTAACCTCATCTCACAAAATATTATCGCGAATTGAAAATGTAAGTTTCATTGCGTTGGAGAAAATACAAGATTTTTGTGAGATGTGTAGTATTTTATTATTAATCTCTAGATTCAAATAATTATAACGATATCAACCATGATGGACGTAATGAGGTTAATTGAATTTACACTTAGGAGGCAAATAACACGTAACTAAGCAGATTTGTCAGCGTAATTATATTACACAATATTATGTAGATTGAACTTAATTATTATAATTTCACATCCGCTTACCCAATATAATTATGACTTTCAGTTTATTTGATAATGGCATTCATGTGACTTCAAGGAGTGTTAAACATAAATTGGTTGTTAAAATTAAATAGAGTCGTTTAAGTGCCACTTAAGAGTTAAGAGACAGCTGTTTTAGCACACATGTCACAATTGTACGACATTTCTGATCAGAAACAGCTGTTGAACATACGCGCTGTCTCTTACATGTTGTACTGAGCCGAGTGAGCTCGAATTCGCCGGAAGGATATTTCGGATAATGTGCGGGGTGGCGGTCTGGCGGAATTCAAATGTTTCTGATCAGAATTCGTAAATGTGCGGCTGGCTTAGCCCGGCCGCATATTGTACGACAGTTCTGATCAGAAACAGTTGAACGTCCGCCGGATCGCCACCCTGCACATTATACGAAATACCCTTCCGGCGAGTTCGAGCTCACTCAGCTCAGTACAAAATGTAAGAGACGGCGCGATCCGATTTTCTGATCACAAACATTTGAATTCGCTTGTGATCCATACTTCCATACTATTTATTTTAATAATATGAATTCGAAAGTGTATATATGTGTCCGTCTGTATGTCTGTCTGTCTGTCTGTTACCTCTTTACGCCCAAACCACTGAACCGATTTTTTGCAATCTGGTATGGAGATACTTTGAGTCCCGGAAATAGACATAGTATAGTTTTTATCCCGGAAAATGTACGATTCCCGCGCGGTAAACGAATTTTGGCACAACGGAGTTGCGAGAATCAACACACTTTCGTATTAATAATATTAGTATGGATTCAATGAACCTTATATATATAGTAATATTGTACGTTACATTATGCTATAAAACAGAATATAATATCTGGTATTGATAATAATAACTGTAAAGATAAAAGATAAATATGAATGTTTCAGACTTTTGTTTGGACAGTTGAAGTGGATTGTGGACTCCAGTGTTTGTTTGTTTGGATTTAATGCAAATTCTTCATTGTTCGCGTTCATAGGTGTATCGGAAATATTCGTTCATTGTTTACGTATTAAAATAAACTCTTTTATATGTTCACATCAGTCATCGACAACAAATACTACGTCATACGTCGTGTCTAAACTCTAAATATGAATGATTTAAAAAAAAGCGGCCAAGTGCGAGTTGGACTCGCCCATGAAGGGTTCCGCAGCAGCAATAAGGTTCATTTTTATGAAATTAAAAGGTTTTTGATTTATTTTTATATTTCAGTCGATTTAATGAAATTTAGATTAAGGTTTACCATTTATGTCGTATAAAAAAACTACTGGCTAGATTTCGTTCAAACCAATTTTCGTTGGTAGTTTTTATAGTAATCTACATCATATATTTTTTTTAGAATTATCTTGTCCCTACTTTAGAAATTAGAGGGGGGGACACACATTTTACCACTTTGGAAGAGTCTCTCTCGCAAACTATTCAGGTTAGAAAAATACGATATGAGAAACCTCAATATGATTTTTGGAGACTTATCCATAGATACCCCACACGCATAGGTTAGATGAAAAAAAAATTTTTTCGTTTCAGTTGTTTGTTATAGGGACCCCTAAAATTTTTAATAATTTTTCCATTTTTGCATCAAAATCCTAATGCGGTTCACAGACTACATCTATAACTTACCAAGTTTCAATAGTATAGCTCTAATAATTTCGGAGAAAAGTGGCTGTGACATACGGACGGACAGATAGACAGACAGACAGACAGACAGACAGACAGACAGACAGACAGACAGACAGACAGACAGACAGACAGACAGACAGACAGACAGACAGACAGACAGACAGACAGACAGACAGACAGACAGACAGACAGACAGACAGACAGACAGACAGACAGACAGACAGACAGACAGACAGACAGACAGCAGACAGACAGACAGACAGACATACAGACAGACAGACAGACAGACAGACAGACAGACAGACAGACAGACAGACAGACAGACAGACAGACAGACAGACAGACAGACAGACAGACAGACAGACAGACAGACAGACAGACAGACAGACAGACGGACCGGACCGTACTGTCAAGTGTCACTGTTTTATATTCTAAAAGCCAAAGAAGGCGGGGCATTTTTGTATGGAACCCGTACCCAAGCTGTAGCACATCCAGACATAATTATATCAAATGAAAGGGCTTGTAATGTGTAATAAAATGTAGGCACAGACTACATCTACTTACCAAGTTTCAATAGTATAGCGCTAATAGTTTCGGAGAAAAGTGGCTGTGACATACGGACAGACAGATAGACATGACGAATCTATAAGGGTTCCTTTTTTGCCATTTTGGCTACGGAACCCTAAAAAGCTCTTCTTGAAATGTGATTAAGGGATCCGTACGCAAGTGGTAAAAACGGGACCCTATTACTAAGACTTTGTTGTCTGTCCGTCAGTCCGTCTGTCCGTCTGTCCATATGTCAGTCTGTCGCCAGGCTGTATCTCAGGAACCACCATAGCTAGACTTCTGAAAATTTCACAGATTATGTATATCTGTTGCCGCTATAACAACAATTAATACTCAAAATAAAATAATAATAATATACTTATTTTAAGCGGGGGTCACAACAAACGTGAATTTTTTGACCTTTTTTGGTCGATATCGTTTTTAGTAGATAAAAATGTGAGTAATAATAAAATAAATATGGGTATATACTATTATACACAATATTATATTATAAATATACTAGCTGCTGCCCGCGACGTCGTCTACGACCTACGTGAATGCTCTACAGCACCAAAAGTAGGTGATAGCGTGATAATAATATTATGTAGCCTATATTATGTTGACCCGACTTCGTCATTTTCATGCAAAATTCAAATCCATACAGTACTTTCTGAGATTAGCCCAGATTTACTGTATACGGACAAAAATCCTAAAAACTATATTTTTAGCTTCGATATCGATTGTAGATCATGAATGCCTAAAAAAATATATTCAGTGTACAGTTTTGACTTTCCTACGATTTTATTATACAAGGTGTTATAAAACTGCGTGATAATACTTTAGGGTGTGTGTCCCTTATAATATAAAGTTCACTGCGAAAGAGACAGCTCTGAAATACCAATTTCTTAAATCTAAAAATAATTTACTCTTTTAGCACTGCAGCCTTCACAGCGAACTCTATATAGGAGACCAGCTGTACACACCCTAAAGTATTATCACTTATTTTTGTTACACACTGTATAAAGTTCACTGTGAAAGAGGCAGCTATGAAGGACCAATTTTTTTACTTTTGTATGGAAAATTTCATGATGCGCGGGCACTTGCTCTTAAATCTAAAAATAATTTGCTCTTTCAGCGCTGCAGCTTTCACAGCGAACTCAACAAAAGGAGACCAGTACACACCCTGAAGTATTATCACTTAGTTTTGTTACACCTTGTATATATTGTATAGACGAGCTTTTGCCCGCGGCTTCGCTCGCATTAAGAAGTATTATTATATACAAACTTTCATCCCCTATTTGAACCCCTTGGGGTGAGAATTTATCAAAGTACTTTCTTAGCGGATGCCTATGTCATAACATCTACCTGCATGCCAAATTTTAGCCCGATTCATCCAGTGGTTTGGGCTGTGCGTTGATAGATCACCATGTCAGTCAGTCACCTTTGAGTTTTATATATGTCGCAGTCATCTGGTTTAATCTGCGATTCGATCGAATGACTAGCGCATTCATTGAATGACACCATTCAATTGAATGACTAAAGGACAACTCGTCAAGACGTTGACTGTAACGTTTAACGTCTTGACTAAAAGTCGTATAGCGAAGTCATTAAATGGGATGTTATATTTTTTTTTCAAGTAGCCGTTGACGGGGTAGTTATAGGTAAATCCACGGTTTTATATTATTTTATTAGTTATTACAAATAAAGCACTTAATGTAAATGTAATCGATAAAATATCAACACAGTGCTATCAGCTGTGCGAGCTGTTTGACGCCATATTTGTTTTAAAGTGACTACTAGCGCCGTGGTAGGAAGAAATGAAATACGTTCAATTACCTGACTGATTTCATGTCCGCTATCTTCAAAACGCTATGATAGAAGAATAGATGTAAATATATCATGAAAACCTGGTTTATGATGGAATATGTCAGAGCTATGAATGACATATCATGCTAATAAAATCTAGATGTTTTATGGTGATATGGTGCTTTGTTAACGAGAATCTCCATACAATATGTTGCTCTTTGATATAGTAGCTAGTAAATTACTCGGTTCACATAATACTGTACCAAATTCCTGGTGAATATACAAATTACTATGCTGAAATTAATGGCAGATAACGTTTGAAGACGTCAGACAACGTGTCAGTATTAAAGATATAAGCCTCTGCTGTCAAGTAATGTAAAATTTATAGCACGATTCTCGCGAATTTGGTGGGAGCGTAGAAAGTATAATAAACGATTTTATAATTAATTTTTAGGGTTCCGTAGCCAAAATGGCAAAAAACGGAACCCTTATAGATTCGTCATGTCTGTCTGTCTGTCTGTCTGTCTGTACGTCCGTCCGTATGTCGCAGCCACTTTTCTCCGAAACTATTAGAGCTATACTATTGAAACTTGGTAAGTAGGTGTAGTCTGTGAACCGCATTAGGATTTTGATGCAAAATTGTAAAAATTATTAAAAATTTTAGGGGTCCCCATAGGTACAACTGAAACAAAAAAAAATTTTGTCTATACATATAATAAAACTGTAGAAATGTGAATTCTGTACATTAAAGATATTCAAAAAATAATAAGCAGGGGGTGTTACTACATCGCTATAGAAGCCAAAACTTTGGTTAGTTTTTTGTCTGTCTGTCTTTCTGTCTGTCTGTCTGTCTGTATGTTTGTTCCAGCATCACACGAAAACTACTGATCCGATTTGAATACGGTTTTCGCAGATATATTTGTCTTCTTCCACCCCTCTTAGTGGACAAAAGAGGGGGTAAGATTTCATCAACTGATGAAGTAGAAATACTTTAAATGGCAAAACAACGTTTGCCGGGACAGCTAGTTAAAAATAAAAATATGTACACGTATTTTTTCTTTTGTAATTATAATATGTATTGAGAAATAGCATCCGGTGCGTGCCTTGCCGCCCTCCGTTTAATCAATAATTAACACCCTATTTAGTTAAATGGACTCTCCTAATGATACCTAAGCCCTGAAAAAAAAATTGGCCGGTAGGTTTAATTACACCCTGTATTCATGCCAAATTTCATCAAAATCGATTCAACGGCTTGGGTGGGAAGAAGTAACAGACAGACACACTATCGCATTTATAATATTAGTAAGTAATAAGTATGGACCCACAATAATTAAACACGATCCATTCCGAATTAAGCTTAGGCCAAACCTACGCGACCAACGCGATAGCGAAGCGGAGCGTCAAGTTGTCAAATGTTGTCAAAATATGTGTGTTTTGTATTCAAAAAACACATTTGACAACATATTTTGACAACTTGACGCTCCCGCTTCGCAGTCGCGTGGTCGCGTAGGTTTGAAAGTATAAAACCAACAAAACGATTGCAAGATAAAAGCGTTAAAATGAACGGATTATATTCTAAGCCGTGATCGCTGTTAAGTTTTTCAATATATTGGTTTAGTTGTCTCGGATAGGATACGAGAATCCAATAGCATTTAATATTTTAAATGAGATTTTAGAAAGAAATAGACTGAGAACTGGAAGTAATATCCTTTACTCTTTTGTATAAATTATTACATAGTATACAGTAAATATTATTATTGGTCTTTGAAGTAAGTTACATTTAAAAATCTATACATATAATAAAACTGTAGAAATGAAAATTCTGTACATTAAAGATATTCAAAAAATAATAAGCAGGGGGTGTTACTACATCGCTATAGAAGCCAAAACTGTGGTTAGTTTTTTGTCTGTCTGTCTGTCTGTCTGTCTGTGTGTATGTTTGTTCCAGCATCACACGAAAACGACTGATCCGATTTGAATGCGGTTTTCGCAGTTAAATTTGTCTTCTTCCAACTTAACATCTGGTGTATACAAAATTTACCCCCCACTCCTCTAAGGGGATGAAAGAATGGTCAGAATTCGTTTCAAACTTTTGTATATTATAACTCGAAAACTAGTGATCCGATTTGTATATGGTTTTCGCAGATATATTTTTAGCTTCCAACTTAACATCTGGTGTATAAAATTCCCTCCCCCCACCCCTCTAGTGGACAAAAGAGGGGGTAAGATTTTGTATCAACCCGGGACAACTAGTATATTATAATTGAAAAACAAATTAATAATGTCGCATCTGAGTACTTTAATATTATAAACTTTTACGCCTTTGATACCAACACCGTTATGATTTATGGCATAATATTTTATCGAAAATTTTGGCTCTCAATTTTTTTTTTTTTGAAATCATCTAGCTTGCACTGTTTTCAGCGTGAAATTAGTTTTTTGACTATTCCCTTCTAGTTTAATGTAGGATATTATATCAAATAAATTCACTCTTTATACATTCACAATATCATAATGTTAGGTTTAAAATGTACTAACTTAACCGATTTTAAAAACCACTAGATGCAATAACATGCCTTAGTTATAAGTTAAAGTATAAGGTATAATAGTAGTATTGTATTAAAATGCTATGGGACCGTACTGTCAAGTGTCACTGTTTTATATTCTAAAAGCCAAAGAAGGCGGGGCATTTTTGTATGGAACCGGTACCCAAGCTGTAGCACATCCAGACATAATTATATCAAATGAAAGGGTTTGTAATGTGTAATAAAATGTAGGCACAGACTACATCTACTTACCAAGTTTCAATAGTATAGCTTTAATAGTTTTGGAGAAAAGTGGCTGTGACATACGGACAGACAGACAGACAGACAGACATGACGAATCTATAAGGGTTCCGTTTTTGCCATTTTGGCTACGGAACCCTAAAAAGAATAAAACTATAGGCGCGAATCACTCGAAAAATGCCGCCATGCAAATGCGTTATTTATGATAAGGGTGGCAGTATTTTCACGAAGGAAAACGGTACAAATTGAATCAATCAGCTGCAGTACGCTTCGTGTCCTATTTCATTTCCGTCTGTCATACCCCAGGTCAGACTAAACCCGTTCGGAACGGAAAATGTTAAATCTCAGCATTAAATATTGAAGACTTTTATGAAATACAAGGAGATCAAGTTTATCTGACTGTATCCGATTCAATTTTTGCAGGAAAAGTCATGTCCGTACTCTGTATCAGGCCGTGCAAAGGTTTCTTATTCTTTTTTTTTTCCTTTTTCATATATTAATTTTTGTGAGAAAATTTCATAAAATCCATTTTAAAAGCTAGATTTCCAGCAGTGAACTTAATAATCTTTAAATTAAATAAATATATCCAATTAATTGAATGAACATATTATAATAATTATTAATTATTATTGTATTCTAGTAACATGCTTAAGCATGATACAATAATATTATGTTAAGACACGTTAAAGTAATTAAAATTACTGAAGCATCAAAATAACTAGCTAAAAGCCGAGCTTCGTGAGGGCTCGCGTCGTTTTTCTGGGTGGTAATAATCTATAAGGCAGTGTTTAATATATTAATTTAATTGTAACCAAACCTTGACTGACCGATGATAACATTTTGCGATAATATAACAATTTGCTTATTATTAAGTACCTGCCAAATATACGAACATCCATGGAACATCCATGGAACATCCTGTGTTTTAAAATTTTTGCAATATCTGGATAGTTGCGGATATTTGCGGATATTCGTTCAAACGAGATCGATTACGGCTGAATTGCAGGTTGATCTCGCTGTCCGAGCTGTGAATTTATGTTTACAGTGCAAATGTATTCTCATTCATTACAACAGCACGCAATAAATTACATAGTTAAATATATAAATTACACAAAACGAGTAAATAGTGTGAATAAACAGTTTATAAAGTTCGCATTAATTGTAAATTATGAACAAATACATTATCATGTTTGGCTTATGCGATCATTGCGAGGCTTGCATAAAAGTTTATTTATTTCACTGTAACTTCATAACCACAGAAATAAATCAAGATAGAACGGCTAAGCGGGTGGAGTACTTGCTAGTTATCTTGCACAAGTGTGCAAAATTTGTTGAACGTTCATTCAGTCTGCGCACACGTCTCGACTTGACTACACCGGAGCGATTGTGCAAAAATTCTTCATTGTGCAGTGTCTAATTATTGTAAAAACAGAAGTACGAAAGTGAATCGGTCAAAAGGAGGTATTTCGTTCCACGGGTAAGTTATTTGTTCTAACAAAAAGCAAAGCAAAAATTGACACTAGCGATTCCTTAGCAACGCACGCGCATCGCCGTTCTATCTTGATTTATTTCTACATATTTATAGTATAGTCATATCACTCATAACTGTATTCCAATAGCTTGTCTAAATATTATGAGTCATGAGTCATGACGTCTCCTTCATAAATATGAATAAAAAATCGGCCAAGTGCGAGTTGGACTTGCGCACGAAGGGTTTCGTACCATTATAGAGCAAAATTAGACCAAAAATTGTGTTTTTTGTATGGGAGCCTCCCTTAAATATTTACTTTATTTTAATTTTATTATTAATTATTAAAGTATAAATACAATTAAGGATTTTGTGAAAATTTCAAGTGCGTAGCTGTTACCATTATTGATTACGAGCAAAAAAGGCCAAAAAAATCACGTTTCTTGTATGGGAGCCCCCCTCAAAAATAAACTTTATTTTATTTTTAGTATTTGTTGTTATAGCGGCAACAGATATACACAATCTGTGAAAATTTCAGACGTCTAGCCGTAGCGGTTCTTGAGATACAGCCTGGAGACATACAGACAGATGGACAGACGGACAGACGGACAGACATCGAAGTCTTAGTAATAGGGTCCCGTTTTTACCCTTTGGGTACGGAACCCTAAAAACGAGAAAGGTGACACTGTATCTTATGCACGGTATAATAATTAATAATTAAAACAGATAACTTGAAACGCATGACCTTGTTGTGGGACTACACCACCAAAATCGTCACCAAAACATTCCAAATTCATAACAAAGTAAGGTTTAAGTGCCACAAAGCTGTAATAAAAAAAACAATCAAAAATTTTAGATCCTTTTAGCATTACGCTTAAGTAATATTATGTTACAATGGACTTGCGTAAACCAGTTAGAGTGCAGATTAACAAGGTATTCTGCAGATTATCTGGAATAGTTTTGCTTGCTTGTTGGAGTAGTGCTTTTATGAAAAAAAAATTCTCGAAGACACATAAATTCTTTGTCAACCACATTTCACGTCGATGAAACTGCTTAAAAACTAATAAGCGCTTTCACGCGAAATAATTTTTAAAGGCAAGAAAGAGTATCATTACAGGTTTTCTGCCCTGTCACTAATTGTGGGTACTAAAATATTACGACAGGCGAAATTGGTCTGACCTGAAATTTCCAAGCAAACAAATGGATTGCGTAGATAAGATACGAATTTTATTCCGTATAAATTAAAACTTTATTCATCAATCTTTGTTGTTTTCTTCTGTAGACCATCGAGTAGCGTAGAGTTTGGTGGCAGCCATTCGCAGTTTGTTTTTTGTGAGGAACACATCTGAAAATTAATTAATTTATACAGTTTCGGGAATAAGTATGAAATAAACTAATTTTGATTGATAACAAATCGTAAAATGCTTTTAACTCTATAAGACTATAATAATTCTATTATATTATTATATAGATTTTATAAAAGAAGTTACATTACTGCGTAATTTTGATTGAAAAATGGACAGCAGTGAGGAGAGTAAGGCTAAATTTATATCGCCCCGGAATTGAACGGAATGGTAGCGTCAATTTCGCCCCATGCGAGAAAATCGGCGCTGTAGAATTCTCGAGAATTTCGCGGAAGACGTGCGTTCAATTTTTTGGCTCGTATTTAATTTGTGTGTTATACCACAGTGTAAATAAATAGGTATCTTTTTATTACACTGTGGTTATACTGTGGATATAAAGTTCATTATGCTATGTACAGTTTCGTTGTAACAATTCGCTTCCGTTCCATCGCGCACCCATCGCGACGCATAGATGCATTTCTAAATTTGTATGAATTTGACAGACTTCAAATGCGTGAGACGTCATGCAAGTCTGTCAATTCAATACAAATGTAAAAATGCATCTAATGCATCTACGTTTGAATACCTATGCTTCGCGTTGCGGTCTGAATTGACCCTAAGTGGGAGGATCAACATTCAACAATGTGCAGTTGCACAGGTATGTTTGGCGCTTTGTAGCCGTAGGGTCTTTCGTGTCAAATGTTGTGTCAGACAGATATAATATTATGACAGCTATATTCCCCGCGTTCCACCTGGCGTTAAAAACGATCAAAACGCTGAAAATGCCTCCTATTTTTAGCGTTTTGATCGTTTTCAACGCTAAGTGGAACGCGCCCATTATTGTGACATGTGGAAACTATCCCTACGTTCCACTTGGCGTTGAAAAAGATCAAAACGCTAAAATAGGAGGCATTTTCAGCGTTTTGATCGTTTTCAACGCCAGGTGGAACGCGGTGTATTTCGTGCCATGTGACAGCTGTTTGTCTCGACAATTGACACAATAGACCCCACGGCTATGTAGCGCCAAACATATCCTTCATTCATATCTTTGGCATACAATGATTTGTTTAGTTTTACCATAACCATGAATTATTGATTAAGTATACATAATATTAATATTCATTACAACAATAACGGCACTACAATACATTTTTTAACAAAGTAATTTGAATAACAAAATGTCGTCTTCAAAACTTGTTCGTTATTAATAAACTTAATTAATTAATGATATTAGGAAATGGTAACTTATGTACAGTCTGTCAAGAAAGAGTGGATGCTGAACTAAATTTGAAAATTGTATGGTAGTTTTTGCGGCTTCACAGAGAACGTTTGTAAACTTTAAATTTATTATTATTATTTATTATTATTTATTAATTAACGCTCCAATACATTTTTTATTTACAATTAATAAGATTTTTGTACTTTTCATGCGATTTCAAAATTATATTCGACGACTACTTTTTTTCGACTAACTGTATTTTTTACCTTACAACGGCAGTCCTCAGCGGTGACGTAACGGAAGACGTCGGTTCCGGGGGTGACACCGGGGTCACAGTGACGCAGGCGCACCATCAGCAAATGACGGGGTCCGTAGACGCAGACTGGATGGTGGGACTTCTTGAATGGAAACTCCCAGTCCGCGATCTAAAGAAAATGTAGGTTAAGGCTACGGCCAAACCTACGGGTCAATAACGCGGGACGCGAGCGGGACGCGGGACGAGAGACGAGCAACGCGATGCCTGTGCGACTAAGCTACGGTGCGAAACCGTAGAATAATTATTCCCGCTCTGCCGACGCGAACGTCCCGCGTTGCAGACGCTCCCGCTTCGCAGTCGCTTTGGTCGCGTAGGCTTGGCCGCTTTAGGGCCTGTTTTACCACTTCTAGATAAAGTGCCGAATAGGCTATTCACAACTTTTTTGACAGATTCTCCATACTCGATCTGTCAAGTTAATTGGTGGATAGCCTATTCGGCACTAATCAGGAAGTGGTGAAACAGGCCCTTAGTCATAGTTATTATTATATTCGCGCGCGCTGATCAGAAAATGTGTCTCTAGCCCTGCAGATGAAGGGTTGAGAATTTAAATGGTTTCAATTTACAGCTTGTCTGGTATAAATAAATTGTGGAATTGCTTCGAAATTAAAAAGAGGGCGTTGTCAAACGATAAAAATAACTTGGACGGCTAAAAATTTTCCTTAAAATGCGGGTCTACGTAATGTTACATTTCCAATGATTAGGTACGCCTAAAGAATTGGATGATGTCGTAATGGCTTATAATGGTACACATTCAGTGTTTGTGATTTGTATACCAAACCTACCTTGGAACGATACAGACGATACAGAGAAAAATAGCATGCACAAGTTCCACATTTTTAGAAATTCTTAAAATGTCATTGTGTAGAATTCAGATCGGAACGCGACGCGTATAGTAGATGGATTTCTAAATTTGTATGGATTTTACAGATTTACAAGACGTCTCACGCAGTTGAAATCTGTCAAATCCATACAAATTTAGAAATAAATCTACGCGTCGCGTTGCGGTCTGATTTGACCCTTATGAGGATGACCAGAGTCTTCTCTATAATATGTGAGCAATTGTTAAACTGTCATTTTGTAGCCTTATGAGGTCGTCTCTGTACTAATGTCCAAGTCCTAAATAAAGATAAAAAAAGCGGCCAAGTGCGAGTTGGACTCGCCCATGGAGGGTTCCGCAGCAGCAATAAGGTTTATTGTATGATTGGTCCATGGTTAGATGAAAAAAATTTTTTTTTGTTTAAGTTGTACCTATGGGGACCCCTAAAATTTTTGATATTTTTTTCATTTTTGCATCAAAATCTACTAAGTTTCAATAGTATAGCTCTAATAGTTTCGGAGAAAAGTGGCTGTAGCATACGGACGGACGGACAGACAGACACGACGAATCTATAAGGGTTCCTTTTTTGCCATTTTGGCTACGGAACCCTAAAAAGCTATCTTTTTCACAGAGAAGCTATGATATAACTCAACCTGCTACGCGATTTAAATCTTAGCGCAATTTCCAAAGCTAGTCATTTTCTGAGGTTTTGCTACATTAGCTAAAATCCACAATCTGTTTAGGCGGCGTCAAGATTGCTTCACTAATTGCCTTAACCTAAATTATTTATTATCCAACTTGTACGAATTGCTGCTCTGAGAGTTTAAATGGAAACATCGGTCGTTACAAACTTGTCAACGGAAATTTCACATAAATTAATGGCCCTTTTATTATTCTTTTCAATTCCAAGCTATAGGTAGCAGAGTAAACAGAACTAACTAGTAGGCAGACTCAGAAGAGATCTCTAAATAATATATAGGCGCGTATGCCATAATATCGGCCGGCACGCGCCGTACTATTGCGTTACCCAGCATTGTGAAACATGTTGAAAGTGACATTCGCGCCCAACTTGCGTAGGTTCGCCCGTTTGTTACTCCTAATACATGATTGATGCTAGATTTACACTCTCGTCTCGTGGCTCGGCTCGCGGCGCAAACACAACTTCTCCGCGAGATCCTTTGAAAACCGCTCCAGACGAGAGCCGCGCCACGAGACGAGCCGGGAGCTCGAGCTTACACTCGGCTCGTGGCGCATCTCGCGTCTCAGCTCGTGGTTCGCGCGCGAGTGTAAATCATGTATTAGAACAATAATTACCACGGGTTGTTCTATGGGATACTTAAAGGAAAAACCGAATAAATTTTTATTCATGCGTCGACGCAACGCTGACGCAACGCGCTGTTTGGACTGGCTCTAATGAATTAAATATTTAGTACACTAAAATAACAACAAAATTTATTGTATCGTTTTTGCCTGTTGCTTCGCTGTTGAAAGATACATTACGCTGGATGCATAGATCAGAAATAGGACACAAAGTCTTACCTCGCTAGACTTACACTTGCCACCGCACATGTGAACCTTCACGTTGTCATAACATCTCAGGCCGTTGTCATCAAACCTCTCTGCCTGAGCTACGTGTGTTAGCTTAGAACAGGACTTAGCTGGACTGACTATCCAGAGGAGTATCAGTACGCATGGAGTCAATTTCATGCTGCTGTTTTTTTACCTAAAAAAAACACAAATTTAATTCGAGTGATTGAAAAAATTAGTTTGAAATTCCCAATTCCAAAGCTAGATTTTCAACCTCCACATATTGTACGGACAAACGGATAGCAAATTTTAAATCTATTGCATAACTTTTTATCATGGGCTTTGAGCGTGGCGACCGAATCAAGGAATTCCGTAACGCAATTAACCTAACAACTCCGACTCCGACTATGCACGGCAACGCCGCACCGCTGCGCTGTGCCGGTCGGTGCGGCGGCGTTGCCGAGCATCGTTTAACGTCGTTTCAGTTCGGCAGACTTCGCCATGGTGTTTGTGTGCGTGCAATTAGACGTATGCGATTTATAATTGCATAATTTGATAAAAATTGCTACTTATGCCTTTACCGCGGCAGTCCTGGAGTGCCAAACGTATTTTTTTATATTAAAGTCTGGTTTTAGGTTTTGGGTTCGACTATAACTTCAATATTATATTATAATTATATGTTTTTTTTTGTTTGTGAAATTATAATTTTAGATTCTATATTATAAAAACGACTGCACGATAAAGCGACCAAATGATTATTTACTCAAACCATAATTTCTGAGCACCGCTGTTTTCTCTATTGAGCTTTTATCTTTTGGAAGGCGCAATCTCATCACGGAGGGTATTATTTTGATGGTTCAACGTTTATCGAAGAACCTCAGGCTATTTTTTAAAAGGATGTACAATGGTAAAATAAAATAGAATAAAAATAAAATTTTGATCTCCTACATTTTATTTCAGCAAACACCGAACTGGATTTTTTTATTTCTTTTTTTACAAACAGGGACAGTAAACAGTAAACAGTTTGTCAAATGTTTTATTATAAAAACGATGCACGTGGTAGTATATGGGTCAAATCAGACCGCGACGTGACGTGTAGATGGATTAATTCTAAATTTGTACTGAATTGACAGATATCAATTGCGTGAGACGTCTTGCAAATCGGTAAAATTCATAAAAAATTATAAATGCATCTACGAGTCGCGTTTCGGTTTGAAAGACCGCAACGAGGGAACAATTCAGACCGCAACGCGACGAGGCGAGCCGAAGCGCAGTGCGGCATAAAGTATGGACTTGAAAGATTTCAATTTTCAATTGCGTGAGACGTCTTGCGAATCTGTCAAATCCTTAAAAATTTAGAAATGCATCTACGCATCACGTTGCGGTCTGAATTGACTCTATGGCGTACGTGCGTGCTTCAGAATGAACATAGTATTTCTAAGAAATCTTTAGAATAGAAATGAATCTTAAGACACTATATTGATAGTAATTTTACCGCGAGGGCAATTTTATACTTAATATGTATGACTATAAAGACGTGAATACGCTGCGGCCAGAAGCTATCCGGCTCGCTCGGAAAACATGTGAAAAAACGTAATTTTGTTTATTTAAACAATAACTAGGAGCATTTAAGCAAAATGCTTCTATACGATTTTGGATTGCAAAGGTGTCTATTAATTAGACTAATTTCCTACAATACATCTATTCTCGTTTAAAAATAATCTTCAAATTTCGTATTTTTAAGAGGTCATTTCGAGAAATGTATCGAGGCAAAATACATTAATCGTGTTTCTGGTTCTTCTCAAACCTAGATAAGGCTATGAAGATATGTATATCTCATTACCAGATTTGTAACATTTCTGAGGGTCCTATAGTATTACTTCAAAAAGGACGTTATTATCAATATAGCGTCTTAATAGAAACGGAGCTTATTCTGTACGGATCTAAATTAGGCACGAAATAGCTTTAAAATTTTCGTCATTTAATCTCAGATTTATTAAGCTGAACGATGTTAGTAAATAATATTATGTTATTTTGGCATAGCCATTAGCCATGTAATATATTATGGCAATTTTTATTATTAATCAGTAATTAAGTACTGACGTCCTAATAATGTAAATGTAAAAAACATATTTATTTCCTTTGCAAACTTGAAAAGCGGATTTAGAAATTGAAGAACATATATTTTTATCCTCTGAAGTATTTCAAAAAAATTAGTAACGAACAATAATTCTTTACCAAAATGATAGTGTGTTCACTATAGATTACAATATAAAAGCAAAGATGAGACTCAAAAATTTTTTTAGTAAAAATTATAGAGGAAAAAGTAACTTTATATAATAATAGCTATAATAGCTCCCACACCGGTTTCGGTGACGGTGGCCGGTTTCATTGAAACCAGGCCAGCTACGCAGGAGTATTTTTATAGTGCCCAAGTGTGTGCGCAGTACACAAGAGCACTCTCTATTCCTTTACTCTCATAACCCAGTGGGACGGCAGACCGACACGACCGGCGAGAGATCAGGCGCAGGACCGACTTTTTACATGCCCATCCGACGCATGGATCATCTTACTTGTCAGACAATCAGGTGATCAGCCTGCATTGTCCTAACCAAACTTGGAAACATGTTATATGTTTCCAACGCGGGAATCGAACCCACGACCTCCGAGTCAAGAGCCGCGCTCTGTACCACTAGACCACGGAGGCGTTAAAGTAACTTTAGCATTCATAGTAAATGTACATAATAATAAATATGAATATAAAAAAAAAAACTCATCCATACTAATATTTACGAGAAAGTGTGTCTATCTGAGTGTCTGTTCCTCTTGCATCTTGTTCTTGTTGCCCAAGCCGCAGAACCGATTTTGCAGAGATTTGATATGAAGATACTGTCGAATCCCGGGAAAGGACATAGGATACTGTTATCTAAAAAAATGTACGGTTCCCGCGCTATAAACGAAATTTGGCGTAACTGAGTTGCAGGCGTCATCTAGTGCATAAATAATGACGTGTCAAAACCAGAAACCGTTTTAAAACTTTCCGCCTACCCACTTTCAATGGACGTTGGTTCTACACAATATTTTGTAACAAAATAATATTTACCTCTAACGTCCCTTGAACGTCCCACATGAATTTTTATTTTTGATTCGATGCCAAACTTTAAAATGCACGTTTATAAACCGCAGTTCTAAATATTTGCCGAGATGTTACAGAATCACGTGCGTCACGAGCGACTTAATATTTGGAAGATAATAATATTACCAGAATAAAAATATATAAATAATATAATAAATGAAAAAGTGTATCTGTCTGTTATCTCACTAATTTAGATGAAAGTTTGGATATCATGACGGGAATATAGGAAAGTTTTTGTTGAAAAATGTACAGCACTCGCACAAGGTGCTGCGCAGACGACAGACTATCCGTGACGCACTTTTTAGTCTGTGGAAATAGAACCTATGCAATTATACGCAGTAACGCACACGACGCGCAAAAAGTCCGGCGCAATAAAAATCCCTGTAATTCGGGCAGACCACACCGCACAGCGTCGCACCGCGCCGCACAAAATGTGTGCGAAAAAAATTGAACGTTTGCTTGAACGCGTCCTAACGCAGACGGCGCACACTTTTGCATTTTTAGTGACGTAATGTACGTCTACGTCTCTACAGTTCATCTGACAGAATGATCGAAGATGTGCGTCGTGTGCGTTCAGTCTGTGAAAAATCCGCGAACGACTGCAGACTTTTTGGGCAACTCGATCACACAAAAAGTGTGCCGTCTGCGCTTTCCCTAAACAAACACGCAAACGACGTAGCGGAGTTTGGGGCGTCATCTAATATTTAAATCTATAAGATGTGAGTAGCTGACCCGGCAAAATATAAATTATTTCTAGTATCAATACATAAAAAGTTGATAAAAACTTATTCATAGCACCAAAATAAAAACTTTTAATAAGCTTGGTTCAAAAATACAGGCAGGTTTAGTTTTAGAAGACATTATTTAAGGGCCTTTCCTACGGAGAATCCGTAATTTACCGTATTTAGAGCCTTATAAGCTCATAATTTAAAAGCTACAGAGTTATAATAAAAATACAACAATAATCTTCAGTATCTCAACATTCCTTTCCCCGTTTTAAATTTTCTATTTTCGTTTATTATACACGTGATATCAGCTTCCAAAGTAAAACCAATTTATTCAAATTCAAACATACATTCAGCATCTCCTTAGTATTTACAAATTACTTTTAATTGAAACACACGCCAATAGATCGACAATATCATAAACTACATATTCCCCGTTTTATATTTTTTTTAGGTCAATTTCGAACTAAGATAAATAAAAAAAGCGGCCAAGTGCGAGTTGGACTCGCCCATGGAGGGTTCCGCAGCAGCAATAAGGTTAATTTTTATGAAATTATATTATTTTTGATTTATTTTTATATTTCAGTCGATTTAATGAAATTTAGATTAAGGTTTACTATTTATGACGTATAAAAAAAACTACTAGCTAGATCTCGTTCAAACCAATTTTCGTTGGTAGTTTTCATAGTAATATACATCATATATTTTTTTTAGAATTATCATGCCTCTACTTTAGAAATTAGAGGGGGGGGGACACAAATTTTTCCACTTTGGAAGAGTCTCTCTCGCAAACTATTCAGGTTAGAAAAAAATGATATGAGAAACCTCAATATGATTTTTGGAGACCTATCCATAGATACCACACACGCATAGGTTAGATGAAAAAAAATTTTTTTTGTTTCATTAAGGTTTACTATTTATGACGTATAAAAAAAACTACTGGCTAGATCTCGTTCAAACCAATTTTCGTTGGTAGTTTTTATAGTAATATACATCATATATTTTTTTTAGAATTATCATGCCTCTACTTTAGAAATTAGAGGGGGGGGGACACAAATTTTTCCACTTTGGAAGAGTCTCTCTCGCAAACTATTCAGGTTAGAAAAAAATGATATGAGAAACCTCAATATGATTTTTGGAGACCTATCCATAGATACCACACACGCATAGGTTAGATGAAAAAAAAATTTTTTTGTTTCATTAAGGTTTACTATTTATGACGTATAAAAAAAACTACTGGCTAGATCTCGTTCAAACCAATTTTCGTTGGTAGTTTTTATAATAATATACATCATATATGTTTTTTAGAATTATCATGCCTCTACTTTAGAAATTAGAGGGGGGGGGACACACATTTTTCCACTTTGGAAGAGTCTCTCTCGCAAACTATTCAGGTTAGAAAAAAATGATATGAGAAACCTCAATATGATTTTTGGAGACCTATCCATAAATACCACACACGCATAGGTTAGATGAAAAAAATTTTTTTTTGTTTCAGTTGTACCTATGGGGACCCCTAAAATTTTTAATATTTTTTCCATTTTTGCATCAAAATCTTAATGCGGTTCACAGACTACATCTACTTACCAAGTTTCAATAGTATAGCTCTAATAGTTTCGGAGAAAAGTGGCTGTGACATACGGACGGACGGACAGACAGACAGACAGACAGACAGACAGACAGACAGACAGACAGACAGACAGACAGACAGACAGACAGACAGACAGACAGACAGACAGACAGACAGACAGACAGACATGACGAATCTATAAGGGTTCCTTTTTTGCCATTTTGGCTACGGAACCCTAAAAATACGGTTTTGGTGCGATCTTGGTAACGCGGCAAATGTATGGCCAAGGTCGTTTGCTCGGGGGACGGCCTTAAGGGCCATTTCTAGCTATTTTGAGCCAGAGTCAGCCATTGACAATCAGCGTTGCGGATCGGTTCGCAACATTGCTGAATGGGAATAAAGTAAGTAATTTAGTATAATATTGGTTAGTAGTTTATTAATTCTTATAATTAGTATTTTAATACTTGCCGGCTCGTATCAAAGCACTTACTTATACATAAACTTTTGAACCGGAAGGTGTGAAACGAAAGAAAGAAAAATATATTTTTGAAGTGAAAACTTCTTTAGCGGCGTTAAACACTTTTGTGAGATGGGTAAAAACTGTGAAACTCGCGTCAGGTCACGTGTGCTGATCGAAAAACCGTAAGACGGTTTGAGAGTAGTGTTGTAACATCGAAATCGATTAATCGAACAATCGATTGTTTTTTTTTCGATTGTCGGTATTTTTAATCGATTGTAAAGGTTTCGATTAATTAAAAAAATAGTTTTTTTTTAATCTATTTTCATGAAAAATGGGTTAATAACCAAGTTTTCACTTTTGCCGGCACTCCCGGAGTGCAACCCGTCTTTTTATTTTCTTTATTATATTTCATACATTTCAACACTAAAAACTGAATTGGGAAAAGGCTGTAAGGGCTTCAATGGCTCGAGCCAGCGACTATGAAACCCATGCGGATTTAATAAAGTAGGTACAGCTATCTAAGCTACATAAGGCTGTGATATATTTCTGTAGTCAGTACTCACCAATTTGAGAGGAATGCGTGCGGCAAAACAGAGGTTATAGGAAACACTGGTTGAAATCTGTCCAAGCCTCTCCCTGACTGTTCTGAGTGACTGAACAAAACGATTCTTACGCTCGTTGGACAACAATCCTACTAATATTATAAAGGCGAAAGTTTGGATGTATGGATGTATGGATGTATGGATGTATGGATGTTTGTTACTCTTTCACGCAAAAACTACTGAACGGATTTTAATGAAACTTTACAATAATATAGCTTATACATCAGAATAACACATAGGCTATAATTTTAACCGACTTTCAAACTGGAGGAGGTGTTATGTTCGTTTTTTTATGATCAACGATTACTCCGCCGTTTATGAACCGATTTTCAAAATTTTTCTTTTGGTGTATAGGGCATTATCCCAATTTGGTATCATATTCACAAAAATGGTGACCTGATGAAGGAATCCATGGGTAATCGAGGGAACTCCTCAAAATTTATATGGAAACATGTGGTGACTTCGGTTTCATGTGAAGTATTCCGAGCATATGCTAACAACAAGTAAGATTTTGGACCCAGCGACACCCACCCATGGTTCGGAAGCTACTGGGAGAACTCCTGACGCTTTATAGATACACGCTTGAGAGTTTCGGCGTTGATTTAAGATCGGAAAGCAGATGCTACTATGCAAATTACATTAGTTATCATCATCATCATCATCATCATCATCACTACCATATTATACCATCAAGCTGCATCGTCCCATGATACGTTTCATAGTCTTTTAGATAGACTCGAGTTTGTCAAGCAATTAAAAAAATTATCAGAGGAAAATATGGAAAAACCGGGAAAATTATTAGAAAGGGTTTATCTCTCGAAGTACTGGAGCATTTTTTATATTATTTGTCACAGATATAGAGTAGACCACGTGAAGGGACATGTTAACTCATTTTTTCATAACTATTTTTTGCGGAAAAATGTACGGTTTTCGTAAAATTCCTAATTTACGCGGGCGAAGCCGCACGGGACATCTAGTAAACTATAAGTGTGCAAAATTTTAATCACCTACGATTCCGCATTTTTCGTCAAAAGGGATCCAAAGTTTTTGCTCCCGTATTAATGTATAGATTATCCACACTAGTCCATATATTATTATGTCCATATTAATCCATGCTAGTCCAATACACTAGTCCATACTAGTATTTTATATGCGAAAGTTTGTCTGTCTGTCTGTTACGTTTTCACGCCCAATCCGAGGAACCGATTTTGCTGGGTATGGATATTGAGTCCCGGGAAAGGACATGGGGTAATTTTTATCCCGAAAAAGTATACGGTTCCCACACGATAAACAAACAACGGATTTGCGGGCGTCATCTAGTTAATAATAATTAAGAATAATAATATTGATGTAATAATAATTGTAAGAGTGGAGTAATTAGCGCCACAACCTGTGGCTAACATTTAAGTACGACATAAGAGTTATTTTTAAATAAATTAGGCGGCAAAAGAGTAAATGGGTGCGGGGCGCGGGGAAGTAAGTGCACTTGACATTGTCGGGAAGGGATGTCGTCGCACAGACGAATGTTTAGTTATCTAGGGTTAAAATATGACTTAGGTCAATAAGTGAAATAAGATGTTGATATTTTACAAAGGGTGTGTTAACTCTCTTGATATTATGTCGACTAGATTATGTACCTAAACAACAAAATAAAAACAAGTAAATCATAACCGTATGGCCTATAGCTGCAGAGATCAGCAAACTTTTTGTATACAAGTTACATCTAGGAAAATGAAAAATTTTGGAGGCACACTACAAATTAATGAGTGTGTACAGGGGTTTTCTGAGTCCTTCCTTCGTCGATTGCCATTTTTGGGTTTTCATAAACTAGAAAAAAGTATGATAACTTTTTCTGAGACACACCAACTACTGACCACGGTACAGGGTAGGTACTCCAGTGTGCCGCGACACACTATTTGCAGAACACTGGTCTAGAGATGTCAAAGCCGACGCAGAGTACGGTATGTAAAGAAAAATAAACCCCGTTAATTCGAACGTAATATGGGTAACGATCTATATTAATAATTTATTGCGTTGTAAGAATTTTCATTAAGTATTGTTATCTTATCGTACATAATTATTATCTATTATAGCAACAACTTGTATTATCTACCCATATAATATCTATAAAGAATCAAAGTTATGGCCGGTTTACATTATTTCAATCCAGTGAACGGGTACTGGAATGTTCATTCCAGTATCCATTTACATTATTCCAGTAGCAATCCAGCGCTGGATTGCCTGTTGGCAGCGGACGACATGAATGCGGTTGCAGCCGACGTGTTGTCGCGACACTACTGATTTGTATGTATTTCTATGAAATACCCTCCGCAGCTAGCGACACGAAGCTAGCGACACATTCATACAAATACATAGAAATCAGTAGTGTCGCGACTACACGTCGTTTGCTGCAACTTCATGTAGCCGGCTTCCAACTTGTACGGGTTAATTCAGGCCGCAACGTGACGCGAAGATGCATTTCTAAAGAATCATGGCCAAATTTGTATAGGAGCTGGACTCGACTTTTATTTTTGATGTCCCAAAATAAACTATAGTTAGATTTGGTTGTTCTTATGCTCTAAACATAATTCCGTTTGAAAATTATGTCTAAATAGCCACGATTTTTTATAATAATTATTAACGTTTACAATTATTTTGAGGTTAGACTTAAGAACTGCCTTTTTTCCGACGGTGTAGCCTACAAGTGTATATTCGGCGATCTCGTTTCTAATTATTTCAATTTTTCCTAGAGTTATTACCCAAAAAATAGAATGAATGCGAATGATCGCCGGCTGTCAGAACATATGAAAGACAACAACGAAACTGATCTTTTTTTTGTGGCTATTTATAGACACATTTCTAATGTTTTTCGATGCCTTAAAATATTAGAGAATTTTTGCTACCAATGGCATATCGGGACGCCATCGTCCACCTGGTACGATTTGGCCATTGTTCTTTGTACTGAATCGATAGATTTGTATGTCGTCTCACACAAATCTGTCAACTCCATACTTTAGAAATACATTTACGCGTCGCGTTGCGGTCTGAATTGGCCCTTATAGTTATCTGTCATTACGAATATCAAAATAATATAGCCTCTTCTCAGGTTTTTAGGTTAGATTGCACCCTGTATAAAGGCGTCACGTGAGGCACATTAGGACGACATTAATATCAGAATATTATGTATTATCACATGACGTGTTATGAGAATTCTGAGTACTTTACCTTTCGCTCGTCAGTATATTGTTTCTAATTCTAAGAATTGCGAAATTACATAAAATTCTGTTACTTTATTCTGGATACATTAATATTCTATTAATACTTCAGAATTATGTAAATGTCAAGCATTTCTCGTTACTTATTGTTCATGGAGATATTAAATATATTACGAGCAAAGTACGTTAATTAAATTCCAAAAGTATCGATGACTCCACTATAATATAGGCGTTCTTTGATATACGAACAGTCTTGTAATAAAGAGGCAATAATAGTTACCTATTGTAGTCCTGTATTATAAAGGTACGCTTGTACGGGCAACTAAAATTGCTCCACTCCAGTCAATTCTCGTCAACTTTGACGTCACGACTACTTCAAGCAATTTTCGGCAACAAGCAGCAATAAGCGGCAATATTGCGCAATACATCGCAATACTATTGAGCGATATGGCGAAACTTCATCAACTACTAGTTACTAGGCAATACTGTCATACACGAGCCAATCGGATATTCGTCAATTCGTATCGGCGACATTGAGTGATATGAAATATCTGGAGCAATATCGCCGAAATAATTGCCGCAATTTATTGAAACTGCTCCATATTGCTCTACATTATTACTCCAGATCGGTCCATTCCTATCGCTGGGCAATTATTGCCGCAATTGTTGCCCGTGTAAGTGCTTCTTAAGTTATAACACAAGTATCGCATAGAGGTCTCAAGTCCTCTTAGAATTTACTTTGGTATAATCTATACATCTATACACATAAATAAAATTGGAGTGTCTGTTTGTAATATTGAAAGAACCGTTTGTTACTACACGTACATTATACGCTACATACACCAAAACAACGTTAACCAAAACAACACCAAAAAAAAATTACATAGTAGATAATAATTATTATATTATGCCTTTAGAATGCCATTTATTCGGTATAAAACTCTCAGCGAAAATGAAACGCTACCTTGCGGGCTCCCGCACAAAACTGAGAATTCGCATCGTAATGTCATTTTTACTATGAATTTTGTCGCAGAGAGCGAATTCCCAATTAAATGTGGGACCCCTAAGAAAGATGTTGATTGTCGGAATAGGAAAGCCACCAAATTGACAAGATTAAAATGGACGCGACGTCTTCCAACGAAAACACTTCTGCGTTGTGTATTCTCCTTAATTACATTACAAAACCCTTTCGAGTGCGGTAACTTCTGGACCGTTCGCCAAGTTTCGGCCATGTTCTTTTACACGAGAAGAATTAAAGTTGCGTTCAATTTTATGATTCTATTATGTTATGTAATAAAATGAGAATTTGATTGTAATATTTTAAGGGTCAATTCATTAAAATATAACATTAAATAATTAGGCTACATCACGATTTTAATTTAAAATCAGAAATAATTAAGTAAAAAGGAAGAAAACGTAACGATGTAGCATATTGCATATCCCCCCAAATTTTTGACTTCACTCGATAAAAGTGAAAAAGACATAATATATTATTAATTATATATAAAAAAACAACGATTTTTGGGCACACAAATTATATTATGTAATTTATATTTTATTAGGTTTACAACATTTTTCCTGTGCTGCATTTTTTCATATTACGTATGAAACGTATCTATAGAACGCGTAGTGTCACTTTAGTTTTGTAGCACGATATATTATAGCGGGGCTCTACGCATAAGGGCTGTTTTCCTGTCATGCGTATTGTCAATCGCATAAAATGATAGGAATCGGACTTTCAAGACCGAAAATTGCTCGTAGACCCGCTACGGTCATCGTGCTACGATCGCTACGACGTAGACGTAGTATGAAATAGAAAAAAAAACGTAGAATAAGTATTTTTTTTCTATTTCGTACGTAAATACGTATAAAATAGAATATTATTTATAAAATAAAACGTAGAATAATTTTCTAAAAATATTTTTTTTTTAGAAAAATAGGCGTGGAACCTAAAATAATAATATTATAGGATTAAGGTCCAGATTTTTTACTTTTAACCAAAACTATCGAATCGTGTAGTAACAATTGATTTTATTCCCGACTATTATAAATTAGTTTTACAGTACATAGAAATCATAGAATTATTAAACTAAAAATAGAATTTAATATTTAACGATAAAAGTGCTCGAGGCTTAGTTAGTAAAAGTTTTGAGCCTATATTAATACGTAATTACATTAACTTTCTTGTATTAAAAGTAACGGCCGTCATTTTTAGGGTTCCGTACCCAAAGGGTAAAAACGGGACCCTATTACTAAGACTTCTTTGTCTGTCCGTCTGTCCGGGCATCTGTCCGTCTATCCGTCTATCCGTCTGTCCGTCCGTCTGTCTGTATGTCTCCAGGCTGTAACTCAAGAACGGTAATAGCTAGAGATTTGAAAGTTTTAAGACTATGTATATCTGTTGCCGCTATAGCAACACATACTAAAAAGAGGATTGATTTGTATTTATCTGTTTGAAAAAATCAGAGATTGATTTAGAGAATTTTGAAGTGAAAACTTCTTTAGCGGCGTTGAACACTTTGGTGGGATGGGTAAAAACTGTGAAACTCGCGTCAGGTCACGTGTGCTGATCGAAAAACTGTAAGACGGTTGGAGAGTAGTGCTGCTAATAATCAAGTTTTCACTTCTGCCGGCACTCCTGGAGTGCAGCCCGTCTTTTTGTTTTTGGCCTATTTTGCTCTATATTAATAATAGCAACAGGTAGATTTTTCACAAAATCCTTAGTTACATTATGTGTTTTTTAATATTTAATAATAATATTGAAATAATTAAGCAATAAGGCTCCCATACAAAAATCAAAATGTATAACCTAGTTTTGCTCTTTGGTACGGAACCCTTCGTGCGCGAGTCCAACTCGCAAATCTGTCAAATCCATATAAATTTAGAAAGTCAATTACGCGTCCGTCGTTGCAGTCGGAACTCTAACGGCCGTTCCCAATATTTGATCTATCTCTTACTTGAGATAGGAATAGCTCACATTAGACATTAGCTCCATATATTTTATGTCAATTCAATGTCAGCTGCGATCGGTTGTATGTCAAATTAGAGATAGATTGAATATAGGGAACGGCCATAAATCAACCCTTATTATTCTTTATGAATATATTATAAAAGTACAGAAGAAATTCCACGCCACTAATAATATATTTTTGTACTTACTTTACATGTTTTATACGTTCCCGTCTATTTGTCTGTATTTTATTCCTACGTAAGCTGTTAAATAAATATTGATAAAATTTTGTATGGAGATTTGAGATTTAATTCTGCGAAATATAAGATATTTCATTACGGCTAAATGTATTAATCTTTTGAAATTATAATACAATTTGAAATGTTTTTGATAATTACGGTCCTGAGGGGATTAAAATAATAGACCGACTGAAGATTGTACAAAATTGATATTGTACACAATGGAGAATGTTTTTTAATGTATGGAATCTGGTCCAAATTTCCACCACTAACGAGACCTATGTAGTAAAATTGTCTACTAATTAATACTCAATCATTATAACCAGACCGCAGTTATATCAATATTTTAACTCCAAAAAATTTTTTCATAATAATTATGGTCATAACTTTTTACGGACAGCTTATTTTTAATTTGTCTCATAGTGAAAGTTACTCTATATTTAATGAACAATAAGTCAATATGGGTCTCGTTAGTGGTGGGAATTTGGACCACTTAAAATATCATTCTCCAAATAGATGAATTGTACAAGTACAAAGTAAAGGGTAAAGCTAGTGATGTAGAAAATACCTCACGTAAGAGCGCTTAGGCCCAAGTAGGCTTGTAAAATATTTGCTTTTGATCTATTCATGATTACATACGGATAAGAGGCGTACCCGAGAAGTTGTCGTAACAATCCAATTGTATGGGCAAGCTAATTTACATAAAGGCAAAATTTAATACACAACGTTTTTATCTTAGTCGATTTCGGTAACTAACCACAAAAATGGCTTGCTATTAAAATCTGCGGAACCCTCAGATAGCCGTGCTCTAACATACTCTTAATTTATTTTTGTTATAAAGCACTGCACTTTACATTTAGCTGTCAGATAGAAATTTTCAGTCTTAGCACAATAGCAATAAAATCTTCTCCCTTCATAATAATATTATGAAGTAAATTTATAGCTAGATAATATGTTTATTTCAGGCAACAAGAAGATAAACAGCTCTGCCGGGTAGGCTTAGGCGGACTGGAGGGTTTTGCCGTCTTTGATAGCCCTTGTAACCGGCCTGTATAATACAGATATTGTAGGTCCTTTCCTTACGTACTTAAAGTCCAGGATAATTTATTAAAATTTACACAAATAACGAAATCAAGTTACTTTGGAGTTGATAATAATTAAACTTTATTATCTTAATTAGCCTGCAAGAAATCACATATAAATGATCAAAGTATCTCCCTTCTGACCACAATGTTTAAAGCTATTCAAATTATAACATGACGAGGCGATACAATATGCGATATTTAAATGATCCTCTACATGATGAACTTAATTCAGTACTTACCCAAAATATAGATATTGAATTGACTTAAAAATGTTAATAGCTCAATAAAAAGGTGCTTAGTTGCTTGCACCACCACCACAAAATAATATAATATCAGCATTAAGATCCCTTAAGGTGGCTTTCCAATCCTGGCTGTATAGCTTACGTGTGAGAGACATACATACATAAGATACTACTGCACTCGAGTCTCGACTCTCGTATATGAAGATTATCTACTGTTTATCCATACTTGCAATCCATATTATGAGTACTTAATGTTATAAATGCGAAAGTGTGTCTGTCTGTCTGTTACTTCTTCACGCCCAAACCGCTGAACCGATTTTGCTGAAATTTGGTATGGACATACTTTGAGTCTCGGGAAAGGACACAGGATACTTTTTATCCCGGAAAAATGTACAGTTCTTGCGCGATTTACAAATTTTGCCGCATCGGAGTTGCGAGCGTCATCCAGTTACATATATTTTATAGTTTATACGTGTAGTGAATACCCAAGTATATTTCTGTGCCTAATAGCTTTATTAATATGGAAATCCGATACCCACAGTATTTCTCGGCGTACAGCGTTATTAGTCGCGTCTGTTACTAATTACACAATAGTATTAACCACAAACATATCGTAAAAAGTAATCTCTAACAACCACAAACACACTATGGTAAGGAAAATTGCAGTAAGTAGGAAATTGTAAGATCGTACGTCTTGTAACTCTATTTTTAACATCATCATCATCATCATCAGCCTATTGCCGTCCAGTGCTGAATGTAGGCCTCATTTTGAACATGGTTTATAATATTATGCGTTTTTCCTGTATCTTTCTGCCGCACACAGTAAATCTCTGGAACGAACTGTCGCCAGCATTATTTCCGGACAAATACGACCTGCAAACCCTCAAGAAGAGAGCGTATTCCCTTTTAAAAGGCAAGCAACGCACCTGCAACTCTTCCGATGTTACGAGTGTCCATGGAGCACCCGGGACGGTAGTTTCTTTTCATCAGGTGACCCGTTTACTCTTTTGCTGCCTAATTTCTTTAAATTATTGCCCATAAATCGAGCTTAGAAAATCCGGTAGTTCAAAAAATTTATACTTTATTATGTACAAGGATCTACACTTTGGCAGTATTCACGTCGGAAAGTAAGAACCGATACGCATA
This sequence comes from Plebejus argus, assembly GCA_905404155.3. Classification (NCBI taxonomy): domain Eukaryota; kingdom Metazoa; phylum Arthropoda; class Insecta; order Lepidoptera; family Lycaenidae; genus Plebejus; species Plebejus argus. The sequence continues at coordinate 3,735,613 of FR989929.1, read as the reverse complement.
ATTCAAAATGTGCTTTCGACAATGGAGCTTCCAAGGTTACCCGAGAGGACAGTAATAAATAATTTGCTAGTTCGGCATTTGACGTGAATGTTAAAGTTGCATTAGGGCAAGAAAAGCCGACGCGGGTCGAAGATCAAAGGCTGTAAGAGCACTATCGGTACGTGACACGGATAACAACGTAAGTGATCTTAGCCCTAAAGTTATGCTGTCCTCGTATTCTTTACAATATCATCGGCATACTAAATATTTAATGAGTTGATGGAAATTGACTAAAATGCTCCCGTGGCCCGCATTAATGGCCGGTACCCGCCGCAAACGCTATGTCCCGCAATTTTTAAATCTGTAATAATATCTTCGAAAATATTCATTTTAATCATATGCCGTAAAGGGCCATATAGATTTACATTAATTCAACAATGTATTTAAGGTATTTAATTGGATAAGGAATAATGCTGTATTTATTATAATTGTTTCGAAAATTAGCCATTATTTGTCGTAAAAAGTAAATGACAAAAAAATGTTGTTGTGGGATATCCATAAGAGATAGACATAATATTATATCATCGCGGAGTTTTCTGTAGACCTTCTCAATGTGTACAATACTTGGAACATTATTTTGATAAATCTCGTAGGGTGAACCCTACGAGATTTATAAAAATATTGTTTTTAGCACTTCATGATTTTTAAAACATATAGGTATAAATAATAACAAAATTTTAGTTACTATTCTATAAAATATTCTATGACCTTTGGAAAAGGCCTGGCCGGATCTGCCAGCAAATTCTATGAAAACACCCCCAGCTTGTAAAATGGGAATTTCATAAAATAAACGAGAAATTATGTAATCGGGAATAATTTGAAGCGACGACCTGATAATGAGAAAAGTTAGATGTTACAATAGCGCTCGCGTTCTAAGATTTTATAATATTATTCAGAACTATATAAATATATCTATACATAATATAATGAGACTGTAGAAATGAAAATTGTGTACTTTAAAGATATTAAAAAAATAATAAGCGGGGGGTGTAGTACATCGCTATAGAAGCCGAAAATGTGGTTAGTTTTATGTATGTCTGTCTGTCTATCAGCTGTATGTTTGTTCCACTATCACACGAAAACCACTGATCCGATTTGAATGCGGTTTTCGCAGATATATTTGTCTTCTTCCAACTTATCATCTGGTGTATAAAAAAATTAACACCGCCACCTCTCTAAGGGGACAAAAGAGGGGTCAGATTTTGATTTTTGTATTAAACTTTTTTCTTTAACACGAAAACTACTGATCCGATTTGCATACGGTTTTCGTAGATGTATTTTTCTTCTTCCAGCTTTAACATCGGGCGTATAAAATTTATCCCCCCACCCCAAAGGGGGGACCAAAGGGGGGTCAGATTTTGTATCAAATGTTTTTCTTTGGACTTACTTCATAATATAATTATTAACTGTGTTTTCCAACTTAACATCAGGTATATAAACCACCCCCCCCCCACCCCTCTTAGGGGACAAAAGATGGGGTAAGATTTTGTATCAACTGATTAAGTAGAAATACTTTAAACAGCAAAACAACATTTGCCGTGACAGCTAGTCTTAAATATAAATAATAATAACAGGGGAATCCCAAAAACAAAATTAGGGTATTAAGAAAGACATAATAATATTATTATTTCTTAGAACGAAGCCGCACGCGAAAGCAAGTTAAGTTCTAGTTTCGTTTTACTCCTCGTTAGAAAGATTTACCCTGTCCGAAGTTCATTAAAAATGAGCTTAAAAATTCTTTTAATGAAGTTAATAGTAATGCATCTTGTAGTAAATAAGTTTACAACTTTAAAGTGCATTATTTTAATGGCATGGCAAGCAATGAGTTGAAATCCTCTTACGATATAATATGCTCCAGTTTCACAGATTCTCCTACGTCTTGCTAATAATTAAGACTACGCTTACGAAAGCTGATTTCTCATAAAATATTTCTTGTAAATGTAAGTATGGTAGTTTAGTTTGAAGAACTCGCGAAAGGAAATACCCAAGTAACGCAATGTGTATTGTACGTCTGTCCGTCTGTGTGTCTCCAGGCTGTATCTCAAGAACCGCTATAGCTTGACTTCTGAAATTTTCACAGATTGTGTATTATGTTATGTTGTCGCTATAACAAAAATACCAAAAAGAAAATAAAATTAATATCTAAGGGGGGCTCCCATATAACAAACGTGTTTTTTTTTAGCATTTTTTGCTCGTTGTCAATAATGGAAACGCTTGATATTTTCAAAAGTGCCTTAGTTATATGTGTACTTTAATAATTAATACTAATATAAAAAATTACGGGGGGCTCCCGTACATAAAACACAATTTTTGGCCTATTTTTGCTCTATAACGGTACAAAACCCTTCGTGCGCTAGTCCGACTCACACTTGGTCGAATATTTTTATATGGGGATGATATTATAATTAGTATAATGGATATTATAATTTGTGAATCTAATGATATAAGAGCGTAAATTATAGTACAATATTTTTACAGAACACTTTGAGATTCGTTCGACAAATCGTTTGTACAAGTTCAACGCCTGACGATCAGTGATTGCTACGTGCGGAATATTGGAATCATAAAAGTGATTGCACTCCGGAGGGAAATGAGTTTTACACTTTTTGCCCCTGGCTGTATTGCGGGGAGCCACAGTGCGTATCAGGCCTAAGGGGATTAAAAATACCCCGATGCATGTGACGTCAGCAAGGTAGAATATACTGTATCTATACTAATATTATAAATGCGAAAGTGTGTCTGTATGTTTGTCGTCTGTCTGTCTGTCCTGATACCTCTTTACGCCCAAACCTCTGTACCGATTTTGCTGAAATTTGGCATGGAGATACTTTAAGTCCCGAGAATAGACATAGGATAGTCTTTATCACGGAAAGATGTACAGTTCCAACGCAATAAACGAATTTTGTTGCGGGCGTCACCTAGTCTATACATATAATAAAACTGTACGGGTATCTGCGAAAATACGGTTTTCGCAGATATATTTGCCTTCTTCCAACTCAACATCTGGTGTATAAACTTTTCCGCCCACCCCTCTAAGGGGCCCAAAAGGGGGTCGGATTTTGTATCAAATTTTTTCTCTAATGGACTTACGTCATATTATTAACTGTATTTTCCAACTTAACATCAGTTTTCCCCCCACCCCTCTTAGGGGACAAAGGGGGGGGGAGAGGTAAGATTTGTATCAATTACTGATGAAGTAGAAATACTTTAAATGGCAAAACAACGTTTGCCGGGTCAACTAGTACAATATAAAATGGAGAACGTTATAGTCTAGATAAGTTATATAATTTAACTAGAAAAAGTTAAATAAAAGTAAATGAATTAACATTACTTCGTAACGTCAAGGTATTTTAAGATTATAAGATAAATTAAACCAGAATTAAGATTATTTCAGCACAAAGTTGTAAGAGAATATTGGATAATTATTAATATAAAATTAAGATTAGAGTTTTATATATCAGGTCAAAGTTGTTAAATAATATTAGTTAAGAAGACCCCAAAATTAATTCAACCCGCAGCAAAATAGCAATAGCAAAGGGATATTAAGGGACCCTTGTCCTTTTGTGACCCTGAAAATGACGTTATAAGAGAAAACGCTACATTTCTACTCATTGCTGATGCCGCGCCAACTATAGAGATTGTTGAGCGGTGACATAATAATATATTAGACTTGAATTGAAGTAGTCGGCTCAGATGCCTTAATCATCGCCATAGTAAAGTTTAAAAACGAAATGAAATGCTAATATAACAATAATTATAATTATTATGAATATTTGTGGCGACAGAACTAGCGCCAGATTCCTACATAGCACCGTCGAATTTTTAGTGCGTCGGTATGTATGTAACGACCCTGTTTTGGGTTTTTGAACGTTCATATTATCTTTTTTATAATCAAATTTAAAAAAAAGAAAACATAGTGACATTTTATTAGTGGCCGTAGATATTCAGGAAAAAAATTATAACTCTATCGGCATTATCCAGGCAGGAAACAGAGGACAACGTTTGTATGGAAAAACGGCTCTTGGATTAAATAATTTTAAGTGTAGTAAAAATTAATTTTAAATTAAATTGAGATATAGCATAATATTATCATTATAACTCATTATGCCAAAAATGTCCTTTACAACAATTGAAATTTCCGGTATCGTATATTAAATCTAAATAATAAGCACATAACCACTTTAATACCACATAAGTAGTAAGTAAATTATTCGTTTTCTGCAAAGTAAAAGGTTTAGGGAAAATAATTGAAAATCAACAATATTATTCAATTGGTTGTATATTGAAGTTTTGATAGTACATACACCTCTCTCCACGTGTAAAGGATTTCCGTAGCCTGTTTTATGGGCAATTGGATGTACAAATTGTTCAACAAAACTGATAAGGGATACCTTGAAACGAATTTATTTCATTATATTTTATCAATATACGGAAATTTAAATGAAATAATTCAACCCGAACGGGAAGGTAATTTTCAAGTCTACACACTGCTATTATAAAAGTGAAAGATTTATATTTTTGTGTGTATGCTTGTAATGAATAAATTACTCAAAAACTATTGTGCCGATTACAAAAATTCTATCACCACTAGAAAACTACATTTGCCCTGAGTAATATAGGCTATATATAATAATATAATATGTTATATATTATTTTAAATGAATGATATGAAAGCTTGTTAATAGACAGCAGGCACTAAATTGTTAGGTATAGTGTAGGTAGGCAAGTGAGACACGTACAGCTAGTGCAACCGTTTATTCCGGACTGACTCCGCGACGTCACACACACACGCACCCGCGCGTACGCAGGTCATTACACAAATACATTACAATCCTCCACCCTTATTCTATAATTATTATTACCACTAATACTAACACAATAACCAAAAACTTAACTAATTCGTTACAGCCCATAAAAATTCATTACATTTACTTTTGCATAGCGGGTAATCCGGAGATATTACAATATAGATAAACAATCTATGACTTATTTCTAAAATTTAATAAATACTATCTTAATGCTACTTAATTCTTATTTTATACTATTAGGTATAATATTTTTAAGCCTGCATCGGCGTATTGGACGGGACAGGGTCGGCTCAAGAGAAGGAGAAGACGACGATTGAACGGTTTCCGGTATATTATGCTCTTCGCAGTCTTTAAAAAGTTCCTGAGACTCATCATCATCCTCCACAGTTACAACCTCTGGTGCCAAACTACTCCTACAGCTCGGGCTGGGCTCTCCACCGCCCCCTGATACCTCCCCCTCGCTACTGGGGGGACTCAACGGACTGATGAGTGAACTACGTTTCCTATGTTTAAGCTGATCGATATGTTTGTGCGACTCCCTACCTACCGCATCGATTACTCTATAGTCTGTAGCTCCTATCTTTTCTGCCACTGTCCCCTGCACCCACCTATCACCTCCCCTGTACTGTCGAAGCCACACTTCTTCCCCGGGACGCAGATCACGTGCCCCGCTGGCACTACTCGTTTGCTGTTGTTTATGTTGGGCGTTTCTTACTTTAGTGGCTCGGTCGGGCCTCAACAAATCTAGCTTGGTTCGAAGTTTCCGGCCGCACATTAAAAGTGCCGGCGCTTCACCCGTCGTACAGTGTTCGGTGTTACGGTAATGCAACAAAAAATTGTTCAAGGCTAATAATACATCTAATCCATCTCTAAATGCTTTTTTAATTACTCTCTTAATAGTCCTAACTGCATTTTCTGCCGCACCGTTGGAAGCCGGATGATAGGGCGCCGAAAATAAATGTTTTATTCCATTGGAATTTAGGAATTCTGAAAACTCACTACTCGTAAAAGGCGGGCCGTTATCCGAAACTATCTGTTTCGGTAATCCGAAACGTGCAAACACCTCACTTAACCTGTTAATCGTGTGAGTCGCCGCCGTACTTGGTACTTGACTAACTTCTATCCACTTAGTTCTAGCATCGACCATAACCAAGAAAATTCTACCCCTAATCGGTCCCAGAAAATCGAGATGAACCCGAGCCCATGGTTTATCGGGCCAGGGCCACGGGCACGGTACGTGACGCGACGGCGCGTCCGCCTCGGCTGCGCAAGTCGGGCACGCGCGGCACATCGTCTCGATCGCCTCGTCGATGCCCGGCCACCACACGTAACTACGAGCGAACGATTTTGTTTTAACAATGCCCATATGTGCTTCGTGTAACTCTGCTAACACGGTTGACCTACAGGGCCCCGGAACTACTACCCTGTGACCCCACATAACGCACCCTAATTCTTCGTATAACTCTTTTTTCCTATTGTAAAATGGTTTCAACGAAGTTATTATGTCATCGGAGGGCCATTCGTCTCTAAGGTAAGATAAAACCCGACCCAACAAAGGATCACGTATAGTTTGTCTTCTAATTTCCTGATAATCCATTAACATCGCATTTTGCGCAAAATGTAAGAAGGTTTGCTCTGGTATCTTAGTACATTGTTTAAATGACGAGCGCGCCGGCAACCGGGATAAGCCGTCCGCCCCATTGTCTTTAGAACCTACAAATTCAATATCGTACGTGTACGCGGAAAGTTTAATAGCCCATCGTTGTAATCGACTCGCAGCCATCGATGGAATTCCCTGTTTAGGTCCTAAAATAGTCACTAGCGGCTTATGATCTGTTCTCAACGTAAATTGCCTACCGTAAAGATATTGATGTAATTTTTCCATACTAAAAACAATCGCGAGCGCCTCCCGCTCGATTTGTGAATAATTTTTTTCAGCACAGGTGAGCGCGCGTGACACATAGATAACCGGTCGCTCGCGCCGGCCAGTACCTCCCGCGCCCGCACCCCTCCCCTCATCTAGCTGTGTTAGCACTCCTCCTATACCTCGCGCGCTCGCGTCGCACGTTAAAAACAAAGGCTTATCAGGATCGTAATGAGCTAAGACATCTGCACTCGTTAAAATAGTTTTCACTTTTTTAAAAGCTAACTCACATTCGCGATCCCAATTCCAACTAATACCTTTTTTTAATAAATTATACAGAGGAGCTAGAATGGAGCTTAAGTTACACACAAATTTTGCGTAAAAGTTAATTGTTCCTAAAAACGACCTTAACTCCGTGACATTACGCGGGGAGGGAATATTCACTATTCCAATGACCTTCTCGGGGTCCGCCTTGATTCCCTCTGCGGATATAATATATCCCAGATACCTAACTTCATTAGTCATAAAAAAACACTTGTTTTTCTTTAATTTAATTCCGTTGCTATGTAACCTTTCGAATAATTTTTCTAACGTTTCTAAATGACTCGCCATTGTACTCGTACCTATTATAATATCGTCCAAGAAAACCTCAACATTAGGAATATCACTAAGCAAGTTTGACATTGTCCTCTGGAAAATACCTGGGCTCGACGATAGCCCATAAACTAATCTTTTATACTTAAACAGACCTCTATGAGTGTTAATTACTGTCAAATTATCCGGGTCATCGAGTTCCAGCTGATTGTAAGCCTGGGACAGGTCAATCTTTGAGAGCACTTTAGCGCCATTAAGTTTGACTAACAAGTCATCGATGCGGGGCAAAGGATACCTATCGATCAGCAAAACTGGATTTAAAGTCACCTTATAGTCTGCACAGATACGGAGTCCCCCGTCAGCCTTACGCACCGGCACCAGTGGAGTGGCCCAGTCCGAGCTGTCGACCGGCTCGATGACGCCGGTGCGCAGCATCGTATCCAGCTCGTCGTCGACGCGAGACCGTAGCGCATACGGTACGGGTCGAGCGCGGCAAAACACGGGGGTCGCCCCCGGGCGCACCCGCAGTCTCGCTGCTCCTCCCTTGAACCGTCCCAGTCCCTCCGTGAATAATTCTTTATACCTGGAAAGTAATGACAACAATCTTTGATTCCCACAATTACTGTTTTCTGACTCGACTACATTTTTAAACAACGTAGGTATTTTAATTTTTAGTTCCGAAAGCCATTGCCTACCTAACAAGGATGTAGTACCACCTTCGATAACAAAAAGTTCCAACTTTTTAGATTGCTCACCATAGGTAACAAAGGGTTTAATCACTCCTAACGGCCTAACCTTAGCTCCATTATAAAATTTAAATACTAAATTAGATTTTTCTAATGCTATCATACTAAAATATTTATCATACATTTTTTTACTTATACAAGACACCAGTGAACCGGTATCTACCTCCATAGGTATTTTAATTCCATTAACTTTAATTACTAAACTCACCGGCTTATAGCCATTCAAACAGAGTTGATATAAATCTTCCTCTATCTCCTCCTCGTCCTCCGGTGGAGACTCGTCGTCCTTCGACAAGCCCGACTCGCGCCGCATCTCCTCCGGGTCCCCGGCCTCCACGTGCGCCAGTAGACGGCTGCCGCCGCCGCCGCTGCCGCCGCCGCTGCCGCCGCTGCCTGTGCGCCTGGCTTGAGCTCCGAATGCCCGTTCCGGGCACACTCTCCGTAGGTGACCTCGTTGTCTACACTTGCCGCAGATGTACTTATTGTACTGACAATCATCAGCCTGATGATCGAAACCTCCGCAGGCGACACAAGGATCCAGCTTGTTTCCGCCACTGCTGCCGCTGCCGCTGCCGCCGTTGAGTCCCCGTGACCTTTGAGGGCGCGCCCCGCCTCGGACCGAAGCTCCGCGCCCACGCCGCACGACTCCAGCATGAAGTATGTCCTGTCCACCGACACGGGCGCCGCTCGATGTGGTCTCGGCGCGCTCCACGGCTGCTGCATCTCGTTCCGCCGCTTCCATGGCACAAGCAATTTTTACCGCCCTGTCGTAGCCCAGGTCCTCCTCCGTGAAAACCCGCTGCCTGATTGTCTCGCTGCTGAGCCCGCACACTAATTGATCCCGCAGATTTTCTTCCAGAACAGCCTTAAATTCGCAGAACCTTGCTAATTTTTTCAACTCCGAAATATACTGAGGTATGCTCTCCCCCGGTTCCTGCCTCCTTTGTCTGAAGCGATATCGTTCCGCCATAAACGAAGGTTTGGGTTGTAAATGTTCCTTCATCACCTTTGTAACAAATACATACGTTTTATCACTGGGTTTTGCGGGACTCGTTAAATTGCTAAGCAATTCGTAAGCTTCATCGCCCATCGCTGCGATTAATGTGGGTAGCCAGAGATCTTCTTTAATTTCATTTACTTTGAAATACATCTCAGCTCTTTCCACATACATTGTCCAGTTCCCAGAACGTACATTGAACTCCAACAGCTTCCCGATCGTCATGTTGTGTTGGCCGAAAAATATAAGAAGGCACGCGAAATGAATCCTCGTTCGCCACTATAGTGTAGGTAGGCAAGTGAGACACGTACAGCTAGTGCAACCGTTTATTCCGGACTGACTCCGCGACGTCACACACACACGCACCCGCGCGTACGCAGGTCATTACACAAATACATTACATTAGGAAAAATTTTTTCTTGCAATAGTAGATTCTAGTATGACGTAATAAGAAAACGTCGTCTTTATTATCTGTAAAAAAGGTTCAATTATAATATAGAAACAAAGAAATAATTCATGCCCAATTCTATAGTCTTCTGACTCTTCTTTATCGTCCAATATTCTATAAGAACTAGCTAAAAGCCGAGCTTTGTGAGAGCTCGCGTCGTCACACCTTGACTGACTCATGATAACTCATCTACCTACATAATATTATAAATAAAAATTACTATGTTAAATCAATACGTATGATAGTTTTTCGTAAAATATACCACAAACTAGGATCGCTCCGCTCGCCCTGATAATATATTATTGTAATATTAATAATATTATATTATACCGAAGTGTGTCTGTCCTGCCTCTCTGTTACCTCTTCACATACTAACCACTAAGCCAATTTTGCTGAAATTTGATATGGAGTCCCGGGAAAGGACATAGAATACTTGGATGGAAAATGTCCCTTTACAGCGTCAGAACTCAGAATATAATATTATTATCTACAATATAAATTGTGGATGGTTCTTGGAACCATCCTTATGTCGCGGCCGCATATGCGTGGTGCTTCGCGCTAAAGCCGATACTATTGGACGATCTGCGTGTATCGTCCAATAGTATCGTCTCATTACACGAAGCTTCGGACGATAGACGCAGATGCGGCCGGGACGTATGTAGAATAGATATTTTGCAGAAGCTCTAAGCGCCATCGCCCTATGTCTAATTTCTATCCCTAACAATCATGAGCACCCATATTTTCTTACGGTTCATTTTGATCTGAGGGTGAAAAACTCATGAGCATTTTTTGTCATTAGGTACGTATGTACTAGGTGTGTATTATTATTAAGGTTTATGCTACTATTTTAAAATGCACAACGCAATTTTTTTTTATTTGCACTTACAGGGTATAACAGACGAACGGTACTACGGTACTGGGCTTGTACCACGAAACCGTTTTGAGACTCAAACAATCGAACGAGAATGAATCGAACATCCTACTCTAACAAACGTGAAATGACGTTGTTAGAGCAGGACGCGGCATTCTCGTCCAATTGTTTGAGTCTCAAAACAGTTTCGTAGTAGGCCTACTGGTACGGTACGGCACGTGTTGATGCGTTGACAGCGGTCAGCGCGAGCGGCACGCCTCGACAAGTGTAAAAAAAAAAACAAAGAAAAAAAATCCAGCGACTGCCGTCGACTGCAGTGCCGCCGACGCGTGCCGCTGACGCGTGCCGTCGACAAATGCCGTTCGTCTGTTAGACGAACGTGTACGTTTTTTTGTTGACATTGAAGTTATACTTACTGATATCATTGGCCTGACTCCAGCAGCAAAACCGCCCAAGGCCTTAAAAGCCAGTGTAGGCTGCATGCGCTGTAGAATAAGTATCAAGTATTTCTGGTTTGTCACTGACCAGTGCTCCCAGGGAATAGCATATACTATGTTTGGTAAATCTTCAGCCTAAAAACTTTTAAAGGTTGAAAACATAAAAAAACAAAAATTAACCATTAAATTTCATGATTTTAAGTTAAAAACAAAAAAGTTAGGCATATTTAAACTAACTGATTAATCCATAGTTAATGCGAATGTGAATGTCGAGTCCCGGGAAAGGACATAGGTTATTTTTTATCCCGAAAAAACGAATGAAAATGGTCCCCGCGCGGTAAACAAAACTTAGCGCAACGGAGTTACGGGCATCTTAAAATTATCAAAGTTTACAAAATCAAATAATTTGTTTTGTTTGAAATTGATTTTTAGGGTTCCGTAGCCGAAGGGTAAAAACGGGACCCTATTACTAAGACTTCGATGTCTTTCCGTCTGTCCGTCTGTCTGTCTCGAGGCTGTAACTCAAGAACGGTAATAGCTAGAGAGTTGAAATTTTTACAGATTATGTATATATTCTGTTGCCGCTATAACAACAAATACTAAAAACAAAATAAAATAAATATTTAAGTTGGCATCCCATACAACAAACGTGATTTTTTTAGCCTTTTTTGCTCTATGTCAATAAAGGCAACCGGTAGGTACTTGAATTTTCAACAAAATCTTTAGTTATGCTTGTTCTTTAATATTTAATAATAATATTAAAATAAAATGAAAAATTAAGCAAAATTAGACCAAAAAATGTGTTTTTTGTATGGGAGCCCCCATACAAAAAACACAACTTTTGGTCTAATTTTGCTCTATAATGGTACGGAACCCTTCGTGCGAGAGTCCAACTCGCACTTGGCCGATTATTACTAATTAAAGCTAAATAATAATAATATTTTAAAAATCATCGTGATTATTGTAACGGTAGTATGTTTTAACTTTTACCTCACGTCGCAAGTCTTCTAGAACAAAAGACATTATTACAAGTCCTCCCATAATGACAGAGACATTCAATAAGTACATAGGCATATTCTCTTTTTCCTGAAAAATAAAATTACTGTACTACTTTCATACTTTTGGGACACAAGGTCTTACACTATTTTACTCTAGTTGTAGTAATTCATAGATATTAACTATCTTCTTAAACCGCTAAGGCCAACTTGCGCCAATCTGGTTTAAAGTTAACTCTGAGTTAGACATCATGTCATATCTGTCACTCACCAAGTCAGTGATAGAGATGACATGATGTTTAACTCAGAGTTAACTTTAACCCAGATTGGCGCAAGTGGGCCTAAGATAATAAAATATTTTATACCGATAAATTCTCGAAGAAACAAATTAAGGACGCTATCACATTTTTTCACAAATATCAGCGATTTTCCGATGCCATTTTAAAGAATTAGGAGTCACATGACTGCGAGGATATTTTGGTTTCAAATGAAAGATAATAAATATATTCATCTCCACGTCTATACCATAAAATTTTTATAGCCGCTTACAAAATTTTCACATAAAATACGTTTTAACCATCACAATAATCGCAAAATATACAAAATGGGGTCTGATTAGGAACCAGTATAGCTAAATACACTGAACTAAGAAAAATAAATATACAAAAAAAAATGTTGCTTATTTAGTCCCCTACAGTACGAATAGCTAATTAATATTTAATATATAAATAAATAACTTCTCCATTTATAAGAAAAATAAGAAACTTTCTCAATTTTTTTCATACATTTTCGCGCTATTAAGAACGCGGCGAGCGTCGTAACCGCCACTGTACAAGGCGCGCTGTTATGAATGTTATTTTAATGTCCTTAACGTCGATATTCGTACTGACAGACATCCGACCTGCTAATTTTTCTGTTATAGCGTCCTTAAGTCGTAAAGAGAAAAAATTAATTCGTATAGTTTTTCACTTACGCCGTACATAATTTGGCACATTGCGAGACTGTCGCCAGCTAAATTGTGTAAGTAGCTAGTAGTTATATTAAAACCAAACGCTGACTGGACATCTCGGAGTACCCTGTGAATTTGAGCCAATAATAATAAATCATAATAATTACTATAACGTCGTAAGTAATAAAAAAATATTAAAACAGTGAATATCTTCTTTGTAGTTTAACAAAGTGTGGTTTAGTATTTATTTAATAAAGATATTTAAAAAATAATAAGCGGGGTGTGTCACTACATCGCTACAGAAGCCAAAATGTGGTTAGTTTTTTGTCTGTCTGTCTATCTGTATGTTTGTTCCACTATTACACGAAAACTACTGATCCGATTTGAATGCGGTTTTCGCAGGTATATTTGTCTTCTTCCAACTTAACATCTGGTGTATACATTTTTCCCCTCACCCCTCTAAGGGCACAAAAGAGGGGATCAGATTTTGTATCAAAATTCAAACTTTTTTCTTTAACTCGAAAACTAATAATCTGATTTGCATACGGTTTTCGCAGATATATATTTTGTCTTCTTACAATTCAACATGGTGTATAAAATTTTCCACACACCCCTCTAAGAGGACCAAAGAGGGGGTCAGATTTTGTATCAAACTTTTTCTTTAATGGACTTGCTTCATATTATTTAATGTGTTTTACAACTTAACATCAGATGTACTTATAACAATTTTCCTCCCACCCCTCTTAGAGGACAAAAGAGGGGGTAAGATTTTGTATCAACTGATGAAAAAGAAATACTTTAAATGGCAAAACAACGTTTGCCGGGACATCTAGTAACCAATATTTTGTGACGTTAGTTGGCTACGCTAGTTTCAAGAAAATCAGACCGACCATCCAAGTAGATAATTACTTATAGGTGCCAAGTCTGCTCTCAACATCACTGTTTGTTGTTGAAGAGACTTATCTGGCATGACTAAAGATCAGAAGAACCGATATTTAACCTTCTCATTAAATACGCATAGACATTATTCTCGTCAGATAATAAGGTGTTTAGTCTGTATTTTCCTTTCAGTCAGTTTATTCACCTAATTTTGTTAACTTTACTTACTTACCTTAGTATGAAATCATGGTATTGTATTATCTCAATTAATTTTTCTCTCGTCTCGCTGTCGCTTAGACCCTGTCTAAACTCTGTTCTAATTTTATGCTTCATTACTTGAATATGTCCAATTAGTTGGTACATAAACATGTAATTCACTGTATGAAACATCATCAATACTGTGACGCCACAGAATACTACGTATATGTTGACCAAATGTGTGACCACCCAGTTCCTATAGTTGTACATATAATCGAAGGGCATCCACATGTAAATGCAAGTTTGGAGCTTCATGGTCTTATTGTGTATGCGTTCCACGTTTTTAATGTTATTGAACACCGGAATCCAAATCCACGCCACCCAGTTTAATGCATACAATGATATCAGGTAGAACGCCGTATAACGAGTGCGACGTTCGGCCACTAATATTTTCTGGAAATATGTAGGGACGTATTACATATCGACAAAGGTAAAATAATGCCTCTTTTAATCCATACTAATAAATATAATACTATTATACTTACTATACTATATACTATACTATCCATACTATAAATATGAAAGTGTGTCTGTCTGTCTATCTGTTACCTCCTCACGCCCAAACCGCTGAACCGATTTTGCTGAAATTTAGCATGGAGATACTTTGAGTGCCGGGAAAGGACTTGTAATACTTTTTATCCCGGAAATGTACGGTTCCTCTGCGATAAACGAGTTTGCGGGCGTATAAAGCCACCGCAGCGACTGGTAAATGACTTGTACATAACGTGTACATAACAACGAAAAATCTGCGGATTACCTACTACCAAAGGTTATGGCCGTTCCCTATATTCAATCTATCTCTAGTTTGACATACAACCGATCGCAGCTGACATAGAATTGACATAAAATATATGGAGCTAATGTCTAATGTGAGCTATTCCTATCTCAAGTAAGAGATAGATCAAATATTGGGAACGGCCGTAGTCGTATACAACGTGAAATTTTAGTGGTTGTTTTCCCGCAGCAGGACGATTTACCTATAGTAGTACTATCGAATCATGCAAGCTATTTTTGAAAATACAAAATATTTTGTATGACGTACTATGGCAACTTTATACCGATAGGCGCAAGCGGCTATAATATATATATATATATATATATATATATATATATATATATATATATATATATATATATATATATATATATATATATATATATATATATATATAGCGGCTATAATATACTATAGGCCGAATTTTTTTATGATTTGAACAAAAAAAAACTTCACAAATCTATAACTGTACTACTAAGATAGAATCATTTTACTGCGGGAAAACAACCATTAAAATTTCACGCTGTATAATTGTTGCATCCATCTGATGTAACGGCATTTTTGAGGTATTTTTGATTATGTTTGATCGTTTAGACTGTAGAACATAAATTTAAAAGTAGTTTTAATTAATTAGTGTAAGATCCATAATTACCTCTCCCACGGAATCATTCTTGTGCTTATAAAACTGGTTATACAAATGAATATGGTTCATAAAGTTTTTCATCAATTTCTTGTAACTCGCAAATTTAGACGAAAAAATATTTACCTGAAATAAAAAAGATATCTAAGTATAATTCCTTATCTTCACCAATATTAATAAAAATTGGCCAAGTGCGAGTTGGACTCGCCCATGAAGTGTTCCGCGGCAACAATAAGGTTTAATAATAATTATGAAATTAATTAAAGGTTCAAGTGATTTATTTTTATATTTCAGTTGATTTTATTTTCAACACTTTAATATTTTTATGTGCCGTTAACCTGAAATAAACATGATAATATTTTATTTATTTGTTTATTTAATGAAAGTTAAATTGAGGTTTACCATTTATGATGTAGAAAAAAAAACTACTTGCTAGATCTCGCTCAAACCACGGTAGTTTTTATAGTAATGTACATCATATATTATTTTTTCGACGTATCATGCTTTAGAAGTAAGAGGAGGGGGGACACACATTTTACCACTTTGGAAGCGTCTCTCTCGCAAATTATTCACTATTCAGGTTAGAAAAAAATGATAGAAGAAACTTCATAGACCTATCCATAGATAGATGACACAATATGCCTATTATCTACCCTGTGCAGGTTAGATGAAAAAAAAATTGTTTCCGTTGTACCTATGGGGACCCCTAAAAATTTTAATAATTTTTCCATTTTTTTGTCAATATCTTAATGCGGTTCACAGACTACATCTACTTACCAAGTTTCAATAGTATATCTCTGGTTTTGGAGAAAAGTGGCCGTGACATACGGATGGACGGACAGACAGACAGACATGACGAATCTATAAGGGTTCCGTTTTTGCCATTTGGCAACGGAATCCTTAAAAAGATCTTCTCATATTCGTGATAAAATAAATAAAGATACAACTTACATTAGCAAGGACGGTCATAGGAATCATGCAAAGTAAAATGCCCATGAGTCCAAAATCAAGATCTGCGCGGTAAACATATAGGTAGACGATCTGAGTTACAGCGCAAGGTGGCGCAAAGGTCTTCACTATAAAGCTATTAAAAATAGCAAACTTTTTTGGTGGCGGGTACCCCCATACGGTTTGATCTCCGAGTCCAACTGACGTTAATATGTAAATAAGACCTCGATAAAAGAGTTGCTCCTTTGGATGTTTTCTGTAATTAGAATTTATAATAATAATATTATCTATGGACGCTTCACACCACGTCAGTCTGGTCTCGTACTAAGCACCTGAAGGACTTGTGCTACAGGTACCAGACAACGGAAATATATTAAGGGCTATCCACCACTTAATTTGACAGATGAAGTATGGAGAATCTGTCAAAAAAATTGTGAATAGCCAATTCGGCACTTTATCAGAAAGTGGTGAAACAGGCCCTTATTCTTTTTCTTATTCTATACATATTATATTTAAGATTTTTATTAAATCATACACATATTTAATACACAACCAGACCCGGGAACATTGAAACTTTTTGTTCCATCGGCGGGATTCGAACCCGCGATGCCCGGCTTGAGCTTCCACACACTCAACCAATTGAGCCACAGAGGTCGTCAATTTATATTATCATGTTAAGCTCCAATTTCACCAACGACTGTTAACGCTCGTTAAATTTAGTATCACGTTATCTCTTTCGTTTTTCTTATGAAAGAATTCATGACTCATGATATTTTAACAAACTGTTTACATTAAAGACATTGGTGAAACTGGGCCTCAGTCTAGTATCATGTTTAGTCTGCTAAACAAGGACTGTAGAGTTTTTATCTGCCAGTATACCCATTCACTAAATTTATAATTTCCCGCAAGTAAAGAAAAATATTTTATCAGGTAGTCTAACTGATTTAGCAAGTCAAATAAAATTTAGAGTTTAAGCTATCGGTTAGTAATTCAAGGACGTACTATGATGAAAGCTTAGACTGTTCAATAGCCTCCTATTATATTCTCTATATTTCAAGAGGCTGGTTGCTTGAATCTTAAGCTTTCAACTTGTTAATCTTGTTTCGGCCTACCACACCAACATCCATTCGTCTGATACCTAATCACATTACATCTTATAGCCCAGCGGTCGAGGTGACTGCAGTTGATATATCCTCAATCCTGTCCAACCCTACGCTTTATTCATATTCATATCCATATCCATATATTACTATAATATTATAAATGCAGAAGTGTGTCTGTCTGTCTCTTACTTCTTCACGCCCGAACCACTGAAAATTTTTTGCTGAAACTTGATATGGAGATACTTTGAACCCCGGAAAAGGACATAGGACACTTGTTATCCCGATAGAATGTACGGTTTCCGCACGATTTTTTTTATGAAATAAGGGGGCACACGAGCAAACGGGTCACCTGACGGAATGCAGCTTCCGTCGCCCATGGACACTCACAGCATCAGAAGAGCTGCAGATGCGTTGCCGGCCTTTTAAGAGGGAATAGGGTTAGGTAAGGGGAGGGAATAGGGTAGGGGATTGGGCCTCCGGTAAACTCACTCACTCGGCGAAACACAGCGCAAGCGCTGTTTCACGCCGGTTTTCTGTGAGGACGTGGTATTTCTCCGGTCGAGCCGGCCCATTCGTGACGAAGCATGGCTCTCCTACGACATAACACGATAAACGAGTTTTAGCGCAACGGAGTTGCGGGCGTCATCTAGTAGGTATCATAAATATTTTAATTAAACTTATAATGCGCAATATTTACAAATAATATTCGCTTCCCATGCTGAACCTCCAGCAATTTTCTACTTGAAGATATTATAGTTAACAGTATCCCGAACTACTTCTTATGATGTTCGATGAGAACTGTTCAAATAATCGTAAATTCTTTGCCTTTTAAGTTAAATAAAACTCGAGTCTACCTATTCATTACTGTGATAACGTCTTTATATTTCCACTAATTTTCCGAAGCTTTTGATTTGCAAAATTGAATAATAAGTTATTAGATAATTTCGTAACATAATTGGAAAGTAGAATACTGACTTTGGAACCCCCGACTTCGTATACAGTGTGTTACAAAAATAAGTGATCATACTTTAGGGTGTGTACGGATCCTTCTAGAGAGTTCACTGTGAAAGTAACAGCGCTGAAAGACCAAATTTTTTTTCACTTTCGTATGGGGAAACCCGTGACGCTCGGGCCCTTGCCCATACAAAAGTGAAAAAAATCGTCTTTCAGCGCTACTACTTTCACAGTGTACTCTCTACAAGGAACACGTACACAACCGTAAAAGTATTATCACTTATTTTTGTTACACCTGGTAATCGGTATATACCATCAGAGAAATTC
This sequence comes from Plebejus argus, assembly GCA_905404155.3. Classification (NCBI taxonomy): domain Eukaryota; kingdom Metazoa; phylum Arthropoda; class Insecta; order Lepidoptera; family Lycaenidae; genus Plebejus; species Plebejus argus. The sequence continues at coordinate 3,716,981 of FR989929.1, read as the reverse complement.
TTTCTTTATTCTTTTAATCTTTATTCACTTTATCACAATACAGTCATATATATGTTTTACAGCATACATAAATACGCCAAACTGAGCTAGCAGTTTGTAGGCGTTCCGCTCAAACACAAAACTTACATGCACTATGCTAATTACACAAAATAATATAAGGTGCGTGTGTGTGTGTGTGTGTGTGTGTGTGTGTGTGTGTTTGTGCGTCGGTGTATTTGTGTGTGAGTATGAGACTATTTTTACAATTCTTTTGTGTATTCATAAGTAAATGACAGACCTACGTTATTTGGTCGAGCTATGTCAAATTAATATAAACTGTGATATGACGTCATCAGTCGTCTGAGATTAACACAATCTAATCAAATTACTTTAGTCCCATCTGCCTGCAATTTCTTTGATAGTACAAAAGGAACCGAGTTGCTCGTGATTCTCGTTCTTATATTTTTTAATTTGCAGCTCGGCGTTTTACCTCCGTACGTTTTATCAAAACCAGTTACTTTGTACTAAAAAACGAAAACAAAACATAATTACTCTTTAAAATATCGCGTTAATATTACTGGCGGTCGTTGTTGTTCATAATAATACGTCCGCCATTACCATAACCGTCGGAAAACGAAGACTCTGGAGCATTATTAGCCGCAAAATGGCTGCTTTGTAGATTTTAGAGGTATATTATGACTATATTTTTGTGTAATCTATAGTTCTTCTATATTTTTGCAGAACGCCTCCGTGGTCTAGTGGTACAGAGCGCGGCTCTTGACTCGGAGGTCGTGGGTTCGATTCCCGCGTTGGAAACATGTTATTTCCAAGTTTGGTTAGGACAATGCAGTCTGATCACCTGATTGTCTGACAAGTAAGATGATCCATGCGTCGGATGGGCATGTAAAAAGTCGGCGCCTGATCTCTCACCGGTCGTGTCGGTCTGCCGTCCCACTGGGTTATGAGAGTAAAGGAATAGAGAGTGCTCTTGTGTACTGCGCACACACTTGAGCACTACAAAAATACTCCTGCGTAGCTGGCCTGGTTTCAATGAAACCGGTTACCGTCACCGAAACCGGTGTGTGAGCTATTATTATTATTATTATTTTTGCAGACAATTTGATTGATATTTGATATGAAGGCCATGGAAGCAAAGTTTATCCATATCCATACTTAATATTATAAATGCGAAAGTGTGTTTGTTTGTCTGTCTGTCTGTTACGTCTTCACGCCCAAATCGCTGAATTGATTTTGCTGTTTGGTATGGAGATACTAGGGTGAGTCTCGGGAAAGGGCATAATATGATACATACTATCCCGTAAAAATGTACGGTTTCCGCGCGATAAACGAGTTTTGACGCAACGGAGTTGCGGGCGTCATCTAGTAAAGTTTATTATTAAAAGTCAACAAAATGCCGGTTATTAATTTTATTTTTTTTTTAACTTACCAAACCATAATTTAATACATATTATGCGGATATAAAGGTTGTGAATTGACGGCCCATTCTACCAAATTACCGGACAATACTCTAGACACTTATATTATAATATATAAAAGTATAAATTAATGTCTTTTGTACGTCCATTTTGGATTGAAGACTAGTGGAGTATTATAAACGGCTATTCCTTAATGCAAACCATAAAATATGCAATACTGTGCATCTGTTTGTTCGGTAGAAAAATCATTGCGTCGCAGCTACACTGGCGGATAGCGATAATATCGGAATTCACTGAATACAAATTAAATTATTGCGTCGGCTTGGCAAGATATTCGGTGAGCGTTGTTTATCGTTGTGGCCAGCAGTTTTGGTAAGATAATACCAGCGATTAACAAATTGTCATTTTCTGCTCCAAATTTCACCAAACCGTGCGGTCGCGAGCGCTGGTGCTGAAAATTTTTCGAACTTAATTTTTAGCATTACAATTATTGGTGTGAAACGAGAAGCTACCTGTTTATGGATCTGATGGGTAAGCGAGTTTTTTATTGACGGGCTTTTGCCCACCACACTTTCCCAACACTGTATCTCAGGGCCTGTTTTCACTTTGATTAGTGGTAGTGTAGGTGATTAGTGTAGGACGTAGGTGATTATTAATCAGAGGAAAGCCAGTGTGGACAGTGATTTACCTGCACTCGCACTAATCAAAGTGAATACAGACCGTAATGTGTCGCCAGGATCGACAGCGGTATCCAACCATGAAAACCCTTTTATATGATCTAAGGGAGCCCGAGGGACATGCTAAAGCTCTCATGGCACCCGCAACGAAATTAATCAGAAGAAAATAGGAGGAGTAGAAAGTAAGCGAGTGACATAATATTATTATTATCTTACCGATTTCAATAATTGTAACTTTGGTCTCGTTTTGTCAACCTTTAGACCCAGTATTTAAATAGACAGATTTTGATTATAAAGCTGAAGTATAATTTTTAAGTCCAATATGTGGTATTAAGAATGCTCCAACTTTTTAATTAGCAGGTCGGATATCTGTCAGTACGAATATCGACGTTAATGACATTAAAATAAGATTCATATTAGCGCGCCTTGTACAGTGGCGGTTACGACGCTCGCCGCGTTCTTGATATGGCGAAAATGTATGAAAAAATTTGAGAAATTTTCTTATTTTTCTTATAACTGGAAAAGTTGTTTATTTTTATATAAAATTTTTAGCGGACTTTAAAGAGGACTAAATAAGCAAAAATTTTTTTGTATATTTATTTTCCTCAGTTCAGTGTATTTAGATATTAAGGTACCTAATCAGACCCCATTTTTTTCATATTTTGCGATTATTGTGATGGTTAAAACGTATTTTATGTGAAAATTTTGTATGCGGCTATAGAATTTTTATGGTACAGTCGTGGAGATGAATATATTATCTTTCATTTGAAACCAAAATATCCTCGCAGTTTGACTCCTAATTCTTTAATAGGGTACCGGAAAATCGCTGATTTTTGTAATAGCGTCCTTAAATGTCGTTTAAATAATAATAATTAAGCATGTTTCTGAAAACTTACAGTTATGACTTATATGACGTATCTACGTGTTAGCTTACACCGAAACATGGTATCCAAAATTGAACTTTATTCTTAGCACTTAAAATACACTTCTTCTTGCTATAGCAACGCCACAGCATTGGCCCATGATGGACAATACCATTACGAATAGAAGAACATTTTCGTATATGATTGCATAGCAGGAACGTCAAAATATTTGCATGCTAAAGTTTCGCAATCATGGTTATAAATCATGGTCCAGGGGCCTTAAGATTTCACAATTGCATTATATTATGTAATTTTTTGAGAAAATTCAGTTAAAACTTTTATATTAATTGCTCTATTTATATTTTTTCTATCTATATCTATACTTACAATAAAATCGTAGAAGTAAAATTTTTGTACATTGAAAATAAACTTAAAAAAAAGCGGCCAAGTGCGAGTTGGACTCGCCCATGGAGGGTTCCGCAGCAGCAATAAGGTTTATTTTTATGAAATTAAAATATTTTTGATTTATTTTTATATTTCAGTCGATTTAATGAAATTTAGATTAAGGTTTACTATTTATGACGTATAAAAAAAAACTACTGGCTAGATCTCGTTCAAACCAATTTTCATTGATAGTTTTTATAGTAATCTACATCATATATATTTTTTTTAATTATCATGCCTCTACTTTAGAAATTAGAGGGGGGGGACACACATTTTTCCACTTTGGAAGAGTCTCTCTCGCAAACTATTCAGGTTAGAAAAAATTTTTATGAGAAACCTCAATATGATTTTTAGAGACCTATCCATAGATACCCCACACGCATAGGTTAGATGAAAAAAATTTTTTTTTGTTTCAGTTGTACCTATGGGGACCCCTAAAATATTTTATAATTTTTCCATTTTTGCATCAAAATCTTAATGCGGTTCACAGACTACATCTACTCACCAAGTTTCAATAGTATAGCTCTAATAGTTTCGGAGAAAAGTGGCTGTGACATACGGACGGACGGACAGACAGACAGACAGACAGACAGACAGACATGACGAATCTATAAGGGTTCCTTTTTTGCCATTTTGGCTACGGAACCCTAAAAACGAGTCAGGGGCATGTTAGAGTAGTAGAACACATTTTAATTGTTTTTGAAATTTTTGTAGGAAAATGTACCTCCTGTACATTCTCCTACAAAAGTCGCCTATGTTCCTCGGAAATACTTAGTGGACGCGGGAGGAACAATTATATTGGGGTTTATGAGACTGGTATACCCACCACTTTTCTCTCGTCTCCAAATTAGCACTTTTTACTAGCGAAAAATGACTTTTTAAACACCTGCACAATATTAAACGGGATATAAATAGAGGTTTAATATAAGTTGTGCCAAGAACTAGAACTAACTAACAAGTAGCTGGTTATACACGGCTCTAGTTTAGAACTTAGTAAATTACTAAACAGCGAATATTATGCGGGTAATTCGAAATTTGTTTAGGTACAATTTGGGTCGTGCTAGTTGTGATGGCATTTTCTAGCAAGGGCGTAATTTGATTTACCTCAAACAGACGTGAAAATTTCTATGGTTTAAATCTATAATAAAACTCAAAGGTGACTGACTGACATGGTGATCTATCAACGCAAACTACTGGACGGATCGGGCTGAAATTTGGATATGTAGATGTTATGACTTAGGCATCGGCTAAGAAAGGATTTTGATAAATTCTCACCCCAAGGGGTTCAAATAGGGGATGAAAGTTTGTATATAATAATTCTTCTTAACGCGAGTGAAGCCGCGGGCAAAAGCTCGTATTATATAAAAAAGCTGGTGACCTTATTTGGATAAAAACTTATCTAAGTTAGCGCTAATATGGGAAATATGGGACCTGGAATCTTGTATAACTAATACTAGCTGTTTCGGCAAACGTTATTTTGCCATTTCACCCATATTATTTTATTGAAGTGACTAAATAAGTATGGCAGCATGGCAACGTCCATCGCTATCCCATCGCATAAAAAAATATTTTAAAATGCATCAAATTAAAAAGAAATAGTGAAATCGGTCCAGCCGTGACCACGCGAAAATGGATTCAATTTTATATAATACTAACTGACCAGACAGACGTTGTCCTGTCATAAAGATGATTATTTAATTCGAATTGGTATAATTATGAAAACAAAAGATTAAAATTAGTATCACCATGCCAAATTTCATCAAAATAGATAAATTAATAAATTATGATGTACAATAACTTGTTTTCAAAAAAATATATTAATAAACGCTACAGTTAGGTACTGTAGGATTTTTGCGGTCATGTCTTATCAAATGAAAATAAAAATAGAAATAGAAATGAATTGTATCATCTGGCATAGTCGAGGCGTTCATCTTTCCCTAAGGACCAATAGTCGCTATCTAAGTGAAATGTATCTGTTACAGTTGTAGGCGTTGCGCGGGTGGCAGCAAAACTAGGTATAAAAGTACCGTATTAGATATATTTATATATTTAGGCAGACATAAAGTTAAAAGAAAATAAGGAATATTTAATATACTATGTGATTTTTATTATGAACTAGCTGTCCCGGTGAACTTCCCCGGTTTCCCGGTGTCACTTTAAAACCTTTCCTGGACTTCTACGAATATTTTAAGACTAAAATCAGCCCAATCCGTTCAGCCGTTTTCGAGTTTTAGCGTGACTAAACACATTTGAAAATCCATTTTTATATATAAAGAGATTAACATAATTCCACTTAGAATCTGGGAAAATCTTATAAGAATCATAATGTAGCTAAAAACTGAGCTGTCAAACTCGGGCAGTCGCGCGACCGGAATCCGGATCGACATTAGGAATTTCAAAAAATTTGACAGGTCGCACTCAAAGGGCTAACAAAAAGTACTTACACAATATTTTTAGAATGAAAAATATTTTATTCCTTTCATTTTTGTGCATAAAGTATACAATGAAGTAAATCAGTTAATAATGAAGTAAATAATGAATTAATAAGATCAATCAACATAAATAGGATAGCAATGCATTTTCAAATTAGCTATTCAAGCTTGGAGCACGCAGCTCAACACCGCGACCCGCGAGAGATAATTATTGTGTAGTAAATACAGTTCGTCAGAGGCGAGTAGCGGGAGATCAGATATAATTATACTTGGTGTTGATTAATGCCTATATTGGAAGGCCTATGTTCAGCTATGGAAATATTTTAACACGCTTTTATTAGCTTCACTTGTAACTATGTATGTAAGAAAATCTCGGAATCTTAATTACCACTTCCCGGTCTTTGATTAGAATGAAATTCACACACGCTCTGAGTTCTGATGACAACATAACTAGCTAAGAAACGTCATTATAAATTTAATATGGCGGCCTCCCCAAGATGGCGGACAGGTTATTTGAAATGCACACCCATGATATGGGTATCAAATGAAACGGTTTGCTGTCAGAAATACGAAAAAAAATCACGTTACTTAAATCCAATATGACGAACATCGAAGATGGCGGATTGGCTTAGTGCGTAATGAGTACTAAAAGGGTGTTTTTTAGTTTTTAAACTATTAATGTTTTAATTGATCGTTCGAAATAATTCGCATTGTATCGGCGCGTCACTTTGCAATTTGTAGTGTCCCTTAGATTTGTCGCCCGTGGGCGCTAACACTCAATAGCTTTATCCACATTGTGCCTTTTTCTGTTCATCAAGGGCATGCCTTATAGCGCTGTCAACAGCGAACGTGAGGCATGCCCGTAACGCGCGTTGAAATCGTAGCGCGCGCTATGACACTTTTCTTTCAACGCGGGTGGATTTTGACGTGCGTCACGGGCATGCTACAACTTCGCTGTTGACTGCGCTATAATGCATGCCCTTGTTGAACAAAAAAAGGCACAATGTGGACATAGCTAATCTCTTGGTTCATTTTTATCCAATGTAAGACTTTTTCACGTGGATATATTTTTAGTTAGTCGAATAAAACTTTTATAACGAAAATAAAACAGATGATTATGTATCGAATAATATATTTTCGGGACATTATTTGTTTCCACTTTCCAATTGAAATGTTTCTTTCTATTGTACGAGAAGACTTTTAGACAATAAAGCGATATCAAATGATCCGGACAAGCTAAGCGTGGTTCATAACATGCAAATTTCCTTCGTGTTTATGCGGAAATAAACACATTTACAATGCTCCAAGATATATTTGAAGCCCGTATAATGCATATCAGTCACGTTCAGCCCCACATTGGCCGCTGTGGATTACTATCCTCAAATCAATGGATGATTTTAACGGGGTCTTATTTTGGGGTATTATTTTGTATTTACAGCATCAGTTTAATTCTTTGTATATGTTACCGGCCAAACCCGATTTCAGGTCAAACTAGTTTTGCCTAGGCTAAACTAGTTCTTCCTACACACGATTGGATAAACTAGACACTAGTATAGCCTAGTCCAAAGTAATTATAGTGCAAGGAAAGTATGTATAATGTATATACCAAAGGAATAAGCTTAGTGAAAAAGGATTGGAGGTTTTAAAATTGTAATATACAGCGTATTTAGCATGTTGGGTATACAAACAACGTTGAAATAAAGTAATATTATATAATATGGTAATAAAAGAAAGTGTTGATTACTGTATTCAACAAAAGATTTCATTTTCAAAAAAAGGAATATATAATATTTAACGTCTTTAATGTTACTGTTACTTTCGTATTTTGGCTAATGTTTTATTAGCCAAAATACGAAACTATAAAATATGAGGCCAAGATCAGCTAATACGAAAAGCCAAGATCATATTATATTTTAACGTCCAACTCTTTTAAAAACATGTACGTCCTAAGTAAACAAGAAGCAATGTAAACTAAACACGTGACAGGGAAAGGCGAAAAGCTTTACTTGACCCAGTGAACATCAATGCATTGAATCTAGGCCTCAGTGGAAACATTACTCGAGAGTCGAGGGCCGTTCCAGTTGGCGCTTTGTATAAACAGTTTTCGTAAATGAAATAAATGCTATAAAAATTATAGTATGAAAAGCTCGTTGAAAATAATTGCTGTAAATATTTTGTGATTGCTGAATTTAATTACTCTTTTGTTTGTTTAATTTTGTAGCAAGTTTGCTGTTGTTGCGATTCATAGCTACACTTACTACTACAGCAAAGGGTTTGTATGTTTGTTTGTACATAGTGCTGTATCAATATTCAATAATCTATACATATAATAAAATTGTAGGAATGAAAATTCTGTACATTAAGAAATTCAAAAAATATTAATATTAGGTATATAATTATTAGTAAGCGGGGGTTGTCACTACATTGCTATAGAAGCCAAAAATGTGGTTAGTTTTTTGTCTGTCTGTCTGTCTGTCTGTTTGTATGTTTGTTCCACTATCACACGAAATCTACTGATCCGATTTGAATGCGGTTTTCGCAGATATATTTGTCTTCTTCCAACTTAACATCTGGTGTATAAACATCCCCTCCCCTCTCCCATCCCTCTAAGAGGACCAAAGAGGCCAAGATCAGCTAATACGAAAAGCCAAGATCATAATATTATATTTTAACGTCCAACTCTGATTTTCACGTCAGATTTTGTATTAAACTTTTTTCTTTAATGGACTTACTTCATATTATTAACTGTATTTTCCAACTTAACATTTGGCCACATACGCCCCTTCAGGGCATCAAATATTATAATATTGTGATAAATATATTAAATATATATATATAATATTTATTAAGTTAGGTAATATTCTATATAAATAATAATAGTATTAAGCATAATATAATATACAATAATATCAATAGTATAATAATGTATAAGTTTAAAAGGTCCAAGGCGTGATGGACTTACAGTAGATTAAGAGGAAATGTAATCTTGGTACGCGACCATATTATAACAATGAGACAAATAAAGGATATGGGCGACTAGCCCATAGACGACCCTAAAAAAAAAAAAAAAAAAAAAAAAAAAAAAAAAAAAAAAAACTTAACATTTGGTGTATAATATTTTTCCCCACCACTCATAGGGGACAAAAGAGGGGGTAAGATTTTTATTAACTGATGAAGCAGAAAATATATACTTTATGGCAAAACATTTGCCGGGAAAGCTAGCATTGTAATAAATGGTACAGTTATTATATGATTCATGCATCGTTGCTAACAACAATTGTATTTTGTTACAAACATTTACCTTGAATATACATAATAATATGCCGTTTTATTATCCTGCCGTCTTTGACAATGCAAAAGGCATAATATTATGACAGACCAAGATAGCTACTCTGCAGCTACGGACCTAAGCAGCTATGTATTTTTTATATACTAGCTAAAAGCCGAGCTTTGTGAGGGCTCGCGTCGTCACATCTACATATAAATAAAAATCGGCCAAGTGCGAGTTGGACTCGCGCACGAAGGGTTCCGTACCGTAATTATGGAGCAAAAATTCGCCGAAAATCGTGTTTTTTGTATGGAAGCCCCCCTATAATTTTATATATTTTAGGCTTTTGTGAAAATTTCAAGTGCGTACCTGTTGCTATTATTGATATCGAGCAAAAAAGGCCAAAAAAATAACGTTTGTTGTATGACAGCCCACCTTAAATATTAATATTATTTTGTTTTTAGTATTTTTTGTTATAGCGGCAACAGATATACACAATCTGTAAAAATTTCAGAAGTCTAGCTTTAGAGATACAGCCTGGCGACAGACAGACAGACGGACAGACAACGAAGTCTTAGTAATAGGGTCCCGTTTTTACCCTTTGGGTACGAAACCAAAAAATTACTACATATTTTTTCTGTTAAGTGTACCACAAATTGTAAAGGTTGAGGAATAATAATATACTAGGGCTCGCTTCACTCGCCCTGACAAACCAGCAAAAGGTGGTTACTCACCTGATGGTGAGTAACTACCGTCGCCCATGGACACTCGCTACATCAGAAGAGCTGCAGGTACGTTGACGGCCTTTTTATAAGTAATAATTATGCTATTGATGTGGTGTTGAAATATACTGCACTGAGTGTATTTATCGTATCATAATAATTTGATTCCCACAAAGGAATGGGCTTCATTTGAATACCAATAAATAGGGCTTCGTAATAATTATTCAGGCGTATCATACATTTACGGGCCTGTCAAAATTGTTTATGGTAATGGATGCATCCGTGCGACTTGTCACTGCAAATAAAACCGAATCACGCCCTCGTTATTCGTTAGTTAGTTACCAGATCAATACTCGCTATGAGCGTAAAGTCAAATATAATCCCATTTCTAGTTATAAATGAAACTTTAATAATAGCTACGCTCCACAACACGTCAGGACGGCTCCACGTTATGCAATGAAAACATGTCCATACTAATCACTGATCTCTATTATACAAGTACGCTGGATAGCTGATACACACCTGCTTTTTGTGCCTATTTGAAGCGGAATCAGCGCCCCCATTATTCGGGTAGAGAACTAAATTTGACGTAACCACAACCAATAACAACAGTTGTCATCACTAGTATTAGTTCCAAATACTCTCACTACTGCTATCAGCGCCAATATGGCAGCTTTCAAACGTCATTTTTAAGTCAGATTTAGTTCTCTACCCGAACAATGGGGGCGATGATTCCGCTTCAAATAGGCACAAGAAATAGCTGTCATATTTTCAAAGGGTATCAGCTATCCAGCGTACTTGTATAATAGAGATCAGTGATACTAATATTATAAATGCGAAAGAGTGTACGTCTGTTACCTCTTCACGAACAAACCGTTGAACCGATTCTATCTTAGATAGTTGAGTCCCGCGAAAGAACACAAGATATTTTTTTCCGGAAAAATGCACGGTTCCTGCGCGTTAAAGTAAATTTGGCACTACGGAGTTGCGGGCGGCATCTAATACACATAATAATATTTTATTTTTAATGACCATGATCCAGGACCATTGAAACCAGTTTGTCCTCTCGGCTGGATTTGAACCCTTCACCTTTTTTAGAAAGCATCTACCGTCACCAATGGACACTCGCAACATCAGAAGAGTTGCAGCTGCGTTGCCTGCCTTTTAAGAAGGAGTTCGCTCTTTTCTTGAAGGCTTAAAGGTCGTATTGGTCCGTAAATACTGCTGGCGACAGTTCATTTCAGAGTTTTACTGTGCGTGGCAGAAAGTTACGCGAATAAAGCGCGGTTGAAGACTGCCACTCATCAAGGTGATGAGGATGGTGTATTTTTTAGTGAAACGATTAAAAGATGAAAGGTCATATTTTTATCGTTCCACTCAAGTGTAAGGACACTTGATATGCAACTGAGCCTCAGAGGATTGTCTATCCACATAACCTACCATAATATTCATGACCACTTTTAATGTAAAACAGATTTAACCGTCTTTAGAAAACGAAGTCATATTCTCGCAACAGTGAGCTAATCCTAAAGCATTACAAAGAGCTATTAGCGGTACAGTCTGAAAGCTGATTACGAGAAATCTCATGTTGAAGTGCTAAGCATCGACGATTCTAAATAGGATTAGTATATAACTGCTAATTCCGGTGCGAATAACGGCATAATCCACCGATAGATCTATCCATACTAATAATATGAATTTGTGAAAGTGTGTCTGTCTGTCTGTTACCTCTTCACGCCCAAACCTCTAAACCAATTTGCTATGGACATACTTTGAGTCTCGGGTAAGGAAATAGGATGCTCTTTATCCCGGAAACTTTTAAGGTTCTCGTGCGGACATCATCTAGTAAAGTCAAATAAATGTGAATTTCAGTACAGACATTATAGATATTTAATAATATCGTGTCCTGAATTCTGCTGAAATTAGTCTGGTTAGGTTTAGGTCGACCGGTTTAATTTGTAATGGCTAGTTAAAATCGAATACCAAAATTTTGCGCCGCGCAGAACGATTGATATAATTAATTTCTTGGATATTTCCAGATTAATGAATTCGTAACGTCTATTTAATAATTTAATGGGGACTGACAAAATATTATATTATATTATGATTACATTTTTTTTAGTAAGCATTAAATATAATATTATTCGTGTGCTAGGTAAGTATTTTATAAATGCTCGAACTACAATCCTTCGCCAGGACATTTTTTGTGCTCAAGACTAGCTGGTTTAATATATCGTAAATTTTGTATTAATATTTCTCTGTCTATAACAGGACAGTTAGGACTATATGACACGAGACGTTGTATCACATTTTTTTAACTTCAATATCATTTAAAGAAGATCACTTATTGTTCCTAATAAAAATAAATAAATAAATAAATAAAAAGATCAACATTGTAACAAGCGACCTGTATACATTGTAAACCTTAAAATAATAATATGCTCTCCTTGTTGTAACCTCCTCCTCACCTGATGGAAAGCAACTTCCGTCGACCATGGACACTCGCAGCATCAGAAGACCTGCTGCAGGTGCGTTGCCGGCCTTTTAAGAGGAAATAGGGTAATAGGGGAGGGTAGGGATGGGAAGGGAAGGATTAGGGGAGGGTAGGGAAGTATATAGGGTAAGGGGTTGGGCCTCCGGTAAACTCATTCACTCGGCGAAACACAGCGCAAGCGCTGTTTCACGCCGGTTTTCTGTGAGAACGTGGTATTTCTCCGGTCGAGCCGGCCCATTAGTGCCAAAGCATGGCTCTCCCACGTATACATTTTTGGTAAATGACCCCTAAATCAATGATTTGCAATCTTTTCAGGGTTTCGTTTTTCCATATTGGTTAATAGGGGAAAACGGGACCCTATTACTGAGACTTCGGTGTCTGTCCGTCTGTCTGTCTGTCTCCAGGCTATATCTTAAGAACCGCTATTGCTAGACTTCTGAAATTTTAACTGTTTGTGTAGTTGTGTTGCCGCATTAACAAAAAATACTAAAAAGTATTTAAGGGGGCCTTTTATGCTCGTTATCAATAATGATCATAGGTAGGCACTTGAAATGTTCCCAAAATCCTTAATTATATATTTTTCATTTTAATAATTCATAATTAAATTAATCATACTAATATTATAAGGCAGAAAGTTTGTGAGTTTAATGAATGTTTTTACTTCTTCACGCTTAAACGGCTGGAGCGATTTTGACAAAATTTTACAAGGACGTAGCAGCTGACATCCTGGATTAACACATGGGCTACATTTATAAGCGACTTTCGAAATGGAGGGTATGTTTTGTTTTTTATTTTTATTTTTTATGTTTAACGATAACTCTGCTGTTTGTAAACCGATTTCGAAAAATTTTTACAAGCCATTAGCTGACATCCCGTAACCGACTTCTGGAATGGAGGCGCTGTTAAGTTCATTTTTTTAATTCTTTATGTTCAATGATTACTCCGCCGTTTGTGAATAGATTTTTAAAATTTTGCCCCGTCTCCTACTTGGGGGGCTTGGCCCTCCCTCAAACCTATTATTAAGCTAAGATCAATTAGCGAAGAAACAGAGGAAAATTGGAAAAAAACGGGAAAAATATGAAATTGCTTATTATCTTAAGAACCACTGGAGCAATTATTTTGTTTATGGCGCACATGAAGAATAGACCACGTGAAGGGACATAGGCTATTTTTTGCGGAAAAATGTACGGTTTCCGTGAAATTCACAAATTATGCGGGCGAAGCCGCGCGGAACATCTAGTATTATTATAAATGCGAAAATGTGTCTGTCTGTTACCTCTTCACGCCCAAACCGCAGAACCGATTAAATGAACTTTGGTATGAAATATTTGGAGTCACGGGAAAGGATATAGGATACTTTTTATCCCGGAAAATGTACGGTTCCCGCGCGATAAAACAACGTTTGCCGGGACAGCTAGTTATTATATTCTATTAAGAACTTATGCCAAACTATTTGATTTGATGCACGAACAAACTACTGAAGTTAAAACATACTTTAGAATATCAATAATATTAACCTACCTCGAAACTTGCACTGTGTCTTAAGCATAACTTACGAGGTACACTGCAAACATGGTAGTAGATGCTAAGTATCCTAAACTTTGCACACCTCATCTAATAATAGGTATCAATATCAGCTGCTATTTAGGACAGTTTTAAAAATAAAGTTTTTTTATGTTTTTTACTAATAAAGGTATTATTTACGGGACCCATAATTCATTCAAGCTTCGCAGTCTTAGGCTGCGCAACTTAAACGCACCTTTTTTCCGTAATGTGTCTTTTCTTGATTTCCATATTTTTTAGAAAATATAAAGTTATTAGCTATATAAATATTTTTATTGATACCTTAGGAATGGAATGATAACTATTTACTGTCTTAGTTATTAATCTCAAGCCATTTTTATCCTAAGAACATAAGTAAAATACGAACAGAAAACCTATTTATTATAACAAAAAATACTTATGTCCGCCATCTGCCTATAAATCAACTTCTGATAGTAAAAGTTAATACATTTTTATAAACATTTTCGTGTTTGAAGTTTATTGTCTTAAGTTATATACTATGAAAGTAGTTATTACTCTGATAGCCACACTCAATAGGGATTAATAGTAAATTAACTTTGATTGAATGTAAGAAAACCATATTGATTTTCTACATACTTCTTTATTAAGTTAAAGTTAAGAATTTTTTTCCCGTGGTGCTTCCCACGGTCCCACGTGGTCCTTTATTCGGACAATTATAATGTCATTAAAATTTGGCTGTCTCCCGCTTTGCTCGGGGAGGGAAATTGGATATCTCGTACTCCTAGCCCACCTTTCTTCTGATTAATTTTGTAGATAGATTTAGCTTGTCCCTCGGGCTCCCCGAGATCATATCAAAGGGTTTTAGTAGTTGGTTACCACTGTTGATTTTGGAGATATAGGAATTGCAGTGGTGGAAATGTGTGGTGGGCCATTTTTCCGTTTAAAAAAAGTAGTCATTAATGTCTCTCTGACCACCCGTTAATCATAAATGTTACTAGATCATAAAGTTGTAGAGGGGTAAGAGAAAAAAAAATTAGCTTTGATTATTTATTGAAATAATCATATTTCCAGAATAAATTATACATCGATGTGCGTCCGAATGACGTTGTGATAACAATTTATACATTTATATACAAACATTAGAACTATCTAAACAAAACTTAAATATATAACTAGGGATGAAGTGAAACTTGGTACTTACAAGAAAATCATACAACTACTTCGAAATTAATAACATAAGCGATAAGATCGATACTAATTGGGGTCTTCCACGCAGTGTTCAATAGTTAGAAAGTTGGGGAATAGGACAGAACCTAAGGTTCAGAGCATAGTCACTCTTACCATCTTCCGCCAAGAGCTATTATGCTTTGAAACTTAAATACACGTCTTACAATACCTTCCTCTATTTTCCAATATAAATAAGCGTATTAAACTGTAGTTGTTTCTCGTTAAAGTTTGAAAATTATATTATGCTACGAAAATTCGTAGCGCTACTACGAAAATTCGTAGCGTTGCTACGAAATTTCGTAGCACCACTACGCAGGAACTACGAACGTGTAGCTGTTCTACGTATTCTAGTATTTGAGGTGCTACATTCCTCAAACTGCTACTAGTAATGATGAAACCTGGGGGCTTAGCCAACACGCTTTCTTATTCGCTTCTTAACAGAATCCCCGATCGAAATGTATGAAATTCACATGACATATTAAGTCGAATTTTGACTTCATAGTTTAGCACCACATTCCTGCATCGCGCTATCGAAGTTTTCTAAGTGCGCCAGTACTTATATGACAGCTGAAATCAATCACGTGGGCTTCGGTCTGACCGAGCATACCACCTCGCTCTATCGGAAGATCTTCCTTTAGGGCCAGTAGTTAGGTAGTATCGAACGCTTATGTCAATTCCACACAATTTTGATCAACGATTTTTTGATGACACGACAAAGAAAGCAAGTTGGCAAGATAAACTTACCTCCGATTTCCATCATCATCATTTAAAACTGATACTGCAAAAGTATTTTTATTTATTTATTTATTTATTAGAAAACAAACAGCATTTTAACACATAACAATAATTATTAATAGTAAAGTAGCACATAATTATGAACCAATAAAGTTTTCATATAATATACTGCGTGAATTAATTTTAATGGTTGTTTTCCCGCAGTAAAATGGTTCTATCTTAGTAGTACAATAGATTTGTGAAGTTTTTTTTGTTCAAATCATAAAAAAAATTCGGCCGGGGCCATAGCCGCTCGCGCCTATCGGCATAAAGTTGCCATAGTACGTCATACAAAATATTTTGTATTTTCAAAAAATAACTTGCATGATTCGATAGTACTACTATAGGTAAATCGTCCTGCTGCGGGAAAACAACCACTAAAATTTCACGTTGTAGATATTACAATAACATGGAACAATTCGTGACACAAGAAATTAACAGTGGGTTTATATAACAATTTACAATAATATTATAATTTTATGAACTACGATTGTAATTAGTATGCTACAAGCTAGGTCTTTTCAAGACTGGATTTCAAATAAAATTAATCATGGCTAAAGTAATTAGAAAAAAGTATTACCAGTCCAAGTTTCACTCCAGTCAAGTGTCAATGGAATCTATCAGAACGGTGCTTCATTTGATGAAACACGTAAATTCGGGTTGGCACAACTACGAAATATTAACAATCAAATATAGACCAGATTCAGTCGTATTAGAGTATATTTTACATTGAACTACTATCTAACCACGATGTCGCTTACAGGCCATCCTTTTCGGCTATTTACAATTTTTATTATAATAATATTATATTAGGGTGCATTCACGCATTTAACATAAAACATTTTATACTCTGTTGCACCTTAACAAAGTACATTAAATATATGATTTTTTAAACTTAACAATATTTTCGGTAAACAAAAGTACTAACATAATAAATTAAAATTAAAATAAAAAGTGTTCTCCCTAATAAAACACCTTACGTCTTATTAACTAAGGTAAATTTTTTTAAAATTTATTGGTGCCTCTCTTTGAGCAGATCATAAACAAATTAAAATTTGAAAATGTAGCGTATAAATTTATGGAATATACATTATTGTGTATAATAATTATGTTTTTTGTTAAGTGTGTTCTTTCAGTTAGCTTTACGTTGATTAACTTAATTACTAATTGGGTTTACTTGTTAAAAAATGTAAAATTCAATATATTGTTGTTGCTGAGAATAACTTTAATAACAGAAATAATTATTAAAGTTATTCTTAGCAAATAATGATAATGATTTCAAATTGTTAAATAATGTTATGAAAGTATTATACTCCTTAAATATCAAGATTGTAGTTTATATCGTTATTATGTAATGAATATGGAATGTTATTTAATTTATTACCAATTTAAACACCCTCTCTTAACAATGAAAATAAAGTATGAAAAGGTTATTGTCAAAGTTTAACCAGTTACTATAAAATATTTACAATGTCTATAATTTTAATTAAATACTTAAAACTAGGAAAAATATTTCAAGGATGGCCTGTATTTTTCATTGATTGTGGTCCCATACCGAATGTTACTCATACATAACTAATTTATATATTTTACTCGTGTAACGGACTCATAGTGTATTTCAATTTATTAAAAAATTTCGAAAATATTCGATGAATGAACAACGATAGTTCGAGTGTATTTCACAAGAAAACTTAGGCTTTGGATTAACACACAGGGTATTTTGTACCGAAAAAGTACAGAATTTTCTTAGAATGCTAGTATAATCGCGAAAAAAGCGCAAATAACAAAAACTATAAAGCTTCGGCTAAACCTACGCGTCACTAACGCGGGACGCAAGCGGGACGGTAGCGTCTGCAACGCGAAACAGCTGCTGGTGTGCACACCTGCGCGACTACGGAGCGAAACCGTAGATTATTCCCGCTCCCGCTTCTCAGTCGCTTTGGTCGCGTAGATTTGGCAGAAGCTTAAGTTATTAAAATCAAAATCAAAATCGTTTTATTTCTGAATAAATTTAAAATTAATGTTTTCAGAAAGTCCTACATGGCGCCTACCACCGGTTCGGTAACTAACCCGGCGAGAAGAACCGGCGTAAGAAACTCGCTCGGGGGCCCACTTTTTTACCAAAATTAGACAGCATAAATATTTACTTATTTGCACCGTATAGGCTCCGAAACTACTGGACCAATTTGGAGGTTACTTTTAAGACCGAATATTAATTTACCACAGAATTTCTTATGTTTACATTTTACTAAGATCGATTCATTTAATACTTCTGAATGTCAATTCATATGTCATTCTTCTGAATTCATAGGATCTTGTAAAAATGTTTGAGTTACTTAGTAAAGATTTGCTTAATAAAGATTTATTATATTATTATGTTAAATTTGAAATGTAATAGAGCAATAAACAATTTAGATCTAACTTTATAATATATTTTTAGCATATTAACCAAGAAATATGAGTTCATATTAATATTGAAATAAAAATAAATATTATTATGATCATTTTATTTACAAATTTCTAAGTACTCGAAAATATTTGTACTTGTGTGTTATTTATATAGATCTCTTTACTATCGGTTCGGGACCAAATGTTTTACTCTTGACATAGCATGTGCAAATTCTAATAATATATTTTGCAATTACATTAGTACAGTAATGGCTGCCATACGACCTGTCTTCGAAGTTACAAAATACATATAGCTACTGCTTTCTGAATCGTCTGATCAGTACTTAAAATGTTAAGCCATAGAGTATAGACAAATTAAATTCAGTTCGATTTAGATTCAATACCGCTGTCCAAACATACAGGGGTTTAACTTCACACAGACGGTCGAAAAGCAAACGGTAGTAATGTTTACGTTCTGTACACAAATCACTCAACAAATCCTACTAGAACAGTGGTCCCCAACCTTTTTCATACGGGCCACACCCCTGTTTTAGTCTGGGTGTAGCGGACAAAAACAAACATTTTTGAGGGTTAGAAAGTAACGTTTTTTTATGAAAAAAGGGGGCAAACGAGCAAACGGGTCATTCCCATTCCGTCGCCCATGGACACTCGCAGCATCAGAAGAGCTGCAGGTGCGTTGCTTTTACAACCTTTTACAAGGGAATAGGGCAGGGGAGGGTAAGGAAGGGAATATGGGAGGGTAGGGAAGGAAATAAGGGAGGGCAGGGAAGGGAAAAGGGTAGGGGATTGGGCCTCCGGTAAACTCACTCACTCGGCGTGAAAACCGGCGAGAAACAGCGCAAGCGCTGTTTTACGCCGGTTTTCTTTGAGCCCGTGGTATTTCTCCGGTCGAGCCGGCCCAATAGTGCCGAAGCATGGCTCTCCCACGGTAAAACGTTCTTCAAAATAACAAATTAAAAGTCGAGAAAATTTCACGGCTTTCACAACGGACTTTACATATTTTATATTTTACCGGTGGGTGTGAATTACAAAATGGTCATCACGCGGGCCACAAATAAATTCGTAGTATAATAATTATAGTATACAACGAAACGCGGCCGTGTATCCGTATACAAAAATGATGTGATTGCTTTAAAATAAACAATATTTTTTGACATAATAATTTACAAGCGTAATCAGTGTTCGATTTGTGAAAGTAACTAAAAAGTAACAAAAACCTCAAAAAGTACACGATTGAATATATTCGACGAGGAGAATATAAAAAGGAGATTATAAAACTGATCGTAGTGATGGTATTGTTGACTCTAGATATTACATAATCACAATCATTGCAAATACCGTTTTGCACCGCATTGCCAGGAGTAACACACGATATTTTTACAATATGTATATACAATAGAGCACCTTAGTCCATTACTAAAACTTGGTCAGTCTGCATTTTGTTCTCAGGCTGTCTTTTCTGCGTCTGCGCGTATGCGCGTTTTGGCCGCTACACTACACCGCGTGACATCACAAGCAATTGTATGTAACGACTTATTTAAACAGCGCATGGCCAGAGTGAACAGACCATTTAGCCGAAACTTTTTCGTTTTCGCTTCGTTATAGAATCGCCGATCAAAATGTATGGAATTGACATAAGACGAGTCGAACGTCAACGTCATATTAACGAACGCTTATGTCAATTCCATACATTTTGATCGGCGATTCTATAACGAAACGAAAACGAAAAAATCTTGGCTCACCCCCCAGAACTAACAATTACCGTCTCAGAAGAGTACTCGATACGTTTGACGTAGTAGGTATGTTATATCCGCCGGTGCGCGTCGTAAAACATGTCGAAAGTGACATTCGCGCCCAACTCGCGTATATTCGCCCGTACTTTGTTGTCGAGGTATTCTTTAGAGTTGATTCAGACCGCAACGCGACGCGTAGATGTATTTCTAAATTTATATGGATTTGACAGATTCGCAAGACGTCTCTCACTCTCAAGCAAATGAAATCTGTCAAATCCATACAAATTTATGCCGCGCCGCGCCTCGCCTCGCCTCGCGTTGCGGTCTGAATTGACCCTTAGTTCTATCATCTCTGACACGGCGCAGACGCTGTCACATACGATTGCTTGTGATCTCGCGGTATAACCGCTAAACCACGCGTTCGGACGGACGCATAAAAATCGAGCCTTAAGTTATCTTAAGCAGCGTTTACACGGGCAAAAATTGCGGCAGTAATTGCCCGGCGACACGAATGGACCGATCTGGAGCAATTAGTGGAGCAATATGGAGCAATTTCAATAAATTGCGGCAGTTATTTTGGCAATAATGCTCTAGATATTTCATATCGCTCAATGTCGCCGATACGAATTGACGAATATCCGAATATGGGCTAGTATATGACAGTATTGCCTAGTAACTAGTTGATGAAGTTGCGCCATATCGCTCAATTGTATTGCGCAATATTGCTGCTTGTTGTCGAAAATTGCTTGAAGTAGTCGTGACGTCAAATTTGACGAGAATAGACTGGAGTGGAGCAATTTTAGTTGCCCGTATAAGCGTACCTTTTATAACACTTAACTCGAGTGATGTAGGATCTATACTCTATTGTATATATTCCTGTCTTCGATCGATCGCGGTCAGATAGTAAGTGCCTAGCTAGGTATGGTCTTACCACCTTATCTAATAACGTATGGCACAATTAGAGCTATCAGCACGCACGCCTGCACCACCCTCCACGGCGCTATACTTCGGATCCCGAAGGCGTCTGTAACAAAATAAATATATTAATATCTCTCTTGAATTTCTATTTTTACGTTTGATGCTTAAACTGCTCTATTCTCGAAGTATCGTTATTAAAAATAAATTATGTATATTAAAAAAATATTTAAGTATTATATTTATTTGAATAGTATAAAAAGTAGAAAATAAATTTCTCCTTAAAAAAATAACTACCAAATAAGTTATAATTCACAGCAAATTATACAATTTACATAATAATAAAAGCTTGTTGACAAAACATTGCTACATAATAATATTATATTAAGAGCAATTTTTTTTAATAAAGCAATCTGCGCTATCCGTCGGTCGAGATTAAGATTATCCGGCCATTGTAATCCCGAAGGAGAATCGTTCCCTAATTTCCCCGATCAAAGTTTCTCGAACTCTCAAATATTTATAACCATCCATAAATAATTTTCTAAAGAAATGTTAACTTATTTTTCCCTTTGAATCAAGTATTACCAAAACACTTAACAAAATAAAATAATTTGTAGGTATACAGAAAATAATTAAGCTGCTTTATGCGCAATGCGCATGGTACAGTAAAATATATAAATTTATGGTAAAATATTATTTGCTAATATCCAATCTACTTTCTCTGATCGCACGGGCACCGTCGGTGCTTATCACAGACATAGATCAAGATCTTCATCTATGTCTGTGGTGCTAATAGTTGAAAATGGTACGAAATTCTAGTAAGCATTTTTCATAAGACATATCACATAAGTATGTCACCATGGCAACGTCCATTGCTACCCCGTCGCACAAACAATGGTCGCCGTCAGTCTCGAGTTGTAATAATTTACTATTATTTATTCAACAAAATATGCACTTAACAATATAAAAAGTAGATGTTGTCCGATTCTCAACCCTAGCCGATATGCTCGCAAGATTCACGAAAATCGGTCGAGCCGTTTCAGAGGAGTTCAACCACGCACACCGTGATACGTAGAATTTTATATATTAGATTTATGTTTCGGCGTCGACGGTCAGCAAGCGGTCAGCGCTACAGCAAAATCATGGCATGTATTCAAATTCATACATAGCGCCTTGTTTATAGATTCAAAAACAAATTCATACATATTACCTTGTTTATAGATTCAAAAACAAATTCATACATAGCACCTTGTTTATAGATTCAAAAACAAATTCATACATAATAATATCTATCTATGGACGCTTCACACCACGTCAGTCTGGCCCCGTGCTAAGTACCTAAAGGACTTGTGTTACAGGTACCAGACAACGGAAACACATTTAATACTTTTATACTATACATATATTTAAGATTTTTATTATATCATACACATATTTAATACACATCCAGACCCGGGAACATTGAAAATTTTTGTTCCGTCGGCGGGATTCGAACCCGCGACCCCCGGCTTGAGCTACCGACGCGCTCACCACTGAGCCACAGAGGTCGTCAAAATATATATAAATACATAGCACCTTGTTTATAGATTCAAAAAGAAGTCGGTTAACAAATTCATACATAGCACCTTGTATATAGATTCAATCTAAAATCGTAAAGACTTTTGCGTTTTCCAGAAGTTTCGAGCTCGCTTTAATTGTTCAAACTACTCTCCGATGGGCCCGCCTGATGAATACTTAATACCGTGTACTCGGACAGTGAATTAGTTTGTTGAATTTTAATCAGCCAACTGCTTTACAAAATTCATACAAAATCGGATGTTTTACAAATGAGCCATTTCGTTTTGTATGTAAATAGTTACAGAATGGAGTTTGTTAGTACTGTGAATGTTACAGTTGTTTTTTATACTTGTATTTCTAGATGGAACTGTATTCTCATTTAAAGAGTTGAGTTGGATATTTATTTTGTAACGCTTTTTCGAGTTACTTGACAAGTCTTAAACGCAAAATAATTTTGATGCGTTAACGTTGTAATTGTAAACTATTTTTCTAGACTCATGTAGGATGTAAACAAAATAAGGATTTAAAAATAAGTTAAACTACAACGGCAGCGGCACCTCTGTTCTACTTCTCTACGCGGCAATAGTAAAACAAAATTGAAATGTCAAGAGGCGTCACTATTTGAAATTACAATATTGCTTGTATGTATCAGCAACTTGCTCCCTCTCGTCTTATTATAGTGTAAAAAAATAAAAAAAATCTGCGATTCACGACTAACACCGTAAAAAAATAAAAAAATCTGCGACTCGCAAGACTCACAAAATTACGCTCGTTAGGACTCACCCTTAGACTTATGCTACGCCCCTGGTCCTAAAAGAGTAAAAAATATACACAACTAGGTGCTACCCGCAACTCTTGTGCCAAAATTCGTTTTGTCGCGCGGCAACCGTACATTTTCCGGCATAAGAAGTATCCTATGTTC
This sequence comes from Plebejus argus, assembly GCA_905404155.3. Taxonomy (NCBI): domain Eukaryota; kingdom Metazoa; phylum Arthropoda; class Insecta; order Lepidoptera; family Lycaenidae; genus Plebejus; species Plebejus argus. The sequence goes on along the minus strand of FR989929.1, from coordinate 3,693,605 downwards.
TTGGTTTAGTGGTTTGGGCGTGAAGAGGTAACACACAGACACACCTTTGCATTTACTATATTAGTATAGATATAATTAAATTTTTCTGCGATTATCCTTTTGTATAAAATGTTAATTGTATGTTGTGCCAGCCATTTTTAAACACAACAACAACCAGAGATTATGTTATTTGCAATGGATCGTTTCGACTTTCTACCAGTAGAATTTTACTTGACAATGTATCAATCTCTGATAGTACATTGTTTATTGTTTAAGGCACAACAATAATAGCATCTCTCTTCTTTTGATTAACGCTATCATGAGAGAATGGTGTATGTATTAAAGTAAATTATAATTAGTATATACAAATCTGACGACTGGTAAATTAACAACAGAAGAGCCTTTTGTTCTGGCATAATAAAACACTGCAATTAACCGTTCGGGCCCAACAATATGGACATAACAATTATAATACTCATTTATGCAGCTAAGTACGTCATTATTATAATGAAACAGTCATTTCGTCGTTACATAAAAGCATTAATGTATCCCCAGCTAGTCATTTCACTGCCAAAGCCACAGCCCACATCTAGTACAATTCCGTCATTATTTCCAATCAGATAAAATTTTCAACAGCGGTAGTTTTGTGTTACTTTTTATAGCTTTGATGGTTGTTGATGTTTTTCATGACGTAAGCAACTTGCTTCAATATTATAATTAAAGACATGAGTGGATGAAATGGTAACAATTTTTTTTAAACTGTTATTTTTTCCCATAAATTGAGGGCTAATAGGAGCGGGAAAATATGAAATATTTAGTTAGATAAAATTAGCACAATGCGGTGAAATAGGTAGATAATAGGTTACAAGATCTATTCAAACTATAAGGGAAAATATAATTATTTTTATTAATTACGTTATTTTGAAATCGTTCTATGTATGGTTCAAGTGTAGTGTGCGGCATGAGTTGATTAGGTATGACATATTAACCTTAAATAGAATATCCATTAATTGGTTAATATAATTAGTTAATCTAATATCAATAAATAATGTTAATAGTTTTGTACACGTAACGTGGAAACTACCGAATTCGGGTCATCCACTGGTGTAGTAACAAAAGGTTTTTAACAAAGGTTTCTCATTAATATTAATAACAAGATTCAACATATTCTTTCAGCTCGTAGGCTCTTTTGATGAATTGTGGTTTTGTACGGTTTACAAAAACCTAAACTACACAATGTTTGTCTGTAAAGCATAAAAATGTAAAAATGTACGTTTTTACCGACTTCCAAAAAAGGGGGAGTTTTATCAATTCAAACGTATATACTCTGTTTTTTTTTTTGCTGGCTGGCTGGCGAATGACCTAATAGTATCAATATTCTCACGACTCCTGTGTATCCAATATTTGATGGTCGTTATTATAATAGCTCCCACACCGGTTTCGGTGACGGTGACTGGTTTTATTGAAACCAGGCCAGCTACGCAGGAGTATTTTTATAGTGCCCAAGTGTGTGCGCAGTACACAAGAACACTATCTATTCCTTTACTCTCATAACCCAGTGGGACGGCAGACCGACACGACCGGTGAGAGATTAGGCGCAGGACCGACTTTTTACATGCCCATCCGACGCATGGATCATCTTACTTGTCAGACAATCAGGTGATCAGCCTGCATTGTCCTAACCAAACTTGGAAATAAATGTTTCCAACGCGGGAATCGAACCCACGATCTCCGAGTCAAGAGCCGCGCTCTGTACCACTAGACCACGGAGGCGTTATTATAGGTTCATGATCATCTAAATTGTATTTCAAATTACTATATCGTAATTATCATATTTTTACGTCGATTAATAAAAATCGGACCTCCAGTAATTAAAGATGATCAAAATTCTAAATTTTATCAAGAATATACTCAATTAAAATGAAATTAATTGTAATACTAATAAATTAATATTATGAACCATGAAATTCACAGCTACAACTAACATAATTTCAAAACCTTTCAAAAGAGCGTTCGCGCTGGTAGGTCACGAAATATTAAAATCTTCTCTTGAAATTAATAAGAAATGTAAGTAAATCTAAACTTAAAAGGAATTTCTCTAATTAGTTTAGTTAAGGGATTTGTGTCAACGCCCCACGTATTAAAACTCGTATTAAAACTCCTTTCGAACATTTTCGTTCAGCGTACGAGAACACGTTTATTAAATTCATAACATTTTATACAGCGCTCCTTTACGGAACACAATATTGTAAAAAAATATCTTTCAAATCGGAATTAATATGAACCTAAATATAATATTAATGTATTTGAGGTTTATCATAGGATTGAAAAGATAACATTATTATAATATTTCGTTGTATTTGTTTAGCTACCTAAGTAATATTAGGTTCCGCAAACAATTTTACAATTCAAATAATAATTATTATAATATAAACTCTTAAATAACAATATTTTTCCATGAAACCAAAAGGTATTTTAACATTAATACAATTAAAGCTATTAGCTTTAATTGTATTATGTAATGTTAAAATATTTTTAGAACAAAAGTCGATAGACTATAACCGCTATTAAGGGCCCGTTCTTCGTAAATTAGCAGGTCGATTTCTGTCAGTGCGAATATCGACCTAAATGTCATTATAATAAAATTCATATCAGCGCGCCTTGTACGGTGGCGGTTACGACGCTCGCCGCGTCCATGATAGGGCGAAATAGGAGAAAAACCCGTTTTACTTAGATACAAATATTATAACTAAACATCTATCCAATGATTTCCCTGTTAAATTTTAATAGCTATCGAACTGTCCAAATTACTTTTTGATTGAGTCTCTGTAAGTCCTATAAAACTCAAAATGCTTTTAAAATCGATGTTGTTTCGGATTTTTTTTTTATCGAGCCAAATTATCTGTATTGTGTTTCTATCCAATGAAAGCACTAGTTAAAAGATGCATCTATGCATGTATATATTTTTCAGTTTTTTCTATCAAAAAAACTCATTCTATAGAAACGTGAATTTGGAATAACCGGCCCTTGATATAAAAACCATTACCGACAAAATAAATATGAACAAAGATTATTACAGTTTGATTAGGCTGTCAATCACAGGTGTAATTCTAAGTGCAGACGCGCTACGGACAGCCTTTTTTTATCGTTGGGGAAATGCAATTACGCATCCTCGGCGGTCTGGGGATGGCCACCGTGGTATGTGGGACTCCCCAGGGCGGTGAAGGCTGCGCCCGGGCGTACCTACTAAAACCCCAACGAGTGTTCCTACGAGTACTTTTCGCTTTAGGCAGAGCCACGGGATACGCGGGATACAGAACCGCGAAAACGGTTCGTGACCCGTCGCTAAACAATTTTGTTTTAAAAAAATACTCGTGGGACTCGAGGACTGCTACGGTATAACTAGTGCATAGCATTTTTATCAATTTATGCAGTCATAAATCATATGCGTCTAGTCGCACGCACACAAGCACCGTGCCGAAGTCTACCTAACCGAAACGACGATGTGCGGTAACGACGACGATGAGGGGTGTTAGGCTTATTATCGTTATGGAATTGCTTTATTCGGTCGCCGCGCTCAAATCCCGCGAAAAAGCTATGCACTTTCTTAAAAGTTCCAATAAAGTATAGTTACAATTTATTTGGAAAAATCAAAGAAAACTAACGATGCATAAAATTATAGAGTAATATCGCGCATACTCTATGTCTCAGGGTAAATAAAAATGAATATGCTGAGCCTCGAAATTTTAACTGTATTTTTGTAGTACATATTTTGTTGTTATTTCGTAACTTTATTTTATTTTATTAAATTCGGAAAACTTAAAGCTACATACAAATATGAAAAGAATAACACACACATGAAGGCCAATTAAAAGTTTTCACAAATAGGCAACAATAGTATCTTTCATGTACTCCTAAAATATTGTAGCTACATTAAGGCCCACTTGCGCCAATCTGGGTTAAAGTTAACTCTGAGTTAAACATCATGTCATATCTGTCACTCACCAAGTCAGTGATAGAGATGACATGATGTTTAACTCAGAGTTAACTTTAACCCAGATTGGCGTAAGTGGGCCTAGATGTAGCAGCCACATTTTAAAATCAATTTTACTATTGCAAATGTTTTCGTCTCGCTAGGTAATAATTCAACTTTTTTGCTACTCTTACCATTGCAAGCTTATTAGAACCGGCGGTGAAGAAATTGCGAGGCGCGGATGGAAAATAGCAGCTGCAATCTGTTCCTTTCTTAAACCAGCTTCCTAATACAATATTCTGTTTAATAGCTTTGATTGCTTCAAGCGCTTCAAGATTGCATTTGCCAGGAGTTTATTGTGTTATGTGTAGTATACAAAAATAATTGAATACCGCAGGTAAAGCCACATATTTTATTATATTCTTATAATATGATACGGCAAACGTTGTTTTTCCATATAAATTATTTCTAGTATCAACTATCAATATAAAAAGGAAATAAAAACCTATTCTCAAACAAAGTTTAGTATGTCAAATATAGCCGACAGATCACAATTAAGTATTAACATTAAATTGTCTCTATCCATTGGCACAAAGAAAAATTTGAAAATAAAGTCTGTCCCTAAGTCCCCGGAATCCTCGATTTGGCCCACTTTGCGCCGCACCGACTATTGCCGTGCATCTTTTAAATTGTTGGTCGGTCGTCGGTCCTTAGGTTAGGTTATTTTTTCGTTAAGGAATTTTTTAATTCGGTCGCCGCGATAAAAGCTAGGTATGCAATAAATAAAAAAAACATCTTTATTAAACATATATAGGACAGAGCTAGAGTTATTAACACAAAAACATAACAACAAAATATTGACATGACGCACTACGTTATGGGTGTGCAATACACACACCGCGTGTTTAAAGGGAAAGCCACTCAGGCATCGACCGCGGCAAGCTGTGGCGCCTGATATTCCGTATAGCAAAGCACCTCCATCGTGGGTCGCAGATCACATCATCGTCATCGCAGACAATAGATTTTCAATTGTTATGCGGCAGCCGGCTGCCGCTTGGGGATTGATGGGTTAAACTACTTACTATTGTCTGACACGCGGTGTATGGGGAACACGATGGCCTCGCGCGTCTCCGGAAGCGGCGACACGGTGGTCCTCACTATTCTCTCCTCATCAGCCACCTTCTCGTGGCTCCTGAAGTAGATAGAGTAGATGTACGCTGAGCACCGGACCTGGGAACAAATTGATTTTCTGAAATAAGACTCTAAACAAGGCTGTACGGCTATTACTACCTTTTTTCGGTGTAAAATGCGTTGCGCATTTCCGACAGGCTGTGGCAATGGCCGCCGGGATATGTCGGACTCCCCAGGTGCTGCGGTAAGGAGCACCCGGGGTTATCCACTAAAACCCACCGGTGCCTCCTTCCTACTCTACGCTTCTGGGCCACCAAACCCGCCTACGAGAGCGATATCTGCGGCAGTTAGCGGCATCTGCCTGTGCAGACTCAATCGCAGCAGCTGTAAGCTGTTGAGCCTTCGGGAGAGCAGCCCGAGGCACCGGGCGCTCTTCTACCGGGCAGGGCTCGTGCAATGGGCGGTGGATTAGTAATAGCAACCTATCTGAGTTGAGTTCCTACATGATAATATTATATTTTACTAATTGCGTTAGTATAATTCTGGTATTTATTATAGATAAGCGTATATTATAACATGTCAATAATTAATATTAATCACTAATATTAATTGAAACGTTATGGCTACCTTATCGAAGTTAATTAATTACTACTGCATACTAAAATAATTTTTCTTGTACTGCATAATATTACAATTAGTATAGAATTACAATAAATAACTATTATAAACATGCAGATAAATAGCAAAATTTTAAATTAGAGGCCCTGAAATACTTGTCTTATTAATATTCAAAATATATTGAAATCAAAATGTCGTCTTACTATACAAAAAACAATATTGTAATATATTTCCCGAACCGGTGGTAGACGTTCTAAAATCGTTTTGTAACCGATTTGGAAAATAACCAATTTTATTTTATTAATGTTGTATAGGACATAAAATAACCTTAATTATTGGGATGTAATGTTAACTGTATTTGCCAAAAATACATCAGCGTTCTACCACTAATAAATCCGATAAATACCAAACCACGCTTGTGTGAATTAGTAACGTACAGGCAGTACGCGGCTATTGGTACCGGTATATTACTATTTTACACAAGCATACAGGGTTAAACAAAACAGAGATAATACTTTAGAGTTTAGACTGTAGAATTTAGGGTGTCCCTTATATAATTGAGTTCACTGTGAGAGTAGCAGCGCTGAAAGAGCAAATTTCTTTTCTGATTTGTATAAGCAGGCGACTTTGCGTCATGAGTTTGTCCTTACAAAAGTAAATAATCGGCCAAGTGCGAGTCGGAATCGCGCACGAAGGGTTCCGTACCATTAAAGAGCAAAATTAGGCCCTAAATTGTGTTTTTTGTATGGGAGCCCCCCTTATTTTTTATTTTGCTTTAATATTATTATTTATTAATAAAGTACACATATAACTAAGGATTTTGTGAAAAATTCAAGTACCTACCTGTTGCCATTTTTGATATAGAGCAAAAAAGACCAAAAAAATCACGTTTGTTGTATGGGAGCCCCCCTTAAATATTCATTTTATTTTATTTTTAGTATTTGTTGGTATAGCGGCAACAGATATACATAATCTGTGAAAATATCAAATCTCTAGCTATTACCGTTCTTGAGTTATAGCCTGGAGACAGCAAAAAAGGACAAAAAATCACGTTTGTTGTATGGGAGCCCCCCTTAAATATTTATTTTATTTTATTTTTAGTATTTGTTGTTATAGCGGCAACAGATATACATAATCTACGAGAATATCAAATCTCTAGCTATTACAGTTCTTGAGCCTGGAGACAGACAGACAGACAGACAGACAGACAGACAGACAGACAGACAGACGGACAGACGGACAGACAACGAAGTCTTAGTAATAGGGTCCCGTTTTTACCCTTTGGGTACGGAACCCTAAAAAGTACTCTTTCAACTGCTTTCAACACTACTACTTGCACAGTCAACTATACAGGGAACTCATTCACTCCCAAAAAAATTTATCCTTATAAATGCGAAAGTGTGTCTGTCTGTCTGTAAATTCTCTTCACTTCTTATGGAATGGAAGGTAGGTACTGAAACATATGAAACAAAGGGTTTCGTATTGAATTACACGTAATTATAATACATCCCTGAAAGTTGAGAACACAAATAATTTATAGTGGGGTGGTTCATACGTTATAATCCGCTTTAATTAACTTTGAAACATTTCCAGCGTCCTGACTGCAGCGGAAACATTCGCATTTGACGCCAACAAACTCGAACTTAGCTGCGAACTTCATAAGATACTAATTATGGAACACAGTTGCTCTTACCGCAGTCTTATCCACATCTCGTAATTAATCCCTGAATTTTTTTAATTATTAGACTATACTGCGTGGGAAATGAGGTGACCACTGACCAATACAATATGATAATATTATACATATTAATAAAGCTGAAATCCTATGAAGTTAAGTGTGTTTTGTTTCCAATTTGGTTAAATACTTAAACTTCCAGAATTGTGTTTTATGATGTGTACCAAATCATCGGTTTAAATTTAAAATATATAACCCGGCGAGAAAAACCGGCGTGGTGGCGTAAGGAACTCGCAAGTTTATGTAAAATCATGGATGTATTTTACTTGGCTGATTTTCACGCAGTGGCACGGAGGTTATAATCAATAGAGGTTTTAAGCACTTTTAAACCTACTTCAAAAAAATGAACTCGCGCACGAAGGGTTCCGTACCGTAGTCCGTAAGCTGGTATAGAGCAAAAAGACTCAAGTATTGTGTTTCTTGTATAAGCCTCAATTTTAATGTTATATTAAAATAATATGTTTATTTTATTTAATTTTTTTAAATAAAATTATTAAATTACACACACATAATATCATCAAGGCTTTTGAGCAAATTTCAAGTGCCTGTGACCATTATTGATATCGAGTAAAACTCACGTTTGTATGGGAGGAGGTTTTATTTATTTTTTAGTATTTAATGTCATAGCGGCAACAAAATTAAACAATCTGTAAAAATTTCAGAAGTCTAGCCACAGCCGTTCTCGAGATACAGCCAGAAGACAGACAGACAAACCGACAACAAAGTGTTAGTAATAGGGTCCCGGTTTTACCCTTTGCGTACGGAACTCTAAAAAGTCATAAATATAATTATTGTGACATGTGACACCGGAACGCAAAAATAAACAGCAGAAGGTAAAGCGGGTAAAAGGTTTTTCTTGTAACTCGGCTGACGCTAATTTAAAATCGAGTTGTATGATATTTCAAACTGGTTTAGCCCGGCCGCACATTGTACGACATTTCTGATCAGAAACAGTTGAACGTCCGCGCTGCCTCTTACATTCTGTACTGAGCCGAGTGAGCTTGAACTGCCGGAAGGATTCATGGACATAGGAACTCGAATTTCCAGATGTAATTTTTTTGAGCTGAAATATCTTCTCCTAGTTGTTATTACACAGTAAAATGTTAAAACACTCAGCTACGTGAAATAATAAGGGAGTTATAATTTTTTTAAGAAATTTTTGTATGGAGCCGACAGGAAAAATGAACATATCTCTGGAATCGCATGGTTGCCCGTTACATCCTTACACACTATTATAGTACTAATTATTACTCACATTTTGGCATATCACATACAAATACGGAGTTAGGATAATATAATTATATTATATACATTATACATCTGATACCTACCTTAAAGATAGTAATGAAATATTTGTCCAATGCCTAAAGAATCATGGCCAAATTTGTATAGGAGCTGGACTCGACTTTTATTGTTGATGTCCCAAAATAAACTATAGTTAGATTGGATTGTTCTTATGCTCTAAACATAATTCCGTTTGAGAATTATGTCTAAATAGCCACGATTTTTTATAATAATTATTAACGTTTACAATTATTTTGAGGTTAGACTTAAGAACTAGCTTTTTTCCGACGGTGTAGCCTACAAGTGTATATTCGGCGATCTCGTTTCTAATTATTTCAATTTTTCCTAGAGTATTACGCAAAAAATAGAACGAATGCGAATGATCGCTGGCTGTCAGAACATATGAAAGACAACAACGAAACTGATCTTTTTTTGTGGCTATTTATAGACACATTTCTAATGTTTTTCGATGCCTTAAAATATTAGGGAATTTTTGCTATCAATGGCATATCGGGACGCCACCACCCACCTGGTACGATTTGGCCATTGTTCTTTACGTAGTAGAAATCCGGCTAGTATTTTTGGCATTGAAGACTAATAAGGCCCACTTGCGCAGATCTGGGTTAAAGTTAGCCCCGGATTAAACGTTATCTCTTTCGTAAAATATATAAAGAATGTAAGAGATAAAACATTATTTAACCCGGGATTAACTTTAACCCAGATCTGTGCAAGTGGGCCTAAGAGTGATAAACATTCATAAATCTATGTATTATTTCTTATTGAACTCAACATTATAATCTTACCCTTAGCACCCTCAACTCCATTGCGCCAAAAATAGTTTATCGTGCGGGAACCGTAATTTTTTCGGTATAAAATTATTCTATGTTCTCCGGGTCTCAAAGTACCTGCATACCAAATTTCATCAAAATCTCTTAAGCCATTTAAGTGTGAAGAAGTAACTAACAGATAGACAGACAAACACACTTTTAATTGCATTTATAATAATATTAGTATGGATTCATAACTTTAACAGTGATGTTATAGTAAGATGGATTTAAAATAGTATGCATGGACAGAACGCATACACTTAAATGGTTTTTCGTTGTTCTGGGAAATTCAAGACCATCTCACAAGTTGAAATAGACTTGAATTTCTTGGAGTTTTTGGACTTGAATTGGCGGTCTTGCAACTTATATATATCTTTGCAGGTTGGAGCACGTTTGACTTGTATCTAGTGTTCCGTGACATTGCACTTTCAAATACGATCTATACTCACTCCAGATTCTATAAATCTGGCGATCAAATTACAAGTTATTGTATGGAAGATTGGGATGAACCATCGAGGAAATTAATTTCTAGGCAGTTGACGGACCCACGTCATGTGGTCGGCTTATGTCAATTCAATGTTAGCTGTGATCGATCGGATGAATAATAATAAAAACTATAAAATTACAGGCGCAAAGGCTCGGCTGGTGCTTTCAGTCACACACTTTGCGCCTGCAATTTTATAGTTTTTTGATCGTCGTTATTTTATACATCAATTATTAAATCAAGTCAAATGAACGAAAAGCACTAGATATATTCTATGTCTTTCGTTCAGTACAAAAATTACCTAAAAATTCCAAGTAATTTGTATGTCCAAATTACTTGGAATTTTATATTGTATGGCAAATTCGTTAAAAGAAGAGGTAACTTTGGGATTTTTTTTATCGAGTGAAGTTCATGATATTATTGTGTAATGTAATATAAATTCCACTGTATTAGATCCTTAACTAACACATATTATATTTTTTCAGAATTTAAATTACTATATTTTTATGTCTCCTGTCACTTTAAAATCTTGAAAATCGTCCGCTTTTGGAAATACAGGGCCTTAACGCGACCAAATAACTTAGGTCCACCATCTAGCCTAGGTATAAACTGCTCTGAGGCCCACTTGCGCCAATCTGGGTTAAAGTTAACTCTGAGTTAAACATCATGTCATATCTGTCACTCACCAAGTCAGTGATAGAGATGACATGATGTTTAACTCAGAGTTAACTTTAACCCAGATTGGCGCAAGTGGGCCTGATAGTACTTTGTTGTATCTTAAACTATAAACAGAGGAAATATCTTTATCGTTCTCATCAAACTTGAAATGAACAGTTTAGTTGCTCCAACACTGGAAGCAAACCAAATTTTTTCGAGACGATTTCCGAACGCCGGGTTCAATTATTCGAGAGCCAAATTCTTACTCCCGCACACAGAGATTTAATGAATTAATTAAACTTCAATTTAATATATGGCAAATAATTTATGGCGCTTGTGTCAAAATCTTAATTTAATTACAGTCAAATAATTAATATACTCGTCTCTGAGTGCAGCTGCGGTAAACAATAGCTAACGAAGACATTATACGATATCAACTATATACATAATACGTATTATCATTTATACTAATATTATAAATGCATAAGTGTGTCTGTCTGTCTGTTTATTACCTCTTCACGCCCAAACAGCTGAACCGATTTTGCTGAAATTTGGTATCGAGATACTTTGAGTCCCGGGAAAGGACATAGGATACTTTTTATCACAAAAATGTACCGTTCCTGCGTGATTAATGAATTTTGGCGCAACGGAGTAGCGGGCATCAACTACAGCATGACTGGTGAGACAATACCGATACTTAAGGAGAGTATTCAGTACTCGATTCTCAGTATAATTATGTAATAAAATTAGGTACTTAATTTTTTTCCGAATTTCCCAAAAACAAATGAATCTTGGATACTAAGTAAATTACGCGGCTAGGCAAGTAGACATACTATGCGGCCGGTGCAGAGGCGTGCGCTACCAAAGAAACACCACACACCTTCCCGCGCGCGGTGTCCATGCATTGGGTAAATAATTATTTAACTTTAAGCGATATTTACTCAGTGATCAATTGATATTATTTTTTCCAACTAATATAATAGCCAAATATCACGTCCTCGAGTATTGAACATGTCTCACCAGTCACGCAGTATAAGTTGTTCTATAAGTAGATATTGAAAAATATATTGTCACGAATTTATTCCTGAGCACGTCTCAGCTCTCAACTAATTAACACACAAAACTTATTTCGCGACGCAATACATGTACCGTTCATACATTTTAGTGGTAATTTAACTTTAACTGCTAATTGGTCATTTTGGCGGACAATATGCGCAAAATTAATACAGTGTAATACGCTTAAACCTATTATTGTATACAATTAAAAATAGTTTGATACTATACGAACTTCCTATATTTTTAACCGACTTCCAAAAACGAGGAGGTTATACGTTCGGCTGTATGGATTTTTTTTATGTATGTTCAATGATTACTCAGCCGTTTGTGGTCCGATTTGCAAAATTCTTTTTGTGTTGTATAGGGTTTGACTCGAATTTGGTACCATGTTCATAAAAGTGGTGACCTGATGATGGGATCCATGAGTAATCGAGGGAACTCCTCAAAATGTATATGGTAACATATGGTGATTTCGATTTTTTCTGAAGTATTTCAGGCATATACTACCAAAAAGTAAAATTTTGCACCAGGATGTACGCTGGTTCCGAAGGTACCCAACAGAACTTTTGAATCCTTATAGATACAAGTTCGAGGAATTTAACTTTATTTAAACTACTTCAAGCAAAAGCCAATGAATTTCACATTATTTTTTCTGAACATAGACTAAATTTTATTTAGGAAAAAGTAGGGTTTCGTAAGATATTTGGGTTTTTCGGACGCCAGGTGTAAAATCAACCAGAAAACTTACTTATTTTGCGTACGCTGCCGAAACTATAAAAGATAGAACCATAAAATGTTCTAAGAAATTGTAGATCTTATAAATATCTACAAAAAAGTCTGTGACACACTATACTTATCTATGTCGAGTGAGGCACAATAACCATTTTTTTATTTAAAAATCTTGATTTTTTTTTGGACTATATTCAAACCGTTTATTTTAATAATTCTTTTAATCCTTATCAAAATAAATTATTTCATCACAAAGCACAGTTTATGTAAATAATATTTGGTCTTTCAATGATTAAAATTGGACGTAAGGTTTTGAAATTATGGCGAAATTAAAATATTACAATAGTGGGCGTCACCAAGGCGCGGGTGCGCGTGCCGGAGGAAGACATACTTTATATGACAAAACAATGTTTGCCGGGACAGTTAGAACTGTAACTAAAAAAGGTAAAATTATTATTTTTTAACAAAAAATTAAAACCGACTTCCAAGGTAAAAACAAAAGTAAGTAATATTCTTAAAAATAATAAATGATCAAACGAACTTACCAAGTGAAGTTCGATCATTATTATATGAGTCGCTTCATTCAAAGATATATTAATTAACCAAGTAGTCCTTTGTCTATCTGCTAGGCAATCGCGTTTTTTAAAGACGTATGTAGGTAGTTGAAAAAAATATCTTCCCGCATCGGTTACTCGCTCCTAGACGCGCCTCATTATGTTTAGAGAGAGGTAATGCAAAAAATCTTTCTTTCTTTCTTTGGGTACTGCAGCAAACATAGTTTCGTGCAGACTGGGTGGGAGGGAGATTATATCTTTGAATGAAGCGACTCATATAATAATGATCGAACTTCACTTGGTAAGTTCGTTTGATCATTTATTATATTTCTTCGCTTCATTCTTCGATATATTAATTAACCAAGTAGATTTTCAGAGTAACGAAAGAAAGATTTTTTACAAAATACTTAGAATTTATATATAAGTACTTATATTATACATTATGAATAGTAATCATTGTAATCGAGAAAAAAATTAACATTATGCCCATAAATAATAATAATAGTCGAAACAAAACTTAAGAGACCCCTATGGTTTTGTGATTCGAATGATAACGTACTGGGATCATGATGATTAAGATTATATAACTGATTCAGCGAAACTTTGTTCGTCGATAAAATTATGGCTTAGGAAAATAGCGAAAGTATTGGAGTCACTAGTCCTGCCTGTCGACTGTCGTCTTACTAATAGGTCCAGTATCAATCCCCGTGTCGGCGCTCGACGTGTCGACGCCGCGCCGCTCTCGCACAGCACCTGCTTTATCCAGCGGCTATTACCGAATGGGAGGTGGCTGTTCTGTGCAGAGCGTTAAACCCGTACTGTAGCATTATTATATTTAATATAATCTTGAATCACCATCGCAAGGCGTAATAACTTAAATATTATAACTTCTTCTTCTCTTTTTTTTTTTTTTTATAAAAAAGTTACATAATTTAAGAACATCCGATCACGCCCAGGAGTTTGTCTTTGTAATATAAATTTCGATACCGCTATAATTTAAAAGTTAAAACCGTATTTTTTATTTTGCCGAGTTTTATTAGGCAAAAAAGTTTTAAGTCAATGATCAGTATTCAGTAGGTACAGAGTGCAAGAAAAAGCAAATAATTAATAAGTGGATCCTGGGTACTACACTAGGTATGGGCTCGGAATTAGAATGTTTACCGGAAAGCTTCTTTCAAAAGACACTTTACACATTCATCTAAGCCAATGTCACCATCCAATAATGTCAACATTGTTCATAAACAATGACAGTGCACAGTGACATGGCTGTAGAAGATATCGTTTTACAGCCTTTGTCAAATTTTCTGGCAAGGTTCTGATGAAGCAGACGAAAATCTCTGTAATAAGTCTATTAACTAATGAGATTGAAGTATTTACCTAAAGTCTAAGTCGAAGTAGAGCATTTTAGAATAAATTTTAAGGCGTCTACTGTTATAACTCATAACTGTGTCCGGCCCTGTGGTCGTCGACTCGTCGATAGTGTAATTATTGCATATTACAAATTACAATTATAATTACAATTACAATATGATTGAAATTCGAGAATATTGTGTTCTCGGTCCAGCAGGATAAATATTTATACACTTTATTATTCAAGATTAAGTGTCATTCTGTTATCGTATTTATCATTGCATTTATTTAGCATTAAAAATTTTAATCGTTGAAAACCAGTTGCATTCCGCGACGGGGGTCAGAAATCAGGTGTCAGAATACCTATCAGTTGAGGTAGCTCACGAATAGTACACTGATTTAACTGTTCTATATTATTTCGTTTTTAATAGGCTTATATTATTATTACATAATATAATATCTAATATGTAGGTACATAAAATTCTCGTATCACGGTGTGCGTAGTTGAACTCCTCTGAAACGGCTCAACCGATTTTTGTGGATCTTAGCGAGCATATCGGCTAGGGTTGAGAATGGGACAACATCTAATTTTTATATTGATGAGTGTAATTTTGAATAAATAATAGTAAAATGTTACAACTCGAGACTGACGGCGACCATTGTTTGTACGATGGGATAGCAATCATAGACGTTGTCATGGTGACATACTTACTAATTCACTTCAATAAAATAATATGGGCAAAATACTTTATATGGCAAAACAACATTTGCCGAGACATCTAGTTATGTTATAATAATAATATGTACCTATTATAATTTATAAGCGTTAAGACTTAAATATTATTTTACATATTTGTTGTGGATTTAATACACCCATGGCACCATTAACAATAAAACTTAAACAAAAAAGGGGCGCCTGAGGCTGCGCCTAGAACACTGGTATTGCGAAAGCGTGGTAAGGCTAGTAGTGATAAAGCCTACTACGCCTGATTTGGTTTCCTTCTTTATATTTTTTGTGAGAATAAATGTAAGCGCATCTGATAGTCTGTACGTCAAGACTTGAGGCTTTAAAATCTTTCAATCGAATAGTGAGTTAATAGGAACCAACAAGTAGCTGGCTTTTAAATCTATTTTTGATAGATATCCACTTTTGGATATTGCCTTGAAAGCCGTACGGTAATTTTCCAAATTAACATGTAAAATAGTTTAGAAATAAACTTACGAAGTAGTTTCAAATTGAAAATAATTTTTTAAAAACTTGTATTTAAAATATAATACAATATTTAATAGTTTGAAGAAAGGAAAATCTTTGAAATAAGGTAATCTTCGGTGGAGTTACACGAAGATATAGTTTTAAATTCTAATAATAATTTATTGATGTCATGATGACTGTATAATACATTAAGCCAGTGGCCCCCAACCTGTTGTTGTTTTTGGAACGAAGTTCCCTATTTATTTATTTTTTAAGCGGGCCACAACTTGTTTTGGTCTTGGTGTCGTGGGCCGCAACAAATATTTTTAGGTTTAAAAATAACGTTCAAAATCGATTTACTAGTGAACAAAAATAATTTACGAGTTACGACTTTCACGATGACTGCTGGTGGGCGTGAATTTCAAAATGCTTTAACATCACGTGGGCCACAAATAAAGTTCCTGTGGGCCGCATGCGGCTCGCGGGCCGCAGGTTGGGGATAATAATTATAATAGTAACATCTATAAAATATGTATAAAAATAACTGTTAGCACTACGGCTGCGGTGTTGAGCATTTATTCGCCTCAACGTTCTTCGTTTCCCCTCCTTGACGGGTAACGGGAAGGGTTTGTCAGAGCCCGAAAAGTACCCGATTGATGATGGAATGTACTAATTTGTCTCTGAGAACAAATACTGGAATTATCCTGCGAAACCATAATAATCTCGGTCTGATATAACAAGGCTTATAATCTTGTCTTGTCTGATAGTATATTATCTGATAAGTCTGATAATAATTAATATCGAGATAAGTTAGATACTGGCGATAACTGATAGGTCTTATAATTTCGAGACTTTGTCAGGTGAAATCTATAATGATAATAATCGATCGAAATAGAATCGAGCTGCAACACTTATTAGCAGGAATGTTTTATAAGCAATAGCTTATCTTAATCGTCTTTGTGATCCTTTAAAATCATAATCTGGCGAACCCAACAAGGGTTCACCTAACGTCAGTAGAAGCTCTGGGTCTATCCGGATCTGGTCCGGTGCCGGTGGGTCAGAATCGACCGTTGGCACCTGGTTTAGGAGTGGGAAAACTTCTGGTTTATTCGTAACCTGATCGACCCGTATATCGGTCACTTCTAGTTATATTTCCCCGATAGTCTGGTCTTAGTGACCTAAAAAAAATTATTGGGGTAGTTATATTGTTCGTTATAATCGACTTATTTGTCACATAAATTAATATTATGTTACAAAAAATATTGAGGGTAGTAACTATCACGTTACGAAGATATTAAGTAAGTTTCGTTATACACTCGCGGTGTATCCCGAATCCCAACATTGGTGCAAAATTTATTTAATAATAATAGTTACATACCGTCAGACATAATAAATTATAATCGTAGTTCTATATTTAGAACAAAAGGTGTGCGGGACGCGCATTGGTTGTTAACTGATAAGACTCGCAGTCGATGTAGTTATTAGCTCGTATAAAACGGTAAAGATAATATTATAATAATTATGTAGTTCTATTTATAGAACAAAGAGCGCGGGGAACGCGCGGTAGTTGCTCATTTTTATTTTTAAACATTGTCGGAGACTCCCAGTTAATCCATACTTTATGTTGATTTAAAGAATAACAATATAGTATTTTAAATTTAACTAGTAATTAACTCGCAGTTAATCCTTTCAAACCAGCCAACATATATTATAGTTCTATTTTTAGATATAACATCGTCAGAGACTCGCAGTCAATTCCGATGCATAAGAATTGCGTTTAGAGACTCGCAGTCAATCCACACATTATGGCGGTTTATAAAATAACTCGCAGTTGATTCAGACAAACCGGCCAATATATAGTTATTTTTATAGAAAAGCTGAAAAAAACATCGTCAGAGACTCGCAGTCAATTCCGATGCATATAAATTGTGTTTAGAGACTCGCAGTCAATCCACACATTATGGCAGTTTATAAAATAACCTAATATAATTAAGTACTTGCGTCTTGCAGTAATTAACTTGCAGTTATTTCCCCCAATCGGACAAACGCATAGTTCTATTTATAGAATAGGTAAAACATCGTCAGAGACTCGCAGTCAATTCCGATGCATATAGATATAGATTGTGTAAAAGGACTCGCGGTCCAAACACACTGTACTTATTGACTCACAGTCGCAGTACATGCCGGTTAATTAAATAATTGCAGTAATCACCTGCAGATGTTTCCCCCAATCCGGCAAACATATAGTTCTATAATAATTATTATATTTATAGAACAGATGAAGCATACATAATATTATAGATTGTGCATAAAGACTCTCAGTCCAAACACATTGTACGTTTATTGATTCGCGGTCGCAGTACATGCCGGTTAGTATTGAATATAATTGGCTCGTCTTGGCCTCGGTAGTGCCTGCCGTTTATTTAAGTATTTAATAGTACTTACATGTATTTTCTTGTTACACGATAAAATAACACTGATTTTAATTACTTACAACACTGACTCAATCATCTTAATAAAATAACCAATTTTCGTCTGAGCGCTGCGCTTTGGCATGGTTACTTAGTATACGTGCACGCGTTGCCTCGCGTTAACAAAGAATGAGGCGCGTCTAGGAGCGAGTAACCGATGCGGGAAGATATTTTTTTCAACTACCTACATACGTCTTTAAAAAACGCGATTGCCTAGCAGATAGACAAAGGACTACTTGGTTAATTAATATATCGAAGAATGAAGCGAAGAAATATAATCTAAAAAGAATCAAATAATTCCTATTCCATAATATGGTGCAGTCTTCAGACTTAGCCTAAGCCTCAACTATTTCTGTACTCAATCTTCATGCTTTTGAAGTCGGTAGCTCTAGTACATAGCTTTGACGCAATTTCGAACTCATTACTCGAATTACTGGTAAGCACGTTAGTGACTGATTTTGTATTGCAAGTACAATTGGCAAAACTACCGGTCTATCAGCCAATGAAAACAGTTTTACAACGCCGTTAAATCTCACGATTGGTTACTCGCGTACTAATAAGGTAATTTTTCAAATTAACTTTTTGCAATGGGCAAAAAAACCACCACACATTGCCGCCACTGCAATTCCTGTGTCGCCAGAATCAACAGTGGTAACCACGAAAAGCCTTTGATATGATTTCAGGGGTGCACATTCTGCACAAGGGACAAACTAAATGTGCTTGGGACCCGCAACGATATTAATCAGAAGAAAGATATGAGTAGGATTGTAAGGTATTCAGTTTTGTGTTTAAATAGTCTGAGGCTTGTAGTACGAAGGAAAAGTTTTGGGACTAATCGAGTAAATATATTTAGACTAGATGACGCCTGCGACTCTGTTGCGCCAAAACGCGTTTATCGCGCGGGAACCGTACATTTTCCCGGGACAAAAAGTATCCTATGTCCTTTCCCGGGACTTAAAATATCTCCATGCCGAATTTCAGCAAAATTTTGCTGTTTGGACGTGAAGAGGTAACAGACAGACATACAGACAGACAGACAGACACACTTTCGCATTTATGTTATTAGTATGGATGTTGTGCTTAATCTGCCGTATTTTCTCTACGGACATAACCACTCAGTACATTTATCGGGAAACCCAGAGTCTTTTCGATTCGGAGAAATCCAGTTAGGGAATCCTCTAGAGTTCCAAATTCAAAAGCATTTTAATTCTTTGATTCTATTATTCAGAAACGATGTTAGTCTTTGTTGATAAATGCCTAAGAGAACAGCCAAAGGAGGGTTTTGATAAAATCTCCCACTGTTTCAGTCGGTTCATTTGTAGGGCACTCAAAGTAATATTATGCGCATACTAAAGACGTAAGACGGAACATAAATATTAATTACTCGTAATGTATTCAGCCCTAGGCTGTTCGAAACGATTACCATTCCAGATGACGTAGTTTTTACAACAAAAATAAACCTTTAATACGGATTCCAGAGATATTAATATCGAGATTTAACCTTAAAAGTTTTCGTCAAAGTTTTGGATGGAGTTTTGGGTCTATTAGACTTACCCATAATATAGTTACATGCATCAAAGGAGAGCTGGACAAAATACGACCATAATTCGACGAAGGTTTACCTCAAAATACGCTACGAGTATAATATGTAGCAGTAGTAGTATGAGTATGATCGTAGCTCTTTTTGAAGACTTGTACATAATTATTAATTTATATAACTCTTCAAAGATTCAGGATGGATTCAAGCAAATTAGAGTAAAATTTTACTCTAATATAATTACTGTTTCCATATCTAAGTAAACGGTAAGCTGGTTTAGTGTTTTACCAACTTCTAATCTTCTTCTTTTTCTTTAAATTTTAGCTCCTTGGTGAATCGCCAATGGCAGAGTGCGTTAAACCAACTTCTAATCCAAGAGGAAAGTAATTACACGGTAGTAAATATTTATACGGGCGATTTTGATGGAGCAAATT
This sequence comes from Plebejus argus, assembly GCA_905404155.3. Taxonomy (NCBI): domain Eukaryota; kingdom Metazoa; phylum Arthropoda; class Insecta; order Lepidoptera; family Lycaenidae; genus Plebejus; species Plebejus argus. The sequence continues at coordinate 3,673,594 of FR989929.1, read as the reverse complement.
TTATTAAACTGAGAATAGTTGTACAACAGGGTGCCAACTGTTAGGGTTGACATCATTGATTGACATTTTTTTAATTCATACTCTTCGAGTAACTTGGTCAAACGCAAGCGCAGATATCCTAGAGTAAATTATTGAAGGAGTTATTTTCATGATAGTGATACTCATCATGTAACTTCAAGCTTGGCCGAAATCAGGCCGTAGGCCTGGTATAATATTAAATGGACCAAGGTGTTAAGACACAGTTTGAGAGCATATAACTTCTTTGGTATAATCTAAAATATCTAAATCTAAATCTACGTAGGAGAGCCATGCTTCGGCACGAATGGGCTGGCTCGACCGGCGTCCTCACAGAAAACCGGCGTGAAACAGCGCTTGCGCTGTGTTTCGCCGAGTGAGTGAGTTTACCAAAGGCCCAATCCCCTACCCTCCCCTATTCCCTTCCCATCCTTACCCTCCCCTTACCTTACCCTATTCCCTCTTAAAAGGCCGGCAACGCACCTGCAGTTCTTCTGGTGCTGCGGGTGTCCATGGGCGACGGAAGTTGCTTTCCATCACGTGACCCATTTGCTCGTTTGCCCCCTTATTTCATAAAAAAAAAATTATGGATCAAGATCAATTAAAATACCAAAAAATTTTCAAGTAACTTTTGTAAAAAATGGTAAAAAAACATCCAATTGTAACTGTCTTATACAAGAAATTGTCTGTCTGAGTAGCGTAAAGTATAAAATAAAAACATCTGAGCAAGAAGTTAACCCCACTTAGCCCGTCAAATATAATTAATTAGCGACTTGTTTTAGTAGCGTATCGCGTGTGACGAAACAAAACTAGTCCCTTTAGTCTTGTACCAATTCATTTTCTTCGTAAGCGATTAATCATTACTCTTAATTACAGGGTGAGCAATATTCCGACTATTAACTACACTAATAGGAAAATAAATATACTTGGAAATTATTAAGACGTATCACGTAAATAATGTTTCATGTTTTACCCGCATTCTATTATAGGATCTTAATGGTTTGACATAGGTAAAGAGATTCTTAAAGACCCGTCATGAACTATATACTTCAAGTAGATTCTATTTTTAAGGTTCCGTGCACAAAGGGTAAATAAGATCCTTACGAAACGACAGGAGATACGTGTAAGTGCATCACCGGTCTCTAATACCCATTTTTATTATTCTAAGTTCTATAAGTATAATAAGTATAAAAAGATTGTCTTTAAAGCAAACTGTTCAAGTGTACATCAACGCTGTCAGCAATAATGGTCATCCAAACTTCTCCAACGTAAAGGCCTTAGAATTCTAATGGATCATAGTGTTCGGAGTTTACCTGTCAGTTTCTAATGCCGTAGACAATAGGTGCTCACAGACAATGGCGGTATAATACTCGTACAACTGGCAATATTATTGTACCCGGCCGCCGTCTAATCGATCTTGAAGGTGTCGTAAATGGTTATGAATTATGTTCGCCCATTGTGTAATTGTTTTAGCAAATAATTTAAAACATTACGTCGATTGAGTTCCATTTTTATCGAAAGCTTTGTTCGACTTTCAAAAGTAGGTACTAAAGGTACTTTGATAGCTTATTTAAAAATAATCGAAAGGTATATTTTAGCCGTTTGTTAACATATCAAATGTTTCATTGTAAGGAAAATGTCATCGAGATAAAAATTGTCGATGTTCTTCTTCTCCAACGATTAGATTAACAAACTATAGACCACAGCTAAACCTTTTCTAATCTTTAAGAAGAGATGTGAGAGGGCAATGACATGGCGATTAGCGATACCATAAAATTAATATACCTAGCGGAATATAAAAACTAAGGCCTGAGCAAGCGAGATGTCACTATCAGTAACACTGCGTGGTAAAAAGAGACGTTTGATACATGACAGCACAACTCTTTTTTTTTTTGACGTCCAGTCGGCACGTATCGGCATGTTGACAATTTACTTAATCTCATAGAATTCATGTTCAATTATGCATGTGTAAGTGTATACGACATACGTACACATATTTTACACACAGATGAAAAACAATTTTGGTTTCGTTTGACAGCTCGAGATTGTTGCTCTATTCCGCTAGGTATATTATCTTTATGGGCATCTACTTCACTGTCTCTTTTGGGCGATAAGTCAAAGCTTTTGCGAGATTTATCAACCACATTCAAACGTCTGTTGAATTACTACCACCTTAATCACGGTATTGTTTTCAGTCGAGGATTAATTACGGCACTTTGACGGTTGAGCTTCAAATGGCAGCGTCGCAATGCACTATTACTTTAATGCTCATTTTGCGAAGCTTGAGATATTTTTAGCATAAATTACTATTTGATGTGGCTTACAAATTCGTTTGCGCATTTTTCCAAGACAATTAGATAGTAAGGGCCTCATCACACTGGCGATGAGTGACCGATTTGAAAGCGACGCGATTGCGCAACGCACACGCCGCGATGACGCAGCTTGCCTTCCGCGTTTTGTACACTCAGTAGCAAAATGGATTCTGACGAGGAAATACTACTGCTGCCTTTGTTACTGACTACTGTAATGTGATATCCCTAGACGCGTGTACAAAATGGCGTCCACGTCACGCCGCGACGACGCTGCACTGTCGCGACGTGCACGTCGCGCAACCGTGGCGTGCGCGCTGCGCAATCGCGTCGCTTTCAAATCGCTCGCTAATGGCCAGTGTGATAAGGCTCTACTAGTGGATGCTCGCAATTTTATGTCACCAAAATTCCTTTATCACGCGGCAACCGTACATTTTTCCTGATAAGTAGTAACCTATGTTTTTTTCGAAGACTCAAATAATCATACTAAATTCAAGCATAATCGGTTCAGCGGTTTGGGCACGAAGAGGTAACAGACAGACTCACTTTCGCGTTTATAATATTAGTGTGGATGTAAGATCCTTTTCTGTGACTCTGATTCTCTCTTTGGCTTAGGATTTCAGTCTCTCTGATTGTTGACCATTACAAATATATAAGCTGTTAGGCGGTAAGAAGTAACAAATAGATCAACACTTTCACTATTGACAAGACAATATATTATATAACTTTATTTATTGGTGCGAATCCCTAACCAATCCATCACTTCTCAGAAGCAGGCAAACACGAATATAACTGAAACTTTGAGCTAGAAATAAGTCTGAATTCATAATTATGAACAGTCACATGTAACGCAAAAAGCTGACGTTAAAAATGTATACTCACTTTTATTTTCCCTTTGACGAAGTGATGTTTTTGTACGGTGAACTGTATGGTGCTATACGCGGTCCAGAGGCCCCCATTCTCCCCTCCCCCCACTCGGTGCCACACATGCTGGGAGAGCGCCTGTCACATAAAACATTTATGGTAAGACCCAACATAAAACAACATTTATTACATCAATTAACCAAGCTTTATTATATTGTGTACTTTTGGTACGATTTGTCAATAACATGTTTACAAAAGGTCGTTTATCATTGTGGTTCTTGGAGTTTATTTATAATATTGTATCGGATAGAAAATAAAGAATTCTGGAATGGAATATTTCAAAGGGAACTGTATTAACTTTTACATTTTAGACTGCGAAGTAAAATATATCACGGAGTCTTGTAAAATATGAGTCATATTGCAGTTTAAATTATGAAATTCTTGGGCACATTACCGCACCTTTTTTACAGAAATTATAAACGTTATTCAATACGAATAAAAAGACTACTAAATAAAATTCTTCTATGATCTGGCGATACGCCAGAAAGGTACAAGGTGGGTAGTAAAGCTTATAATATTAGCAGACTTTGATATTTTGTCAACCAAACATAATATTTAAAGAATCTTAGATGGAATTAACGTGACCTACTTTTTTTCGTAATATTAACTTCGTAAAAATTGTTTTGGTCAAAGATGTGGAATTTGGAAATAATGGCAAAATATACGTGTATATTATAATATATTATATATAATAAGGAACTAGAAGGCGCCCGCAACTCCGTTGCGCCAAAACTCGTTTATCGCGCGAGAACCGTACATTTTTCCGGAATAAAAAGTATTCTACGTCTATCCCGGGACAAAAAGTATCTCTATGCCAAATTTTAGCATAATCGGTTCAGCGGTTTGAGCGTGAAGAGGTAACAGATACACCGACACTTTCGCATTTATAATATTAGGTATAGATGAATATCATTAGTATGGATGATAAAATCAAATACTTACTGATGGTCAGGATGATGATTAAAGTAAAGGAATCATGATAAAGGTATGATTTTGATGAACATAATATTATGGGCTCAACGCAGATTGGCTTGTAGAAATATGTAAAACATGCAGTTTTCCTTGAGTATGACAATCATTTTTTGAATGTCAAAGCAGTTTGCCAGACATATTCACAATTGATTTCACAACACCTTGCATTAATTAATTATTAATATCTAGTCTACAATTACTATGAGTACCCTATTGTCTTAATTGAGTAGGTACATCTAGTACCTAATCAATTAAGACAATAGGGTTTGTCTCTTTAGAGTTTAAATATAATGTCTTTAAACTCGACGTAAAGGGGAATTTCTAAGAAATCTTGATTAAACTGTTTAAAAGAAAAAGAAACCTTAACAATATATTCGTGTCTCAATTTCAAATACAAACTTGACTTCAATTATATTAAATATGAAGAATTTTTCTTTCAAATATTGAATTATTGTGTTATTATCTGCAATGCGTAACGGGCAACGGCAATGAAATATTTATAATGTTCCTGCAAGGATATCCTTTATTTTTCTATTCTAATTGGTTTAAAATCCACGAATTCGGGAAAAGCTTGCGATTTGGACCATTCAGCTTGCGAAGATCTGTTCGATGCGTTGACATAATATTATAAAACGGAAGAGTTTGATTGTTTGTTTGAGCGCACTCATCTCAGGAACTACTGGTCCGATTTAAAAAATTATTATATTATATCGAAAAACACCTAATATTCGTCTAACATCATTTCAGTTCGGCAGACTTCGGTACAGTGTGTGTGGTGCTCGCCGCACCGACGCGACACGACCGCTGTGCGCTGGTCAATCAATTTTTTTTATTCAGAATATTTTTTTCAAATTTTCTTTGAAGTTTGAACGTCGGTACTAAAATGGCGGCGAGAAGAATCGGCGTAAGAAACTCGCACGGGGCCATGTTTTACTAAAAGATGGAAAATTACACTAACATGACTTACCGGTTCGTTGTTGATGAAGTAGGAGAGGTTGGCGGGCGGCATGGAGTCGTGGCTGACGCATTCAGCCTTCAGCTTCATTCCGGGCCGGTAACGCCGCTTCAGGCCGTTCAACTCCGGATCAGACTTCGGAAGGTCTGAAAATCAAAAGATTTACTTGATTAATAATATTATGAAGGGAAGGAAGAAAAACCTCTTTACGCATACTTCTTGTTTCATTTTGATTAATATCTATTTAAACGTTTATCGTTGATTTAATTTTTTAATTTTACAATCGTGACCTTCATTCATACTTAGTATATTCTTAGCAATACCCCATACCTAGCCTAGTTTGAGGGGATTGAAACGTTATACCTTTGTTAAACTTATATTATGGAAATAATTTAGTTAATGAAATGATTCATAATTTATAATAGCTCTAAATAATATAAATAACTGATAGGTGAAAGACAGAAACGTCCCACTTCCTAGAGTTTTTCAATCTAACACAACACAGACAGTAAAGCAGAAAAGACATCATTTTTAGAAACAGTTGGCCATCAAGTCGTTTTCTAAATAGGGCCTCGTGAGTCACTTAAAGTTTAGCGGCAGGTTTATTTCTATTCGCCGCCAGGCGCCAGCTATTCCCAGCGGCCTGCCGTGATCGGAAATCGCAATCTGATAAAATGCTTCTAGAAGTATACTAGCTGATCCGCGCGGCTCGCTTGCATGGACATTAAAGCTTCGGTCAAACTTACGTGACCAAAGCGACTGCGAAGCGGGAGCGTCTGCAACGCGGGACGTTCGCGTCGGCAGAGCGGGAATACCGGCTCACGTCCCGCGTTACTGACGTCCCGTCAATTCAGAACCTTAGGCTGGATTTATATGCGTCCGCCCGAACGTGCGGTTTGTGTGTTAAGAGGAAATGCTAATACAGTTAAATTTGAACGAAGAAACTATTCCTCCTTCAAAGGGACATACCTAATATTTTATTATTTATTAGTAAATTTAAAAAAATCTAACGTAGCGGCATGGCTTTCACAGATCCCAATATTGTATAAAAAAATAATTTGTCTAGACGCATTATCCAGGGAGGAAATTGGGGAATACGTTTTTATGGAAAAAAGTGTAAGCGTATCTTCATAATAACAGCGCGACCGTACCACTATTTAAATAAATCGTTAATCGACGTTACATGTTAACGGTGTAGCGACCAAACCTCGCATTCCTCCGTTTTACATTCTAACATAATCACTCAAACTATGAAACGACTATCAGAGAAATTGAATATGGCGGATCTCGGAAATTTTATCGATTTATGGCAAAATCAGTCAACAAATCATAAATAACTTAGAAATCTAAACAACAACAATACAACAGTCAATTTATCTAATAAAATATTTATCTAATATAAACATAATTAAAGTAATACAATAAAAGTTTTCGTATAATTTTACTTTGCATTCATATACAAAATATATATGTATAAAAGCCGAGTATTTATTTAATTATAAGCTCGCGCGCATGGTTCTGAAACACAAATGCTGTTAAGACCGGGAGCTTGTGCAAAAATAATCGGATTAAATGAAAAACTCAAAACTCATTCGAAATCCTTTTAAAATTCCAACCGACCTTAACCTTTCCACGAAGGATACTTTCATTTCGTTATAGTTAATGAATGCTTTAGAATCGTATAGAGGTTATCAGATTTTTAATGATATTTTATGGTTTGTTGGAGTGGAGTCGATGACCAAAACACTTAACCACACGGCCCCCGGGCCCGTTAAAATTCGTGTAATTTTATAATTCAATCATGAGTTGAGTTAAATGGGAGGGTGCTTTATGTTGTGTTCGGTTATGGAATTACTTCACAATTTATTTCAAAAACCCAATTAATATGTCGATTATTATCGGTATATATTTTTTTCAATACAAGATAAAATAATATTATGCTTGCTGAACGTCAAAAAGAAAAACTTAGCTTAACTGGCTGTAAATTGATCATTTTAAACTTGTTTATTCATTTAGAGTGGGTTGCACCGGCTTACTTTAACTATAACTTTAACTTTAACCATAACAAAATGTGAAATGAACTGTCAAATCCCTAGCAAAAGTCGCCATTTTTGACGATAACCGAAGTAAGAAGAGGCGTAGTTAAAACTTTAAGTTAAAGTTAAGGTTATCGTCAAATATGGCGTTAAGTAGCCCGCAAACGATCAAACATCAAACACGTCAAAGACGTACAAACTACGTGTTTGACGTGTTTGACTTAAGTAGGACTTAATAGGGATTTGACAGTTCATTTGACCTTTTGTTTGTGGTTAAAGATAAAGTTATAGTTAAGGTAAAAGCAAAAAATACTGTCTTGAAAGCATTTGAACGTAAGCTGGCCCCTAGACGAGCAATAATATTATTGTCAATATCACACTTCAATTTTATTGGACTCAAAGTATTTCCGTACAAAATTTCAGCAAAATCAGTTAGCGGTTCGGGCGTGAAGAGGTAACAGACAGACAGACACACTTTCGCATTTATAATATTAGTATGTATATATTATTATGTCAAATGTAGATAGAGCTGTATAGTAAAGCCTAGTAGATTCTTATCTTAAATTGTTTTTAACTACAGTCACAAGTTGTTAGGTGTGTAATAGGTTTCAACTTTTCGCAGGCAAAAATAGAAGAGATCAAATGGAAAAGTCGGCCAAGTGCGGGTCGCGCACGAAGGGTTCCGTACCGTTGTCCGTTATAGAGCAAAAATAGGCCAAAATGGCCGTAATTTTTTATTTTATTTAAATAATATTATTAATTATTAAATTAAACATATAACTAAGTTCTTTATAACTTTTAACTTTTAACTCACTGTTTAAAATTACGGCGATTTTTACTGCTCTCAAAGAGAACTAGAGAGGGGGAGCCAGGAGTCCCAAGGCACAGGGTAACCTAGTTTGGGCTCCTGTCTCCCACACTGCAAGTCTACAATGTATATATAATATTGTATTCATTTTTTAATTTCGTCTTATACTCAATGTACTTGTTGTGGGAGAAAATAAACTTTATTATTATTATATTATTATTATTATTATTATATAATTTTCGAGTGCCTAACTGTTGAGTGTTGCCATTATTGATTACGAGCAAAAAGACCCAAAAAATTACGTTTATTGTATGGGAGCTCCATTTAAATATTTATTTTATTTTGTTTTTAGTAGTTGCTGTTATAGCGGCAATAAAAATACACAATCTGTAAAATTTTCAGAAGTCTAGCTATAGCGGTTATTGAGTTACAGCCTGGAGACAGACAGACAGACGGACAGATATCGAAGTCTCAGTAATAGGGTCCTGTTTTTACCCTTTGGGTACGGAACCCTGAAAAGGGGCTACCGAGGAAATAGGGCACATGTCGAGAGACGGTTTTATAACCTGACAAGCGACACATATCGCGGTCAGTTAATGCCGACGGCGTCTGGGATGGACATGTTTCATATCATACACGATTCCAATTTGTCCGACTCACGCTTTTCGGTACAGCATTTTAAATGTGGGCAGTTGTCTATTTTACGACTGGATTTTAAGTGACTTCAAAATAAAATTGCACTATCAGTAAGGCAGATGGGGGACTTACGTAGTTTGGTCGCTTTTTGTCAACGGATCACAATTTACATTGAATTTACATTTCATTACCTTGTAAAGTTATAGTTTTATAAATAATTAAAATTTAATTAAGCTAAAATATGAGGCTACTATAATTTATAGCCATTGTACGCGCGCTTCAATCACGCACCATTTTATAAATGTTCGTAAAATATTTTACGACAGCCTTAATTAGTTTATGATTTTATTACTTTCATTGTCACACATTTTTAGGTAAACTAGAGATCGCCCAGTGGTCGAAATTTGACCAATGAAAAATTTAAATATTATTAGTTGCTTTTCTACTGATATTCTATTAATATCAAATTATTGACTTCATTATTTTTAGATATAATTCCTGCGGCAGGCTCAGATTAATAAAGTCAATTAATGATGACAGACTGGCCGGGTAAGAATTATTGTCTAATGCAGTATTTAAAATTCAATAAAAAAACTAAATCTATTTTCGATTTGACAATAGACTTCAACCATAAATAAAAGAGTACAATTCGTGTGTATAGGCTTGTCAATCAAATCTCCCAGTGTGCGAACGCGCGCGTCAAGAGCGGAAAGTGAACTGGAGCCGTACCACGAAACCGTTTTGAGACTTAAACAATCGTACGAGAATGCCACGTCCTACTTTAACAAACGAGAAATGACGTTGTTAGAGCAGGACGCGGCATTCTCATTTGATTGTTTGAGTCTCATAACGATTTCGTAGTAGGCCTACTGTATCGCTGTCAGAGCCGACGTTTGACAACCGACAGCGACTCATGCGCAGTGTTGCCAACTACATACATTTGTCGCGCGTACATTCAGTTTGGCGCGAACAATAATATTAGAATGGGAAGTATGGATATCGTGTTCCAAATCACCCCGTTTTCAAAAACATATAAAATTCATAGAGAACTTTAATGAACTTAAGACTAATTATATAACTATGTTAACCGAAATAAACTACAATTACATTTAACCGCAAGAGCAACCCTCACATTCGAAACAATACAATAACATTACAATGGGTGGAAAACTTTCGCTTTATATCATATTTAGGAAACTATGAACAAAGCTAATGCAGTTATCGTGATTCACAAACAAAAGTACAAAAGTACAATTAACGCTAAATTGTGTTATATTTAGTCCTAATTTCGAGTAAAGTTAATTGTCGATTAAAATGTTCTATTTCCTTGTAATAGTACGGGAGCCCTAGAACAAATTTTTTAGTGATTACTAACAAGCTAATTTTTTGTGAGTAGCTACATTTTGTTAAGACGAACAACATTTTTATTTTCGAAAAATCTTGAAAGTGGTAGCTAATAGAGATAGAAAGGATTTCATACTTTGACTCGATGGTCCTAAAATATGGATTGTTTTCTTTGTAGGACAAGGTTACTCTTAAATTATATAACTATTAACCTACCTATATACAAAAAATCAGCTGGTTAGGGTTCCGTTTTAGGGTTCTGTAATCAACTTGGTTGACTACTGTATGTGTATGTACTCTCTGACTGTGGTATGTACTCTCTGCTTTCATCCTTTAAAAAAGGCGTATTGCTTGATGCGAGAGTACTGGGTGCTATTTTATATTAATATTATATAAACTAAGTCACAATACGTGTACAACACGTACACGTAGAGAGTTCACTGTGAAAGTAGCAGCGCTGAAAGACCAATTTTTTCACTTTTGTATGGGGAAACTCGTGACGCTCGGGCCCTTGCCCACACAAAAGTGAAAAAAAAAATGTTGGTCTTTCAGCACTGCTACTTTCACAGTGTAATCTCTACTAGGAACAAATACACACCCTAAATTATTATCACTTAGTTTTGTTACACCCTGTATAGGTAATAGTCATGTTAGGATAACCTGAACTATTGAGGGCTCTTTATTCTGAAGGGTGCTTAAAACTTACGGGTCAGTAAGCAGTTAGTGACCGAGTTACTTGACCTGAAGCACTTAAAGTATCAATTAGTTGACCTATGACCTAAGCTGATCTTAGTACGCACATGCGTCATATGTATATGACACAGTAAATAAATGTACAGAAAACAAGAATAAGCGTTAACTCCGGGCCCGACAGTCTAGCGACAATTTTGTCGCTTCCTTGAATTTTACGACCCGTGCGCTTTAAAGACAGTTGTGTTAGATGCTCGTGTTTATAATCTACGCTTTGTTCCAATTATTATGCAAATCTTAGATAGATCTCTAGATTGTCATGTTATCTCCGCGCTAAGCGCTTGTCTTAAAACCTTTTCGAAAAGTTATAAGTTTATAGTTTATGTGTGAGTACTGAGTACTACAACTACTTTGAAGCAGAGTTTTTAACACGCTTATAATATTATAAGCTTCACTTTTAATTATTTACTATGTATGTAAGAAAATCTTGGAAACTTAATTTGACCAACTTCCCGGTCTTCGATAAGGATGAACACGCACACGCTCTGAGTTCTGATGACAATACATGACTAGCTAAGAAACGTCATTACAAATCCAATATGGCGGCTTCCCTAAAATGGCGGAATTAAAATACACCCTATACGGGTATCAAATGAAAGGGTTTGAATGAATGAATGAATGAATGAATGAATGAATGAATGATCAATTTGCTGTCAGGAATACGAAAAAAACAGTCAAGTGACTTAAATCCAACATGGCAGACATCCAAGATGGCGGATTGGCTAAGAACACGAAGACAACAACCTAAATATGACGATTAGCGTGCACCTCAATTCCATTCCAAAATTAATGCCACTTCGCTATGAATGAGCAGATTATATCCCACAGACAGGGAGTGAGCTTAACACAGACATATAATTATATTCAATAGCTAAAGTCATCTTATCAGAAGACCTATATTCCTGGTATTGGGATTGTATAATATTAGAGGGTGCTTTGGTGCACCTAATTCCTAAAGGTGAGGTTATATTCTACAGGTTATTCTATTTCATGTTTGTTTGCATATAAACTGAACAATGTGTTCCGATTCCGATACCAGTGTCCGATCCTTTAATGTCATGACTCATGATGTGTGGCATATTTTGTCGACAAATTGGCTCTCAAATTAAAAAACAAATAAAATATTAAAATTTAGTTTTTGCGTATTTTTGAAGACAATAATCGTGAATTCTTTTTCAGAATAATTGAAGAATCCCTGAAAATTCTTAAAACACTTAGGGAGACCAGATTTTCACCACAAAATCGCCATGGCCGTCATAATTTTGGATTTTACCGTGGGAGAGCCATGCTTCAGCACAAATGGGCCGGCTCAACCGGAGAAATACTACGAACTCACGGAAAACCGGCGTGAAACGGCGCTTGCGCTGTGTTTCGCCGAGTGAGTGAAATTACCGGAGGCCCAATCCCCTACCCTTTTCCGTTCCTTACCCTCCCCTACCCTTTTACCCTATTATCTCGTAAAATGCCGGCAACGCACCTACAGCTCTTCTGATGCTGCGAGTTTCCATTGGCGACGGAAGTTGCTTTCCAACAGGTGCTCCCGTTTGCTCGTTTGTCCCCTTTTTTAATAAAAAAATTATGTGATAAGCTGGATAAACCGGGTAAATATTGTGGTGGAAGTTAACTTTTACTACAATATTTTCTTGAACACGGAAATCATGTTTTGTTTTTGTGCTCATTCGGTTCAAAAAATTAAAAAAAAATGTGTTTTTAAAATTTAAGCTATTGCCCCGAGTGCCACAGGTATTTTTTTTTATTGCTGAAGATAAGATTACTCACCAACAACATACATGGAGCCGTGGACCTGTGCTGTGAGGAAGGATGGGGCATCAGCTGACACTTCACACGTGTAGCGGCCGTGTGCGGTGCGCGTCGCCGACTTGATCGTCAACTGCACTGCATCGCTGTTGTCGCGCTGAAAGAGAAGTTCAGATGTTATTATGGATTAAAATTTAAAGTTCTTAGATGACATAAAGGTGTGCTAGGTATTTTTCGTTACGGAATTTCATGATTCGGTCGCCCCGCTCAAAGCCCGTGATAAAAGCTATGCAATAGCTTAATAGAGATTTTTGAAAATAAAATATTATCTTTACCTTCATTCTAATCGAAGGCATAAATCATTTCAGACGAGCTAATATCTTCAATAACCATAACAAGAATGATTTAACAGAATCAACTCGGTAAACTTGGGCCAAACTAAGATCTGTATTTGTTTTGATGTAATACAGTCGAGATTGTGGCCTTATCCTTTAAGCCGTTTCTCGTGATTGGTATTTGCTTTCAGACTTGGCTGTAGATCTAGGTACTACCTATTCTAGATCATTTAAATTGTATTTTATTAACTTCTAGTCTTCTAGAGCGCTGTTCGGAATCATACCTCCTGCAACTTTTCGCCATCGTTCCACGCGAAAAATATACCAACCTCATCACCTTGATGGCCGCAGTCTTCCACTGTGCGTTTTTCGCGTAACTTTCGGCCGCGCACTGTAAAACTCTGGAACGAACTGTCACCCGCCGGATTCCCCGGACCTATACGACGTATGTACTATACGTCGTATGGTATGGTCTGTGTACCTACTACTAGTACTACTACTAGTTAATACTAATCTAACTTAGTCGTACATAGGTCTCCAGTCCAAACCAGTCTTTCACTATGAGTTAAAAGTCTAAAATATCTGAAAATTAAATAATGTTTGGTCCAAATTACATTGTTATGCAGTAAGCCCTCTTTAAAAGTCGGTAGACAGAAAGCCACGCAGCTTATATAAATTAACCTTCTCATAAAACATTTAAAATTCTACTTTACAAATTAAAATTAGTTGCGTAAAGAGCAGTTTATTATAACTTATATTTTCGCCCGTTTGGACTTTTTCCAGAAGTTTCCTACATCATGGGCGAACTTCGTCCCCATTCGTTATGAGTTGAATGTACCGCAAATGTTACCATTAATAAAGTAACAAAATTGGCCGTTACGTCATTGTAAATTGGTTTACTTTTTATTACGAGTTTTCGTTTCTTTATGTAATTGCGAGAGAATAATAATTATTGTTACAATCCTGCCGGTCTAGCATACGCCAAAGAGATATCTCACTCTCGAGATAATTAAATACTACGCGTCTCATAATGTCAAAATCTCGACCTTATCTCGACAAAACTCTATAAAAATGTGTTATTTCGATGATAGATCTACGCGAGAAAAAATGTTTGTCATGCTAGGGTCAATAGAGATGAAGATACAAACTATCAAACATCGAGAAACATGTAGAGAGGGATATCTCGTTGGCGTATGCTAGGCCGGCTGGTCGCTGTCGCTGTAGAATTCCTTCCGGCAGTCCTCTTGTGATGCTGATGTCAGGTCGACATCACAAGAGAACTGCTAAAACCACTTGTCGCAGTTTTTTCATCAGGAACCCCAAAATTTTTATAGCAATGGGATCATGTCCCTACCAACAAGATGGCAAAAAGTTATCGAACAAAATTGCTGCTATAACTTAGTCTATTGTAAATAAACTTTATGAAAAAACCTTTTGAATTTTATATAAAATGCGAAGAAACTTTTTTCCTAATCTAATATACCAATGTCATAGAAGGAAATACAAAATTGGGAATGTTTACTAGACTTTCTATACTATCTTTTCACGTTTAATATGATGAATCAATTTTGATAAGTTCAGTATAAAATATATGGCTAGAGCCCCGGAAAATTATATAAGAAGGTGTAAACCACGTTGAAATTGCTCTGTTCCTTCGCAAGAAACGATTAACTATGCTGATAAACGACAAATACTTTATTTTCAATTACAAAACATTCAATTTCCTAAGAGATATATTGTAAAAGGTACTCAATGGAATAGCTAAAGTTCTATAAACATGAATTCAATTTAGTCATGCAGACTCAGAAATCAGGGAAAGGTGCAGTCACAGAAGAATGCAGAAAATATTTTCTATTACGCAGTGCGCTGAACAACTCTTTAGAACTGCGGAACGCTTTTAAAAATATAATTTTCTTTGAAAAAAGTTCTTTGTGTATGTGCCTCATTGTCTTTATTAAGCATCATTAAATCAGACATCCGACTTCCCTGCTGCCTGCAGATCGACATCCTCCAGCTAGTTGGCTCGCTGCCAGCTGAGAATTCTCTATGTCACCTTATTGCGCACATTGTGATAGCATACACGTATAATAGACACGGCACGTCCAAGCTAAATGCTTGGCCAAAAATCAGAAATTCCAAATTCAAAAATTCTAGATTCATGAATACGAAAATTCTAAATTTTTTTTTTAACCATGTTTTAAAGTCAATTCCACAATGTTGCTTATTAGCGGTTCGGGAACTTGCCGGCGAGAAGAGATTGCTGCATAAATTCACTTCAGGGTCGTTGGAGTACTAAGGTTCTATGATACTAATGTATATGTTGCAGTCAAAACTCTTAACCAGTCAAAAGTACTATTGACTAGCAAAATCAGTCAAAACTTCTTTTGACTGAACAGGTAGGTCCAAAGTGATTTTACTGAAAATTATTGGTTGTTTGTACTTTTGACTGCAGCGGTTAAAAGTACTTTTGACCGACGCTCTTCGTCAAAAGTAGTTTTAACTGCAATAAAGCATCAGTCCAAACTCAAATTAAAGCACTATTCTAAAGAAAAAAAATGTTAAAACAATATTATACACAGCGTACAGGTGGGCGCGTTTCGGAGTGGCTACCGACTGGTCGGCGTAACAGAGACCGACCCAAGAAAAGGTGGCGCGACGAACTGGATGCGTTCGATAAAGAATGTCCAGCAACATCACAGGATCGTGAGCTTTGGAAAGAAAGAGGCATTTGCTCAGAAGTGGGACACTGTAGGCTGATAATAAATAAAAATAATAAAAGTTTGTCTGTCTGCCTGTGTATCTGTTACTTCTTCACGCTAAAACCGCTGATTTTATTGATATTTAATATGGGGATACTTTGAGTCCCCGGGGAAAGAAATAGGATACTTTTTGACCCAGAAAAGTTCCCGCGCGACAAACGAATTTTGACGAGAAAAATGTACGGTTCCTGCGCGATGCGCGAATTTTGGCTTAACGGAGTTGCGGGCGTCATCTAGTATCTATGTATTCTACATGACGTACTACATACTTCGACTTGGCACTCCCACAAAGAACATTTCGAGGTCTGTCATTACAATACAGAAAATGTGTAAACTCAGTTATTACAAAAGTTGCCTTGTATGCTGATAATTTTCAAGGGATTCATAAATAGAATTTTATTAATATTTACTTTATTGCGACATAATCAATTAATAGTTTATGCCTTTTGTCACTTGGTTACAATACAAAAAATGTGATATTTTTAGTTGTATGTATGACAAAAAATGAGATATTTTAATGTCGCAAATATCCAAATCACTTTATTCATATTAAATAAAGTCACGTATGTTTTTAGAATGAAATAAAATGGACTGTGAAACGAGCAGTATCTCAATAATTGTATTTTTATGCAAATGCATTATTTCTTTTATTCATTTTTATACTTTACAAGCTCTTGGCCGCGGCTTCACTCGCGTTGAGAAGTGTTATTAATTATTATTATATTCAATTTTTCCTCCCCTATTTTATCCCTTTAGAAGTGGAATTTATTAAAATCCTTTTTTAGCAGATGCCTACGTCATAACATCTACCTGCATGCCAAATTTCAACCCGATCCATCTTTCACGGTTTGGGCTGGGCGTTGATAGATCACTATGTCAGTCAGTCCTAAACCTTTGAGTTATAATATAATTAACCCCCGACCAAAAAGAGGGGTGTTATAAGTTTGATGTGTCTGTCTGTCTGTCTGTCTGTCTGTCTGTCTGTCTGTCTGTCTGTCTGTCTGTCTGTGGCATCGTAGCATCCAAACGGGTGGACCGATTTTGATCTAGTTTTTTTTGTTTGAAAGCTGACATGACGGTGAGTGTTCTTAGCTATAGTTCATCATCATCAGCCTGCTCATTGCTGAAATATCACGGTATATCTGGTTCGTGATAGGACGATTAGCAACTTGCAGTCGTTTGATGGGTTTTATATTTTGCATCCTGGTTCGAGACACTTATGAATATATACACATTATTGGAAAGTTGACCTGGTGGTGCAGCATCACCTGGTAATCAATAGGATACCCAACTCCTCACCAACTTAGAGCAGAGGTTTCGTGTTTGGGCTCATTTTAATTGCGACAACCAGTAAGACGTAGATAAACAGTAAATATTTGCATGCTGCTGTTGCAGCATCACCTGGATTCTATAGGAGCCAAGCTCCGTATGAACCTAAAGTGGAGGTTTCATGTTTGGGCTCATATTGATGGCCTCATCCAAGAGGACATATTTTTATAGATGGTATTCATTGGGATATGATCCAGTTGATAGGAATTATTCTGCACAAGTTTAAAAAGCATAAAATAAAAATTAAATTAAGAAATTTAAAAAAACCCCCGCCAAAAAACTTTAAAAAGTAATGAAATAACATTTCCTGACTTTAAGTTTAAATCATTCTTAAGAGTAAAGTAATATTTTAGTCCATAATTATTGTCAAGGTGTGTCGGGGGACCGCTAATGTAGATGTTTGATTTCACATAACAATATAAATTAAGGGTCTGTTCACAGCGACCCGAATCGAGAGAATCAGCGACTATTATGGCGATACAAAATGCAAAAGTCGCTGTTGTGGTAGTTTACTTAGCGGTCCCCCGACACACCTTGACAACAATTATGGACTAAAATATTACTTTACTCTTAAGAATGATTTAAACTTAAAGTCAGGAAATGTTATTTCATTACTTTTTAAAGTTTTTTGGCGGGGGTTTTTTTAAATTTCTTAATTTAATTTTTATTTATGTTACCGTAAGAATGCAGAATAAGTTAACGTGCTCATTACCTAGGTATTAGGTAATCTGCAGATTCCCGGATACCATCTGTTAAAGTGTGAAATTTAAATAAATAATCGGCCAAGTGCGAGTCTGACTCGCGCACGAAGGGTTCCGTACCACAATAGAGCAAAGATAGACTGAAAAGATAAACTTAAATTTTTATTTTATTTAAATATTATTATTAATTATTAAATTACACATAAATGTAAGGCCTTTGTGTAAATTTCAAGTGCCTACCTGTTGCCATTATTGATATCGAGCAAAAAAGGCCTAAAAATCACGTTTGTTGTACGGCAGCCCCCCTTAAATATTAATATTATTTTGTTTTTAGTATCTGTTGTTATAGCGGCAACAGATATACACAATCTGTGATAATTTCAAAGTCTAGCTATAGCGGTTCTTGAGTTACAGCATCAAGACATACAGACAGACAGACAGACAGACGGACAGACGGACAGACATCGAAGTCTTAGTAATAGGGTCCCGTTTTTACCCTTTGGGTACGTAATCCTAAAAACTATAAAAACCCTAAAAACTTTGACTTAAGCGAGTAAACATAAGACTGTTGTTGTTTTGATTGGTTTTCTCTTGATGATATGATCTATTGTTAAAATTTAATATATATTTTTTTAATTTAGAAGAGAATAGGTTATTAATCTGCACTCTAACTAGTTTACGCACATTAACGGTAACATAATATATATTTAGATGAACTCTAGGTTTTAAGGTAATAACGGGAACTGTGGAAATATCCATTTATAGAAAACTGTTTTATACATTTGGTTTGTGCGGAAACCAAAAGACCTTCAACTGCCTTAAACCTATTGACTTTTTCTTTGTTAGAGAGAAATTGAATGTTTCTATTTACTTGCGGTCCAAATCGTGTTGTCGGAGCCAACCATTATTAATTCAGAATCGAAAGGACTAAGGCAGTGTTTTTTAACCTATGGATCACGACCCCCTGGGGATTGGAGGTCGCAAAGCTTCTGTACTTCTGAACTGTCGTCTGATGTCGAGAAAACTACATTTAATATAGTAAAACAATAATTAAGATTAGAATGATTAATAATTTAACAAGATACGCGCTAAACACATACCTCCTGGCAGTCGGGTAAAAAGGAGAATTTTATGTTATTTTTTAATAATAAACATAATTTATTGTAAAAAATGTATGGTGAAAAAGCAATTAATGGTCGCGAAATATTGTGTACTCATACCAACGAGGTCGCGTCATAAAAAAGGTTGAAAAACACTGGACTAAGGCAATGCCATTTATACTTTGTTTATTCTACTGCGAAGTTCTCGCAAGCGGATAAAAGTTTAGGTATATTTTTGAACGGTACCTCGATATCTTTTATAATGTTAAATGTATCTCGTAAAATAATTCACGCTTATGTGATCGTTTGTACCAATTAATTTCATTATCAATCAATAATTGTTTTTTTTACAATGTTGTATAAAACCCGCGACGGATCAACAGGATTTAAAGTATAAGAAATATAGCCAGAATATGAAGTTCTCTCAATATTAAACAGGTCTAGTTTTCCGAGGAAATTCTTAAATGTATGTCAGAATCCAAACAATTTCAAAGCTCTTTTTAACCGACTTCAAAAAAAGGAGGTTATCAATTCGACGCGTATGTATGTAATATTTCCAGAACTGCCCAGTTTTTGTATATGTTAATCTATAACAGCTTCTGAACAAATGTGCCAAATTTCAAAAGTGTATGAATGTATGTATGTATGTTTTTATGTTTTTATGTTTGTTCACGCATATCTCCGGAACTACAAGTCCGATTTGAGTGATTCTTTTTTTATTGTACTAGGTATTGTTCAACTTAGGGAATAGTGCAAGTTTCATCAAAATCGATTCAGTAGTTTTGGAGATAGGAAGTTTTCATTCTCAATAACGTACAATTTTGAAGTCGGTTTTATCTTTTTAAAATACAATTATTATACGTCTATATTTTTATATCACATAAAGTCGGTGGATGTGCCATGATTGATGAGGACACGATATACTTTTTATCAAAAAATATCTTCACAAAATGTTACTCAAAGCCGCACTCAGATAATGTATCTAATGATAATTAAACTTCAATGTAATGAAGAGTCAGATAACGTATGGGGCTCGTGTCAAAATCCTTATTTAATTACAGTTAACTAATTAATATTCGTCTCTGTGTACGGTAGTAACTAGTAAGTCTGTTTTCATTATGCAGTTTTGATCAGTAAATAACAAACAGCTTCGCAATATTTTCGAAAGTTTAAGGCGACACCTTGATAATTTGGCTCTGGCACTCATTGAGATATTGAGATACTATAATACTAATTTATATTCTATGCTTTCACTACACACTACACTCACTATTCGAAACCTTCCCAAAACCGTTTTTCAACATGTCGTGACTACGCGAATATTGATTAATTTTTATATAATATAATATATAGATATAAATATGACCCAGATGTTCCTTTTCCCTCATCGGAAGCCTCCGGCATTGCATATTAACTGAGCCGCCCATCGTTAAATAATATTATTACTACATCAATGCTCTTACTTTTGACGGCGATTAAAAAAATATAGTGCAATTTTTATGCGGAGCAATTGCAGCATAATATTGAAATAATTTATATTGGTCGACGAAAATTGCTTTATATTTATTTACTAGATGACGCCCGCAACTCCGTTGCATCGGAATCGCGTGGGAACCGTATAATATTATACATAACCGTACATTCAAATCGATCGATGTAAATGTCCAGTCCAGTCCAAATTTATTGTCCCTTTAGTTCTGACTTTGTGTTATTATTTCCTTAACTACATTGGACACAATTAAGTTTTTTTTAAGTACATTAATAGGTAGACAACACTCGTGTGATCTACAAAAATCCGCAATATAATAGAGCCCCAATATAGGTTATGGCGCTGCGACTAATAAGCTTGCTCGAAATTGTCCACTTTCCGGCGCAATACTGCATAATAATTGTATGTTTGGAACAAAAGCCGCGTATTTCGGTCGAGGCGGAATCGATTGTGACGTCATCAGCAGTCAAAACACGCGACGCCGCAAAGTTGCAGCTATAAATCAGAACTATCGCGCCATTGATGTTTCATATTTCAGATCACACAAATAATATGGCACATAATATAAGTTCAGTCAATGAAGGCAAAAACCAGGTAAAACCACCAGTTTCGTTGAACCTACATTATTGATTTGGATGAAGGAATTGAGTTTAATACTTAATACTTAATATGCTTTACCGTCTAATTAAAAAGTTACTGATTTCCTTTGAGGAATCTTCAGGTCGGGATGAAAATTTCGAACTTAGTACATATGTTTATTGTTTTACCCTCTACTTCAAAAGTTACTTATGCTCTTATTGCACTTTTTGCATTTTAGGGGTATCATATCCCTTCAACTGTTGACCACGCTCCAGGAGCTCGATGTCAAAATGCGCGCATCTGTTGACCCCTCTCCTGGAGCTCGATTATCACCTTCGTCTTTTATTTTAACCACAGTATATCGTACACTATATCTTTAATAATAATAATAATAATAATAATAATAATAAACTTTATTCTCATTTCAAGACATTACACAACCATACCTACTTAAAACAGCTCTAACTTGCACAAAGTGTACTTAAGCATAAACAAGAGTTGAAAAAAATATGATAAAGTCAATATTTTTTACAAAATATAGGTAGTACTAATGTCGTTGAAACTTAGGTCGAATTTCGACCATTGGGCGATCTCTAGTATTTATAAATCGAAGAAATCAAGGATCAAAACAACAATGTTTCTTGATTAAAACATATCTCAAATTATTATTTGAGTTATTTTTATTCATTTGAATTCAGCAAACGAAATTAGAAGTAAATAATATGAATGAAAATAAAAATCTATTCCTTTATATCATATCATCTGTCTGAGCCTAAACCAAAGATAATTTTACTTTGTGTGTCTCCGATATTGTGATATATCGACGTACGTCACAATCATATTTATAATATTATTATGTCAACCGCATAATATTATGATAAAAGCAGCCGGAATTCGTTTAAGGTTATGTCTTATAACTTATACGTATTGATTCAGACCGCAACGCGACGCGTAGCTGCATTTCTAAAGTACTGAATTGGCATGTCGCCTCGCGCTATTGAAACCTGTCAAATCCATACAAAATGCCGCGCCGCGCCTCGCCTCGCCTCATCGCGTTGCGGTCTGAATTGACCCTAAGCTTAATATTATACATGAATTCATAATGTCCATATATATTAAACATGTGCAAGTCTGTCTATCTATCTCTTACCTTTTCAGGCTCGAACCGCTGAACCTATTTTGCTGAAATTTGGTACGATAGATACTTTAAGTCCCAGGAAAGGACATACGATGGTCAATTACTATAATATATTATAGGTACACGTTCTGAAACGCATTTACCGACATAAACAAGGATGTCTTATGTAGGATTTATACTCTCTGAATATTTTGCACCAATTCTTCATTTCAAGCAGGTGTTTCGTTAGAACACTAGTAAAGAGTCTAGCTAACCCTATCTGATAGCATACGATTATAATGCTAATTAATACTGGATGGCATGAGTGTAAAACAACTGCCTCAGAAGTGACAGAAGGCATCTGTTCTGAGTTTGGCTACTCTCCAAATTATTTTTCAGAGAACATACGTATAATAATGTGTTTCCTTTTTATTATGCCGTGTACTTGTGTAAGTCACAGCCACGTCACAGCCCTTCGTGAGATACAGTCATAAAACCAACTGTTTACTGCGTTTCGCCGCCATATTTGTATATTTGTGTGGAAATTTCATTTTCATTATATTATACACTTTTTCTTTGAATTTACTTTTATATATTGCGATAAAGCCTCGACATAGGACTATTTTAATTAAAATATTATCGTAAACAAATAATGATCGAAATTTTTCATTACGATGAAAATTTATATTAACAATATAACTGATTCTTGTCTCGTCCGTGCCTTTAAAATTTGTATCAAACAGCACTTTATTAAAATGTTACGGCTAACGAAATACTCAGCATACCGTGTGAATACAAATTGTTTCTGTATGTATGTACCACAACGCTCATGCATATTTTATTTTACAATAAAGGCATCTCCATTGTTTTTTATCCGAACAAATTAACGAGTTAAACATAAAAGGGTCGAAGTATTTAGATTAAAATAGTAATGTGTAGGTGAAACCCCACAATTAGTTACAATGAAAGAAAATTTTGGACGGTCAGACGGACAGTGTCTGGTCAAGCCAAGTCACCGACCGAAAAGGTCGTATATTGACAAACCTCTAAAAAGGGTTCAATCAGACCGCAACGCAACGCGTAGATGTATTTCTAAACTTGTACTGATTTGACAGATCTGAATTGCGTGAGACGTCTTGCAAATCTGTCAAATCCATACAAATTTAAAAATGCATCTACGCATCTCGTCGCAGTCTGAATTGACCCTTATTATGAAAACATACGAATATAATATTAATATTATATTAAAGAGTGTAATTTTAATAGAAATTAATTTAAGGTCAGTGATAAGTTGATAACTGATAGGTAAGTGTTAGGAAAGCGAATATGACTTTCCAACTTTCAACCGGAGCTCGTTCAAAAACATTCGAACACACTATCAGTGAAATTGCCCTATGCGGCAGCGGTACTACAGTCAAATAAATCGATCGTTTCGTGCCTCTGCCTTGCCGAAACTCTATTTTTATGTCATAGCAGCATTTTTAACCAAGTTCCAAATACATCACCTCCATGACGGTAACTAAACGGTGAAGCCATTCATATATATATTTACTGATAATTTTATTTAACAATCTTGAACTAAGATCAGTAAAAAAAATAAGATCAGTAAAAAATTGCATTTTTCGGCAAATAAAAAAATGTATAAGAAAACATTTCAGGGTAAGCGAAAACTACTTTTACTTTTTTTTTTTTTTTTTTATCTATGGACGCTTCACACCACGTCAGTCTGGCCCCATGCTAAGTACCTGAAGGACTTGTGTTACAGGTACCAGACAACGGAAATATATTTAATACTTTTATACTATACATATATTTAAGATTTTTATTATATGATAAATATATTTAATACACATCCATGACCCAGGAACTTCGAAAACTTTTTGTTCCGTCGGCGGGATTCGAACCCGCGACCTCCGGCTTAAGCTACCAACGTGCTATCCACTGAGCCACAGAGGTCGTTTCGTCGTTGGAGTTCAGTTATTCTAAGAAGCGTGTAAGCCGGCTGGAGCACTAGGCATAATTAAATTAAAACGACAGTACCTATTATAAAAGGAAAAACATCAACGTATTTGTCCACAAAGGCCGTTGTTTCCCGATGTTAATAAATACAATGTTTTTGCTTTACAGGAACCAGTGCAGCTAGTTTTAATCTTGTTGAATAAAAAATATCACAGTCTAAAAAAACCTGCCCCTTTTTAATTTTGTAAAAATTATTATTGATTTTTAGTTACATGTGTAAATTTTATACTAGATATAAGATCAAGTTAGCTATACCAATGTTCAGACTAAAGCAAATCATTTAAAGGCTAATTCTATTTAGCGCATGTATACAATAGAATCCCAGAAAACTATCAAAATATAATATCTTTAAATTGATTAAAACCATAGCGAGTTTCATACGCCGGTTCTTATCTCCCCTGGCTAGTTTTGGAACCGGTGGTAGGCATCGTAGTTTTCCGACGTTCATAAAGTGTATTCATATTTCATAATTGTATTTATTTTGAATAAAATTAAATTTTGAAAAAAAAATATTTTTTATTTGATATTATGATGATTTACAAAAATATGGCAATACTAGTCAGTATTAGTGGTTTTGTCAAAAAACCAAACATGCTTAATAAATTAATGCTTTACAATTACTAACAACAATATGATACATTATATCTGTCTGTAAGTCTAATGTGAACCGATTGAAATAGAAGACAATTTGGAAGACGAAAAAGACTTAGGTAAGCCTTTGTTCTGGAAAAATGTACGGTCTCTACGTAGTAACCAAACAGTGCAAGATTTGCAGGAGTCGAGGAGAGTGCAGACTTCATTTGGTTATAAATATTTAAAGGAAACATTTTTCGTTTTTCTTAAGCAAC
Source organism: Plebejus argus (assembly GCA_905404155.3). NCBI lineage: Eukaryota > Metazoa > Arthropoda > Insecta > Lepidoptera > Lycaenidae > Plebejus > Plebejus argus. The sequence continues at coordinate 3,648,811 of FR989929.1, read as the reverse complement.
GTTCCCAAAGCTAACTCATTTAAAATAACTAATTTGCAACATAATTTCCTCAAAGAGTTTTATGTTGAAGTTTCATTACAAGGCGCAAAGAATTACCCAGTTGGGGCAAACTGGGAACCGTAAAAGACGCATTTTAACATAATTATGAGTAAAGTGAAAATTCGTTAGGTACTGTTTTGACTGCCAGGAGGGTTATATGTTTAGTTACATATTAAGTCTTACACGGTCTGAAAAGAATTTCATGACAATTTTTTTCTTAGAAAACCTTTTCTGTTAACAGGTGCCATAATAATAATTATTATAAGATAAATTTTTTAATCGACAAGATAATGAGGACAGATTCTCAGCTCTATGTTGAACTGAGTAAGGGTTTAGTTTTCGTCGGAATTGTTGTTGGTGTTTGACGAATATTCTAGATCCCAAATGAATTGACTAACTTTCATCGAATTTTTCATTTGAGAACTGACATGATTGTGAATGTTTTCGACATCGCTTACCACTTTAGGCGCTTCCCTACGGAGATACCGTAATTTACCATACTTAGAGCCGTATAAACTCATAATTAGAAAGCTACAAAGTTATAATAAAAATACGGCAATAATCAATATTCCTTTCCCCGTTTTAAAACTCCTATTTTTGTTTATTATACTGATGATATTAGCTTCCAAAATAATACCAACTTATTAAAATTGAAGCATACTTTCAGCATCTCCCTGGTTTTACAAATTACGTTTATTTAAAACACACGACAATATATACCTATATAGACAATTTCATTAACTACATATTTCACGTTTGATTTTTTTAGATCAATGTTGAACTAAGATAAGTAAAAAAATAATATTTTTGTGCGATCTCAGCAACGCGTCACGTATGGTCGGGGCGTTTGCTCGGGGGATGGCCTTAACAGGCCATAATAGTACGATCTGGCACTGGCCCCATCCATAATTTAATTGAACTACACACACTGGCAAAATTAGCGGAACATAGTCAAAAAGGGGCACAACTTGAACTCAAGTGGGTCGGGCTGTCTGAAATCCTTTTATATAGTTTCTAAGCTCATTTAAGAAATAAAATATTGAACAAAACTGGAAATTTGAGAGATTTTTATTGCAATTATGCCATAATAAATGTTTTTCGATGATTGACGTTGTAAGTGTTTCTGATAAGAATGGCGATTTTAGCGGGGTTCAAGGTATGCCAGCTCATTTGATTGTTTGGTTTTTGGAAGAACACATTGCTTAGATATAAAATTAGTGATTTCCCAGCATCTACGACAGCTAGAGCTGTAACCACGATAGAGAAAGGTCACACCTACCGTTCGGTCAGTCAGGCCTTAGGTGGGTCAGTTTCCGTGGCCCATCGTAACTTTCAACGCTACAGAGAGACTGGATCTTACGTCTGGAGACGAGAACAAGGCAGATATCGCGTGACATTGGTTCAGGATGACCGTTTTGTTAGGGTACAACCCTTAAGAAATCGACCTCAAACTGCATTGCATACACGAAACCTGTCGGAACAGATCCGAGATGTACGTGTGAGCGATTGTACAGTAAGAAGAAGACTCAAAGAAGTTAAATTAAACTCAAAAGTGCCAGCAAGGGCACCAGAACTTGAGACAGGACACCAAAGAGCTAGGCTAAGATATGCGCGTGAACATCAAAATTTGACAAGTGTATGAAATCGTATGCTGTACAGTGATGGGAGCAAATTCTGTGTAAATTTTGTTGACAGGCGATAAAGAATGTGGATAAATCGTAAGGAACGCTATAGACCATCAAACTTAACGGAAACAGTGTGGCCTATCATGCAGGCTTCGAAATGGTTTGGGGTGGCATATGACTTGGAGCCCGCACGGAGCTGATGATTGTTAATGATGGTACTTTGACAGTACACGGCTAAAGCACAGATGTCCTAGAACTGCATGTTGTGCCTTTTACGCAAGTTTAGGCAGTAGCTTCAATTTTATGCGCGTCCATAGAGTAAAAAAATCAGGCATTATTACCTAAATTATGCTGGCGTAGCCTAGGTGGAGAGGCCAGCACGGTCTACGGATATGGATCCGATTGAGGACGTGTGGCACATCAATGGGTGAACGGTACGAGTTAAACCTCCAGCTCCAAAATCTGTTCAGGAGCTCGAGTTGGCGCTACTGGAGGAGTAGGAGAATATTCCACAGGAAATGATTGACAATCAAAATGCAAGCATGGAATGGCGTATCCAGGCCCTCTTGAGATCCATAGAAGGCATTAAACGCTTTTAACATGGCATTTCTTAAGTAAAAATGGAGAATTTAACTTAAAAAATTACTGCTGTAATTTCAAAGATTTTCTTAATTTTTGATTTTTGCTGATTTTTTTTCTTTTTACACGATTTCATGCCCTAAATTTATATAAGTTTTATTTTTTAATCATCAATTATTAAATTAATAAAGAAATATATACAAATAAGCGAATAATTTACAAAAAAACTGAAAATTTTGTTATGTTCCGCTAATTTTGCCGGTGTGTATATTTCTAAATATCTAGACCAAACTAAAGCTAATTTTCCTGAGAATAAAGAGTTTTAATAAAATGTAATTAACTCTGAAGTACTTTAGAGCTAATACTCGCCGGCATATTTAAATTATTCGTAAATTTAATTCCATGAATATAATAATTATATTACCTAAATATAAAATCAATATTCCGTAAATAGTCCAGGTAACACCTGTGCATCTTCGATAACTTGAATTTTAATAATTAAGTGATATAAAAATACACAAAATTCGGTTATTTTGGGGCCAATAGACCTCTGATGTTAGATAAAACTAGTGGGAGCATCTGCGACTATTTATTATTTATGGTATTGGGTTTGGGACAAAGTGAAAAGTTATGTAGATTCGCATTGATAAAATTTTCATACGACTAACATTTGCATGGGGTGTAACAGACCCGAACTTTATTGCTACGCGTACAGAATTTAATAGGCTGTCTTTGTAAAAACAGAATACATAAAATATCAAGTGTAGTCAAGCGTGCAGCTCACGCTTACAAGGATACTTGCACTTTGATCACATTTTCATGGAGACGTAGATGCGATATAGGTGTCCCTCAAAATTGAAGACGTGAGTGGAAGAATCGAACAAGTAACATTTCGTAACATACGGACAACAACTCATTTTTTCCCTAATTATTTCAATAAAACTTGTAACTTATCTACTTCATAACCTAGCATATATATCTGGCTACACATACAATCCATAGTTTTTCTATTTCAAATAACTTTTCCGGCCCTAAAGCCTCCATTTAAGCAAAAAAACGGGAAGTTTTTTCATGTTACTTACCTTATAATTCTTCCACTCACGTCTTGAATTACACCAGCGTTAGTTTAGGTCATGCAAATTAAATATAGACGCTGTATAGAAGCTTACATATTATGCCATTATATTATGACTATTTTTATAGCCAATGCAGGCTATGTAAAAAGCGTGCTCACAGCGATTATATAGCTATACTTGCAATAGATGACGATAGCGCTGCAAAATACACGATTTCTTCGGTATTGTATTACAATGCAAGAAATGTCTCGAGAAACAGCTGCTGGTATTAAATAAAAAGAGCTTCTACTAATAATTGTATATTAGTTATGTGGTTATTTTAATTGTGTATTAATAATGTGTTAGTTCTAGGTTAATTAATGGGGTTACCCGTTTTAATTAACCGTAAATAAAATATAAATAAATCACTCACATCCACTTCGATTCCGTTGATAGGGAAGATCTTCAGCGGTGGTACGTCGCGTGGGGAGTAACGGCAGAACTCCCGGTCGCCACGGTACCACTTCACCTGGTATAGATCCTCCTTCTCCAGGTCGTACATACACTTGATCACCACAGGAGTCCCCCGCTCTACCGCCTCCGGTATCACCATGTAGACGTTACGGAGGCACACGGCTCCTGAAGAAAAATATTTAATATATTGTCTATTTACAAAAGAATAGTCGAGTAAGAGCGCTTACAGTAGTCGTCGACGAGTGTCAAAAAAATCAATGAAAAAAAATCCAGCGACTGCCGTCGACGCATGCTCTAGACAAGTGCCGTCGATAAGTGCCGTCCGTTTGTAAGAAGCCTAATGTCTGCCATACATGCTACGGTCTATCGGCAGGTATGCCTGCGCAAGTACACCGGAAAGTGTGTGGGAATAGACCTGTGCAGTTTTTTTGACCTGCGCAGGCAATCGGAGCAAAATTGAAAACCAATTCTTTCGAGTGACATCTGTGCAGGCATAACTGCAGGTGACCTCTCCGTTAGCGTGTACCATAAGATTTTTCGTTGCAAGTCGTCTTTGAGCTATTGCCCTCACAATTATGCTTTTTTTTAATCTAGTTTTAGTCAATCACAAACTAAAACATTTTTAAGAAACAAATGAGTAATGTAAAGGAAAAACTCAAAAACTAATATTTACGTACTCAACATTAATATTACTTTTTGGAAGGCTAATGACAATTATTATTTCATGGAAGGACTAATGAAAGCGTGGATTATGTTTGAGCATTTGTTGTTTTAATTATTAACATTAAGTTATAGCCCTATCGGGGAGTCGACGCACAAACATTCAAATAAAATGTTAAATAAAATATGAGGCTATTTGCACTACAAACAGACGATCAAACTTGGCCTTGTACCATGAAACTGTTTCAATGAGACTCAAACAATCGGACGAAAATGCCGCGTCCTCCTCTAACAAACGTGAAATTACGTTGTTAGAGCAGGATGCGGCATTCTCGTCCGATTGAGTCTCAAAACAGTTTCATAGTAGGCCTACTGGTTCGGGCCGTACCACGAACCGTGCGGTGCGCTCTACACAACAAACAACATAATATTATATTTACATATTATTATATTTTAATAAAATCGTAGGAAAATCAAAACTTAGGGCGTGATCTACAATCGATATCAAAGCCAAAAATTTAGTTTTTTAGAATTTTTATATTCTGTTTGTCTATTTGTATGTCTGGGCTATACTCAAAAGGCACAGCATTAGTTAAGTTTAAATTCTGCATGAATATTACTAAGAGGTCGGGTTGTAGGCTATGCATATTTTCACGCTATAGTAGATATATTGTAGAGCCTTCACGCAGACGACGTCGCGGGCAGCAGCTAGTACATTTAAATATTTGGATGGATTGCATGTATCTTTATTATTAAAACTAGCGGTGCTCAATAAATATTAACACAAAAATAACCAACAAAAATACTGAAATATTAACAAAACCGAATAGAGGCAATATTCGCATACACCAACCGGTCGGGTTTTGCGGTCGAAAAAGCTTTATTAATTATTGAGAAGGTGTGGTCGTGGAGTATCAAACTTCGATCAAAATTGGTGAATAATAATTTGGCTATAGATCAATCATAACTACATGGCCTTCAAATTGTTAATTGTTACTTTAGGGTGAATTGCACCAGAAGCGTAGTTAAAGTTAAGGTTAAGGTTAAGGTTATCGTAAAATATGGCGACTTTTGCTATGGATTTGACAGTTCATTTCACATTTTGTTATGGTTAAAGTTAAAGTTATAGTTAAAGTAAGCCGGTGCAACCCACTCTTAGTTTTCTTTTTTTGGCATTGTAAAACGTCACATCATAACAGCGGTTAAGTACAAATAATCAATTTGTGGAGTCTCAGATTTTGGGGGAGGTAAAAGGGGCATAATCTGTTTTCGCGTTGGGGAAATGTATTTACGCATCCCCGGCACTCTGGGGAGGGTCACCGGAGAATGTGGGACTCCCCGGAGGCGAAATGCATGACGTAGTAATTTCCTGTTATCGAATTAAATAAGTAAAGCAATTAATACGTAATACCGCGATTCCCGGAATCGAGTAATTATGTAGTTAATGAGTTCTAATTAAGTTCTAACAATCTCAAAAGTTCCGGGTTTCGGGAGTCTGAAAGCCGAAAGGCATGACAGGTCTATAATATTATATTATATTCATTAGATAATAATACAGTTTAGGTATAATTAAAGCATCTCATTGTCCGATCTTTATTAATCAATACTAATATTATAAATTCGAAATTGTGTCTGTCCGTCCGTAACCTCTTCATGCTTAAAACACTCACCCAATTTTGATAAAATTTGGAACTTATGCAGATTATTTAAGTAACCCGAAAAAGACATGGGATATTTTTATCTAAAAAAATGTACGGTTCCTGTGCGATAATAATGACTTTGGCGCAACAGAGTCATCTAGTTACCTATATTTTAGTCATGTCCCCTATGACACTCATGTGTGGCTTATTTCCAGTCTCACGGACGTCTGAAAGTGACAATGAAACGGTTCTCAAGGTAACGTTCTTCATTAATTATACAGAACGTGTGTCCTGGTGTGTCGTACCCACAGATATAAATCAAGATAGATACAGCCTATCGCTCCATTTGTATGAAAACGAGCGTGCCACTTTTTCCCATCTGCTGTGACGTACCGATGATAAAAAACGTGTCCATTATATAGGCCAACGTTTCTATTTTAATTTCTACAGCTCAATACTTTAAGGCATTTTTATTAAAATTCCGATTGACGTCCTATTTCGATAGCAGGCTAAAAAACAGACATTCGAAAGACGAGCATTGCTCGTCGTTTGGGACCGCGATATGGCACGCGAAGTACTGCTTCTATCTTGATCTATGTCTGTGGTCATACCCTTGTTGGAGATCACTGAAACTCCTAAATTTTCCAACTTACACGTGGCTCAGGGGGGTGAGCCAAAATGTTTTCGTTGTCGCTTCGTTATAGAATCGCCGATGAAAATGTATGGAATGGAATTGACATAAGCGTTCGTTAATATGACGTTGACGTTCGACTCGTCTTATGTCAATTCCATACATTTTGATCGGCGATTCTATAACGAAGCGAAAACGAAAAAGTTTCGGCTATAGGCCCAGGCCAATTTACATACATAATAAGTAGGTAATTGCATAATAGGCTTACATGAATATCAAGACGGACAATGTCAATGATGGCTCTCCGACGAAATCAATAAATTCAATAGTTATCTGTAAGTTTCATTTAAATTTAAATACATCTAAGATTTAACACGATAAAACACCGTAGTGATAGATTTTCTGTATTATAATCATTTTATAAATAATAATGTAAAAAATAAAATACTTTAAAAGTTTATTGTATCGATCCACGTATCGATCTATCACCTTTTCCATCTTGAACGACTGAACCGATATTAATGAATTTTGGTATACTTAGGGCCTGTTTCACCACTTACTGATAAGTAACGAATAGGCTATCCACCAATTGACTTAACAGGTCAAGTATTAAGAATCTGTCAAAAAAGTTGTGAATAGCCTATTCCTATACGGCACTTTATCAGGAAGTGGTGAAATAGGCCCTTAGTATAAAGTCACTTCGAGTAGAGTCACTACAGGGAAAGAAAATAGGAAAATTTTCATTTACAAAAATATACGATTTGTGCGCAATTAAAGCATGTTCCATCGTACGTTAACTAAAACAAGTTAAATGATGCATTAATAGCTCCAAAATGTTTTTTCTTTGTTTTTCGAACGATTTTGTTGACAGTCCAATGCTTTAGACAAGGAAAAATATCGTATAGTGTATATATATATAATATTATATAGTTTTATTAAAAGTGGGAATAAAGGAATCATCTAACAAATCCGAGTTATAAAGTATATTATGCCTTTACAAGCATTCAAATTGTCTGGTAACGGGCACATCAAAACAAAAAGGGTCTATAAAGTTATATTGTTTCAATTCAAATATCATTGTTGTTCGATCCCTTTAGTTTTGGGATATTATAATATTTCTCAGAAAAGCGACATTGACAGCTTCCGACAAGATCACAAACAATAGAATTTCTTTTCTATTACATTTGGTAAAATATGGATCAGGGTACATAATCAACTTACATTCGGTAATTCCGACAGAAAAGTATGAAATAAAACATGACCACATCACGGTGCTTTGCTTTTTGAATGCTGAAACCATGAACGTAGAAAAAAGGGCGGACGGAGTCTTATTATACACAGCACTGTGTCTTCAGAGTCGGCCAGGCTGACTGCATGTACATGGTCCGCACGCACACATTCTTACGCTAGTCGGCCATTTAACAGCAAACATGAAGACTTAAATTTCACACTTTTATATTAGCTGCATAGCTCGTACTAAAATTGCAATTAATAGCAGTAACATTTAATACATTTCGTTCAGTTATCTACGAGTGGGTGCAAAATACTATATTCATCTTATAGCCGGTTAATATTATTCCAATCCAGTAATCCAATCCAGTTCTGGATTATAATTATTGAAATAATGTAAACGGGAACTGAAACACCATATTGAGAAAAAGCTCTGGCTTGGATCACTGAATAATATTATATCAGGTCATCGTTAATCTGTACAAACCATGGTTTGTACAGAAAATGATAAAATAAACAGAGGGTCAATGACCGCTGTCGCCTCTAGTCAGCGCTTCAACTATAATAATATAATACCGTAAGGGCCACCGCACACCAGAGACACGACAGTTTTTAGACAGACTATCGCATAATAAAAAGTACTAGACGCGCACATTTGAAACAAAACGTCTCATAGACAAAGTTGTCTATGTCGCTGTCACGTACAAGAACTGCACGGCGATAAGTCTGACTAACGACTGTCGGCTTCCCTTTGAAGTGTATGCGCGCACATCAACGACAAAACTGTCTAGCAGTGTACCTAGTCTGAACCGAGCGTTCTCTACTGATGAATATACAATTGTATGCGTTGCGTCGTCGTAGACAGAACAGTTTCGTCTTGGTACGCGCCACGTGGCAGACACAACTGTTTCTTTTTAATCGTAAAGCTGACTCGTATAATATATTATGTGAAACAAGATTGTCTAAAAACTGTCGTGTCTCTAATGTGCGATCGCACTAAATCCCATGATGGAATAATATCCGTCAGTGATTACTAAATCCCAATACTTGGTGGAACTAACGCGCTAGTGGTCAGTGGATAAAACAGATTTCCAGATAAAATTGTGCTGTGCAATTAAATTGCAATTCACAGTGAATTCTGTCATTATAAACTCATTTAGAGTGAAATTTAATTTATAATTCATTGAAACGGCTATGAAAATAATAAATGGAGTATGGAGATAAAATATTACGCTTTCTGTTTGGTAAATTATTTGCGTGAAATGATGACTTATGGAATGCTCGTAAACGTTGAAAGGCTTGGTACTTGACGATGAACAATTTTCAGGAGTAGTCGTTTACAGGGTTCTGTGCCCAAGATCCTATTACCAGAGTAGACAGAACTAATCTATTACCTACTGAAATTGTGATTACCTAGTGAGCCAAACTTTATTGACGTAACAAAAAAAAAGTTGATAAAAGCACTGCGGACTTGTCTGGTCGTGACGGTCGGGACTCGGGACGGACGTGACTGGTCACATTTTGCAATTCCTCTCAAATCAATTCAGAAAATGAATAGTCAAAACTGTCAAACTAACGAATGTGAAATTAGTATAAATAAAGAGTGACCATTTTTCGATTTTTAAAAATGAATCATATTCCGACTCATAATATGATTCTCCAAAGCGACCATTTTCCCCCGCAGGTCTAAATTTGGTTCCAGTCATTTGGAGGAGTTTGGCAACTTACGGTGGTTTCTTCGTCGTCAAAATTGTATACCGTTCCGACTGAATTAGAAATCCATCCATACTTACTAAGATTTTAAACACGAAAGTGTGTCTGTCTGTTCACTATTACGACCATGTATAGCTCAAACGCTTTTTACATTATATACGACATATTATATTATATAAAGATTACTTAGGCGTACCGTGTAGTAGTTAAGACAGTGTCTGCAGTGAGTTTAAGCGTCCTATAGCACAACTTACAAGTCTATCTATATGCTGAGTAAGCAGCTTAGCAATCAAGTAAACACTTTTGTGCTCTGTTCACCACCCTCTCCCCCATCGCGGCCCTACTCGTAAATACGTGCTTAGCTAGCGTATTTAGCGAACATCGCAAAATAGGTACTATCAAAGATATTCATAGTCATTTGGATTTTGTAAAGAGAAAAACGACGACGATCGCTGGAGTAAACTTACTCTGGAATGGAGACCAAGGCTGGGAAAACGGGGTGTAGGTCGACCTCCAACTAGGTGGGACGACGATCTCCGTTTAGTCGCGGGTCCATGTTGGATGCGAGTAGCAGGAGATCGGTCATCTTGGCGTTCATTGAGAGAGGCCTATGTCCAGCAGTGGACGAACATAGGCTGATATGAAAGAGAAAAAAACCATTTTTGGTCGAAAAACCTTAAGAATCTCAAAATAATACGAAAGAATACATTCGCAATTTAAGGTACGATTATAACCTAGTAAAGTGTACATTACGTGGTGTGCCGTGTGAAGCGTCCATACATATTAGTATGTAACATTATTTAATGTAAAACTAAGGATACGATTCATTTTATTCACCGTACAAAATATATTCCCTGGACTAATATTTCAAGACTAAATTAGTCATATTGAGATACAGCCTGGAAACAGACAGGCAGACGGACAGACATCGAAGTCTTAGTATAAATAGGATCCCGACCCTAAAAATACGAATATTGTTACAAATATTGTTAGAATATTACAATTTACAATCAATAAGAATCTAATAGTTATAATATTGTTGTTGATTGTTTATTGTAACTACTATAAATTGTTACTGCAGTAAATAAAATAAATAACAGAAAACGTAAAAACAGTTAAGATTTATAGGAACTTGTACTGATCAAATCGTATTATGAAGTTTCTGTACAAGTTAGTTCAAAGGCGCTGGAAAGACGTGCTTGTTTTTACTTGACTCTTTGATTATTGGATAAAAGTACGCTGTTGCGAAATAGTTAACTGCGTACCAGAAGATTCATACTATGCATACAGACGATACAGTTATTGACGACCTCTGTGGCTCAATTGGTTGAGTGTGTTCAAGCCGGAGGTCGCGGGTTCGAATCCTGCCGACGGAACAAAAGTTTTCAATGTTCCCGGGTCTGAATGAGTATTAAACATATTGTGTATGATATAATGTGTATGTATAGTATAAAAGTATTAAATATATTTCCGTTGTCTGGTACCTGTGACACAAGTCCTTCGGGTACTTAGCACGGGGGGCCAGACTGACGTGATGTAAAGCATCCATAGATATTATTATTATAGTTATACAATGTTTTGTCATTGCCCGCGTCAAACGACTTCTCGATATCAGACAAGAGAGAGCCAAGATCTTTTCTTTATCGCTTCGTTATAGGATCGCCGATCTAAATGTATGGAATTGACATAAGACGAGTCGAACCTCAACGTCATATTAACGAACGCGAATTCATACAATATACTCTGTTCATAACTTGTATGCAAAATACGATATCGCCCTTAGACTAGAAACAATAATTATTGTCACTTAAGAATGCACCTGACCCTAATTTGACTACATACTTAAACCTAGACCTCAAAATCTTCGAAGTTTGCTGTCTTCTCTTGAGTGTGAAGAGAGAAGGACGATGTTTGATTTTTTGGGTCAGTAATGGGTCAGTAGTCCTCTTCATTGTGAATCGCGGTTAGTATCGAATACGACGAAATATGACAAGTTTTTTGACAGGGAGTCAATGACCGCTACAGATAGAATTCCGCGATTTGAGAATCATTAATCAAACTATAAATACTTGTTAGTAGTTAACTTATTTATTACATTGTGAACCTTATGGACTTTGTGATAAGGACAACGAACTTCGTATCAAGTAATAAACTTTTGTATTAATTAATTATTATCATCCGAAGGTAATAAGACTTTACAAATTGATCGGCTTGAGGGGAACTCTCTGTCGAGTAATTTAGTTACACAATAGATTTTAGAAACATTTTATTTTCAAAATATTAGCACCATAAACCATTACATTGCATAGAAATACAAGAATATGGTTTTTTTATATAGATATTTTACATAATTCAACAACATAAACAAAACAATTTATTCGACAAAACGATAAGTAGGCTTATGCTAGTATCGTAAATGTGTGTAAAAAGAAAGAGCAAAATAGAGCGTAAAATGTCAAAGACTGAGGGAAAACAAAATGAGCTGATGTCACGCGAGGGATAAGCAGGCTGAAGTGACAGTTTCACCGGGGAATGTGAGCTTTCACTTAGCGAGCACACGCTCCGCCGCGCCGGAAAAAACTGGTTTGATCCAGCTTAGTTACGGTAAAAACCGGCTCGAAGCGGATTTGTTGGAATGGAATTGGCGAAAGTAGCAACGTGATGCGCTATATTTGGAATTCCAATTTTCTTATACTCTGTCCCCTGTTCATAAATCTTGAATCTGCTTTGATGCTTATATTTTAAATTTAAGTAAGCAACACAATTTTTTTAGAAAAAAAATTTTTTCTATTCCCAGCTAAAACTGAATTGATATAATCCGACCAAATGACGTGGCCAGTCCATCAACTGCCTATAAATCAATTGCTGCGATGGCACCATCAATGGAATATATTCAAAGGCAGTTGACGGACCTACGTCATTTGGTCGAATTATGTCAATCAATGTTAATAGCCGCGTACTGACCAAGCGAGCAGCCTCGCGAGGCTCGGGCTGCGGCACGCTCGGGCGAGGTTTTACCGTGGGAGAGCCATGCTTTGGCACGAATGGGCCGGCTCGACCGAAGAAATACCACGGGCTCACAGAAAACCGGCGTGAAACAGCGCTTGCGCTGTGTTTCGCCGAGTGAGTGAGTTTACCGGAGACCCAATCCCCTACAATTTGCCTATGAATCAACTACTTTTTTTTTTATTGAATACAGGGAAACAACATTTGCCGAGTAACAAAACGCACGACATTGCTATGTGGGTCAATGTCGTTGGATATTTCGTCCAGCCAAACTGTTTAATTACTTATAATTGGTACTTGTTGATGGTACAAAGTACAAACGAATTGTTGTTGTGTTAATTATTTAGGTGTCATAAAGACAGTGTTCAAAAATAATTACAAAAAAATCGATTTATTGTAATTATTTTTGAATCGTTTAACTAGCTTTAGGAACAATACTCATATCAATAAACTATGAATTTCAAAGATCATCTCCTGACTTGGACTATAGTTTCAATATTTCTTTTTAAACACTTAGCTTTAGCCGGAAATACACTTTGAATTTTATGAAGAGAATGCTATTAGAATGGTTATTTCGCTGCTTGTGATTGTGAAATAATATTGCATACCGTGAGATGCTTCATGTCGGCAGGCGTCGGGCCCTGCTTTGTGCTCGAGTCGCCCCCGGCCCTATGAGATGTATGCGCATTGTATGACTGTAATCTGTATGTATGAAGTATCAGCCTTTGTGTCTCTAAGACTCTATGCTCCTCGAATAAGCAGTAAGCTTATCGAATAGCCTGTAATTTCAAGAGAAATCGTTTCCGTACTTAAAAAACTATTTCAGTTTAGATTTATGAAGACTTCTACATTCTTCTTCATTTCTAAATTTGTATGAATTTGACAGATTTGCAAGACGTCTCAGTTCTCACGCAATTTAAATCTGTCAATTCAGTACCTACTTTAGAAATGCATCTACGCGTCGCGTTGCGGTCTGAGTTAAAGAAGAATAGAAGGAATACAAAATTGAATATTATCATGGCATCGGTCAACATTCCATTGTATTGCTAATATAACCTCTATAATAATAGAGGTTTACAGCATATGATTTTGATGAATATTTTCGAAGATATTACATATTAAAAAATTGCGAGTACCGACCAATGCGGGGCACGGGTAGTACCTAATAATCCGTGTTTACCAATAACCCGCAACGCAAAGGAAATTCTTCGGTCAGTTTAACGTTATTTTCCGATATAATTATGGCATAAAATGTGTCTCGAAAGATCTACGCACAGACTTACAAGCAATTTATTATTTTTATGAGTCCTAAATTGTATTATAGTTCCCTCAAACGTGACTGGGCAAATTTATTAGGTACAGCGCCAGCAGGCTTTTAAACGAAAAAATGAAAAATGATACCTTCACATTTCTTGAGTCTTGACACAGAAAGCAGATATAATTTTCTTTTATTTGGTATAGGTAGGGAAATATGAAAAATGTATGTAGGTAATCTGTTTAAAATGTTTGTCATAGCTTCACTCATTATAATATTTAGTCTGGCTTAACAAAGATTACCTAGAATTATAAAAAAAAGTTTTTTTTCTTGTCTATGATTTTCGCCCACAGAACAAAATATCTGAATTTAGAATGAAGACTTTAAAGGCGTTTAGAAAGCTAAAGCTCTCTATAAATTCTTGGAAGTCTTTTGAATTAGAATTTACGTGAATTCGCCGACATAAACTCACGTTAGTTACGTGCCACATACATTCTTATACGATTCAATAAACAACAACGTAAACGTTACCTCCGTTACATTTTATTCTTAGCACCGCATGTTCAACATAAAGCCGTCACAAGTTTTGTAATATCCCCTTATATTGTTTCCTTGGGGGTTAAATGAAAGTATACGGACGCAATATGTGGACAATGGGCTTAGTTATAAGTATTTCAAAGAGAGAGAAGAGAAGTCGTCGACTGGCACATACTGTAGTTCTACTATTTTTATGTAAGATTAAGATTACCTAATGCGGGATAACGATTTTGAATTCCGACTAGCGCAAACGTCCATTTTTTCACTCGACAATGCACCAGCTTGCACTTGAAACGTTACGGAATTCGCTCCGTTTGGAAGAAAGCGAGTGTGCGGCAGCTAATGTATTTTCTAATGATTCCATGCATATGGATTTCCGAATACGGAATACAAATTTGGAAATCGGTGAGTATGTGGCCAGCTTAAGTCCTAATCACGCAGTAAAAACAATTTAGCTCTGTGGTCCTAGCACACCTCGCTCCTGGTTCTCTCCACTCTCCAGTACTTTTCTGATCAAAGTGCGAAATGGTATTCTAATTTTCATTCATTAATGTAGCGTTAAAAATAATAGAGTCACGACCGCACTTAGAAATATTTTAATGATGAAAAGCTATGTCTACCTTGTGCCCTTTCATCTTCAATTTTCATAATCTTTTGACATTCGAAATGTCAAAAGATTATGAAAATTGAAGATGAAAGGGCACAATGTGGACATAGCTAAATAACTTCAATTTAATGAAGAGTTTGACAGAATAATGACGTACGGGGCTCATATCAAAACAGTTAAGGCCGTCACAGACTTAGCTATAATATATAATATTAATATGTTTATAGCTAGGCATATTACTATATATTTTCTATACAATTTTCGCGTGACCACACACTCAGCTATAATATATATTTCTGGTCTCAGTGTGTTTAGTACGGTATATTTAATATACAACGTGAAATTTTTGTGGTTGTTTTCCCGCAGCAGAACGATTTATTTAATATTACATTTCATGTAATAATTGTTTTAGTAAATCAAGTAGGATATAATTTTTAAATCAAAATTACAATTAACTAACTTTATATTATAATATTAATAATAATTATGACTTTGCACGCCACATTACTGGCAGAATGTATGGAGCTAATATTATTACTTTAAGACCTTTACTTTATGTACATTCATGCAAATAAATAAATTGAAATTGAAATTGAAATTACCTATAGTAGTACTAGCGAACCATGCATGTTATTTTTTGAAAATAAAAAATATTTTGTATGACGTACTATGGAAACTTTATGCCGATAGGCGCGAGTTACTATGGACCCGACCGAATCTTTTTTTTGATTTGAACAAAAAAAAACTTTACAAATCTATTGTACTACTAAGATAGAATCATTTTACTGCGGGAAAACAACCATTAAAATTTCACACTGTATATCATAGCTAAGTCTGTGACGGCCTTTACGAGCTTAAAAACTAGTCTTTATTTTTCATAGGTTACAGGTAACTATAAATGTAGGTACTATTTATAATTTATTAATACGCGAGCGAAAAACTTAATGTAGATATTATTGTTTGAAAATTTATTTTCTGTGGGTGAAGTTAAAATACATAATTGACTTTAACTGCTCAAAAATATAAGTTATACTGGCTCATATTTTATTTAAAACATTATTTTTATCTTTCAGTAATTTTTTAGACTGTATATTGTGTAATCACATGGTAGTACCATTGTGAACTCACTGGTACGTAGTTTAACATGATCGACTTATAATGTTACAAGTTAGATCTGTGTGATAGAAGTGTGATTAATATTTCCAGGTCTCTCGTCAACTCAGTTTTCCATCCTAACGGGTTACGAGAGAAAAGGAGAGTATATACCAGCTACTTCCGTGCATTGCGCACACACTTGGGTGTTAAATTTGACAATGGTTGAAAACATCCACTTTAATATGAAAGTGTAGTAGTACGTACCATAATTTAATAAATATTTTTTATATTATGATTAATGTTCGGTAGGGAAAATCGTGAAAAATTAAAATTACCCTCCACGGGGCCGGCGATAAGTAATTAATTAATTAGGCCTTCGTGTACCTTTCACTTTATTAAAATGGATAATGAGGAAGGAAAAGTTAAATTTTATTGCAATGTACTATTACATTTAAAATTAACGACATCAATTATTAATATATTTCCTCACTAATAAAATAACACACTTTTCTAATGTGTCAGATAAAGATGAGCAGACCTGGATATTCGCTCTGTAAATATTTTTTTATTATTTATTAGTATGTTCGAGCTTTTCGAGCCGGCCCCTAGACGATCAATTGTATTGTGCAAAATCACGTTTCAATTTTATTGAACAGTTAATTTAACAATTAGATTGAAGGCGCGCGATGTCCAATATAATCCTAGATGGTCAATAATATTACGCAATACGTGAGTTGGCGCTAATGGCTCAATAAGTTTTAATATAATGCAACGTGAAACTTTAAAATGGGACAGCTAGTTCTTGGAATATGACAGATGAAAAGCCAATTATAAAATTTTAGATAGCGAACAAAATAGGAGAAAATCAGGTCATTCTGAGGGTTATATTTAAACAAACCTACAACAGCTATAACTTTGTAATTAGGGTGATTTCAGGGCTAAGACGTGGGACACGGCTTACCTTTCTACGTAAGTAACGTAAGTGACCGTAATGACCATTCACATGGTAAACTAAATGTTTTACCACTTAGTCGCTAGCTATTACGACCTCTGTGGCTCAGTGGGTGAGCGCGTTGGTAGCTCAAGCCGGGGTCCGCGGGTTCGAATCCCGCCGACGGTACAAAAAGTTTTTCAAAGTTCCTGAATCATGGATGTGTATTAAATATTATGTGTATCATAATATTATAATAAAAATCTTAAATATATTATGTATGTTTATAGCAATATAAAAGTATTAAATATATTTCCGTTGTCTGGCAACATAAGTCCTCCATGTAACCGTCAGTCTGGCCCTGTGGTAACACAGGGCCAGACTGACATGATGTAAAGCATCCATAGATAATATATAAAAATAAATAAAAATCAAAAATATAACGGTTACAAGTTTTAGGCTAACAGCGAAGATTTGACACGGGTTACTTAATAATTGTTTCTGACATACACGAGTAGCAGTGGTGGCAAAGAATGTAATATAATAATATAATAGGTGGCCGGCAATGCCCGTTAAAAAAAGCCGTATAACCTAAATCTGTAGATGCTCTCATATTTTCACTGCACTATACTACAAAATATGTTACAATTGTTGGAGGGCAAAAGGGTCCGCCTACGCTGAATCTTAGGGACGTAGAGAAGTTCATATAATAAAGCAAAATATATGGATATATGGATATCCTTTGCAAACACATTCAGAGATTAAAGAGTATATCGTCTGGTAAAAATTTCACAAAAACGTTCATTATTACATTTTAATTTTACTGCGGTACTCTACGGTTCGACTCTGCACTAGAATTGACTTTATGCACTACCATTATAAGACTACTTTTTTAATATCCAGCTTAAGAGGCCTTTTCCTATCATGTGTATTATGACCGCGCGCGGATCTAGTCCGCATGCGGGTGATAACATGCTCCTGGGGGCGCGTTGTCCGCATTGTCCTACAATATATTATTATTTCTATGACCTGCTTTTATTATCTACAATATTATCTATATCCGGGCGATAATGCGTATGACAGGGAAAGCGCCCTAACAACTTCTAAATCACAGACATAGATATCATGATAGATACCGCATGTGTAAGTACTTCGCGTGCCATATCGCGCTCCCAAACGACGAGCAATGCTCGTCTTTCGAACGTCTGTTCTTTAGTTTGCTATCGGAATTGGACGTCAATCGTATTGTTAAAAATGCCTATATGCCTAAAAGTGCCCTATTGAGCTGTAGAAATTCAAATAGAAACGTTGGCCTAGATAATGGGCACTTTTCTTTTCATCGGTACGTCACAGTAGCTATAAAAAAGTGGCACGCTCGTTTTCATACAAATGGAGCGACATGCGGTATCTATCTTGATCTATGTCTGTGCTCTAAATGGATTTTCAAATAAAATGTTTTTCTTTGACACTGAGGTCAACCACGCTTATGAAAAAGAAGGAGAAATTGTAATGTTAAAACTTTCAACAGCATCCTTAATTACAAATGTTCATGTTCCATAATGATCCCCGAAATTATTTTTATTCCTAAATGAGGAATGATCCTCATCTTAGTAATTTCGACGCTCCCTTATCTTACGATCTGCTTCAAAGTTGTGCGAACGACAAAATTGAAATCCACAAAATTTCGTTTTAATTAACAAAATGTACCCACTCTCTAGGGAAATATTTTTTATCTTTGCTCTTAGTTCGGAGCGTGGGTGATAAGATAGATTTCTAGCAAATAATCTAATAATATTATGAAGCCACCATCTTGGTGCCTGTAAATAATATATTTTTTACGAATTTTTGTAGAATGGGATCATCAGTCTAATTTTAACTCTTCTATCTTTTAATATTAGATATTGATTTAGTTATAGGCCAGCCGCTGATTTAATATTGACATAGTACCGAAGTAAAGCATGTATAATCAAATAAATTTCATAGACAGATGGCGGACCTATTTCATATTTCTGTTGGGTTATGTCATGTTAGTATGATCTTGATATTAACTAAATTATGTAGGTCCCGTTACCCTTATGTGCTATGCTATCGTTCTCTTTTGGTCTAAACTAAAATCAATAAACAATAATCAAGCATAATATGATGCAGTCTCTCTAATTTTGCTATATATAGGCCTATTACAAACGTGGAGAGGGGCAATAATATAGACGCATATTCGTAACTAATAATATTATACCCCCCACACCGGTTTCGGTGATGGTGGCCGGAATCATTGAAATTAGGCCAGGTACGCAAGAGTTATTTTATAGTGCCCAAGTGTGTGCGCAGTACACAGGATCACTCTCTATTCCTTTACTCTTTTAACCCTAAAAGCCTAATCTACGTCTGTGAGGAGTACACGAAATCGAATATCGTTTATTACTTCTAATGATTGAACTAGTGCGTCGTGCTCTTACGCCAACTCAGTGGAAGACTGGAAGCCAGTAGCTAGCATACGATGGATCAAATCCACGACCTCCGAGTCAAGAGCCACGCTGTAAACCACTGGACCATTTCTGACCAAGAAATGAAAATGAAAAAGAAAGGACCGGAGCGGTTGTGCAAAAATGCCTCATTGTGCAGTGTCTAATTGTAAAAACAGAAGTACGAAAGTGTATCGGTCAAAAGGAGGTATGTATTTTTTTCCACGGGTAAGTTGTTTGTTCTAACTAAAAGCAAAGCAAAAATTGACACGATCAATTCCTTAGCAACGCACGCGCGTCGCCTTTCTATCTTGATTTATTTCTGTGGCTTTATAATTATATTTTTTTACTTTATTATAACGCCCGCAACTCCGTTGCGGCAAAGTCCGTTAATCGCGCGGAAACCGTACATTTTTCGGGATAAAAAGTATTATATTATGCCCTTTTCCGAGATCCAAAGTATGCCCGTACCAAATTTCAGCAAAATTATGCTGCAATGATTCGTTTATGCACGTGAAACTAATGATTTCAAGTCACAAAGTGACTTGAAACTAATGATTTCAAGGCACAAAGTGACTTGAAACTAATGATTTCAAGGCACAAAGTGACTTGAAATCATTAGTTTCACGCGGCGCGGCATAAATTTGTTTGGATTTGATAGATTTCAATTGCGCGAGACGTCTTGCGAATCTGTCAAATCCATATAAATTTAGAAATGCATCTACGCGTCACGATGCGGTCTGAATCAACCCTTATATAGGTCTCGTTAGTGGTGGACATTTGGACCAAACTCCATACTTTTTATGTCATACTCCTTTGTTTAAAAGTTTTGTACATTTTGATGAGTTTTATTATTGACTAAGCATAAGACAAACAACGAACACTAATAATTACATAAGGATTGATTCAAGATTAAACCCTTTCAAATATTATTAACAAAATTATTGGAATTTGGGAGAATTTACTCGAAATATTTTGATCGTTATACAAAGCTCCTTGAACTTGATGTCAGCTAAACAAATTACTTAAATAATCTTATTAAAATTGTTATGTTAGTAGGGCGGTCATACTCCTTGCTAAGGTATAGTAAGTAATTACCACTAACCATAAATCTTACTAAATATCAGACCAGAACATTTACGAGTAACTACTCAAATAATCTATATAATAATGGGCCAAGTGCGAGTCGGACTCGCGCACGAAGGGTTCCGTACCGTTATAGAGCAAAAATAGGCCAAAAATTGTGTTTTTGTATGGGAGAAATTTTTATTTTATTTAAATATTATTATTAATAATTAAAGTACATATATATAGGCCCTTGTGAAAATTTCAAGTGCTTACCTGTTGCCATTATTGATATCGAGCAAAAAAGGCCGAAAAAATCACGTTTGGTGTATGGCAGCCCCGCTTAAATATTAATATTATTTTGTTTTTAGTATTTTTTGTTACAGCGGCAACAGATATACACAATCTGTGAAAATTTCAGAAGTCTAGCTATAGCGGTTCTTGAAATACAGCCTGGCGACAGACAGACAGACAGACAACGGAGTCTTAGTAATAGGGTCCTGTTTTTACCCTTTGGGTACGGAACCCTAAAAATTAATGACTGTATTTTATTAATCATAGTATTATAAAAAGGTAAAACTGACTACAAAATTGTACGTGATTGAGAATCAAAATTCCGTATCTCCAAAACTACTGAACCTATTTTGATGAAACTTGCACTATTCCCTAAGTTGAATAATACCGGAATGGTAGATCCAGAGATATGTGAACACAAACATAAAAACATACATACAATATACAAAAATACACTTTTGAAAGGCATATTTGTTCAGACGCTGACATAAACTAACATATTATTACGAAAATTGAGCAATTCTATAATAAGGAAATATTAAATTCAATCAATTTTCTCGATGGTACATGTCTGACTGTCAGTCTGTAACCTCTAAAGCTGACGATTGAATACTTTTCCTTTTAAATTCAGCATAATATTATGTTATAATACTTGTAAGATTTTTTTAAAAACCTAAACGGTGGGGTGGAAGCGAAAAAAACTATCCCCCTTCATGTGTAGGGAGGTGCCACAAAGATAATATTTTTAATGTACCATTTTGTCGGCATCATTAATATTATAAACATTCATGCAGATTTACAGCTTTGTAGTCTCTGAACAAAACTGCGAACAGACAGACGGACAGACAAACCGAAACTATAGGAGTTCCTTGTTCACTACGGAACCCTAAAATTATTTACATATTATTTAAATCTTTATGAAGACAAGTAGACACAGTAGTACAGTTATTCGCTTTATAAATATTTTTATAAGTAAGCGGGTTCTAGAAAAGACAGTGTCTTGAAATCTTTCAGCTAGCCTGTACAATGCAATATCGTCATGAGGCATAAAACGTTTGATTCGTAACAAAAAGTTTTAAATAATTATTAAAACCCTTTATTTATTTAAAACTTTTTGTTAAGCCCTTTTTGTGCCTCATTTAAAATTTATTTTTGTTTAACATCGGTTAAACAAAAATAAACACATTTATTATTCACATTGCATCGGCAATGTGAATAATAAATGGATCCAAAGTAATCAACACTTGGCTTTACGAAGAAGCCAAACTTGTTGAATGATTTAGTATTTTGATACAAGTCTTCTTGTCGGGTATTGTATTTTGATCTAAAGCAATGTTTTAAACCTTTTTTAAGATGCGACCCCCAGCAGTGCTGGTATAAAATAATATTTTGTGACAAAACTACTTCCATCTCATCTTTATTGTTTTTTTTTTTTTTATGAAATTCTTCTTTCGTCCTCTGGCGACCCCCCTACAGAAGCTCCACGATCTCCCAGGGTTGAGAAACCCAGATCTACAGTGTAGAGTTCTAAGTCCAGGGTTAATTGCTCCTAGAGGGGTAAATTACCTTCTTCACGGGTAACAAAGAACCAAATAATAGGAAACATTATACAGCTCTCGTACAATACACATAATATCTATTCATGCCAACACTAATTGTATTCTCATTTTAAAAGATGTGATTCTACTACACTTTTAACATGTCCTATTCGTTTATTAAAGTTTATTTCCTATATCATACAAAAATTTCACCTCTACCATTTTATTAAATGTCATAGTGGTAGATAATAGGAAAAGTTTATTTTATGTATAAAGCATAATATTTCATTAACAATTTTAAAAATAACTATTTGCCTCGCGTAACTTCCCGAATCTTAAATATTATGTCCATACCAAATTTTATTAAAATCGATTTAGCAGCTTAAGCGTTAAGAGGTGATTGACAGATAAACATACAGACACATTTTCAAATATGTTAAGATTTTTTTATAAGTAAATATTTTATGGATACATAAAGAAAATGAAAGAAATAAATCATAGTTTTAAAGTAGAGGGTATATACTATAATATAATTAATTATCCGAAAATCTTGTTTGGCCTTAAAAATTCATTTCTAGTATCAATATAAAAAGTAGATAAAAACCTATTCTCAGGCCTAACGAATGTACATACACATCAAAATCGGTTGAGCTGTTTTGGAGGAGTTCGCGCACAATTAACACTGACACGAGAATTAGGTATAATATTATCTAGATATCATGACGTGAATTAAACAACCAAAGTCATAAAATATGGATATGACCTACCTTGAAAAATTAGTAGAAAGTTAATGGTCCGAAACGTCGTCCATACACTTACGAACTTCATTGTCACACTTCACTTCAAACTAAATCACAAGAACACTTCGTAGCACATCACTTCGTCCACTATTCGTAGAAGTTCTACGTGCGCTACGCCGTAGCGTGCGCGCGAACCCACGGCTACGGAGCGACTGAGCTGCGCGCGGCTCGACCGGCGTTGTTTACCAAGCGGCTAATATTTGTTACTTAGCCACTAAAAGTAATTAATTTAGACTTAGTAATTGATATACAGACTTTAGCGGGCGTCTAGACCTACGATAATATTGAACAATATCATGTATTGCGTAATATTATTGACCGTCTAGGGTTGATATTGAACATCGCGCGCCTTCAATCTAAAGCTTAGGTCAAACCTACGCAACCAACGCGAATGTTAATGTCATATCGATATTATTTATTACAAAAATTCATTCAAAGAATAGAAACATCTGTCAATTAAGGCCGTCACAGACTTAATTATATATTAATAATATGCTTATAGCTAGGCATATTACTATATATTTTCTATACAACTTTCGCGTGACTACACACTCAGCTATAATATATATTTCTGGTCTCAGTGTGTTTAGCTACTAAAATATATATTACAGCACGGTATAATAATATAACATATTATAGCTAAGTCTGTGACGGCCTTTAGCCAATTACAAAGTTTTTTCTTGAAAGTTGTAAGGGGATCTGTTTGGGCAACTTGTTGCAAATTTTTACTGACAATGTTGTAGCACATTAATGAAAACTAATTGGTTGAAGTTCTTGACTTTTTTTTAATATAAAGTTTGTACATAAATCTTTAAACAAATATGCTCATCTCATAAATGTACAGGCTTGGTAATGTAAGAATTTCATGTTTTATAAAGAAGGGACGACCAAAATCCATTGGATCATGGATGAGCTCCACAAATAGCCCGGACACATTTTTTGTCCAATAAATAAATGTTCTATGTCCACAGAATTCCTGCAAATGATAAGTCCATCTACAAAACTAACTGATAATACTTTAGGGTGTGTACGTGACTCGTAGAGAGTTCACTGTGAAAGTAGCAGCGCTGAAAGACCATTTTTTTCACTTTTGTATGGGCAAGCACCCCAGCGTCACAAGTTTCCCCATACAAAAGTTTAAAACTTTAGTCTTTCAGCGCTGCCACTTTCACAGTGAACTCTCTACAAGGAACACGTACACACCCTAAAGTCTAAACTATTATCACTTAGGTTTGTTTGTGAATGGAAGCCCAAAAATATCATTTTAGTAACCTTACCTTAGCATTTAAAATTATAATGTGGATAACAAAGAGAGCTTGAACATAGTATGACTGCGAAATGATGGATTACCGACACTACACGCGCTACCATCTCCAGACATCAATCTTACTCAGACGCCATGAT
Organism: Plebejus argus; assembly: GCA_905404155.3. NCBI lineage: Eukaryota > Metazoa > Arthropoda > Insecta > Lepidoptera > Lycaenidae > Plebejus > Plebejus argus. The sequence goes on along the minus strand of FR989929.1, from coordinate 3,624,171 downwards.
CGATGCGCTGGCTTACTGTTATATTAAATATATAATGCATGCTCGTCTATAAAAATACGCCGTGAGACGAGTCGCGAAGCTTCATGGTTCAGCGCGTGTGCTTCTAAGGTTCTAATTATATGCGTATGCGCGAACGAGCGGTTTGGCTGCTACGTAACGAGCTCGCAAGCTCTATTAGCTATATAAATATTTATAGAGTAAAACTCTAGTAATGGGAATTAATGCTATTTTCAATGAATTTTATTAACATGCTAATTTTAATGTCAAAGCATGCTAAGTATTATTGCTTTGCTATTTGCTATAAACACGGCATCGTGAAATAGGTTCACATCGCATTGCTCGCGTCCAGTATTATTTCGCATCGAGTGAAAAATAGCAATTCATTAACAGTCAGCAGCGCGGTGCGAAACAGCGGGGACGTGATTTTTATCATGATCGCAGACTATTGCTACGCACGGTAATATTAGCAATCATATTTTTAGCAAGTACGACTAATTTAATTATTGTTAATGGGCTTTTAATAATTAATTATTATTGCTAATGCTATTTTTACCAATACTATTAAACGCACTAACAAATGACTTGAGAAAAGGTTGGAGCAGAAAACGCTACTAGCACATTCAGTAAATAATAATTATTAATGCTACCAAAGCCGACATAATATTGCAGACGTCATATCAGAATACTTAGGGTCAATTCAGACCGCAACGCGATGAGGCGAGGCGAGGCGCGGCGTGGCATAAATTTGTATGGACTTGACAGATTTTAATTGCGCAAGACGTCTTGCCAATCTGTCAAATCGATACAAATTTAGGGCCAACCCACACATACCACAACCACACGACAACCACAGCACGTGGTCGGGCGTATATTTCGTATTGTAAATAAACTGGACCATTCACACGTACCACATTTTGCAGTCGTTGTCGACCACTTGTCAAATACCGACCAAATCGCAACCACGGCCGACCACATCGCAACCACAACATTGCGTCGATGCAACGACAGTGCGGGTACACCGCCCGCGCTCTTCCCCTCCTCCGTTTCACTGACATTCGTACGTAGCCACATCGCAACCACATCGGAAGCACATCGCAACCACTGACGGTAACGCAACCACGTCGGCATTTTGTCGGTACCACAACGCAACTACAAAAAGCTGCAGCGACACCATTCACATATAACCACTGCTCGACGACATTTTGTCGTTGCGATGTCGTGTGGTTGTGGTACGTGTGGGGTTGGCCCATAGAAATGCACCTACGCGTCGCGTTGCGGTCTGAATTAACCCTTTAGGTACCGTTGCTGAACGTCGAACAAATTTTTTTGTATATGCTAGTACTGCCTCTAGCGTGAAAACATACTGTAGTCTTAAAATTTTTCAATTCTAAAAATTTTGTTTATGACGTTTTAAGTCGTACATAATGAAAAGTACCAAATTTTTACAAAATACACTACGAATAATAAGTAAGTAATGTACCAGTTAATTAAAGTAAATTATTAATTAAAGTAAATTATTAATTAAATTGTTTATACGATATTTTGCTAACGGTTTTCCATAATTGTAAAGTATTTTTAGCTTCACAATTAAAAGTAATTTGGGAAACATTTGACTTGGGAAAGAAAACAAATTAACCCACAACCCTTAACCTACTTCAGAAAATTGCGTACATTATTATATTATTCAAACAGCACAATATTAATGTTTAATTTCTGAGTCGAAAGCCATCTTCAATATTGTTAATATTTTCAGTCAAAGATTTAAAACTGAGGATGCGCTATGACGTACTTTATATTTTTAACCGACTTCCAAAAAGGAGGAGGTTATATTATGTTCGGCTGTGGATAATTTTTTTTTATTTGTGTATGTTTAACGATTACTCCGCCGTTTTGACAAAAAAATTCATACAAAACACAGGCTAATACAATATAGGGTGTCTTTGTTCCTTGTATAGTATAAAGTGTGAAAGCAGCAGCACTCAAAGAGTCATTTTGAATGGATTTTTTCATTATCATATTTGTCACTTTGTTTTGTTACAAACTGTATGGATAGAGGAATATTTTTTGTATTTTTATATGTAGTTTTTTGATAGCACTCACCGGATACAATGGCCTTTCTGATAACAGTCGTTTGATATTATGTAAAGTCACAAACAGTGTAACTACGAATACCTGTGTAGATTGTAGATATTATGCTACTAGATGACGCCCGCATTCCGCCTGTTTTTATACGCTTTTTATTAGCTTCACCTGTATATTATTTGTTTGTAACCGACTTCTTTGGGCGCGATTTTGACCCACTTTAAACGGCCAGATTTCGTTCGAACTTTGTAGATTTATCGAGGACCGATGACAATACACTAATATGATATGATTATTACATTTTTCAATTTGTATGTTTGTATGTTTGTTTGTAACCGACGCTTTTTAAAAATAGCGTGTTTTTAGTTTTTTTAACTACATATTTTTTCCGCCTGTTCCGCCTAACTCTGTTGCACCTGAATTGAGAATTCCTTTATCGCGTGGGAACCGAACATTTTTTTCGGGATAAAAGTATCCTATGTCCCTTCTCGGAACAAAATTATCTCTATACAAAAATTCAGGAAAATCGACGATAGAGCGCCACAACACAACACCAGGCAAGAAACTCTCTGTAATAGATCTATATCTTTAGGGCTCCGTACCCAAAGGGTAAAAACGGGACACTATTATTAATACTTCGATGTCTGTCCGTCTGTCTGCCTGTCTCATTTTTGTTGCTGCTATAACAACAAATACTAAAAACAAAATAAATTAAATATTAAATATTTAAAGGGGGGCACCCATTTCACAAATATGAATTTTTGCCATTTTGTTTTATATCAATAATGGCCATAGATCGGTACTTGAAAGGTTCACAAAATCACAGTTCTATTTATTAATAATAATTAAATAATTGAATTAAAATTAAAAAAAAAATACTAATGGAGGTCTATTTTTTAAACCTAAACTACAAGCAACTTTAAAAGTAGGGCCGTTTAGGTGTGGACATTTTATATCTCGGTATGTCTCGTCTTAAGCTGCAATATTGTATTTCGAATTGCACGCCATCCAATTTGGACACTGTATAATTCACAATTTTACCAAAATAAATGTGTACAAATGAAAAACCTATAATCGAGTTTCCATCATCTGTATTGTTATGAAAATGTTTTTCGTTTTCCTTTTTGCGTTTCCTTACATTAGTATGCAATGACTCACCTTCGAAAAAGTCTTAGAATAAATCGTCATTTCAAAATGTCTTCGAGACTTAACTGAATGAAAAAGTGAACAATAAGGCTGCGTTTCCATCAGCGATGTGTTGCGAGGAATGTGTTTTTGAGAACCAATAGAATCGCTTCATTGACGTGACCTCGCTCAGAGCAGCGATTCTATTGGATCTTAAAAACACATTCCTCCCAACACATCTCTGGTGGAATATTATGTAAACATTACAAGATACTTCTTACGGGTTTGATTTCAATATTCTGATAATTGTAAGAATTCATAAAATCGCTTCAATACAATATGAAACAAAAAACAATTATTTAGGTATAATTCTCATAAAACTAAAACTCATTCAAATAACTCCAAAATAAGTTTGAGATCCTGTCTTTTAGGGATTGGAGAAAACTCAGCGTGAAATGTTACAAATAAGGCAACAATTCTCACTTGGGCAGTTACTATGGAACCATAAAAAGTAACTTTTCAGCACTACTGAAAAGTTAATTTTTTGGTACTCCGTACTACTGCACTGAATTCTGCTCACTAGTACTGAAATAAAATGAAATGAGGTGCGATTTGGCGTTTCATAAAGGAATATAAAATTAAAATATTTATATAACGCACATACCAGTTAAGTTAATTCGTATCGCCATTATCTATCATATTGAATCGTTTCGATGTGCCCTGAATCTAACAACATAATAAACTACATACTGCGAAAGTTAGTCTTGCCAGTGGAACGCTTCGTAATTACAAGGCGATAATTATGTAGTTTTAAATCCCTAGCCTAAATTATCTAATATTGACTTATATTATTCTAAAGGCGAAAGTGTACGTCTGTTACCTTTTCATATTATAACAGCTGCACCGATTTTGACGAATTTTAAAAAAGAAAGAAAACGAGAGACGGTAAAGGAATAGTTTTTGTTGCGGAAAAATAGGTGAGTAATGAATTTCAGAAACACAGTTTTGGGTGTCGTCTAGTACTCATATTTTATAACGCACAAAGTAGGTACTTATTACTTCAATAAGAAGTACAATTTTATTTAAATAATATATTGAAAGCATAATGCGCTTATCCTGTAATATTTGAACCACCAAGGGTCGACCTCTTTTCTAGATATAATTCACCTAGAAATGTGTCTGAAAAAGTGGTTTCCAACATTATATTTCAGACATTTGATGGGTTCAAGTAAAATATTGATCAAAAATGTTAGCGAACCCAAGCGAAAGTATCCTAACATAATATGAATTACTTTTAGTTTCAAAGCTAGACTCAAATAATAATAATAGTCAGAGTAACTGTATTACTTTGGAAAGCCACGGAGCTTTTATGAGTTTTCATTAATATAATACTTTAAATACGGAAACCTAAAAACTAAATAATTATATAAAACTGTATTTTAAAAAGATAAAACCGACTTCAAAATTGTACGTAATTGGGAATTAAAACTCCCTATCTCCAAAACTACTGAACCAATTTTGATAAAACTTACACTATTCCCTAAGTTGAACAATACCTAGTACAATAAAAAAAGAATCACTTAAATCGGACTTGTAGTTTCAGAGATATGCGCGAACAAACATAAAAACATACATACATACATACACTTTTGAAATTTGGCACATTTGTTCAGAAGCTGTTATAGATTAACATATACAGAAACTGGGCAGTTCTGGAAATATTACATACATACACGTCGAATTGATAACCTCCTTTTTTCGAAGTCGGTTAAAAATACGCTTTGGCAAATCCGGCATCTTGGATTGACGACCTCTGTGGCTCAGTGGATAGCACGTTGGTAGCTTAAGCCGGAGGTCGCGGGTTCGAGTCCCGCCGACGGAACAAAAAGTTTTCAAAGTTCCTGGGTCATGGATGTGTATTAAATATACTTATCATATAATAAAAATCTTAAATATATGTATAGTATAAAAGTATTAAATATATTTCTGTTGTCTGGTACCTGTAACACAAGTCCTTCAGGTACTTAGCATGGGGCTAGACTGACGTGGTGTGTAGCGTCCATAGATATTATTATGATAATATGATGCCCGCGTGTTTAATTTAAGTCTTGTGACTATTTTTGTGGTATTACTGACAGCAAACCCTTTCATTTGATACCTATCGCCATCTTAGGGAGGCCGCCATATTGGATTTGTAATGACATTTCTTAGCTAGTCATGTATTGTCATCAGAATTCAGAGCGTGTGCCAAATTCCATCAAAAGCGCATAGAGTTTACCGTGAAAGAAGCAGCGCTGAAAGAGATTTTTTTGGGATCTGTATGGGCAAGCACCCCAGCGTCATGAGTTTGCCCATACAAAAGTAAAAAAAACTTTCAGTACTGATACTTTCACTGTAAATTCTACTATAAACTTGAGAGTGTGTGTGTGAGTTTCGTATTCCTTGCGAAAGTAGCAGCGCTGAAAGACCAATATTTATTTTTCACTTTTGTATGGGCAAGCGCTCCAGTGCAGCGTCACGAGTTTCCCCATTCAAAAGAGAAAAAATTGATATTTCAGCGCTGCTACTTTCACAGTGAACTCTCTACAAGGAATACGTACACACCGTAAAGTATTATCACTTTTGTTTTGTTACAACATGTGTATCAAAATCATAATGGATCTGAAGGCCTACTACGAAACTGGCCTTGTACCATGAAACTGTTTTGAGACTCAAACAATCGGACGAGAATGCCGCGTCCTACTCTAACAAACGTGAAATGACGTTGTTAGAGCAGGATGCGGCATTCTCGTCCGATTGTTTGAGTCTCAAAACAGTTTCATAGTAGGCCTACTGTTTTGAGGTTTAAACAATCAAACGAAAATGTCGCATCCTACTCTAACAACGTCATTTTCCGTTTGTTACGACGCGGCCATCGCGGCATTTCGATTCGTTCGTTTGATTCTCAAAACGGTTTCGTAGTACGGCCCCAGTCACGAAATAAAATGTGCAGCGTGCACGTTTGCTGATATTTAACAGTTAAAAAAGTGCACACTTCAACAACTCGAAATTGGGATTTCAAAAACGAAGCGAAGTTTAGTGGAGGCAATAAAATTTTACTTTCGTGATTCAATCACGAATATTAAACTCGGCGAAACTTTACGATCCGGACTATTAAGGCAATATTTGTACGAGTTTTTCAATTTTATAATCTCTTTAAAAATGATCGTCTGATACAGAAGCAAAAGTGATAGAATTGCTTTGTTAGTTTATCTGCTGAAATATAGCCTTTTTTTTCCCGGAGGGGGAAATGCATTACGCATACCACCCAGACGCAGGGGGCGACCCGAGCAGTGATGTGGGACTCCCGTAGCTAATGAGACCACGGTATACCCACTAAAACCCCCTCCCCCATCTTCCGCCACGCCGCCTTTTGACGGGGCCACGGGAACGATACACACATCCGCGACCCCGCCAGCGGTCCGAAGACTCCACGATGGGCGCATAACACGTGCGCCCTCCTCCTCGGCCCCCACCAGGGCTGTAGCAGACGCCCCCGAGTCTGCTACTTGGAGGCCATGTGGCAGATCAGGTCTGTGGCTCTGCCACCGACCACACCTCGGCCGCAGAGGATAGGGCAAGCGGCGCACCGCAATACCTACTTGTTTCTTCCTCTGCGGCCCCACCAATGCCGTTCAAACGGAACGGCCAGCTCGCAGGGGGGTAGGGAAAGCGGCAACCTACCACAATGCCTCTCCCCCCCGCGATCCGTCCTCGGCCGCAGAGGATAGGGCAAGCGGCGCACCGTAATACCTACTTGCCTCTTCCTCTGCGGCCCCACCTCGGTGCGCATCCGCAGCGGACTTCTCCAGTCCGCTGGGAGCGCCCTCCTCGGGCCAGGCGGCGACACCGGCCGGCCCTGGTTGCCTCTTTGCTTCACCGCGGTTGTCCAAGCCGCGGTTACTAGAGCCCCACCGCCACGACAAGGCGAGCAACCATCGGGGGGTGCTGAAATATAGCCTAATCTAACCTAACCTAACCTATTGTTTTTGATTGCTCTTGTTTATCAGGGCGTGCGAAGCGAGCCCTAGTATATCCCACAACCTGAACACTTTTGTGGTACACTTTACGGAAAAACTATCAGGTCTATTAATTTGTGCTTTAATATAGTTATTTTAATTGATATATAGATGAGTTATCATCAGTCAGTCAAGGATTAGTTACTAACGCCAAAGTCCATAATATCAATAATTATATTGAAATACAAAAAAACTGCCTTAAAGATTATTACCACACATAAAAACGACGCGAGCCCTCACAAAGCTTGACTTTTAGCTAGTTTTTGGACAAAGATTTTTTTATAAAATAAGAGGGCAAACGTGCAAACGGGTCACCTGGTGGAATGCAACCACCTTCGCCCATGGACACTCGCAACATTAGAAGAACTGCAGAGCGCAGGTGCGTTGCGGGCCTTATATGAGGAAATACGCTCTCTTCTTGAAGGTTTGCAGGTCGTATAGGTCCGGAAATACATCAATCAATAATGTATTTTGAGGCGCACATGGTATGTAGTGATTTTTTTAGTGCATATCGTAAGCGAAATTCGAAGAAGCCAAAAGAGATGCCAGCCCTGATTTTGGTTAATAACTAAAATAAATTTTAAATATTAAATTTAAAATTAAATATTTTATATTTAAAATTCCTAACCAGAAATTTTAATCACACACACACACACACACAAATCATTATGTTTGTGTGTAATGATCGTGCATATCGGTTTTCGGTTGCGAGGTCAATGAATCAACTGGAGGGGTCTGTTTAATCATCGTAATGACATGAGCAAACACAACTGCATCATCCCTTTGAAAAAACACACCAATGATCTACTTGAGATAGATACTAGATGCGACAACTATAAAAAACAGTACTTACCCTCAAACTTAGTTAATACTATTAAGCTATTGCATACCTCTTATCATGAGCTCAAAGCGCGGCGACCGAATCAAGAAATGCCGTAACGAAAAAACCTAACACGGGAAGTGTTAGGACGACGAATTATTACATTTTTTAATTTGACCACTTTTAATTATGTTTTTTTTTTGTTGTACCTTGGCAAAGGGCTCATATTATACAAACCGATAAGTAAGCTCAAACGCGTGAATAATAATATTATATTTATTCAAACGTTGATGCGAATGACATCAATCAGAAAATTTCATTACTGATAATTTGGCTACAAGTAAACTGATACTTGGATGACATTGCCAAAAAAGGCTTGAGTGTGAAACAGTCTCTTATATGAGACTTTATAAAATGGCGGCGTTAGATATAATTTTGGCGACATGCCAAATCCATTGTAAAATCCATCAGAGAAATTGATTCACAGAAAAATGACGCACCTATGTTAGGTCCATAAACCTATAATGCATAGACGAACAAAGAGTGCGAGAGAGAAGAAAATCCTTTATGGAATTATAACAAGATGAAAAGAGAGAGGCAGTTTAATGTGAACTGTAACCACTTTTATTTGACAGGTCGTCACAAGTCGACACGCGTTTTTGTGCCCTTTCAGTATTTGAAATTTATTGTTTAAATCGTTTGTTATTTTTAACAAATACTATTATATATAGCAATGATAACTTGTTCTGTGAGTGATTGCAGTGTAAATCATAGGAATAATCCTGAAAAATATACATTTCACAGGTAATTAATCTTCATGTCCTAGTTGCTACGATGTGTTTATTTTTGCTATATTCTGTCTTTAGTTCTGTATTTCAAATAAAATAATATCAATCCTCCCTTTTACTTTCATATTTTGCGTAACTAAAGGTACTATTGTTCTTAAATTACACAATTTTTGAAGAAAAATTTTTCATAAAAATTTTTTACATATTCGCTAGTGCTTGAATCAAATTTATCGATATACTTATCGGTATTTAAAGACAAAGACAAAGACAAAGAAATATTTATTGCTTATAACTGTGTTACAAAGGTGTTACAGATTTGTTGGTTTCAACAGTTTACCCGTTCGGGCATGCAATTTTATGTAATATCAAGCCAAGTTCCAGCATAACAGAATTTCATTTTACAACAGTATTAGATTTGATTAATTTATAGTGATTAAAATACCTAATATATTGAATCCTAATTTATAATAACATAAAACCAATCTAAAAATGTAATAGGTGTGTAAGAGTATTATGATATGTATTTAATTTAAGAATAAATAAAATACTAAGTGTGTTGTTTACTTTCAACATTATATTTGCATTTCTAATAATGTAAGGGCTGATTTTTCTGATAGCTTTTACCTGAGTAATAAATAAGTAACTTTATAATGTGTATCTTATTTACCCTTATAAGAACCTCATGTCATAACATATCCGACGATTGAAAAATCACCCCAAACGACAATGTGTGTCTTAGATACTTTTCAATCGTCACCTTTTTTTCTGCCAAATAAAATATATGGTACCTAATTTGAAATAGAAAATCTGCCAAAGTTGTATATTATTTATTTCTCATAGAAACTCAGGTAAACTAACTCGAACGCACAGTGTATTTTTTGTCCAAAAAATTGGCCATGCCATTTTTATTACTTAATTTTATAGGATTTGTGATTATAAATGCAGGACGAGAGTACCTGACTGCCCAATTCCTATAGAAGAATGCAAATTAGTACTTGAAAAAAAATTCTATGATTTCCAGAAAGAAACATAGAAACAGTTATAGCTCAAAAGTTTGATATTCTTTTAAGAATTTATTAATTGGTCTAAATAGTGTCTTAAAAGCCCTACGATAGCGAAAAACATCCAGGCTTTATTTGTTCAAGATAACGTATTTATGACTGACTTTATAAATTTATGTTTAAATTTTTTTTTAACGTCATTTCTTTTCATATTTGGATTTGAAACTAAGACTGAAATATTCTTTTTATTGATACTTATAACCCAAAAAAAATGGGATCCAAATGAGGCGGGGCATCGGAGTTATTCAATTTTATATAATTTTGGATAGGGTTGTCACCGCATAGTTCACATAGTTTAATAATATTTGAAATAGGTTTTTATAATATGCTCAAAAAAAAAACAAAGTTCAAATGAGTAAAAAATGTTGGTACAGAAATATTGACAACCCTAAAACCATAGTTACCAAGAAAACTTTAGAAGCCTTTAACTTCGGTGCCCTTTATTATTTGGATCTAAATTTTTTTACACGAATTCTTGTATATTTAAGTAGCAATTCTGTAAAATCCAAATAATTAGAAATACGTTCATAATAAATTAAAGAAAAAAAAACGTAAATCGTAAGTAAATCTTTAAACACTTATTTAAGAAATATGTAAATCAGGTTAAATTGTGTGTTTTTTTTTATTATTGTCGATCAGAATAATCAAGAAGACAATTAAGTAAATATTTAAAAAGTTATGGCAGTTTTTAATTTTATTGAAAAAAAATTAAAAGTGTTTTTTTATTGTTCATAATAAGAAATTAACACATGTAAATACTAATAAATTACTTACATAACATTTTCTGTTCAAGATTTCCAAAAAAAAAGGCATGGCCAATTTTTTGGACAAAAAATACACTGTGGAACGGACTATACTATCGATAGTAAAAGATACATCACTAGCACACGCATACATTGACAGATCGAAAATCGTCACGCATTTTCGGGTTGTCAGGTGGTCTTTACGTCAGTATATTATAAGTCTATGGTTAGGTCAAAGACTGCAGGATCCGTCAGCTAAGCTTGTGACCCTTTCAAATTCTTTCACGCTAGAGGCAGCACCACCACAGACAATAAACGTTGTTTGTTTGACGTTCGACAACGTTTCTGTCAATATTCTAATTTGACGTGTGAAAAGCCGGGTCCAGACGAGTGTAACGTGTCATGTAATCCACCCGTGTAATATAGAGATAAATTACGATAACATGGCGCGCCCCTCCAAAATTCAAAATGTTTGAAGTGCGTTGTCAAAACGTTTGAAGAGCGTTGTCTTGCGCGGTCGGCTAGTTATGATTAGTTGACCAACAAATCTTCGTAATAAGTGACATTAAGTGTAATATTATGATTGGTTGAATACTTACTACATACAAACTCTTTCATAAGGAAATGACTACACACATTGAAACAGTAATTTGGAGAGGCGCGCCATGTTATCGTAGTTTACGCACGCGAAACGCGAATTCTACGTGTGCACGACACTACGAGCATTACAATATGTGTGATGTGACGCTTGTAGTGCCGTCCACACGTAGAATTCGTGTTACATTACACAGTGGATTACATTACACGTTACACTCGTCTGGACCCGGCTTTTCATGTCAGATTTTGGTCCGAAAATTTACTGTATTTTTTTATTTTTAAACGGGCTTTGGCCCACTACACATTCCCACCACTGTATCTTCTGTGTCGCCAGGATCGACAGCGGTATCCAACCATGAAAACCCTTTGATATGATCTCAGGGAGCCCGAGGGTATTATATAATATTTACTGTATGAGCTAATAGCGGTTTCTGCTCGAAACCTTGCGTAATATTCCCTATAATGTAAGCCTATAAATCAGAAATAATTCCCAAAGAGTTCCCAAAGTGGTCCATGTGGACTTTTAGGGGTCCACGCAACGACCGAAGTGGTCTATGTTAGGTAAGTAATATTAAGTAAGTATTAAGTATTGTACTAATACTAATCTATGAAATGAAACTATCATTAAGTAATAATAAAATACCCTACAATACTAATCTAGGGGGCGGAGGGGGTCCACCGGATCCAGCAAAATGTTGAAAAAGATAGTCTATGAAACAAAGGAGTTTGGGAACCTCTGCTATAAATGAATTTTCCTGACAGTACGCGAATAATGACGTCACAATCCCGCGAAGTAACGGTTCCAACGCTGGTGTATCATTCGCGCACACTGCAGCAGCGCATTTCATAATTACACCCTTTTGACGCGCTGCAAATTTTCTCTTCAACTGGCGCTTAATCTGCAGCCATTCACAATTAGATGTCCATTTGGTGGAACCCTAATGAAAGGTCTGTGTGCTGTAACTAATGCTGAGTAATTGGTGCCATCGTGTAGCGATCTAATAGTGCTTCATGATATCGCAATGATTAAATATTAGGATAACAATTTATCAAATATTTTGTCTACTGGACCCATCGAGTAGAATACGGTAGAATAATATTTTTAACCGACTTCAAAAAGGTGGTTATCAATTTGACCCGTATGTACTTATGTAATATTTCCAGATAGAAGATAGTCTATTATACCAGCGTCTGAACAAATGTGCCAAATTTTTAAAGAGTATGTATGTATGTTTGCACTTATGTATGTTTGTGTTGGCATATCTCAGGAACTACTAATTTAATTTAAGTTATAAATAGATAAAATGTGTTGTGTGTTTTATAAATTTTGTTGTACTAGGTATTGTTCAACTTAGGGAATACTGCAAGTTTCATCAAAATCGTTTCAGTAGTTTTTAGAAATTTCAATTACGTGCAATTTTAAAGTCGACTTTATCTTTTTGAAATAAAATTATTTAATCGTAGATCAGTCCTTTATTCTTGATGCGCAGGGGAAACCCTCATGGGTCCCCCGGGTTGGGTATATGCCTCAGCACCCCGGGGGTATATGAGACTCCGTCCGTGTCGTAGATCAGTCCTGCCTTACGTTAATTAAACCATAGAAACATCTGCTTTGATGTTGCTGCAACAGAGTAAAATGTGGGAATACAATATACATTTTGCGCAGTAAAAAGTAAAGTATCAATAATAATAATTTTACGTGTGCGCCTTTAATAAGACTGTATCTAGTTATTTCGAGGCCTACTCGATGCAAACAAATAATAACTCTTTTTATGTACAAGTAAACATGTTGTCTAATCCAATATCCATATTCACACCAATATTATAAATGCTAAAGTGTGTCTGTCTGTTTGTCTGTCTGTCTGTTACCTCTTCACGCCCAAACCGCTGAACCTATTTAGCTGAAATTTGGCATGAAGATACTTTGAATCCCGGGAAAGGGCAAAGGGTACTTTTTTCCGGAAAAATGTACGGTTCCCGCGCGATAAACAAAGTTGCGGGCGTCATCTAGTCTATAATAATTTGTCTATCGAGTAGTCTGGTGAATTTTAATCCTTCGATCGCGGATTCTTGGAAATCTATTGTTATTCTATTGTTGTCGCGGTCACCGGTGTCCTTATGGGGCTTGATAGGTGCCTGAGTGAGGCATGTCAGTGTTAGTATGTAAAGTTCATCCTCGGAGACTCATACCGTATTTGCATTTACTCCTTCAGCCTCAGGGGTGCCGTAAAATTCTGTGTAGATTGCACTCCTCTCGAGAAGCGAAACTGATGCTCATTATTATTTAAATTAAAAATCCTTGCTTGGCTGCTCTTATTGTGGGTACATTTTCAACAGGCGCGCCGCAAAATTAAATAAATAATGTCAAGGAATTCCTGCACTGTATTAGAAAATCGGTGTGTTCAAATCTTCATTTGTTTTCCTTATTAGATTTCAGAAAATATACCTATAGCTGATATAAAATTCTAGGGACTACGACTTCTAGAAAATGCACATGTTGACCTGAAGCGTTTTATATTAATTTTATCTTGATTGATTTCTCATCATTCTAGTTCTTGGAAATATCACCAGATGAATCTTACATAAAATGTTATCAATATAATATTATATCAAAGATTCGTTTCAGTATCAGTAGTATTATCGCAAGCCCTGCGGCTACGGCCGCGTAGCTTCGAGCTACGGGCTACGGTCTACGAGATGTCGTAGCTAATACCAACTTTTTCCTTACTAATTTGAATGCGAAAGTGTGTTTGTCTGTCTCAACTGACAGACAGACAGATCAGTTCAACGGTTTGTTTATTACAAAACGCTTAACCGATCTTCGGTATGGAGGTACTAGAGCTTGTCTAATTGGAAATGACGCGCCCCACCACTTCACTAGTTGATATAAATGAAAAATTTTATACTGTGAATACGAGGGAGGGACGCGTCATTTTAGTTAGATAAGCCCTACGTGTGCCAGCCCTATCTCGAAAAATGTACGATCGAGGAAATTGATTCCTAGGCAATTGAAACCAACGTCATTTGGTCGGATCATGTCAATTCAATGTTAATTGCGATCTGTCGGCTGGGTTTGACGTAACGCGACCAAACTACGTAGGTCCCCCATCTGCCTAGGAATCAACTACTTTGATACTACGTTTAACACGCAATAAACTAATTTTGCGCAACAGAGTTGCAATCGTCATCTACCCCCTTACTAATAAACGCTGTATAAGCTTTGAATAGTTATACAGTGTTTTGTCTTCTTCTTTCCAATTAAAATGTCACTTGTGTGACAGGAACAAAACACTGTATAACTATTCAAAGCTTATACAACGTTTATAAGTAAGAGGGCTAGATTCTAGTAAAATAATAACTATGACTGTCACCTATATTGTTCCAATGTTACTTTGCTATTTAAAATTAAATTTTCTATTTAATATACCTTAAAAACATGTGGCAAAATACTTGAGTCATTAGGCACTTTCTGTTATAAATATTCGCGGGAAGGTTACAACCTAAAATTAAATATAAGTAATCGCAGCGTCTAATTTATATTCGCTTATTAAATAATAAGGTTCCTTTCGTAACATATTACTTGGCTTGGAATTTGGATTAAAAATATAAATATTAAAACTGTTGAGATCGGGGACTTAATTTATTTTTTACGATGATATTTAAGTAAACCTTGATGCTAATGGATTTTAAATTGAGGGCTTAGGATGTTTAAACACGACCGTATGACGAACGTTCACTAATGACGGGCGGTTAACTGTGTACAGTGTACTCAGCGGTGTGTGATATCCGTTACGTTGTATTTAACTGTTTAGGTGCGCGTGTGAGATATTATTCGATTTCGTATATCATAATTTACTATAATATATTTCGTATATAATATTATATACAACGTGACATTTTAGTGGTTGTTTTCCCGCAGCAGAACGATTTACCTAACAGTAGTACTATCGAATCATGCAAGTTATTTTTTTAAATAAAAAATATTTTGTATGATGTATGTGGCAACTTTAAGGCCGTCACAGACTTAGCTATAATATATATTAATATACCGTACTAAACACACTGAGACCAGAAATATATATTATAGCTGAGTGTGTGGTCACGCGAAAATTGTATGGAAAATATAATATAGTAATATGCCTAGCTATAAATATATTAATATATATTATAGCTAAGTCTGTGACGACCTTTATGCCGATAGGCGCGAGCCATGGACGTATAAAAAAGGCGGACGGAGTGCCACCATACACAGAACTGTGTCATCAGAGTCGGCCAGGCTGACTGCATGTACACGGTCCGCACGCACACATTCTTACGCTAGTCCTGGCTACCATTTGACAGGCGTAAGAATGTGTGCGTGGCCGACTCTGAAGACACAGTTCTGTGTATAATAAGACTCCGTCCGCCTTTTTTTCTACGTTCATGGCGCGAGCGTTGTTTTGCCATAATATTATAAAGTATTTCGGCCATATTATTTTATGGAAGTGACTATATAATTATGTCACCATGGCAACGTCCATCGCTATTCCGAAGCAAGTAAACAATGGTCGCCGTCAGTCTCGAGTTGTAATAATTTACTATTATTTATTCAACAAATGCACTTATCAATATAATAAGTACCCAGTAGCCGATTCTCAGACCCACTGAATATGCATATAAAATTTGGTTAAAATCAGTAAAGCCGTTTCGGAGGAGTACGCAGTCCAACATTGTGACACGAGAATTTTATACATAAGATTTAAATATTAGTGCAAGGTTCATATTATGAACAAAATATATTACTATGAGGCATTCAGTTTGTTGGCTTAACGAAAATTTTATTAATATAAGATCATTTTAGAACGCTCCCGTAACGTATGAGTTTAACTTTGTTGTAACTTGTAAGCAAAAGTTGTGTTTATATTGAGTAAAAGACTAACAACTTAGAAAATGAGTTTCATACGCAGAAATTTTATATTGTCTAAGTTTATCACAACGTTGAATAATATTTGAACCGGAATTAAAATAAGGAATTATTGTATGTGAAAATATGAGGAATGCAGTGCATTGGGAAGCAAAAAATATATTGACCAAACGCGGCGGTCACTGTTGTATCGGCAAACAAGAGAATATTTTCACAAGAAATCCGAAAGCACCTTGTTACTAATAATAATAATAACTACCGCGCCGATTTCAGTGACGCGACGGTAGAAAGTTTTATTGAAAGCAGACTAGTTACGCAGGAGTAATTTTGTGCGCAGTACATAAAGCGCAATATACACTGAGCCCGCCGGGCCGCCGACAAAGCCCGGCGGGCGGCGGTCTGTATGAAAAGATGATCATTTCATACAGACCGCCGCCCGCCGGGTTGTGTCGCCGGGCTTTGTCGGCGGCCCGGCGGGCTCAGTGTGTATTGCGCTTTAGAGCACTCTCTATTCCTTTACTCTTATTACGGAATACCGACACGACTGGCAAGAGATCAGGCGCAAGACCGAGTTTTTACTACTTTTTACATGCCCATCCGACGCATGGACCATCCTACTTGTCAGATAATCAGGTGATCAGCCTGCATTATCCTAACCAAACTTGGAAATAACATGTTTCCAACGCAGGAATCGAACACACGACCTCCGAGTCAAGAGCGATGCTCTAGACCACTGGACCACGGAGACGTTAGGTTAGGTTAGGTTAAATTGTGATACCATTAAACGAACCCTATTATAATTACTAGAATCCTGATTGTAATTATATATAATAGATGGAAAATCTATTATTTTATTTTGTCGAACCTTAAGGATTCAAGGAGCCTGACAATACAACTACTATTCTATAAAATTGTTGTTGCACAAAGTTTTGCTTACCTAAAAGTATTTTTTTGTGCTTCACCAAAATAGTTGTATTTTAGTTTCTAGAACTGTTAATTCTCTTTTATGCCAAAGTTAATAATTGTGGAACTGTCGCAGTAACTTCGCTTTTTTTGATGGAGAATAATATCGATCTTGCTATTTGAGTGCCTCTAGTTCTATTGGTTAAAATTAAATAATGCATAAAATATAATGACTGATGACATTTTAACAAGCTGTTAACAGTAACAGATGTTGGTGAAATTGGGCCTTAGGGTTTATGCCACATTCCTCTAACTAATCTTTAGGGTCAAACATAATCATGTCTTCATAAACAACATAAAACATCTTTTGTCTGCTCTAAATTAATATCTGTACTGTCATGTTTACACCACATATAAAGGGGATTATGTTTATTCAGGTCAGCCTTTCCGTTACGTCACATCTGCTAAAGTAAAATATTAATCAAGACATAATAAGGAAAGGAACATCAAATTTTGGTTGACAATAGTTGACGATGTTTTTGTTTGTGTACAGTTGTTTGGTTTGGTTTACGACACTCTTTCGTCTGATAAGGTTTGGTTAAATCAATAAAGTTACTAGAATGAATGAAGATGACCCCCGTGGTCATTCCTCCTAAACCATTTTATGTGCCTTTGTTTTTTTTGCCATATTATAGGGACCAAAGCACATAGGTACGTGGCGACACCGTAACTCTTAAATCGGCGGTATACTAGACGTATATAGTATATACTATATAATAATATATACGTGCAGTATACCGCTATATACTATACTATACGTATAATAATATAATAAAAAATAATATTACGAGTATATGGGTTAAATCAGACCACAGCGTGACGCGTAGATAAGCAATTCTAAAGTACTGAATTGACAGACGTGTGAGACGTCTTGCAAATCTGTCAAATCCATAACACAAATTTAGAAATGCATCTACGCGTCACTTTGCGGTCTGAATTAATAACCCTAACTCATAAAAAAATAAAAAATTGCGATGCGATGCAAATTCACGATTATGTGCTCTATCTACAATACAAAAGGATAATATAATTTAACCATAATATAGAATTGTTAGCTAAATGCACTATTCTTTCTCATTAACAATTTTTGTGCACTAGCGCTACGTAAAATTCGTCCAACATCCGTGAGAAAGCTTATACTGTGAATTATGCACAGTAATACGAAGTTAGAGTAGTTTTAAGATTAAAAAAGTATTAAAAACCTCTTGCTCGTAACTAATTTCCGTACAACGGAAAGTTAGCCGAAGGAGAGAAGATAAATGTGAAATTGAGAAGGCATTAAACTTACAGTGAATCCTAACAGTTAAAGAAGATTTATTTTCTGTGCTCGTTATTTTTATATTGAGAATTTCTGACTTGTATTCTTGGTTTTGAGGTTGAACAATAATAAGTAGACTAATCTAAAATGCAGTAAAGTCTTACTAATAAAAACTTCTTAAACATGCGTTCAACGTGTGAATAGTTAAACAGGAGTTTTTAAGTTACACACACGTTACGCAGAGTCTATAGCTATACAGAGAAATTAGTATGGAAATGACAGCATCGTTATACAGGCCTTATGTCAAAAAATGATCATTAGTAGAAAAAATCTTATGTACACCCTCTATACACGGTGTGTGACATTTTATTAGTAAGAGTGGGTTGCACCGGCTTACTTTAACTATAACTTTAACTTTAACCATAACAAAATGTGAAATGAACTGTCAAATCCCTAGCAAAAGTCGCCATATCTATATCTATACATATAATAAAATCGTAGGAAAGTCAATTCTGTACATTGAATATTTTTGAAAAATAATACTTGGGACGTGATCTACAATCGATATGGAAGCCAAAAATATAGTTTTTAGAATTTTTGTCTGTTTGTCTGTTTGTCTGTTTGTCGGTTTGTCTGTTTGTCTGTATGTATGTCCGGGATAAACTCAGAAAGTACTGAATGGATTTACTTCAAATTTTGCACGAATATTATATAGAGGTCGGGTCAACACATAGGCTATATATTATGGCGATATCACCTAGGGCGGGGGGAGGGGCTCAAGTTTCAATATTTTTAGTTTTTTGCTCATATCGCTAAAACGGTGCGTTGTAGAGAAAAAATGTCCTGTACGTAATGAAAGCCCATAAAATTTCCTACAAATTTCTCCTTCACACTTTGTATCTATCTTCACTCCTTGCCATGCTATGAGCTTTTGTCTATCTTTTCTATACAAATTTCGAGTGTCGTTTGATTAACATGCTGGGAGCTTTGGCATCGGTCTTTTCTTGGGGGAGGGGGGGCTTCGCCCCCCCAAACTCCCCCCCCCCACCTCCCCAAATTTTGCTTCAAACAAAGCGGTGTTGCGGCGTTATACATCTTTTTTAAGAACAAAGTTAAAAACTAAACTACACATACGGTTTTCCAGTGTCGTTTGTTTTTCAAACCCCCCCCCCCCTTATTCCTCATGAAACTTTTGTTCATAATTAAAAGGTATCGTGGAGTTTGTATTGCGTCTTAATTATCCTTTGTAGGAACAAACTAAGTCATCTATACATATTGTAATAAAATCGTAAGAAAGTCAATTCTGTACATTGAATATTTTTGAAAAATAATACTTGGGACGTGATCTACTATACTAACGCGGACGAAGTCGCGGGCAACAGCTAGTTTGACAATAACCTTAACCTTAACTTAAACTACGCTTCTGGTGCAATTCACCTTTAGAAAGTACGAATTTAAAATATTATACCGGAACCATTAAATAATTTACAATCTTAAAAAGTAGCTGGCGAATAATAATCAAACGTTTGAAATTACATATTTTGTTAATGTATAAGGATAATAAAAAGCAACAGACAAGCAATTCGCAATATTTTATAATAAATAATTATAAAACATTGCAAAATAATTTACATTCAAACTTATAAATACACATCACTATATTGTACAATTATTGTTCAGAAATCAGTCTCAAGTCAGATGTCTGATAGCCCCTAGGGCCTAGAGTCTAGACGATCAAGTGTTATACGTCTTGATCGTCTAGAATCTAGGGCAATGTCACGCTTCAATTTTATTGAACAGTTTATTTGACAATTATATTGAAGGCCAGCGATTTTCAATAATTATCGACCCTAGACGGTCAAAAATATTACGCAATACGTGATATTGCGCCATAAAATTGCTCGTCTAGTGGCCCGCCAGACTGATTTCTGAAAGGTACATTTTTTCACAAAGGCTTATTTGAAAAAATGTTGTCCTGCTGACTAATGCCGGTTACATTGGACAGCCAGGTAAAGGCTGAAAAGAAAGTATAATGCAGGACTCGATTTCCTTTACACGTCGCCGGAAATTAACGCCTCTGAATCGCGCTGCGACACATTTTTTTAGACAAAGTCAAAAGGCAATAAAACATTTGTTTTTGATTAAAAAACATCAAGGACGAAAAAACGTAATAAATTTAAAATTGTACTTTTTCGCACGCCATAGTTCTCAAAGTTATGATTATGTTTCTTAGGAAGCTGAAAATGTGAGGTTTTTAAAATATTGAAGGCTTTAATATTATGTTCAGTGTCTCTTTCTCTATAACCCTTTTATTTATTTTAAGAGCAAAAGTTTGTATCTTTCTGTCTATCTGTTACATATTCGTGCTTAAACGGCTGAAACGATTCAAATGAAATTTGCTGTAGAGATATTTTAGATACGAAAAAGGATAGTATTTGACGACTGATTAATGAAGAGTTTTCGAATTAACGGAATTTTTTATAGTAACTACTAATTTACTAGTCAGTAATTACTATAACAAATTTCGAAAGAAATCCATTTCCAATAATATTTTCAAGACAAAATGTAATCAAATGGGAACTTATAGTAATGTTAGTTACAAGTAACTACGCACTCACCCCTCAAGAAAAAATGTCCGCTGCGTTGGAGGTCGGACCCCAGTTCGATATATTAAATTATAGCAATTTATTACTTCACCCTCCACTTCTGCAATGCGACTAAGAGGATATCGATGTACGAATCTATCTACAGATTGTTTATGTTTATTTTTATAAGGAAACTAGATAGTGAATTTAGATAGTTGTTCCCTGCGACTTCGTACTTCGTAGGGCCAGCGCAGATAGAACGGAGTGCAGCGGAGGGGATTTTATTAACGCACTTGAAAATAAACTTTAAAATTATGACACTAAAGTGCGTTATGGGATTCCCGCGTATCCTCGAGGACGCGCGAGCATTTCTTGTAAGGTTCAGGCATTTATGCACTTTAGTTTAATAATTTTAAAGTTTATTTTCAAGTGCGTTAATACAATCCTCTCCACTGCGCTCTTTTCTGCCTGACCCTTATGCGCAAATAAAATCGGTCGGAACCGTACAGTTTTTTGCGATAAAAAGGAGTCTCTAACCTTGCTCGCGATATTATATATATATATATATATATATAGTATAAAAAATATTAAATAATATATTTCCTTTGTCTGGTACCCGTAACACAAGTCACATCAAGCACTTAGCACGAGGCCAGACTTACTTGGTGTGAAGCGTCCATAGATATTATTATCGAAATTGGTCTATCGGCTTACGAATAATGCTGTGACTTAGGGAATTATATTGTAACATAATTTTGTAACATAATTAAGAAGTGTCTATCGTCCATAATAATATGATAATGGTTCTCTCCAGAGGTATTTGTGCAGGTGTGTCAGCCGCAATATGTGTAGGAATAGAATAAACATTCAGGGGGAAAAAAGAAACATTCAGGCCTTAAGCGGAAGAGCAGGAACACCGTTGGGGTTTTAGTGGGTATGCCCGGGCGCGGCCTCCGCCCCCAGGGAGTCCCACATACCCCGGTAGCCCTCCCCAGACTGCCGGGGATGCGTAAACGCATTTCCCCAACGCAAAAAAAAAAAAAAGGGGGAAAGGCCAAATTGCAGCGTTGTATTAGCGCCGCTTCGACGTTCAACACACAAATTTTTTGATAATAATACTAGAATTACCGCGCGGAAACTGTCTTTTTTTCGTAACAAAAGTTATTAGTTCGGGTTCCGTAGAACATTTTTTTTATTACTACGAAGGTAATTTTTTGTTAGCAGCTTCATTTTAATAAGACGAACAACAATTTTATTTGCGAAAATCTTGAAAGTGGTAGCTAACAGAAATAGAAAGGATTTAATACCTTGATTTGATGGTCCTAAAATATGGATAGTTCTATTTGTAGGACAATGTTACTCTTAAATTGTGAACTCCTATACTTATGATGTTATGTAAGTTAAATAAAAAAAATATATAACTATTAACCTACCAAGTATCAATATACAAAAAATGCTAAAAAGTTCCATTTTAGGATTCCGAAGTCAACCAAGTTTTGTTAATCACCGAAATACATACGTGTCTTCGTACCTGTGCTACCAAGGGCTCCCCTGGAAAAATTCCATTGAACGAACGACCGCCACCGAACAAACAGATCAATCGATTCTAATTACAGAGTGTACTCGAACGCCTTAATCCTGAAATATTAGTCGTGCTAATGAATTTCACTAAGCCGGCTAATAAGCAGACAATGAACACTGAAAATTAATTTGCATAGAACGCAAAGCTTCCAGAATTCTCTCTAATGTCTATAATGGTGACATTTTCAAATAAAGACGTTCGAGACGCTCGGCGATGAAATAAAAGAGAATTGAGGGCTTGGTAATAAAATTTGCTACTATTGGTGCCTTGTTTTGATTCGAATCCAATTAAGCTATTTAAGAGGCGACGCCGAAATTGAACTTGGGTTGGAGGACATTCGAACTTATTCATTAATTAATTTAAACATCAAAGAAATTGATTCATATTCAATTGACGGACTCAAGTCATATTTTGGTCGGCTTATGTCAATTCAATGTTAGCTGTGATTGGTGGGATAGGTTTGACGTAACGCGACCTAATTACTTAGGTCCTCCGTATGCCTAAGAATCAACTTCTCTGATAGTACTTACACTTCTTAAACATAGCGCTTAAGCGACTTGTGAAAGGCCTTGAGAGATATCATAAATTACCCGACTACGTCGAAGATTAGGCTACATGACGTCATAACAACACGTTAAATAGTCAATTTAACGCGACGTTATGACGTATCCTTTAGTACTTTTAAAGTTACGAGGGAACAGAATATGAACATCCATACATTCATACAGATACTCATACATACAGGTCAAAATCGTAACCTTCTTTTTGCTTCACGGTAGTTTATATTGGTCGTGAGAGTGATACTGGGTGTATCAATGCATTATAAATATTAGGTTTTTTTTGTAATGATAAAGGCATTTTTTAGTAAAGATGATGTCTGCTGCTATACTGTTTGTTGTTTTAACATTGAAAATACCTTTTCGATATATATTTTATCTTACAGCTGTTGAAAATCCTAACATCTTTCATACTTATCTATCCATTGTCCTTTTTATTTTATTCTGCTGATTTTTCATTTTCAAAAATATCCTACGATTGTTTCAAAAACATTAAAAAATCTGTACATGACGGTCGCAAACTGATTTTATTGTTGTTGGATTTGGAATGATAGAAAAAATGAAAGTCCACGTCAATTTCATCGAGAGGGTGTACGGCTCAATAAATAAGGGGGCCCCCTCTCCTCGTTATATTTTATGGGGAAGGGGAATGACAAGTAGAAATCTTACAACTTATTTTTCCTGTATCTTGAATATTACTTAATTTATATTTCGTTAGTGGTTGTATTCTTTTGAGTTGGAATATAAAATGAGAATCGATATTTAAAATAATAGAAGATTTTACAGCGATGTTTTTACACTAGAGGCAGTAGCTGCAGCCCGCAGCCAGCACTGACAGTAAACAAAAAGTTTTGATCGACAACGTTTCTATTAATATGATCTGATATGACGTGTGCAATATTTCGGATTTGATAGCTAACTGATCTCAGTCAGGCTGGTACCGACTTCTAAATTATGAAGATTGAGTAGGTCCAGAAGTATTTTAGGGTTTAGGCAAATCCCGAAAAGGCACTAATTAAAAATAAGAATCATTTAATACTTTTTAGTTCGTTAAGAATATTAATTATTTTCTATTTACCTTGGATTTCGGGTTAAATTTTTTGTTAAATAATAATAATTTACTTCTAACTTAGCTCGCAAATTAATCATCGAACATAAATAACATTTCCGTACCAAATTCTTGAATGCGGTATATTATACTCGAATATTCCTGAACGTATGTCGATATCTTGGACATTATCATCCATCTTTTAATACCTGATCTGAACACCTGATGTAAGGCTCTCCAGGGATTTTACCATATGTCTTTGCTGGAAAATCGAAAGAAATTGCATATTTTTAAGAACATTGCTTCCTCGAGTTCTTGGTTTTTTTAATAATTTCGTTATGTGTTACTAAAAATAGAATTGATGCCCCAAATATTAGAAAAACAAATAAAATATAACGAAGAAACTCATCATATTTTTGACGATATTCATATTTCAATATAATTGTTATATGCATTCTTTTATTGAGGTCTTAATAAAAGGGTCCCCTCGTCGTAAAATTAAAGCGTCAGCGAAAAACGCCAAGAGTGTTAAAC
Organism: Plebejus argus; assembly: GCA_905404155.3. NCBI lineage: Eukaryota > Metazoa > Arthropoda > Insecta > Lepidoptera > Lycaenidae > Plebejus > Plebejus argus. The sequence continues at coordinate 3,599,467 of FR989929.1, read as the reverse complement.
AATTCGCATTTCATTGTGATAAAACTTCAGCCCCATCGAGATATTTGTTCAACCAATTGTACTAGTTTAAAGTGAGTCAGCGTTGTACAAATACTGGCATACACTTGCCTCATGATTCAGTCTGGCGCCGTCGCGTCGCACTACTCTTATAGGGGGATGGAAAACGATATCCATACAGACCATAACTGTGTACACTGTACATAGTATAAATATTATACAGTAGGGTAAATCAGTCGTATCCTCCAGATGAAAATCGCTCAAATGACTCAAAAAATCAAAAACACAAATACAAGTTGAAAGTAAAGTAGAGCTTTTAAATAACAATACTATGTTGCATGTAATGTACCTAGTATAGTAACAAATTGGCAAACAAATCCCCGCATTCAATATTATGTTAAAAACTATCAAAACGCTCAAAATTCCTCCTATTTTGAGCGTTTTGATTGTTTTTAACATCAAATGGAACGCGGGGTATGTAATATGTATTAGCGACATTCACAACTTCCATATTATGCTAAGGTGTGTATTAATTATTATATTATTATGTTATATGTGGTAGGCATTATTATAGACTTAACGTTGAAAAAAAAGTATACTTGGTGATATATCACCAACTTTGAATTAAATATTGAGTAATATATATTGTATGAATAAATTTATTATCTGTTTCATAAATCGTCAACGAGGACCACACTACGTTTAATTACTGTAATATTGCGGTCTTATTTTGACTCGTATATCTATCGCGTATCCCGTATAATTGTGTGCGATTCGAGTGGTCAAACATAAAGATGTTCTACTGTATGTTAATTACATTGTGCATTGTTCTTCCCCTGCGAGGGAGGATGAAAACTAGATATTTGTGGATACTTGTCAACAACGGGTCAATGTTGAACCCTGCTGGGTCAATTTGTGACGTTTTGGTTGTACACGGATTACTGTATTAGTTATTAAACTAGTTAGATTTCACGTTAAGTAAAAAAGATATTATAATAGTTTTCTTATTAATAATTAATTATGTATTTTATTTAAGAAACAGGTTACTAAAGAATACGCTGAGCTGTTACATTTTGAAATTAAAATAAAATCTTAATGGGCGCTCCACATTCTCAAGAGATATTCATGCGAGAATCTCCGGAGATTCTCAGCGAGAACTATAGCGAGAACTTCTTTGGGTACACACTCTCAAAAAGTTCTCAAATAGTTCTCACTACAGTTCTCGCGCTCGATGACGATGGACGCATGCAAACCATATCGGCTTGTAAACATCGTCGACACCTGCTCCAGAGTTTTCTGATTTCTTAACTTTATTTTTGTACCCTCTGTAGCTTGCAAATAACGAAGTTTTTTTGTTTTTTAAGACATCAATGGGTACTCCCATCAATTCACTTAGACGACACCACGCATCATGGTGTTTTAGTTTATTTTTGTAGTCTTTTAAATTTGTATTCCATAGCACGGGTTCCGCCTGGAAATATTCTAAAAATTTCAACTCTAAGTTCGTTTGTCCAAGTTACGCTCATATTGACGCCACGCGGTACACAATATACAACCGTTCAAGTCCGCGGCTCGCGCGCTACTGAGAAACATGCGAGTGTGGAGTCAATACATGTTCTCGACTGTTCTCACGTCCTCGCGCTCCTTTGTCTCGCGTCAAAAAACCGACAAAAAGTGGAGAACAGCCGGAGAACAACGCGAGAACTTGAGAAGAATACGCGAATCGCTTCCACATTCACGTTTCTCGCATGTTTCTTGCGATCTCGCGAGATTCTCTTGAGAATGTGGAGCGCCCATATCTGAGAGCTATGTAAATTATATTAAAACAGAGACTAAATACTAGCCTTTTACTTGTACTATAAAATCTCGTTACAAACAGGATGGTCAATCTTACACCGAGATTTGGGCCATTTTAGAACAATGAAATTACAAGACGTGTTCATCAAAGTACTATAATATTATATTATTATAAGTATAATATATCGTGAAAACGAATTAGAGGAAATTTTTAATGTCCTTTCCGAGTATTTCTTTTGTCTACTGTCTGTAATATTAATGAACAAACTTATCTTAAACGACAAAGCCGTGAGCAGAAACTTTTAAAAAGGATTCATTGTCTCTCGCTACAACAAGATTCTGATAGAAAAATTCTTGCAAATTTTATTATTTAAACCAATTTAACGCACTGAAAATAAATGACAAAGTTTGAAATTTCACAGAAACAAATTCTTTTCGCTTTAGTTTTTACATGAGTTTACTGAGGAGAAAACGTTACATTTTGATAGAAATTTAAAAATAGAGCTCTCCGTCTAATTAACGACTCAAAATGTTTTGCTTTCTCGCTGCTTCATTTACTGGCTAAAATATTTTACTTCGAATTCCAACATTTGTTTTTTTTTATCTTTAGATAAGTCGAAATGAATTAATATTTTTTCGAAATTTTCGTACTTGAAACCAAAGGCAAAATGTTTTTTTTTTAAATAGATACTGCTTTAATAATGCAATATCCATAGTACATAATTCAATAACCGTTGGATAAAAAAGTAAAAAAAGTCAATGCTTTGGTATTCCTGGTTAATCAACTATTTATTTTTTTCAAAATTAATCGAAAGAAACTATGTTTTTACTAAAATAAAGAAAAGCGAAACCCTTAAGGAAGTATTTCCCGATCATATTATTTTTGCCCCGTAGTAAAGAATATTTTATCTTTCAATATATTGTTTATACTATTCCCAAAAGACCAACAAATAATATGAATTGAATTTAATCCCACACAATAGAAAATTTATCACAATACTTTGTGACTTTCAACCGGCCCAAAAGCCTCCCTTTTTGCAAAACAACGGCATTTATTTTATTGCATATATTAATGGTCTTCCACTGACGTCTTCAATTATTACGCAATACGCAGTGCCTAAAATATGTAGCTTAATTAAAATATTTTAGGATAATAATATGTAGTACAGTATATTAGATCAAAGTATATAATATTAAAACTCAATGAACCGCATGTAGATATAATTACACCTATGAATTTGTTGAGCATAATTTAATTACTTAATGTAGAAATTGAATGAGCGTAATATTTTGTGCGAATGTAGGTATATTGAATGCTCACACTGAGGCACTCACATAAAAAACCTAATTCGTGCAACAGTTACTGAGTACTGAGTATACAGAGCGTATCATACTCACAACCTGGGAATTAAGGCTAACTTCACACAGGGCGTGTCTTTTTTCTATTATCTAAATGCTGCGTTTTTTAGACTTTTTTTACCTTGGAGTCACTATTCAAACGATTCTTAAGAATTCGAAGCCGAACCCCGAAACGCGAGTGTAAATCTAGCATTTTTCGAATTTCAATGTTTCGACCGAATGATCGGGCCGTTTTCTTATCCGAAATACTTTCGGGGATCGGACCGACCGAAGTTTGTCACGTGACTACGATAGACTGATATTATCATAAAGTTAATATACCTAGCGGATATTATGGATATTATGGAGCCAGATATAACTTCGGAGTAAGGTCATTTCTAAACGTCGAACGGTTTTTGATCGAATTCGAGGATTAGACATTCAAAGATGTTTTTTCTATCACGCGGAAAACACGCGCACGGTCAGGAGCACGTTGTCATCCGCATGCGGACCAGGTGCGTGCGCAGGCGATAATACGCATGACAGGATGCCCTAAGGCATCCATTATACGGTAGGTTTTGCTGTCAGTTTTACCACAGTCATGACTGTGACTGATGGATAACCTACCGTGTAAGAGCGTGACTGACGGTTGCATGAAGCTGATTGACGAAAATCTGGATACATTCGTCAGTCCATCAGTCACCATCAGTCAAACATAATTGATGATTGACGGAATTTACTGACGCTTGCATGAGCGTATAATGGATGCCTATGTCATGGCAATAAAGGAGGCAACGCTTCATAAATACGATTATTCAAAGATTACTATTTAAAAAACCCCAAATAGGTTACTAGGCCTAAAAACGGTTTGTGACTTTTTGTGGAGCCGCTGTTGTGTGTTTATCAAGCTAGAAGGTAAGGATAGAATATATGGTGTGAATATTATAATATTACTTCATACATTCATTGGCTTGCGTGATTTACACATAGATAAAGTATTAGATGTAATCTTAGCCCGTCATCGCGTGGCCATTTTGTGCTTATTTTCATACAAGTAGGTAGTGTGCGTTTATTTTCTTGAATATTTCTATTTGTCGATCATTTCGAAGCACATTATAATCCAGAAAAGAAAGTCATTTAGTTCATGATATCGATAAACTATAGTTCAAGTAATGAGAATCCGTAAACACACGTAAAATCTATGCAATTTTTGTAGCCAAATTATTAATTGATGTGACATTTTTAGCACTAATGCCTTAATATATAGCACGAATAAGGGATTGTTAAACTTACAAATTATCTTTTTAGCTTACAAAAATACCGATTGAAAAGCCCAAAAACCGTTGTTCAAATTGCGTATTTAATGTTAAATCCACGTGTTTGAGGCATTCTTTGACAATCCTTATGGTTTATTATTTAGCAGAACCACAAAACTCAAAAATATCTAGTATAAAATATTTACTAAAAACTTTTATTAGCACTTTTATTACATGAAATATGCAGACCGACTTCTTTACGCTTACGCTTACATTACATTACATTACACGCTTTGACGCTTATACATCGATATAAGGCTCTCTCCCTATAGTCTATCTCAATGGATTTACACCATTTTGTAACAAACAGTATGGAGTCAGCCTTACACATAGAGCTGGGTCAATAGGTTTCTACCCAGATTCTTCGAAACTGAACGAATTAAAATGTCAGTATTATTTTCTATTTCGGTAAAGAGAAATACTAGTAGGTAACAAATTATTCTGCATCAACTTTCTCTTGTCTACTAGATTCAGATTGTATGATTATGAAATATAAATGAGCCTCATATTTTCGGGTAAACGAATAAGCACATTTTTTTACTGCAGCAACATATTTAATTCACTTCCCCGAAAATGGCTCCTTTTCACATTCAACGCCATATTTGTTTTAAAAAGTGCATAATTACAGCGAGTTCGTAGCGTTAAAAATTAATGTGACCTCAGGTTTTTGTTTTGTTAGCGAGCGGGGCTTTATAAAACTTTTTTGTCCGACGCGGCGCGGCATAGCGTGGCCGCTGGGGAAGTGTGCATTAAGGTGACACCATGTTAAAGTAAAAAAACCGTGTTGGATGTGTTTTAGATTGCTTGTTTTCTATGCGAGGCTGGCCCGGCCTCTCATAGAAAACAAGCAATGGAACAGCAAAAAATGGAAAGGGCGTAGCGACAAAATGGTTTTTGTCGCGTAATTTAAAAACCATTAATACATTTCATATAAGCTATGGGCAAATTAAAGTGTATACTAGAACCAATTTATGTACAAATTTTGGAAGTTTATATCACTCTCCTCTGTTGGCAAAATTGGAATCCCCTTTTTTACAGGGGTCTTTTTGATTGATTATTCTGTGCTATAAAAGTTGACCAATCGTGTTATGATATGGGTAATTCAAAGACAAAGACATGATGAATACTGACAGTGAACTTTAATTTCTTAGCTTTAGTCATTGCTGAAAAAAATGGACATCGCTACAGCCAAATTGTCAAGGCGTCACCTTAACAAATAAACTCATATTATTATTTATTATGTTACTAGATGATGCCCGCAACTCCGTTGTGCCAAAATTTGTTTATCGCGCGGGAACCGTACATTTTTCAAGATAAAGACTGTTGAAATTTGAAACTTATAATTTAATTTTTAAGTGAGGTCGAATTTCGACCATTGGGCTATCTCTAGCATAGAATACATGTTATTAGTAAATGTCTCTAGTAATAATTAATATTCGTCTCTGAGTGCGGCAGTTAGCTTTTGTTTAGGGTTTGTTTTGGTGCAGCGCAGACGACAGACTATCCGTGACGCACATTTTGTGTGTGGAAATAGAACCTATGCAATTATATGCGGACTTCATGCGCGTCGTGTGCGTTACTGCATATAATTGCAAAGGATTTCCGCATACTAAAAAGTGCGTCACGGATAGTCTGTCGTCTGCGCTGCACCTTTGGGTGTTTTGTGGTGCTGTTATAGTAGGTACACCCAACCCTTACAGTTTACTCGTCTGTCTGTCCGCGATTCAAACTACTATAACAGTCAGAAATTGTAAAAAAAATTACAGCGTTAATGTTTAAAAAATACCAAAATGTTTATAAATACTACCAATAAATAACGTCTTAAAGTACCTATGGTAAGTAAGCTGTACACCATCCCGAGATTTCTAATTCAACCTACATACTTTTAATATCGCGTTAAGCTTTTAATATAATTAAGTTAATTAGAAATGTGATGGATTTTATATCCGTAGCAGACGAGAATCATTTCTCATAATCCGAACAAGTCTGCAGAAAATGAATTGTCGGCTCCAATGAGCAGACATTTTATTTTTGTACGTGGTGATTATCGACTGATCCTTCTTATGGGTTCTTCAAGGTTTTTTCCATCTGTGACAAGAAATCATGCTGAAAATAATATTATGTAGCAAATTATTATTAAAATCTTTACAGATCCAAAGTTTGAGTTATTTGATTTTTTTCTGAATATTAATGAAATTTCTGAATTAAACTCGTAAAATTTCTGAATTAAATTCTGAATTAAATTAAAGTAATATTCGTAGTGTTAAAAAAACAGATTATTTTAGAATAAAAAAATTTACCTTGCAACTTACAAGGTACCTGGCTAATGGTAGAAAATATTTTTATGAAACCAAGACAAAATATAATTTATAATGACATGAAATTAAATCGAAAGTACTATAAAAATAATAGAATTTGGGCTCAGACAACATTAAAAGTTACGTTAGCCCCTCAGACCAAGTAAAAACTCAAGACAGAGCCCTGTGAACAACAAAGTGAAGCCGATCTAAAGTACGCCGGCTGTGTATGTACACGCTTACGCCCACATACGCAAAACGAATTACGAAACACGCCAGTTTTCGTCGTATATATCGCGACTCGTGACAGCAGAACGCGTTTAGAAAATAATTTGTAAACACTTCAAAATGCCGAGCTGTGTTATGAAAGGGTATAAAATATATTATATTTATTTCATCGATTTTAGGGTAATTTGAATAACATTGCGACACTAGCCCATACAGTGCGCGGCGCGCACACATGCTTAAAAAACCTGCTTCACTTTCTTGTTCGCAGCGCTCTGTCTTGAGTTTTTATTTGGTCTGAGGTTAGCCCATACAAAAACACACTTTGTATGTAACTATTGGTTACATACTAAAAACTTTTAACAGTAACCATCAAAATGTCCCCATGAACACGAGGACTATTACAAGACTTTGTAATATGCATGTAAAGTTTGAAATGAAACAAATCTGAGATTACAAAGTTTTCTTATTATCAACGTCCAAGTTGGGTTGGAAGTTGGAACTCAAGAGTTAGTTTTGACATCCTACGACGTCTGATACTCAGTATCAGACGTTGTTATATTATACACCACCTGTAAAGGCGTTTTCCCAAAACGATAATATAATATTTTAGTAGCTGACGCCTACGACGTCGACTATTTGAAGGGTCTAGAGTCTCTAGACACTAGAGCACCAACAGTAGGTGATAGCGTGAAAATGTAGCCTTTATGTTAACCCGACCTCTTAGTAATATTCATGCAAAATAATTAAGAAAATCCATACAGTACATTTTAGTTTAGCCCGACAGACTCAAAAATTCTAAAAACTACATTTTTGGTTTCGATATCGATTGTAGATCACGATTCACGCCCCAAGTATTATTTTTCAAAAATATTCAATGTACAGAATTGACTTTCCTACGATTTTATTATAATATGTATAGATGTCATAAACTCGTATAACTCATTGATTTTACTTTGGGGAGACCTACAGAGTACAGACGAATAACTAAAATTTATATTAACTAATAAAATAAAATAATATTGCTAATACGTCCAAGCTTCGACAGTATTAAAATTGGGAGACAGGAGGCATATTAAAATTTTAACATTTTAAATATTATAGACTTTTTTATGTTTGGACTTAGGTACTTTGTATAAAGTGAATTAAGTATATAATATTTGGATCAACATTACTGGCGTATCTTTAATAGTCGTTTAGCTATATTATATCACGTTTACGATAGTCTTGGGGCATATTGTGTGGGATATATTGTATGTAAAATGAAAAGTAGTAAGCCTATATTGAATCAAAACAATTATTACTTAGGAAGGTAAAATAAAAGAAATCAATGTCTGCTAATAGCAGAAATTATATGAGATTACTAATAATGATTAATAATTGAATGAGCCTTAAATAAAAAAATATTAGTTGATTTGGAAAGTTTCAATGCAAAATCAAGTCAAAGCAACAAAGGTATTCAAACATACCTTTGTTGCTATCTTTGGATCAATTTAGAATTATAACTGTATTAGTACATAAAAAACGAGCATAAAAATATTATATTTTGACGAACGTTTGTAGAGAAAATTGAATTATACGGCGGATTTATTTTATTTCAAGTCTTGTGATTAAGGGCCATACTTCATCGGGACGCCATTGCGATGTCGCGTGACCAACGACGTTTCCAACTAGTTCTATTGAGATAGGTTTCTCACCTGTGCGATCGACTGGCAACGTTGCGAGTTATTTGCACGTCTTTGCATGATCCGTCACTCAATCAGTCGCTGATCTTAGTGTATATCCAGATAATTGAAAATTTTTTCAGGGTATGTTCTTGAATCTTCATAGAATTTAAGAAAAACTCTACTTTTTCGAGACGCCAGTAGCCCTAGCATGGCCACAGCAGAAATGCGAAATGTAGAAAAACTGTGATAGACAAAAAATCAAATAATAAATATAATGCCACTTTATGTCATAGACTTTAGTCCTATGCCACTACTAATGCCACTTTAGCCCTACTTTACACCATAGACTAAAGTTTATGTCGTAAAGTGGCATTTTTAATGCATTTTTGTCGGTCGCGGCTAGCCGCGGTAAAGATCGGTACGGTACCTTCAGTTTGTCTCCACAGAGTTTCTATACTTTCACATTTCTACTGTGGCCATGCTAGGGCTACTGACGTAGCCATGGTAACGTCGCTGGCCACGTCGCTATGGCATCCTGGTGAGGTATGGGCCTAAAGTTATTCTTGAGCCAAAATGATTAGACACAGCTATATAAATATTTTACGGAGTTGAAATTTAAGAAATAAAAATAATAAATTAGATTTTTATGTAGATACTTTATCTCACAGTAATGCAATAAGGTTGTATAATATATTATTTTACTCAAAATAATAAAAGTATTTCAGAATGATTTCAAAAAGATAAAACCAACTTCAAAATTGTATGTAATTGAGAATTAAAATTGCTTTACCTATCTCAAAAACTACTGAACCAATTTTGATGAAACTTATAGTGTTCCCCAAGTTAAACAATTAGTACCTTGTACAACAAAAAAAAGGATTTAATTTCCGGAGATAATAATTATGCGAACACAAGCATAAAAACATACATACATATACACTTTTAAAATTTGGCACATTTGTTCAGACACTAAAATAGACTAACATATTAATATACAAAACTAAACAGTACTGGAAATATTACAATATACATACTCGTTGAACTGATAACACCTTTTTAGGGTTCCGTACCCAAAGGGTAAAAACGGGACCCTATTACTAAGACTTCGATGTCTGTCCGTCTGTCCGTCTGTCTGTCTCCAGGCTGTAACTCAAGAACGGTAATAGCTAGAGAGTTGAAATTTTCACAGATTATGTATATCTGTTGCCGCTATAACAACAAAATATACTAAAAACAAAATAAAATTAATATTTAAGGGGGCTCCCATACAACAAACGTAATTTTTTGGACCTTTTTTGCTCTATATCAATAATGGCAAAAGCTAAAAGTACTTAAATTTTTCTCAAAGTCCTAAGTTATATGTGTACTTTAATATTTAATAATAATATTAAAATAAAATAGCAAATTAAGGTGGCTCCCATACAAAAAACACAATTTTTGTCCTAATTTTGCTCTATAATGGTACGGAACCCTTCGTGTGCGAGTCCGACTCGCACTTGGCCGATTATTTTGAAGTCGGTTAATAAATTAACGGTTTTATTGAGTCCTAGCTATATCGTAGCTAAAGATGAAAAAGTATTAAGAGGCAATTTCCTAGCAATTCTAATCATGAAACCCAAAAAAATCTTAACATGCGTAAAAGCTAGTTTTTAAGTGTTTATTAAATTAATGTGTCATGCGTTTTGCGTGATGCTAGGTTTGATGGTTTTACCTGTGAATAATAAAATTAAATTATTACCTTTCATGACCATAATATTACATTCAGTATCCTATACAGGGTGTAAGAAAACTGAGTGGTAATACTTAGGGGTGTGTATGTGTCTCTTGTATAGAGTTCACTGTAAAAGTAGCAGCGCTGAAAGACCAATTTTTTCACTTTTGTATAGGCAAACGCCCGGGCGTAACGAGTTTCCCCATACAAAAGCGAAAAAAAATTATTATTCAGCACTGCTACTTTCACAGTTGACTATCTACGAGGAACACGTATACACCCTAAATTATTATCACTTAGTTTTGTTACACCATGTATAGTTGTGTAAAGTATTAGCTAAAGCCGTATGGCACATCGCCAAAATAATGTTAATTTAATGCGTCAGCAAACAGTATCTGCAGTAGATAAAATTCCATACTAATCTATCTATATACATAAAACTCAAAGGTGACTGACTAACATGGTGATCTGTCAACGCACAGCCCAACCACTGGACGGATCGGGCTGAAATTTGGCATGCAGGTAGATGTTATGACGTAGGCATCCGCTAGGAAAGGATTTTGATAAATTCTGACCCCAAGGGGTTCAAATAGGGGATGAAAGTTTGTATGTAATAATACTTCTTAACGCGAGCGAAGCCGCGGGCAAAAGCTCGTAATATTATAAAGCTGAAAAGTTTGTTTGTATGTACAATGTACATAGAATACGTCTTATAATAATCGAGAAAAAGTTATGGTACCCACCGAATACTGACTTATGTAGAGCCGTGTTTCATCGAAATATTATAAATATTATTATACAATATTATACGCAAATATAATTTGTCAAACACAAACAAAACAAATCGTAGCTCATTATCAAGTATAAAAACCCGCCAAGTGCGTGTCGGGCCACGCACAATATCGGGTTCCGTAGTACAGCTAGTTTGTGATAATTTTTGTATGGTCAATGATTGTATATGTATTTATAACGATTTTTTACACTCTACTAACAAAAATATCATCTCAGTTACGTTCAAAGGAATTTGAACGAAAAGTTCCTTTATACTTCGCCGAGTACCTACATTTTTTTAGTTGATCGACTTTTACTTAATAAATTTTGAGGCTTCTTAGCCGTGATACTTTTCCTTTTAAATTCAGCATAATTTTCCTACTCCCGTGAATTTTTACACATTTCCAGATGCAACCGTTTAGCTGGTAAAGGTGGGGATACTGGACTCCAGCGATTTTTTCCACTTTAAAACTTCATATTTCACAAATGGATCCCTAAATCGCAAAATGATCTACGAATAGGTACTCGTAATATTTTTAACAAACCTATTCAACGACCCCTCACACGGTAGTGTTGACGTGAAAAAGAAGCATCGCCGCTTGATGTGTAGGGGAGGTACCATAAAAAATAAGATTTTATGTACCATTTTGTCAGCATTATTAACAATATTAATGTGCATTCATGCCGAATTACAGCTTTGTAGGTCCTATAGTCTTTAAAAAGGGGGGAGGCCTTTGCCCAGTAGTGGGACACTGTAGGCTGCTTATAATAATAATAATAATAATAATAATAATAATAATAATAGTCTTTGAGCAAAACCGCGGACAGATAGACGGATAGACAGACGGGCGGACAGACCGAAACTATAAAGGTTACTTGTTGGCTACGGAACCCTAAAAATTAATTATGAAATCAATAATTTTTACCTAAAGGCAAAATTCATACTTGCACGGCTTCACAATCATGGCCAACGAGGAGAGGGATGTTAAACCAAAATTCGAACATTTAAAATAAAAACATTTTATTATTTACATGTCTACGAGTCTTTGGGCTTTTTATATAAAAGTGAGTAATAAAAATAATGAATATTTAATGAACACGCCTCGAGGGAAGAATAATTTTAATTATTATTTATTACTTAATCGGAACACTCACTAAATATACCTATTTTACTGAAACGAATATTGAGTTCAAGGGGCATTTACGATAAATATTTCTTTTGTAGGAAAATTTATATTTCACAATGTTATATTTTCATTAATTTGCCTCTTTTTCGTTTACTTATTTGGATATAACATATTATTACGTGGTTTAAAAATTATGATGATTATTATAATATTATTCAACCTAAAAATGAGAGTAAGTAAAGTATTGCAATCTGAGTGCAATGCTGGGCGAAAAGTAATCGCCGCACTCACCAATCATCCATCCTACAAATCCTATTACTTATTAGATTCAAATGGCAGTTTATTTCATTCTGTAATTTTAGTTTTATAATAACTAAATAATCGGCCAAGTGCGAGTCGGACTCGCGCACGAAGGGTTCCGTACCATTATAGAGCAAAATTAGGCCATCAATTGTGTTTTTTGTATGGGAACCCCCCTTAATTTTTTATTTTATTTCAATATCATTATTAAATATTAAAGTACACATATTATAATTAAGTATTTTGTGAAAAAATCAAGTATGTATCTATTTTATTATTGATATAGAGCAAAAAAGGCCAAAAAATCATGTTTGTTGTATGGGAGCCGCCCTTAAATATTAACTTTATTTTGTTTTTAGTATTTGTTGTTGTAGTGGTAATAGAATATAGATATACATAATCTGTTACAATTTCAGAAGTCTAGCAATAGTGGTTCTTAAGATACAGCCTGGAGACAGACAGACAGACGGACAGACATCGAAGTCTCAGTAATTCCCCGTTTTTACCCTTTGGGTACGGAACCCTAAAAAGTATACTTGATCATCTTATTTGAAAGTGAACAAATAGGATCTATTACGGCCATGTTTTCATGTTAGAGGCAGGCGGCAGCACCGGCATATACAGAAAGCAAATGGTTTTGTTTGACACTTGATAACGTTTCTGTCAATATTCTATCGAATTTTGGTCAGAGAGCCGAGTGCGAGTTTTTTGTTTGGCATTCGATCGTGAACTCGTTTGGCGTTTACTAAGATTTCGTATATGTACAGCGCCACCTAACGATGCTCACGGGAGTGAGCCCAGCCCAGTGAGTAATCCCATACAAAATCTTAGTAAACGCTAAACGTGTTCACGATCGAATGTCAAACAAAAAACTCACACTCGGCACCCAGATCGATTGCTGTAGCACCCTGTGCTCCAACCTAAGCGTAATATTTCTTACTAGATAACGCCCGCAACTCCGTTATGCCAAAATTTGTTTATCGCGTCGGAACTGTAAATTTTTCCGGGATAAAAATATTCTATGTCCTTTCCCGGGACTCACGGTATCTCCATGCCAAATTTCAGCAAAATCGGTCCAGTGGTTTAAGCGTGAAGGGGTAACAGACAGACAGACAGACAGAGGGACACACTTTCGCATTTATACATTAGTATTAGATATATATATGGATTCATAATATTCAGGTTCACAAACACAAATAAAACGATATGAGGAATCAACGTCCACCCCACTGTTGTCAGTCCATTTGGCCGCCTCCTGGCCCTTAACCTATCTGTTTAGGATTAATAGTAGAAACGAAAACGTCAAAGAGTCACAAACGAATTCATGTACGAATACCTTGCGTCTTTGGAAGCTAAAATTCCTTTCACAGCTCACTGACGAAACACAATATAAAATCGATGGTAACTCGGCTTCACACATCTTGAGCCAGAGTTCAAGCGTTTAACTGAAAAGCTCCACCTTTGAATATATGAATTCACAATATGTGAAGTAGGTAAGGCTAAATAAATACTGAGACCGTTGTGGTTGTTTAATTAGGAGTTACTGGAAATAATAGTTCTTACGACGAGTTACGATAGTATTTTTTTAATTGTACTTTACTGAAATTACCAAACCTACTTTGGCCGGCCATAGACGGACGGATAAAGTGGTATTTTATTGACTCAAAGTAATCTCATTCTCGGTGACGGTCCGGCGATGACGGCGCGGCGGCGGTCGACGCTGAATATAATACATACGTTTGTATGGTCAAATTATTTTCATTTATTTCGGTAAAATAAACCGCACGATTAATGAATTCCTGTGCGAGAGAAGTCAATTTGGTAACATTATCCTATCAACTCCCGAACGCGAACGGCCCAATGGGCCGCGATAACAATAGAATAACAATAGATTTCCGAGAATCCACGATCGACGGATTATTTAATAATGAAGAATAAACAACATGGCGGAAATAACTCCTCAACAGTTATTAATATCACAACATTAAACGTATCGTATTTTAAGGGTCTTTGAAGTAAGAAACAATTGCTGAACTCAAAATTGCTTTCCCGATTGACTCCTGAAATTTGAAATGTTTGCGGTCATTCAACTCTAAGCCTTTGTAACATTATATTAATAGCAGTCTTCGCTCGAGTAACTTTTTTGAAATGTTTATAAAATGCTGTATGTGGGCTGTGGCAAATAAAAACACACGAATATTATTTCTATTTTTTGGGAAATTTTCACACGAATTTCGGGGAATTTTTTTCTATAACTACATAATAGTCGAGATTTGCGAAGGCTCGCGTTATTTTTCTGCGCGGCATCTTTAAGGCACTTTTTAGGATTCCATTGTTTATATTTTAATAGTAAGTAAGTCAAGGAGGACTTTTTGACTACAAAACCCTAAAACGGAACCCTAACCAGCTGATATTTTGTATATTGGTAGGTAACATTGTCCTACAAATAGAACAATCCATATTTTAGGACCATCAAGTTGACATAATATTTTGTCCTCGCTTCTTCTGTTAGCTACTACTTTTGAGAATTTTCGCTGAGAAAATTGTTGGGCGTCTTATCAAATTGAAGCTACTCACGGAAAATTAGCTTATTGGCAGGTAATGAAATGAAAAAAAATCTAGGGAACCTGGACTATAATTAATCTAATTTTAATCACCTCATCCGAAACAGTAAGCGAAAATATTTTTAAATATATTTATCAGTTATATCAAAAATGAAGTCATATGATAAAGCGAGATATAGTTATCGAAACTATTACTAGTTCAATAGCCGTTTCATTGCGATGGAACTGCTGGAGGGTTAAACCCCCAAGCGGCCCTCACTGTAGACGATTGGGGACGATAAAGAAATCTTTTAAATGCTCCATTTTGTTTTGAAGTCACGTCTCGTTTCGACTTTTATTCCCGCGTAATATTTTTAGAATGATGTTCATTTTGTGGATTTTGTAGACTGTTTGATAAGGCAAATAAATTGTGTTCAAAATGAATACACAAAAAGTGTATTCATTTTGAACATAATATATTATGGAAATTAAGTAGGCCTTTACAGCATTAGAACTCATTGAAGGATGCATTCCTTTTCATGGTATGAATTTTAGGCTGCTAATACTTTTTTCTGATAAATAAAGTGACGAAGTTTGGTGTCCAACTAGTTAAAGAAAAAGTGTTTTTATTCCGGAAAAAATTCAAAGTTGCGAAAGAAATATATGATTTGTATTGTGATAATATTGCCATAAATTGCTTAGCTCACAATCATCCTATTACATAATTTTATTAGCTATATTGATTGATGTAATATGTACTGTATATATTAGGAACTTACCTGTGATAACCTGTGTCTTATATATAAATAAAAAATGGATTTTCAAATGTATTAGTCGCGCGAAAACTCGAACACGACTGAACGGATTGGGCTTTTGTTTGTATTTAAATAGATTTTTGTTTTTAATATATAAATGAAATTGGATTTAAATGTAAGGCTGATTTTAGTCTTAAAATATTTGTAGTAATCCAGGGAAGGTTTTAAAGTGACACGAAGTTCATCGGGATAGCTAGTTTTATATATAAAAATTGATTTTAAAATGTGTTAGTCGCGCTAAAACTCGAATACGACTGAACGGATTGGGCTGATTTTAGTCTTAAAATATTTGTAGTAGTCCAGGGAAGGTTTTAAAGTGACAGGAAGTTCACCGGGACAGCTAGTTTGTTCAATACATTAGAATTAATCTGACACATGATAAAGGGTAGGCATTAATAATGCCGCACGAATTATGCCTCGCGCAGCACTGCTCTTAGAGATAAAATATTTTGAATCTATTATAATGTCATGGTTTTGGTGATAGCCGACGGATTTTTGTTGAAATCAGGCCAGCCACACAGAAGTGATTATAATAATTATAGTGCCAATGTGGGTTCACAGTACAAGATAAGGCGTCTCCCAGACAGACGCGGGCAGCGGTGGCGGTGGCGGCGGCGGTCAGTTGTTTGTACTGCCACCGCCACCGCTGCCCGCGTCTGTCTGGGAGACGCCTATAGTGCCCATGTGTGTTCGCAGTACAAGATTACCCTTTACACTGATAACGTAGGACGAATAACCGATGTGACTGGCGAGAGACTAAACGTAAGACCGAATTTTCACATGCCCATATTCTGAAGGGCTGACTTTCGCGCAGTTTGTAAAGAAATAACATTTTTCCAACACGGGAATCGAACCCAATCCCTCCAGGACATGGTAAGTCTATTTTTTTTAATATAATATACAGGCATTATTTTCCGAATTTTTAAACTATATTATTTAAACTTCTGCAATAAAATTTTTCAGCCCTCCAATCCAACAATATGGCGTCGTTAATTTCAGAGACTATTTCAGCACAGACGTACGATCCGCGTTTATGCCGCGTCATAATCCAGCCAATTCGAAAAGTCGTTATATTTGTATTCAAATTGAACGTCATTTGAGCACATTTTATTCGCATCATTATCGAGACGAAGAGATCAATGCGAAATTATAGAGGATCATAAAAGATCCAATAAATTCAAAGAATATTTTTGCTCTCAATCAAATATTTCAATGGGGATTGGGGCGTAATTGAATATATTTTTGTATTTTAATTAAGAATTCGTATTTGCTTTTTCGATATGAATGTATCTATACCACAACATAAGATACGATTGATTTTGCTTAATACTTAATAGGTTTTTTACGTTTCCATTAATTGTATCCTTGAAAAGTCGCTCTCTTTTTTTATTTATTTTAAGTCGCTTTAAACATTGAAGGTCATTAGCAACTACAAGTTTACATTAGATTACAGAATAATATCCAGTTAACTTTAGAAATTTTACAGTATTCTCCCAATCTGATAGACAATCTTTTATTGTACTTTGAAGATTTACACTACTTCTTTCTGAACCGAACATAGAACAATCAATAAGCAAATGTTTTATAGACAATTCACAATCACATCTTGAACATTTGTTTCTAGAAGCATTATTAATGAGATGAATGTATGTAACATTACAATGTCCTATTCTTAGCCTATTAATAACTATATATTTCATCTCTTCGCTTAAAGAATTTATAATTACGTTACGCAGGAATAAGATAAACATTTTTTATTTGATTAGAAAGTAGGCTTATTGATAATGTATTTTTAAAATTAAACTAGACGGCGCCAGCCACTCCGTTGCATCAAAATTCGTTAATCGCGCGGGAACTGTACATTTTTCCGGGATAAAAGTCTCCTATGTCCTTTTCCGGGACGCAAAGTATCTCCACATACTTTAGCGAAATGGGTTGAGCGGTTTGGGCGTGACAAGCAGACAGACACACTTTCGCAATCATAATATTCGTATGGATATCGATTATTATTACCTTGTTGATACACTTACACATCCTATTGCTTTATTCATGCCGAGTACATTTTTTATATAAATGGTTCGGGCTCTCCCGTATTTAATATATCGAATAATATCGAAGCTTCCCGATACTGACGTCGCAATATGTCACAGTAGTGCCGCATTAATACAGCTTAGCTCCTACCGCCTGCTGTACACAATATTACAGTATATCATATTACAGTAAACTAAGTAAGCAACTGTAGCTATAAGCTAAGCTTGTAGTAAGCAATAGTAAGTAAGCGGGTGTTGCTATAAGTTAAGCTTATAATAATAATTAAGCAGCTGTTTGTTTATAGCAAACTATGCTTGCAATAAGTAAAGTAAGCAGTTGCAGCCATAAGCTAAACTTGTAGTAAATAATAGTAAGTAAGCAGTTGTAGCTATAAGCTATGGCGTACGGCAATCCGCAGATGATTTTGGTGTGTCCGTTGGCGATTCCAGTCGGCCAGTCCCACATGCCCCCGGGGTACTTTAGCATAACTGAGTTTCATCTCTCAACCCGGGCATTTATATTAAGGCTTCGGCCAAACCTACGCGTCAGTAACGCGGGACAGGAGCATCTGCGACGCGAAACTGGTGTACAGTACACACCTGCGCGACTACGGTGCGAAACCGTAGATTATTCGCACTCTGCCGACACGAACGTCCCGCGTTGCAGACACTGCCGCTTCGCGGTCGCTTTGGTCGCGAAGTTTTGGCCGATGGCCGAATTCCGCAACATGGATAGAACTGGTTCTATCCATGTTGCGGAGCAGCAGCCTGAAATATTGGAAGTGTCAGAGTTTTTTTTAGCTGCTCATGTAGCAGGAGGCACAATACAGACGAATCAACAGACTTGGGGGATAATGGTCCTTATGACCCTTCGCTCCTGACTCCTGAGACAACGCACATGAAGAGTAGGAAAGAATTGTACTTCTTACAGTTATCTGAAATCAAGGTAATGTTCGTGCACCCGATGCCGACGATTTGTTATGAAAATGAATCTACTGAATTTATTTATATTATGATATAATGCAGACAATATACAGCGAGTTAGTAAAATAATTATTGAGCAATCAGTCATAACTCATAACTCATCGTTCTGAAAAAATTGTTTAATAAAATTGATAATCCATTTAAAACCATGTAGATTATATGCGATAAAGCCTATTATTTTTAACGACGCCATCGATTTTCTAATAGCGAGTCCTAGATGTCTATCTGGGACCTAGATATCAATAGATGCATGACCTAAATCACGTCAAAGCTTCACTTTTAGTCATTATGGAATATTAAAAGCTTCGTATCTGCTTCACTATCGTAAGTTAACTATTACTTGATTTTTAAGTGAAAGCTTATTAAGCAGCGTTATACACTTTTGTTGGATTAGGTAAAAATCTTAAACTCAGCGTAAACTGATCGATAATTCATAAGACATCGTATTGTTTGATACTTCCTACAAATTTACACCATCGTTCCACGCGTAGTTCCACGCGAAAAATATACCATCATCATCACCTTAATGAGTGACAGTGTTCCACCGCGTGTTTTTTGCGTAACTTTCTGGCGCGCCCTGTAAAACTCTGTAATGAACTGTCACCAGTTGTATTTCCGGACCAATACGACTTGCTAACCTTCAAGAAGAGAGCGTAATCCCTCTTAAAATGCCGGCAACGCACCTGCAGCTCTTTTGATGTTGCGAGTGTCAATGGGCGACGGTATAGTTGCTTTCCATCAGGTGACCCGACTACTCCTTCATTAGCCCCCCCTATTTTATAAAAAAGACAGAAGGAAAAGTAGACTACCGGTGCTGCGTAGTAGAAGAGGAATACCCCCTCTCTTTCCACCGCTAGAAAAAATTTACGCTCTGCTGTTATAATTTTACTTCTTCCTAAACTCAAGGACTGTTTGTTTTTTCTCCATGCACACAACCGTTATAAATATGCGCTTATTGTATGTAAAGCTAGCAAAGTACTCAGAAATCTCTAAAAAACTAAAATTTTCATATTTTAATCAAGTTTCGTCTAGACAGAAAGATACAACGGGATTCGCCAACTTAAAATATCAAATTTGTCCGTAGATGTTTACTTCTGTGTACTTATAATATGTATTCAGTTGCGGGTTTACTGTTTAGTGTATTTTTTTGCGTTTCTTACCATTTTTGGAACTTTATATCTTATAGGAATCGTACATTTTCTCACGATATTTTTAACTAAATGATGCCCGCAAACCCGTTGCGCCAAAATTCGTTTATCGCGCAGGAACCGTACATTTTCTCTAGGATAAAAAGTATTCTATATATTAAAATCGGTTTAGCGGTTTGGGCGTGAAAAGGTAACCGAGAGACAGACAAACCGACAGAAGGACAGACAGACAGACACACTTTTGCATTATAATATTAGTAAGTAAGTGTAGATGAAATTAATATTATTAAACCCATTTCAAAAACATATTTCTTATCTAATTTCAATTATTTAAGAAATATTTATTATTATTATTTATTAATTTCTTATACCTATTACCTATAGATAAAATTTCTTGACACAACCAGGAAAACCAGGCTGCAACTCTTTTATAAAACGACCAGGTCATTTCACCTTTTGTCTTATATTCTATGGTAGGGAGGGTGTAAGACTAGCTCATAGCAGGTTTTGTACGAAAGAACTAGGGGGGGGTCTTAAGAAATCTTTTCAAAACCTATAAAAGGATGCATCTTTTTATGTTTAACGCATCTTTTTCATTTGATTACGTGAAATATATCCCATTTTTTATTTCTTTATCTAAATTACTTTATCAAATACAACTTGTCTTAGTATCTTAAACCCTGAAAAGGCTATTCGTGTCAGCCAACCACACGCCAGTTCACGTCGTGGACAAACGAACACCGAATTTTAATAACAAATATGTACCTAGATGACACATTTATAATGGATTTTGTCCAATCCTTCAAATTTTAGTCTTTTAAAAGCTATCTCCAAAAAACGTGGTGATTTACGAAATTCAATCTACTTTTTGTATGGAAGCTGATGTTTTGAGAGCAAAGAAGCTGCTATACTTTATCCCTCTTACTAATAAAAAGTTACACAGCGTATATAGAGGGTGCATAAGATTTTTTCTACTAATAATCATTTTTTGACATAAGGCCTGTATAACGATGCTGTCATTTCCATACAAATTTCTCTGTATAGACCATGTATAGACTCTGTGTAACGTGTGTATAGCTTAAAAACTCCTGTTTAACTATTCACACGTTGAACGCATGGTTAAGAAGTTTTTATAAGCAAGAGGGTATGTATTCCAATTTGGTTACTGTTTAACCATCAAAGTGTTTTTAAATGCATAATTTTGTTTTGTGCACTCGGTAGGCGTAAATACAGGTAGGCAGTTGTAAGAATTATATAAAATACAACCCGCAGATTGCAAATTATCTTATTACAATTTGTTTACCTACCCCCTTACTAATAAACGCTGTATAAGCTTTGAATAGTTATACAGTGTTTTGTCTTCTTCAATCTAGTTAAAAATGTCACTTGTGTGACAGGAACAAAACACTGTATAACTATTCAAAGCTTATACAAAGTTTATTAGTAAGGGGGCTAGTCTTTTAATAATAACTCCACACTCCACAGGTAGCTACGGCGTTGGTGTGCTACGGGCCTACGGCGTAGGTGTGCTACGGCCTACGGGCCCACGGCGCGGCGTACGTGTGCTACGGGCCTACGTCGTAGATGTGCTACGGGCCTACGGCGTAGGTGTGCTACGGGCCTACGGCGTAGGTGTGCTACGGGTCTACGGCGTAGGTGTGCTACGGGCCTACGGCGTAGGTGTGCTACGCCGTAGTTACTACGTATGTAGCAAACTATCAAACAACAAATATGGTTGCGTATAATATTGAATAATATTATTTCTCACCGGGAGTATTCGCTTGTAATGTAAAGGTGCTCCCACACAACAGTTATATAACGTTATAAAATAATGTGTAACACGATAGCTGTTTATAACATCGTGTAACATACGCTACAACATGTCAAGAAATAAAAACGTGTCTTTTGTTATAATTTGTAAAAATGTTAGACAACAATGTTATCAACGTTATCTGCTGTCTGGGAGCACCTTAACGTTACAGCGTCGAGCATTACATCAGTGAAGGAGGTGTGCTGTGTTATAGGTGTGCTACACTGTAGATAAAACATGCGTAGTAAACAACAAATCTGGGCTTGTACCACGAAACCGTTTTGAGACTCAAACAATCGATCGAGAATGCCGCATCCTACTCTAACAAACAAGAAATGACGTTGTTAGAGAAGGACGCGCAATTCTCGTCCGATTGTTTGAGTCTCAAAACGGTTTCGTAGTAGGCCTACTTAACTGTTGCGTACATTAAACAATATTATTTCTCACCGGGAGCATTCGCTTGTAATGTAACATTACAGAGTCGAGTATTACATCCGCGAAGGAGGAGAACAGAGCTAATGCTCTGTAATCAATGCGCATTTAGTATTATACTCTTCTTCTTATATATTATAAAAATGAATTATCAAATGTGTTAGTCGTGCTAAAACTTGAAAATAACTGAGCGGATTAGGCTTCACCTCGAAAAAGGTTGCAACCAAATATAGTTTTGTTTGATTTTTGACACCCACCAAAACATTAAGTACACGAATAAGGGTTGATTCAGACCGCAACGCGACGCCTAGATGCATTTCTAAATTTGTACTGAATTGACAGATTGGCATGTCGCTTCGCGCAATTAAAATCTGTCAAATCCATACAAATTTATGCCACGCCGCGTCTCGCCACGCCTCGTCGCGTTGCAGTCTGAGTTGACCCTAAGAAGCACAGACATATTTACACATTACCTTGCTCAAACAACTCATAGCATGATCGAGTTATGTGTACTGAGAAGAGTTAATGTTACTGAGTGTAAGTGACACTTGAAAAATACCGAGTTGAGTGTTGAAAAGTGCAAAGTACTTAAAAGATATCATACTGCTTATTAGCTGCGGTGAAGGCTTTACTTTAGAGAAAGAAGATACGGTGATTAAATTAAATTAAGATATGTATGATTCAATATAATTCATAGTATTTTGTTTAATGGATTAGAAATAAGTATGGAATAAAAAAAAGTTACTTCTGTAACTCATTTCTACCCATAACCTTATCTATTTGGCATGACTGATTATTACCTGATTCGATTCTGATGAAATTTGGCTTAAAGATAAAGTTTTTATCTAACTACCTAACCTAACAGCTGGCATGGACCAAAGTCTCTTTTAGCAATACAATGGTCATAGAGCCATAGCCTATAATCATTTGTGATTTGAAATAGACGGTGTGGTCGATGACTACTGTAAGCTATCAGAAAAAAGATCTTTGGCTCGACTTTTATCATTAGTTTGGTGGTCTCATATAAAAAGATAAGTTAATCCACATTAACAAAAATAAGGAAATAAGATGTGTCATACACAAGATGAGTTACGTATAATACACATAAGACAAAGCACACATTATCTTATAAGGTAAAGTAATAAATTATGATAACAAGAGTAATGGACGCCTCTGCTGGGACAATTCGATAAACATTTATATGACAAAATATTTCTTTTATATACAAAACACAGTATAAAGTCTTACAGTAAAATACGTGCTTGGTCGTAGCTTCTTGACTTGAAAACAGACCCACTCAAGATAAATTATTACGAGCATACGGAGTCGTTCTGCTATTGTAATTTGTAAGTTATTTGTATTATTATAATGCATTTTTACTTCTTTAGGCTGTGTTTCCACCAGAGATGTGTTGCGAGGAATGTGTTTAATGAGAACCAATAGAATTGCTTCATTGACGTGACCTCGCTCAGCGCAGCGATTCTATTGGATCTTAAAAACACATCCCTCGCAACACGTCGCTGGTGGAAGCGCAGCCTTAGTCTTGCAACCCTCGCAATGACATTACAATTATTATAGTTATTCGTCATAACTCATAGTCCAACAAGAAGAAGGGCCCTTAAGTTATCTGAAATCACGCTATTGATTGAATCTGTGTGCGTGGACCCAATTCAGGCACTCTACTCGTAATATAAAGATGAGCTACTGTTTATTTATATTGTGTGACTGAACATATTTCTTGAGATACCGGAGTATCATTTTACGTAAAAGCTGAATATTATTTACGTCGACTGACAAAATAACATTTTGGCCTATATTAGATTTGTACAGTAAATAAAATATTTTTATATTCGTCAGCCACAGCCCACACCACATGAATGTAGGCCACATTACGGAATGTAATATATTTGTCGCATAACGACATCTATTAGGCGTCTTTGTAATTTTTACGCCTAATCGATTACGTCGATAAACTTAAAAAATGAGATTTGTAGCGCTGTCTTTTGGCTAATGTTACAACTAACTTAGTTCTCTGCTGGGATATCTGATATTTTTATCAGATATTTTGCCTTTTATTAACTTCTTCTGTTTATTAAATAAAAGGTATTATTTTTAAATTACATCGTTAAAAAGGGATTTTTTTTATATTAACAATACATGTCCTTCTGGATATTTCCTTAGTTTGCTCTGGCAACTTTTTAAAAGAAAATATTGGCCCGGGGGTACATAAACCCTCCGGTTTTGTTCGTAACTTTTTTACTTTTTCCTCTTGTCCCCGGTTATCGAGGATCTCCATTTAGAGCAACTACATCCCGGCTGACAACCACGTCCCGGCTGATAAATCCGTCCTGGCTGTAACAGAATCCGGGCTGGCTAACCTATCACCTTACGGCTGAAGTACCGATGATTCCTCCCACTGGCACGCCACGTGTCTGCCCATGCCGACTGATTGACGCACCACCTAGAACCACACGCTGAACTTGCTGCCGCCAACGGGGACATAATATGATACTTTTTATAATATATATTTTATAAATAATACCTTATATTTTAAATTCAGCGATGCTATGCTATCAGAAATTGGGAAAGGAACCGGTGGCTTTAACACAGGTTATCCTGTAACCTAGCTAAGCTGCCGGTTGCGATCTTAACATACTATGTTATATAAAACCAATGTAAAATTAAATAATATCTTCAAATTGTGTATCTAGATTAAGGTTTTTATGTTTTTAAGCTGAATAAATAACTTATTAATAAATATCACGAAAAAATGTACGGTTCCTGCGCGATAAACCAATTTCTGCGCAACAAAGTTGCGGCCATCAACTGGTTGTGAAAATATAACTTTATTCCATAGCCCCTTCCGTCAGTCTAGTCTATAAATGCGAATAATACAGGTGAATACTATGGAAGATTATCTAAGTCAAAAAACGTACCGCATAGTACACGAAATGCGGCGCGTTCGGTGCGGACAAATGTTCGACGTTTCACATCATTTCATACAACGCATTCCAAAATGCGGCGCGATGCGCGTACTAATAAATGTGCGATCACCTATTTAGCATTTCGTGGAACTTTCGTAAATGTTGGTTGTCATACGGGTTGGTTATACCATTTTGGTTGCCTACAAGCTACGTATTTTCGTTATACACTGAAGGCAAATTTAAGTAATCGTATGTATAAGAGTTACCGTTTTATTGACTGTGTTCTATTTTAATAAGGGTCTGTTTCACCACTTCCTGATAAAGTGCCGGATAGGCTATCCACAACTTTTTTGACAGATTCTCTATAGTCTAACACTTATCAGGAAGTGGTGAAACAGGCCCGTCTTCTATCTAACTTTGCTATCGAAACCAGCGAATTCAATTCCACTAAGTACCCAATTCAAAAATAGAACTAACACGCGGCTATTACTAGTAGTATTTAAAAATAAAAACCGCGGAAGGCATATAGAGTTTAGACTGTAGAGGTAATTGTTTGTTACAAAAATAGTGTAGTAAAAAAATATGATAAAAGATATTAATGCAAGTAAAAGTTACTCTATTTACATCAATTACAACTTAAGTTTCAAAATGGCTTCACAAAGGTCTTCAGGTTTTGCCTTCACTATATCCATGCGTATTATCCTTTTAAATTATTCTTAAAAAATTATCTAAGTTTCCAAAACAACATCATTTTTAAGTACTTAAAACGTTGTAAAATATTCGTTATAATTTTATAACCCAAATAACTAACTTCTAAGCAATAGTTCCGTAGCTTATTTATCTTATTGTAACGTAAGACATTCCGCAAAAACGACAGTTTATTACCTTTGTGACTGATTTAGTTGTTTTGGCAAAAAGCTAAGTACTGCCAAATAGCCGGGAGAAACCCTTGTTTTGCATAGTTTTTGCACTGAACTGTCCCAACCCTATGGCATCAAAACTGCTTTCAGTAAATTCTCTACTACACGCGCCATGTGACTTACCATGATTAATAACTCCCACACCGGTTTCGGTGACGGTGGCCGGTTTCATTAAAACCTGGCCAGTTACGCAGGAGCAATTTTTATAATGTCCAAGTGTGCGCAATACACAAGAGCACTCTCTATTCCTTTACTCTCATAACCCAGTGGGACGGAAGACCGACACGACTGGTGAGAGATCAGGCGTAGGAGCGACTTTTTACATGCCCATCCGACGCATGGGTTATATTACTTGTCAAAAAATCAGATGATGAGCCTGCATGTCCTAACCGAAATTGGAAATAACATGTTTCCAACGCGGTAATCGAGCCCACGACCCGAGTCAAGAGCCACGCTCTAAACTACTGGACCACGGAGATGTTATTATAATATTTTTTGACCATGATTGCTACCACGATATAATATTGCAAATTATAATTACTTTAAATGTAGTTTAATTTTGTTGCCTTGTATCCATGATTCCCCCTTCTCCTTACCTCGCCCTTTTAGGACTGTATGCTACATTGTATACAATAAAAAATAGCATCAAAACTGCTTTGAGTAAAGACTCTACTACACGCGCCATAATGGCTTACCATGATTGGCACCATGATAGGGAAGTCTATGGCAACTTATGATTATTTTAAAATAAAGCGCCAAAATTCGTTTATCGCGTGCGTACCGTACATTTTGCCGGGATAAAAAGTGTTCTATGTCGTTGAGACTGGTTAGGGTTCCGTTTTAGGAAATAGTTGTTCGTCTTATCAAAATGATTGAAGCTACTCACGAAAAAATTAGCTTGATAGTAATCAAAAAAATGTTCTAGAGAACCTGGGGGGTGAGCCAAAATCTTTTCGTTTTCGCTTCATTATAGAATCGCCGATGAAAATGTATGGAATTATAATCATGGCAAACACTCGGCTTGCCATGAAAAGAGGTTGTCAGGTTGTCACAGGGTGATTTGCCGGTGAAACTGTAGGTATATTATCTGTACTTTCAAAATCGGCTAATCGTAGTACATGAAAGCGCTTGTGTGTTTTTAATTAATTAGATGTCAGTTTGACATGGGACATGGAGTGATTAAGTCTGAACATAATATGTTTGTGTTACGGTTAATTACGCGGTTAGTATTATCACCTGTTTATACAACTACAACACGAACAAATACAGTCCGCAAATATACAAATATTGTTTCAGTCGCGGCTCACGCCCACATGGTGTTTGTTCAGAATTTTTTATGTATTATTATGTACTAGAGATCGCCCTATGGTCGAAATTCGACCTAAGTTTCAACGACATTAGGACTACTACGTTTAATTTGTAAAATAAATTGACTTTATCGTATTTTTTTTTCAACTCTCGTCTGTGGGACTCAGCTGATCTCAGACTGGCCGTGTAAGCATTGTCTAATAAGCATAATTTCAAAATAATATTACCTCGATGCACTCCTTCACCATATAAACTATAACTGTGCTAAATTTCATTCACCTACGTTTCCGCATTTTTCGTCAAAAGGGATACAAAGTTTGTCGCTCGCGTATTAACATATTATTAATTTATTTATTATTAAGTATTAATATATAGATTTTATTAAATGTTTATAATAATGCGACCATGCAAGAAATATCCCGCAGGATCCGAGCATACCACGATGAAAAGTGACCTAAGTAAATCACGCCCGGGGGAGACCCGCGCGTGGTCTAGTGCAGACAACGGTAAAATTTCTCAAGAGCAGTATGTCTGTATGAAAATCATTTCAATCAGGTGACACGTTTGCTCGTTTGCACCCTTAAAAAATTAATTAAATATTTCGTCCATGTAAATGAGAATATTATGAAACAAATTAAAAGCTTTACAAACGTAATTTCACCTGAATTTGTAACGTAATAACGTCAGTTATATATAATGATATTTTATCGCTACATTTGGATATTGCCTTGATTCTGCAAATCGCACACGTTTCCATACCAAATTTCATCAAAATTGGTTCAGCGGTTTGGGCGTGAACAGATAGACACACTTTCGCGTTTATAATATTAGGTTGGATAGTCCGTTTTGAGATGATTGATTTCCCGCGAAGTGTCTTGACTCTTGAATGCAGAAGGAATAATTATTCTGCGTTGATTTCTTAGAATTTGCAACGCTAGATTTTTAAATAACTTTTTTAAAATCTAGCGTTGCGTTTTATTTTTTAGCTTTTATCAATAGTGCTTCCCAGTACATATAAGTTTTAACCTAAAATAATCATTTATTCGTTCGATTTCAAAAACTAATGCGTTTCCTTTCTTTTTGCAATTGCATTTCCTTAATGTGCTCGTAAAAAAAGTTAATTTTTTGGGCCTTAGATCACGGATCTTACCTACAACCAGTAACGTAATTAATTATGTGGCCGGCAAGGCAACATAGATTTGGGCATGCCGGGGCTTCTAGACACTAGAATTCGCTTAGTAAATTGAAATTCGCTCCCACCGCACGAGATAGCTAGCCATTTTAACTATTTTGGCAACCGTATTGGCTAAGTTTTAAAATGTTCGCAGCTCCGTCCCGGACAGAAAATAAGGTTTACATTCGCTTTTATGGGCTTAACCGAGTTTACACGTAACTTAGATTAAGTCTAAAACATTCGTAATATGGTCTGAGTCTTGGTTTCAAAATGAACGAGAAAAAAGCTGCCACGGAATTACGTTTTTGAAGTTTTTAGCTTTTAATTTGTGGAGTTTAGGGAATGTTTAGAGTTTATCGATATCCTAATCAATGATTTTAATTCAAATTTGGTATAAACATACTCTTTTCGAACATGGAAACTATAGTGGTGCCTACTACTGGTTCGGGAACTAACCCAGCGAGAAAAAGCCCGGACGAACCTCGAACTTCAGATTTCGTAGTTGTAGTACTAATATTTGAATAACTCAAACTATAATATAAATTATTATAGTCAGTGTAAAGTTGTTTAAATGTAATTTGATATTTTTTATGTAACAAGGGGGCAAACGTGCAAACGGGTCACCTGATGGAAATCAATTATCGTCGCGCGTTAAGTATCAGATGAGCTGCAGGCCTTTTAAGAGGGAATACGCTCTCTTCTTGAAGGTCGTATAGGTCCGGAAATACTGCTTGATCAAGGTGATGAGGATGGTATAACTCTAGATGATATCGAAACTGGACTTCGCTCGATATGTTAACGCCAAGTATTTCAATCCTAGGGGAGATGGTTAAAGATGTGCCCTCAAAACGAGGATATACGACCATTGGTGACTTTTTAGTGGTGAACGCGCAGACTTGTGTCGTGTGTGGCGGGGTTGAATTGGACTAAGTTACGCCTTTACCCCATTCAGAGACGTTCTCCAATGAATTCTCTATTTTAGGCATAAGTTCGTTTCGTCTCTCAATGACATTTAGCCGAGAAATATTGGGGGAGCCGGTATATACAGAATCACCTGTACTATCGTCTATCATCCGCATAGCAATGAATGCCGTTGGTCTGTAATATGTCATTGATATGCAGTATGAATAGGCTAGGCGATAGCACACAGCCGTGAGGGACACCAGCATCAACAGACTGAGTTTCGATAAACGGCAATGCCATGATAATATGAAACTAGTACCCAAATACGAATGCCAAGTTAATAATAATAATTCCCATGCCGGTTTCGGTGACGGTGGCTGGTTTCATTGAGACCAGGCCAGTACACAGGAGTAGTTTTATAGTGCCTAAGTGTGTGCGCAGTACACAAGAGCATTCTCTATTCCTTAACTCTCTTAACCCAGTGGGACGGAAGACAGACACGACTGCCAAGAGATCAGGCGCAGGACCGACATTTTACATGCCCATCCGACGCATGGATCATTTTACTTGTAACTTGTAAGACAATCAGTTTATCATCCTGCATGGTTGTCCTAACCAAACTTAGAATTAACTTGTTTCCAACGCATCGAACCTACGACCTCCGAGTCAAAAGCCGCGCTCTAAACCACTGGATCACGGAGGCGTTACACACGGAGGTGATGATAAGTTGAAAGTAATTACGTACATCAGCCCCTAGTGAGCTGATTGACGTACTTTAAAGCTATTCATGAGCAAAATAGAGCACATTTACTAGCAATTATCCGTTTTATCACTATTTCCAGCTCACGCTTTTCGCCACCCTCATTAATTCCTACTTTCCAAAATGATATATCCATTACGCCGGATCCGAATGACATCCAGAATTTTGCTGGAAGCGGCGCGTCGCAATAAAACCATAGGCATCCACGGGGATCTGGAATGTGCACTACGTAAGTACGTTCAAATATCTGGGGTGGAATTTCATTAAATTCTACCGCACTTATTGATATGGAAGCCGGCGGGTCGAAGCCGGGTCGCACTTTATTAAGACATCATATAAAATGTACGTGAGAGAATGCCGAGGCGTCCTTTAAATAAAGATAATGGGTTTAATATCTTCATTATTAAATATTATTAAATATTGACGAGTACACATATTTTCTTCTTCTATAATACATAAATTAAAACTGTGGAAATGAAAATTCTGTACATTTATAGATATTTAAAAAATAATGGGGTTTCACTACATCGCTATAGAAGCCAAAAATGTGGTTAGTGCAGTTAATGCAGTTTTCGCAGATATATATTTTGTCTTCCTCCAATTCAACATCTTATAAATTCCCCCCCCCCCCCCCCCCCCAAAAGAGGGAGTCAGATTTTGTATCAAGTTTTTTCTTTAATGGACTTAAGTACTTCATATTATTTAAACACATTTCCAACTTAACATCAGGTGTATAAAAATACAGATTTCGAGTGTCATTTAATTAATAAGTTTTCGTTCCATCTCCTACTTGGGGGGCTGCGCTCCCCTAGATCCCCTTTTCTTTTTGTTTCACAATCGGCAAAGTATTCATTAATCATCAAAATCACATCTGATCATAAAATATTAAAATATATTATATATTAACTCCTTCGTTTTAGAAGTCGGTTAAAAACAATAGCATAAGACCGAAGCATAAGACAGCATAATATGCGGTGTATATAATATAGCGGGTAACACCGCGGGGCACAGCTAGTAGCTAATAAAGTACAGACTCTTCTGTATATTATTTACTTCATTCATCAACATGAATAGTAGTATAGTACAAATAATAAATAGCAAGGAAACGTAATTTCCTCATACGTCTTCTGTTTTAATTTTGGTTCCTTTTACGCACACAAAAATATAGCAACGTCATCGGAATCGCCAAGGTTTATCTTAATCCCAAATAGACCGACCACAGACATAATTATATCAAGATATCGACACACGCACACTTAAGCGTGATTTCAGATTAGCCATTATTATTTTATTTGTCGTTAAACGTAAATGACAAAACTGTATTTTAACCGACTTCTAAAAAGAAGGTTTATCAATTCGACGTATGTAATATTTCCAGAACTGCCCAGTTTTTGTATACCTATGTTAGTCTATCTCAGCGTCTGAACAAATATGCCAAATTTCAAAAGTGTATGTATGTATGTATGTTTTTATATTTGTGTCCGCATATCTCTGGACCTACCACTCCGATTTCAGTAATTCTTTTTTTAACCGACTTCAAAAAAGGAGATTATCAATTCAACGCGTATTGTTGTACGTAATAATATTTCCAGAACTGCCCAGTTTTTGTATATTATGTTAATCTATAATAACAGCTTCTGAACAAAATATGTGCCAAACAAAAGTGTATAATAGGTATATGTATGTACGTATGCTTTTGTCTTTGTGTTCGTATATCTCCGGAACTACAAATCCGATTTCAGTAATTTTTTTTTGTTGTACTAGATATTGTTCAACTTAGGGAACAGTGCAAGTTTAATCAAAATCGGTTCAGAAGTTTTGGAGATAGGGAGTTTTTATTCTCAATTACGTACTTACAATTTTGAAGTCGGTTTTATCTTTTTAAAATACAGTTATTATATTATGAAGTCGGTTAATAACTTCAAAGAGCCCACGAAAGTATCGCGTAGTGACTAGTGAGCGCATAAATTTTGTCTGTGTTGCGTGAGTTTCATTGTAACAAATATCTGAGTTACTCTATATTATATTTGTGTTGTGGAAGTGCTAGGAATATATTCCATATTTTATTTGCTAAGTTATTATGTGAGTGCCAGAGGGCAACGTCCGTATGTTTGGGGATTACTTTTAAAATTGCTATTTGCTAGTAAAGTATACACCGGTTTTGATAATGTTTTATCTAATATATTTTCCTTTGAATTCAATAAATTAAATAAATAATATATCTATTATTTATTATATTTTTTATTGAATTCAAAGGTATCTGACTATGTATCCGGAAAGTATATGAGTAAGTAGATAAGAATTCATTTATATACTGGTAAGCGAAACATAAGCGTCATTTTTAGATCAATAGCTACTACAAGCATACGTGTGTGTGCGTACGGGTTGACCAGTCTTGTGAATTATGAGACAAAGATACAGTACCGTATATGCGTATATACAGCGTTGTAGATAGGTTTAGAGTTTAGACCATCAGACACGCTTTGGCATCCATTACACGGTAGGTTTTGCTGTCAGTTTTACCACAGTCATGGCTGTGAGTTGTGACTGATGGACAACCTACCGTGTAAGAGCGTGACTGACGGTTGCATGAAGTTGATTGACGAAAATCTGAATATTTAGATTTTTGCTTCATGCAACCATCAGTCACGAATTTTGAGTGAGTTTTGTCACATTTGACAAAATTGGAAAAAAATAGTAACGTATACCTTTGAAAATTTTGGCTTTAACTGACATAAAAATGAAGAGAATCGAGTGACCGTCTAATACCATTCGTCAGTCCATCAGTCACCATCAGTCAAACATAATTCATGATTGACGGAATTGACTGTCGCTTGCATGAGCGTGTATTGAATGCCTTAGACTTCTCTGACCCATCTTGGACAGAATCTCAGTGGATGGATTGGAAACTAGAGACTGGATAGACGTACAGGCAATTAGCTTTTAAACAGACTTTAAATCGTTACCTCCTAAATAAATGTATTTTTCCAATATAATTACCATTAACTGGTATAAAATTGTTACATAATGTTATACATAAAGTTTTATGATACGTCTCGTAAAAAAGTTATCACGAAAAATAATATAGAATATAAAAAATTTGCAATTTAAGCAGCAAAAATAAAAAGGATACTACAATTTAAAATTCAAAGGTGTTGCAATAGCAGGAGCCATGAATGAGAAACGACTCGTCTCATCGCTTGAGCTATGATAAGCCTCCGTGGTCCAGTTGTTTAGAGCGTGGCTCTTGAGTCTTGACTCGGAGGTCGTGGGACTCGTGGGCTCGATTCCTGAGTTGGAAACATGTTATTTCCAAGTTTGGTTAGGACAATGCAGGTTGATCAGTGATCACCTGATTGTCTGACAAGTAAGATGATCCATGCGTTGGATGGGCATGTAAAAAGTAGGTCCTGCGCCTAATCTCTCGCCAGTTGTGTCGGTCTTCCGTCCCACTGGGCTGAAGAGAATAAAGGAATAGAGAATGCTCTTGTGCACTGCGCACATACTTGGGCACTATAAAATTACTTACCGAAATCGGTGTGGGAATTATTATTTTTATGATACGCCTATACTCTACAGACACCAGACGACACGTGACCCGAAAACTTTTGAGTTTTGACCGCAACTCTGAAATAATGTTTGAGAGGATGTAACGGATGTGACCCTTCGCACGTCGCTCATGTAAATGAGACCCAAAAATTACTACCACAATACAAATATACACAGTAGCGTAACTATGCAAGGTTCTCAAAATAAAACTCGTGCAATAAAGAAACAAGTTTGACACGCGCGACGCGGCATCGTTCTGCAGTCAGTTATCTGAATTACGCTTATCGCGTCCGTTCATCCGTGGAAGGTGTAGTGTAAAGATGGACTACTGTATTATACTGTGACCCGACCAAGTAATATGACATTTCAAAGCCTTGAGGTGAATAAAATTAGCTTTACATTTTTCTCCGGAATCTTAAAAGTTCCAGATAAATTCCGAAATGTGACGTAGAATTCGATTTTATTATTAAGTAGGTCGATTGGAGACATACTACTTATCATTAAGGTGGTTCGTTTTCCATACAAAAAAACAATCGACATTAATTAGCTAATTTCATACTGTTAAGCTACATAAATGTATATTAGGCACATCTATAATTTATTTTGCAATACCATTCCCGCGAAATATATTTAAAACACTTTATTTCACACAGAAGTCACATTTTTATTGTTTTTTTTTTATAAAAAGTGATATTTGTGGCTTATGTCACTTTTTATAAAAAAATCAATAAAAAATAAAAATGTTTACTTCTGAGTTCTGTGTGAATCACAGAGCCTGTACCGTGTCTTGAGACCGAGATGCATCTTGAGTGCTGACTATTTATACCGGCCTTAGACTTTGATGTCTGTCCGTCTGTCCGCCTGTCAGACACAGACAGTGTCTCCGGGCTGTAACTCAAGAACAGCTATAGCTAGACTTCTGAAATTTTCACATAATATTGTGTATATCTGTTGCCGCTATAACAACAAATGCTAAAAACAAAATAAATTAAATATTTAAGGGGGCTCCCATAACTCAAACGTGATTTTTTTGCTATTTTTTGTTCGATATCATTCACGGCAATGCATAGGCACTTGAAATATTCACGAAATACTCAGTTTTATTTTATTTTTTATTTATTTATTTATTAATAAAAGTACAAATAAGTTATCAAGTAATCAGTTGTATTTGTACATTAATAATTAATAACACAATTTAAATAAATTAAATAATTAAGGGGGCTCCCGTACAAAAACACAATTTTCAGCCTATTTTTGCTCTATTGTGGTACGGTACCCTTCGTGCGCGAGTCCGACTCGCACTTGGCCGATTATTATAAACCAAATACCGACTAAGCATTTAATATCACAAATAGGCTATGTCATCATAACTCATAAACATACTGGATAAACTCGGTAAATTAGATTTACAATAAAACATAAAACGTGGAATAGAAATTTCCAGAATCTAATAACATTATACCGAATTGCGCTGCGGCCGTTTAAAGTATTAAGGTGGGTATCATAAAGCTAAATAAATCTGAAACACGTCGCCGTTACGATCATAAAAATATACGGAGCCTTTTAAAATACTCGTGTGCTTGAGGTGAACCTCCGATCCTCGCGGTAAGCGACAGCTACCAGTGGAACTAAAATGGTCACATTTTGCAATTCCTCTCAAATAAATTCAGAAAATGAATTTTCAAAACAGTCAAACTGACGAATGTCAAATTAGTACGAATTACTATAGGTCTACTAGAATCTGATGGTAATTTTTGACAGCAGAATTTCAAAAAATATCCTTGATCGTTGGATAAATTTTTAAAATTTTGCATGTTTCACACACAAAATAAGCCGCTAAAGGAATAAAAAAGGATGAAAATGTTTTATTCCTATATTTACCCCGGTATTGCTAGAGTCAATTTATTTTCTCACTTTTTGCCATCAGATTCTGGTAAACCTATAGACATGAATTGCAAGCAGAGTGACGATTTTGCGATTTTTAAAAAATGAATCATAATAATATTATGATTCATTTTTTAATTTCCAAAGCGACCATTTTAGCCCCCGCTGCAATGCAATCAAGCCAATTTTGTTTTTACACGGGGAAATGTTTTGCGCATCCCGGCAAATTGGGGTCGGCCGTATGCGTAGCCACTTTGTGACTGATAAGTTTATTTTGCTCTACGTCACTACAATGCAACGATGGCATGGGTCACTAGACAAAAATTCAAATAAAATTCCACTTTACGACCTAGGCCAGGGGTTCCCAAACTATGCGACGCGGCGCCCTGGTGCGCGGTGCGCCGTGGAAAGGCAAAAGGGGCGCCGTGAGTCGATCCTCCATCATTATCCAAAACCACAAATGTAGTGTATGTGTCTAGTATATAACTATCATAATAGTTATAACTTATAACACTGTCTCGTGCTCATGGTATGTCGAGGTAGGTACACATCACTACAGCGAGAGCCATAGGTGAGAGCGGATGTTTGCCGGGAGACCTGCGAGTATCGCGTGTTGTCGAGCCTGTGTAGTAATGGAAGATAAGTAAATAATCAAGAACATTACAACAAATATTATAAAATCAAATTATAACATTACTTATGTAAAACCGTCATAAAGTGGCATTTTATTAGAATTTTTGTCGCCTCGCGGTCTCATGCCGCGCTGCAAGGATCGGAAAGTCACCTCATAAATGCGGAGCCTTTTAAAAATATACTCGTGTGCTGAGGTGCTTAAATCTTGTCGCTGGCAACCTTTTTTAGTGTTCCGTAACAGAAGGGTAAAGACGGGACCCTATTACTAAGACTTCGTGTTCGTGTTAATAACTTGAACTTATCACTCAACTTATGGACTGTATATTATGGTATAATGTAAAATAAAAATAAATTATTACGTTTTAAAATATGGGTTGTTGCGTCCTAGGCCTAGGACGGGAGAAAAGTGAATAAGTCGGGAAGCTCCGGTGTTGCTAGCGTCATTCTTGTGTTGCCAGATGACGCGGCTGGAAGACGTCTGGATACTTGTGCTTTGCCCATTAAAATGTAATAACCGTGTATGGTTATTCTAAATCGCGTGGTCGCGTACACTTCGATATCTGTCTGTCTGTTCCAAATAATATTATGTTACTATAATATGTAGGTACTCATGTGGCTGTATCTCAAGAACCGTTATAGCTAGACTTATGAAATTTTCACAGATTGTGTATATCAGCTGTTGCCGCTATAACAACACCCTCTCCCATACAACAAACGTATTTTTTTTACTCGTATCAATAATGGTACTTAACAGAAATTTCAAGCGCCTACCCCTGAAATTTCCACAAAGTATTTAATCATACTATGGGTAATTTATTAATTTATAAAAAATTAAGGGAGGCTCCCATACAAAAACACTATTTTTAGTCTATATTTGCTCTATAACGGTACGGAACCCTTCGTGAGCGAGTCCGACTCGCACTTGTTCGATTTTCTATTCCTTTGTTGTAATTCGTTCGTATGGTTGAGAGTAAGGGTGCTAATGCTAAATAGATTTACCTTGTCGGTGTAACTGTGGCCTAAAGCACGAGGACAAACAAATTTTTATACCAATTTTGACTTTAATATTATAAAAAAATCTTTCGTCTTTGTTTAATGACCTTTCTATTTTATACAAATATAGAAAGACAAAACATTGTATAGCGTATGCAACGTATATGATTATTAAATAAGTTTTGTGTCTTGTATCAAACAAAATCTACACTTACAGAGAAATTTTCTCCACAAAATTATAAGTTTTAGTTAGATACAAAGTTTTTTGTCAATAAAACTTTTTTTATTATTTTACAACAGGAATTTTATGACTCAAAATTTAATTAAGCATAACTTTATTGGAAAAATATTGCAGAAAACATTTTAAGAGGTCGACTAATACTTTTGCATCGAATAAACGTCTGCGTCATAAAAAGTAATAATCGAAACGATTATTGTTTTTTCCATAAACAGAAACATAAAAGCTATCCCATAAAAGTTTACGATATTTTGCTTAATGTGTACTTGGTACCTTTGTACAGGGTACAAATAAAGGGTGCTACCTAAAATCCTAACCTATGTTACTTGTATACGAAATACGAATTACTAAACCCCATAATCCTTTAATGCCATAAGGCCCTAAAAGTTATAATATTAAAATAATATTATAATGGCTCCCTGGAGTACTGGAAGTATTGTGCCATTGTGCCTGGGTGGAGCTTTGCTTGCTTGCCTTTTTCAATTCTAAGTGAAAAAGGCAAGCAAGCGAACCTCAACCCAGGCCTCAGAATCCCAAATAATTAGACAGAAACAGGATCTGTAAGTGTCACAGTATCAATAGTATTGTAGCGGACCAATAAGCGCCACAATCCTGATTCGCACTATCGTAGTTTCTGAGCAGCAACTATAATAATATACCCCAGCTGACCTTACACTTCGGCCTGACCAAGCCTAGCAACAAAAATCTTTTTCCCGTCTTTCACTCACACTTCCACAGTATTTTTCTATCTGAGCTATCATGATAACATACTCCAGTTGACCAAACCTTTGGCCTAACCAAGCATAGCAACAAATATTATGTTCTCTCACAGTATATTATCAAGAAAAATTGCCCAGGCACGCCCAAGTCTTATCTTCAAAAATCCGATACTTTTTCAGAAGTTAGATAATTTGGCAACCGCTGTAAAAGATTGGGATTAATCTGAGACGCATCTGAGCAGCCCCCACCGAGTGCGACGACCCGACAGGGAGCGAACAATACAAAACAATTACGAGAGAAAAGCGCAAACAGCGCTGATCCATTTGTAGTGGATAAAGAAGCTGGTAATCATTCAATCAGAATACCTTTAGCCAACGTTTGAGAATCCATACTAATATTTTAAATCCGAAATTGTGTCTGTCTGTTACCTCGACTTCACGTCCAAACTACTGAACCGATTTTGCTTAAATTTGGCATCGAGATAATTTGAGTCTCGGGAAAGGACACCGCGCTATAATCTACTTTTGGCGCAACGGAATAACTGCGGTCGTCATCTAGTTAGATGATAATTGCTATTGATTGATATTTTGTAGTGGATACAAGATACGCGCTAAACACATAACCCTCCTGGCAGTCGGGTAAAAACAGGGTAATCATTCAATCAGAACACCTTTAGCCAACGTTTTAGCATTATCTATAGACTATAACTAGCTGTGCCCGCGACTTTGTTCGCGTGCAATAGAGTAATTATTAAGGGCATGATATTTATTTTGGCGAACAACTTCCTCAGCTTTATAAATTATTATAGCTGTTACTCACGACTTCGTCTGCGCGTCTTTCATTAATGCATTCATTTCGACCAAATTTGATTCTTAGACCGTATAAAAACGATTATTGTGGGCTAATCTTAAAAGGTAGATATGTACTATCACGGACATTTTTGTAGACCATTTAAAGAGAAATAAACTCTTCTATACATATTTTTTGGGTATCTTGGACCGTTTTTGCAACGCACGCAACGGAAGCTTTCAAAGATGAATAATTTTCCCCGCGTTTTTTTTTTATGAAATAAGGGGGCAAACGAGCAAACGGTTCACCTGATGGAAAGCAACTTCCGTCGCCCATGGACACTCGCAGCATCAGAAGAGCTGCAGGTGCGTTGCCGGCCTTTTAAGAGGGAATAGGGTAATAGGGGAGGGTAGGGATGGGAAGGGAAGGGAATAGGGGAGGGTAGGGAAGGGAATAGGGTAGGGGATTGGGCCTCCGGTAAACTCACTCACTCGGCGAAAATCGAAACACAGCGTAAGCGCTGTTTCACGCCAGTTTTCTGTGAGGACGTGATATTTCTCCATTCCTGCCGAAGCATGGCTCTCCCATTTCCACGTTTTCCCCTTCAGAATTATAATATTAAGTAGAGATAAAATAGATATTTTATATTATACCTAGTTTCTAATATTTCGTGACTAGTCAGAGCGTAATTAGTTTTCATTAATTTAGTTCTGAAAAAAAATCGGCCAAGTACGAGTTGGACTCGCCCACGAAGGGTTCCGTACCGTTATAGAACGAAAGTAGGCAAAAAATTGTGTTTTTGAATGGGAGCCTCCTTAAATATTTATTTTATTTTATTATTAATTATTAAAGTACGAACATAATAATTAAGAATGCTGTGAAAATTACGAGCAAAAAAGGCAAAAAATTACGTTTGCTGTATGGGAGCCCCCCATAAATATTTATTTTATTTTGTTTTTAGTATATATTATATGTTGTTATAGCGGCAAGTGGCAACAGAAATACACAATCTGTGAAAATTTCAAAAGTCTAGCTATAGCGGTTCATAAGTATAGCCTGGAGATAGACACACGGACAGACAGACAGACGGACAGACATTGTAGTCTCAGTAACAGGGTCCCGTTTTTACTCTATACCCCAATTCGAATATTTTCTGCAACTTTATGCACCTACGTTCCGTGTGTAAAAGATTTGATGTTTCAAGATTCGGTCCAATCAAATCTATGAATCTACGAAATATGCCTAACCCACGTAAACGCTTTTACAGCCAGCTCAGACTGGATCAATTAAAGATCGAAGCTTCATTAATGTTAAAAAAAAATAGTAGAATCAAATCTGAAGAATATAATAATAATAATAATATTAAGAATCTGTTTTCTTTATTAAAATCTATCTGCTTTTTTTAGTTTATCTTATTTTATCTAAAAGTTTATCTTATTTTATCTCTTTAGTTTATCTAAAATCTATTTTTTTTTAGTTTCTAGACTATCTTACCTAAATGAAAGAAAAATTTAAGCTATCTAAATAGGTGCGAGCACAGTCTATTTCTTTGTGAAGGGTAACGCAAGTAACAGGTAACTATTAAAGATAGCCCTGTGTTTGTTCACTCGACGCATGTCCTGAAGGTGCGTGCTTCCTTTTAACTATACAAAGACTAAGACAGCTTTTATGCAAGCCTAAGCTTGGTCTAACTCTAAACTCTAAGCTACTATGTACCAATTATAAAACTGCTGAAAGAAGGATCCAGGTGGTTGAAAATGCCCGGTTTCTTCTTTTTTTATAAGTGTTTATTTTTCATAGTGGCGGTCAGATAACCAAAAGATTTTGATAGCATAGCTACCTATACATTATTTACTGTCAGAGAAGTTGTCAAGATTCCTAGGCAGATGGCGGACCTAAGTTTGGTCACGTTACGTCAAACCCATCAGACCAATCACAGCTAACATTGAATTGACAATAAGCCAACCAAATGACGTGGGTCTGTCAACTACCTATAGAAATCAATTTCCTCGATGGTACCTACTTAAGTACTTACATAAGAATAATAATTTTACCTTCTAAACGAAAACAATATCATAATATTATGTAGTTAAATGTTAATCAAAATATCCAGCCTAAAATCCGTATTGTTTATTTAAACGAGAATTAAGTTGACCACTGAATACTTAACATTTATACCCTAATTGGAATAAGCGACAAACGGAGGCAAAATATTATGCTAACGAGCAGCACATAAGCTGTTTCGCTTGATAATTCAGTATGCATAGTTGCTTAAATTACTCCTCGGCTCATCAGCGCTTTTGATGTCAGTAATATTCAAATACCACAATATAATACGAAGATCCTAACGAGATCCGACTTCCTATTGAAACATCGTGTAGGCATAACAATATCATCTGATGGTAATCTATCCAATGTGATACTAATCCAAACTGCAATATTTATCATATTTTTATAGTTATAGCGGCAACAGCTGATATACACTGAAAATTTCAGAAGTCTAGCTATAGTCT
Organism: Plebejus argus; assembly: GCA_905404155.3. NCBI lineage: Eukaryota > Metazoa > Arthropoda > Insecta > Lepidoptera > Lycaenidae > Plebejus > Plebejus argus. The sequence continues at coordinate 3,557,851 of FR989929.1, read as the reverse complement.
CAGTTCTTGAGAGCCTGGAGAGTGGAGACAGACAGACAGACGAAAGACAGACAGACGGACAGACAACGAAGTCTTAGTAGGGTACCGTTTTTACCCTTTGGGTACGGATAACGGAACCCCTGAAAATATAAAAGGCTAACTAAAAAGCGCTGCAGCGTTTTACGAGTTGAGACGGCGCCACCGTGTCGGGCGCGTCGCCTGGCACAGATCTACTTAAAGTATCACTGACTCACTCATTCCGATGCGCCACTCGCGGCTTATTACTCTCGACAGTGGGGAGTGAAATTGTGGTAATATGCACTGTAATTAAGTATAAATTAAGGCTTAAGGGGCCGGGGTACCCTCGAAATTCTCATACATACTTAATACCAAAATCATTAGATGATCGACTAATAAAAAGCACTTTTAAGAAAAAATAGACTTAGAGTTCCATAGATTACTTTTGAACAAATTTTCTATTAAAAACAGATCAAAATGCGTAGTATAGGTCTACCAGAATCTGATGGCAAAAAGTGCGTAAGTAAATGGACTCTAGCAATACCGGGAATTATTGGAACAAAACATTTTGATCCTTTTTTTCCTGTAGCGGCTGATTCTGTGACGTGTTAAACATGCAAATATGATGCAAATATATTATTTATAAATTCATCCAATGATCAAGGATATTTTTTGAAAATCTGCTGTCAAAATTTTCCATCAGATTCTGGTAGACCTATAGAATCATTTAAATAAATAATTAACATTAAACCTTTCCATAAAAAATATAAGAAAAAAACATCCTAGAAAAAGATTTGGTTTTATTTGTACTTAGTTACATAAATCGTTCATCAAACGTAGCTCTATCTTAATTTCTATCAATATAATAATCTGCCTAGGTACTAATCAACAATTTCTTACGTAATCCATTACCCAAATAACCCTCACGATGCCGTCCCAAATAACCCCACGATGCCGTCCCAAATAACCTCATCTAAATTTGTCTACAGAAGTTGAACAAAATGTACGATAACTTATCAATATTTAGCAAAAGAATCTACACTGAAATATCTACACTACTATTATAAAGAGGAAAGATTTGATTTTTTGTTTGTTTGTTTGTTTGTTTGTTTGTTTGTTTGTTTGTTTGAGTCGAATAGGCTCCGAAACTACTGGACCGATTTGAAAAATTCTTTTGCTATTGGAATCTTACATTATTTCTGCTGAACATAGGCTACATTTTATTTTGGAAAAAAGTAGAGTTCCGTAAGATATTTGAGTTTTTCGGACGCAAGGTGTAAAAAATCAGCTAGAAAAGTTACTTATTTTGCGTACGCTGCCTAAACTATAAAAGATAGAACCATAAAATGTTCTAAGTAATTGTAGATCTTATAAATATCTACAAAAAAGTCCGCGACACACTATACCTATCTATGTCGAGTGAGGCACAATAACCATTTATTTATTTAAAAATCCTGAATTTTTTTTGGACTACATTTAAACGGATATATTTTACTCACGCTATTAATCCTTATCAAAATAAATTATTTTATCACTAAGTACAGTTTATGTAGATAATATTTGGTCTTTGAATGATTAAAATTGGACGTTTGGTTTTGAAATTATGGCGAAATTAAAATATTACGATAGTGGGCGTCACCAAAGCGCGTGCGGAAGGAAGACAATATTCTGTTGTAGAAATGAAAATTCTGTGCATAAAAGATATGAAATGACACCCGAAATTACACATTTGTCACTACATCGCTATGGAAGCCAAAAATGTGGTTAGTTTTTTGTCTGTCTGTCTGTCTGTCACTCTTTCTGTCTGTCTGTATGTTTGTTCCAGCATCACACGAAAAATACTGATCCGATTTGAATGTGGTTTTCGCAGATATATTTATCTTCTTCTAACTTAGCATCTGGTGTATAAAATTTTTCCCCCCACCTCTCTAAGGGGACAAAAGAGGGGGTCAGATTTTGTATCAAACTTTTTTCTTTAACACGAAAACTACTGATCCGATTTGCATACGGTTTTCACAGATTCTTCACAGTTTTCACAGATATATTATATTTGTCTTCTTCCAACTCAACATCTGGTGTATAAAAATCCTCCCCCCCCTCCCCTCTCAACCCTCTCTGGGGACCAAAGAGGGGTCAGATTTTATATACAACTTTTTTCTTTAGTGGACTTACTTCATAATATTAGGTATTAACTGTGTTTTTCAACTTAAGGCTTGTACATGCGCTAACAACCTTGAAGATATGGGCGGAGTTTCAAACCTCTCCCCCTGCACCTACTTTTTCCCCGCAATATATTTACGTAAAAGTTGCCATCTGCCGACAACCGTCGGTACTAGGATTAGCACTGTGAGGTCAATGACCTAATTACGCCATCTCTCAATCTATAGTAATTGTACTACGGAGTAATCGTGAATCAGTATAGCCTAAGAGATAGTGTTATTTATAGTTACGTACGATTTGACATACAAAAAAATTATCAACATTGCAACTCAGTAGTTCTTGTACAGTAATAATAATAATAATACAATATCTATGGACGCTTCACACCACGTCAGTCCGGCCCCGTGCTAAGTACCTGAAGGACTTGTGTAACGGGTACCATACCAGACAACTATACAGACAACAGCAAATATATTTAATACTTTTATATACTACATAATATACATAATATTTAACACATTCAGTGCCACTAACACGCCTAGCGTGTCCACACTAATCTTTATCTCCATGCCGCGAGCACGCCGGGCGTGCTCTCCGTTTTTCATCAATATCTCAAAGATAAGACAGTGTTTTTCACCGAAACGCTCAGAGCATAAACTTTTTGCCGTAAGCTAATGAATTCTTAAGTGGTTCCATGATCTTATTTTTTTATATTATCGAAAATAATTTATTATGTAATGCGGTAATGCCGCGAACATGCCAGGCGTGTTCATCTACACGAGTTCTCAACCTTATATTGTTTGGTCCAATTACTAAATTTATAATGCGAATAATAATATATATATAGTGTATTTTTTATAATTTGAACAAAAAAGATATAATAAACTACATAAAACAGCACAACACTGGGTACGTTATCATGCCTGCCGTGATGCTTTAAAAAGCTGAAATATGTAAATATTGACAATACAATGTGCTATCTATAAGGTATATCATAAAGTAGGTACCAATAGGTACCGAATGATTTACAATCCATCACTAATCCACCATGTCATAATTGCCAAAATTGAACCTTCAAAACCACAAACACTGCTAAAAACAAAATATCTCTGCAGTAACTCAAGAAGGACTATTTTTTAACTATTTTCAACTAAGAAAAAAGGCTTTTTATGATTTTACCACACTTTTTTTACTCTACAGTGCCAGTGAACACGCCTAGTGTGCTACGTAATTTCATCCTGCAGTGCCGAGAGCACACCTAGCATGTTTGCGTTTTTTATAGGGCGGCATCGCTGGGAACTTGGTAGCTCAAGCTGGGGGTCGCACGTTCGAATCCCGTCGACGGAACAAAAAAAGTTTTCAATGCTCCTGGGTCTTGGATGTGTATTAAATATGTATGTATCATATAATACATATCTTAACTAGAAAATCGTGGTGGCATTGAATGTGTTAAGATATTTATTATATTATACATATATTTAATACACATCCGAGACCCAGGAATATTGAAAACTTTTTTTTCCGTCGTCGGGATTCGAACCCGCGACCCTCAGCTTGAGCTACCAAGTCGCCCACCAACTGAGCTACAGAGGTCGTCACTGGCGTTTGTATTGTAAATTCATTATTTCAATATTTATCAGGCTATTTACACCCTCTACGATGAAATCTATTTTGAGAACAATGTACATTCAGCGATAACTCAAAGGCAGATAAAATGAAAAATAAAAGTCAAGTAGGTACCTAATCTATATTAAAAAAAAAAACATTTATTTTATAACAAATAAACTATCAATTAATAATATAAATTATATCCACACATTTTAAATTACAATTGAAAGGACCATGAGTAGATATGTCTTGAAGTTTTTCGTACACTTTCATCAGGTTGATAATTCTTCGTCCTTCGAAGGCAGGTGGGCTTTCAGGTTGTTCTTTTATAATTTCAACCTGAAATCAAAATGTTTATCTTTATAAGCTGACAATTATTTACACAAAAATAAAATGTATTGATTTATTGCACTAACATTTTATTATTTTTTAAATTTGTAAAGAGTTTTTTAACACATTCAATGCCCACTACAATTTTCTAGTAGTTCCCAGCGATGCCGCCATACAAAAAACGCAAACATGCTAGGTGTGCTCTCGGCTCTCATGGAACCACTTAAGGGCCCGGGTTACCCTCGAAATTTTCATACATTCTTAATACCAAAATCATTTTCTCATGCGAAAATATTTAACATGATTGAGTTATTTTTCAGCTTAAGATAGAAATTACCTAGGGTCCTGAACAAATTTTTTTTACAAAATATTTAAATACTAAAAAAAAATTTTTTGTGTTTAAATATTTTTTAGTAAATTTACTTCTAAATATTTAAACACCAAAAAATAGACGAAAACACTAAAAAATATATAAATAAATAGTAAATTTACTACAAAATATTTAAACTTTAAAAAATATTTTTAATTATTTAAATATTTTGTAGTAAATTTACTATTTATTTATATATTTTTTAGTGTTTTTGTCTATTTTTTGGTGTTTAAATATTTAGAAGTAAATTTACTAAAAAATATTTAAACACAAAAAATTTTTTTTTAGCATTTAAATATTTTGTAAAAAAAATTTGTTCAGGACCCTAGGTAATTACTATCTTAAGCTGAAAAATAGCTCAAACATGTTAAATATTTTCGTATGAGAAAATGATTTTGGTATTAAGAATGTATGAAAATTTCGAGGGTAACCCGGGCCCTTAAGAATTTATTAGCTTACGGCACAAAGTTTATGCTCTGAGCATTTCGGTGAAAAACACTGTCTTATCTTTGAGATATTGATGGAAAACGGAGAGCACGCCCGGCGTGCTCCCGGCATAGAGATAGAGATTAGTGTGGAGATGCTAGGCGTGTTAAAGGCACTGAATGTGTTAAACATTTTACAATGTTAGTCCTCTAAACTGTACAAAGATGAAAAAACACTCACAAAAATTTCGTCGCGGGCGGGATTCGAACCCGCGATCTTTGCTGTTAGTACCAGCAATGTCCTTTCCATCGACAAAATTTTTGTGAGTGTTTTTTTATCTTTGTACAACATTTTTGTTCTGTAGTCACCGCTAGTGGGCTGATTTCCTACTTACACAATATAATTTACTAGGAATAGTAAATAAATACAAAATACCAAATGAAAATTGAATTATATAAGTTAATGCTATTTAAGAAATCTGCTTCATAAATTTCTTGGTAAAGACTTTCCAGTCATACACTGTCTAATGTACTTGACTGCGACTACTTACCTGTAAAGATGTCGAAAATTCAACATCTTTGGAATTTATTTCAACTGTACTACTTGTATCTTCTGTAAAAATGTTTTTATCCCCCGATCTATAACAATAGAACACAAATACAATATTACAATGCATTTTAATAAAATAGGAATATTATTTATCATTTTATTAAAATCATTTTAAAAGGTTAGTCAGACTGGTCACTTGTCTGACTATCAACAGTATAAAAATAAGAAGACTTCGAAAAGTAGACATCACATCATGTAACGCAGTTTCTGCTTTTCAAAAAGTATGACGAAGTGTGTGTGTGTTTCGGTTTGACTACGAGCTGCACTATACAATAAAAACAAATATAACAATAAGATCGCGTCGATGAAATATTTTGTCAGAAATGTGCGTGGTCTCTTAGTCTATATTACTTACATTGTGACGGGCAAATGTTGAGTTTGATACTGATTGGACTCGTCGGTATTTACTTGATTTTTATGACAAGTCCACCTTCTTTGGATTCTGAAAATAGAATAGAAAATATAAATATATACCTAATATTAAAATTTCCGAAGCTTACCGATCCATACCTACTACTTACAACACGGTCAAATTAGCTTGACGCATCGAAATAAGTAAATAATCGAAAGTATATTATATATTATATAACATGCGAGCTCCATAATGACGTCATCAAACCGTGCGTCTAGTTAATTTGACCGTATCGTACTTCAAATTACTAATAAAAATATTATGGTACTTACAAGATATCTCTTCTTTTTTCAATTGATTCTCTTAGATATCGCTTTCTTTTCGAAACTTTAGGCATTTTTACAATAAAATACACTGTCCAGACTCCAGAAGTATCGACAATTTTAAAGGTATTCGTCTATATATAATAACATTTACAAAGCTACCAAAATATTATCTTTTCACAACGTTTAAAAAAGCGTCCTTCCGCTGTTTTTCTCACTTGAGTCCTTTTTATAATTTTAGCTTGATTTTAGCCACTGTAATACTGATTTTTAAACAACACCACTTCAATTGTCAAAACACGCGAGCAGAGCGGAGCGATCGACAACAAACGAACACAGGTTCCCCGTCCGAAGGCTGGCGACCGACTGTCGCCCGTCGCCCGCGCAGATCCCCGCGTTTTACAAAATTCTACGTGACAGAAATTTTACATTTAAAAAAATACTAATTAGTCAACCAAAAAATCCTCTTGTGGAACTGTTGTGTAACTGATAATTTATTGAATATAAAATTTTCAGTGCTCTAAGTCAGCAGGTTACGAAGTTAATAGAGTATTTGCAGAAAAATCGATGACCATGGTATATTTTTTTTCTAAAAATATATTAACTTCAGAAAAAAGTCCTCGCGAGCAATTAAAGATCAAAGACCAGTCTACAATATATATTTTTTTCGGTATTGTGCTTTAAGTTCTATCAGACTTTATACAGGTTGAACTTAGTCGAAATTGCCTGGTAGCGCCTTAACATCTGGTGTATGACCTTCCCCCCCCCACACCCTCTTAGGGGACAAAAGAGGGGGTAAAACATGTATCAACTGATGATGTAGAAAATATACTTTAAATGGCAAAACAACGTTTGCCGGGACAGCTAGTATATTATATATTTGAAATACGTAGTAAATAGTTCGCTTACCTTTTAGAATTTCAGTGTATAGGAGAAGTTTTACCACCAAAATTTTTAAACTAAAATTATGACATGTGAAGTTCGTTCAATAACGATCTACTGTGTCCTAGACTGACATTGACAAGTGTTATTTTGACAGCAACTATCATACTATTGGCATGATACAAAAAAATATTTCTACAGATTAGAAAAAGAAAGTTATACACATTTATGTCCTAAATCCTGGGGTGTCCCAAATAGCCCCCAAAATCTCAATTAGCCCCAAAATACGGTATTTCCCGCCATTTACTTGACACGTCTAGCCATAGATAAATAGCCGAAGTGCCAGAAAAAAAAACTGTTGACGGCTGACACTGACAATGACAGTTGACAAATAACGTAAAATTATTCAAACCACAATTTTTTATTTTATTCAAAATTCAAACCTTTGCTTCTGAAAACAAACGTGAAACTACTATCTAATACCCTAATCTGAGCGTGAAACAAACGGTAGACCGTACTTCTAAAAGTGTACTCGTTATCATTGTGTTGTGTAAATAAATAAAATCTAATATTGTTCTACTTGGCCGTAATACAATATATTTTAATAACCTACACAGAGACAGTTTTACTTTAACAAGATCATTTAACTTTAAACTTTTACAAGAGCAGCACAACTCGTACCTAAAGTTTTTCCGCAAAATGGATAACGCCGATTACTATGAAATTACTTCCCAGTTGGACGCAAGAGAAATATTAAGATACCTAAATCAATTAGGTATACAAAATATCAATGGGGAAGTTTTAAAACTCTTTATAAAAGGTGGGATTAAAATTTAGCTTACATATTAGCTTTATACAAAGAGTAGTTTATTACTTACCTATCTTTTGATATTTCAGATTTGAAGAAGCTAATAAAGTACGATTTAGCCCAAAAACATGGCACTATGGACTGTGAGGACAAAGTTATACTTGGTCCAGAAAGATTACACAGTGCAAGTACCTTCTCTTCAAGATTAAAGTCCCGTAATTCAACATCTATTCCTCCACTTTGCAGTCGACAATGTCAGAGAGAGAGGCCAATGACAGCTAGAGTTGTTAGATCTGCTCCAAACTTGGGGGAACAGAAAGTAGAAGATAAACCTCCAAGAAGAGCCTGTTCGTGTTTACCTGTTGATAGAAAACCCAACACTCCAACTGTCTCTAAATCTTCAACAACTACCAGTAATAATTGTATGTATTGAATCAGTTGCTTAACCCATTCAGTACCGAGCCCGCCCATCGGCAGGCAATATATTTAACTCACATGCCGAGACCGCCCATGGGCGGGCTGATTTTAAACTGCACATGCACGTTTTACGCACAGTACAGTATAATATGTAAACTGAGCATTTGAAACGATTCATGTCAGAATCTGGAGCTTCATGCCGAAAATGCCAATGGGCGGGCAAGAATACATAATCGAGATGCCGGGACCACCAATGGCTGGGCTGCATTACTATGCACTGTACTCAGTATGGCGGCACCTGGGTAACATCATTACTTTTCGGAAAGGGTTACGAAAAATGAGTTAAAGAAACTTTGCTATGGTCCATGGGATCAATTACAAAACTTCATATAGAGTCCAAGGGCACCAGACATTAGTTATTTTGTAAGAAACTAAATGTATTGTATGGAATAGAGTTAGTGTATACTTGAAGGTACTCATATTTAGCAGGTAATGTACCTTCAGAGTAAAGGCCAGTTTACTGGTACAAGGTACTAAAAGTGAACATAATACAGTGTAAACTCTATATAACGTCACTACACGTCACATGACCCTGCATTTTATGATGTTCACTAGAGAGTTGTCGTTAAATAGAGAGAAGTAAAATCAAAGAATTAATCGTCAATATACAGTGATATTTTTTTTCGCTAACCATATGTATTTACTGTCTGGAAGTTTATGAGCAACTGAGAATATGATAATGTTTAGATACTTTTTATGCTCAAAAACAGTCTACATGTGCAAGCAATCCCAATTTGTAAACAAAAGAACTTACTTAGAAATTTCGGTATGCATGATGCCAAAAGTCAACTTCATTGCAGGATAGGATAGTAAAGCGACAATAATCGTACACAGCTGTGCAGATTCTAAATATTTGTAACTTAAAAGGTACTTTTTATTACTCAATCGTTGTAATTGTGTCGTTATTAAAAGTGGGAGTGATGCTTTACAGAGTGTATCAATGTATGGTAGACAAGCTAAACCAACCAAAGTCATATGATTTCGATGCTTAGTTTGTCTAGTACATGTAGTTTTCACTGTATTGTATTATGTGCATGCTCATACCCAAGGTGGGATTATAGCATTATTTTTTATGAAAAAGAGAAAATATGTCTGGCACTCCTGGGCCCTTACTCCAATTTTTGATGTCAGTATCTTGCCAGATAAAAGTCTTGAATTCCTTTTTCCTGTAGCATTTACTTTTCAGTAATGCAAAGTTGATTGTTTCAGTAATAAAAGTACCAAAGCAACCCATTAAAAGAAAATGTGATCCAGTATCTTTATATCACTACTATATTTCCCAATGGGCAAAGTATAAACCTAATGTGCCTGGAGAAAACGATTGGGCCGAGTTGAGATGGAATATCAGACAAAAAATGGTGGGAAGCTCATCAGGAACCACAAAAAAGGTTTGTAATGTTAAATTATAAAGTAATGATGGTCCACGGCAGGCCAATATCAACTTGCCAATTGTGCACCACGCCTGGAAATCCATCCATCATCCTACACCATTACCTTGTCTACACAATTGTGAATGGTGATGACTTGAAATAGGTCAGCATGGTCCATTGTGAAGAGGAACCTTTATTAGTGATAATGGTTTGTAAAGCCAATTTTTATTAAAATATATTTTGTTTACAGGTCATAGATAAAGAAAATGTGAGGCCTAAGAAGACATCTTGACAAAAAATTTAAGCAAAAATGAAGCAATATTTTATTGATGTTGTTATAACTTTTTTAAGTTTGAAGTTGTATACTTTAGATTTAGTTTTTAGGGCTTAGTAACCTAAAAGCCTGATTCTATCTGAGCTTTTTGTGGTCTTTCAGTCCATCATTATGAAGTATTTCTTTAACCAGGATTGTGATAAAGATGAAACTTTTTCAGAATAAACATTTTTGCTGCTTACTTTATTAGATGTATATCTGTAATTTAAGGTAGGCTTCTATAAAACAAACATGTTTTGTAAGGAACCCCTCATGTGCAAAAATCTGACATGCTAGTTTTACTTGTGATAGAGACTGGTGATGTATAAGTGTAAGGACTTTTAAATAAATTTTAAATCTAACTAAAAAATTTATTGATTTATTTTACACTTGATTTAACTTAAACTTAGCCTGTTGTTGCATGGTGTTGCTGTGCAGATGGTGTAATATCCTTTCTTCAATTGTTTCGGCAGCGGCTTGAGTTAGTATCAGAGTGTCATGCTTCAACATTGAGTAGACATTCAATCCATACACAGGCATAATGTTAACATGTGGCAAACTATCTGTAGCTACAGATAGGTTTCTTGGTGCTATATCATTGCTGAAAAAGATTTAAAAATGTAGAGGAACTGCTAATGTTTTCGAAATAAATGTATTCGAATTCAAGATCATAGATTATTCTTAACAATCCATTCATAAAAATATTCTTATATAGTACAGTTATAGACCTATAAAAATAAGAAAGTACTTACTCATCAACAATCAATACTGAAGGTCCCCAATTTCTATTTTCTATTAATTGCATGATGTAACCCGTCTCATCTGTAGGCAGTTCTAAATCTTTTACAATGTGTAAGTCGTCTTGGGCCAATTTTCCGGAAAGCATAGATGTCAAGCCGCTTATTCTTACATGGAAGGGCAACATAAAGAAGTGTGTTTTGCCGGATCGTGGTCCGTGCGCTATACCACCTCCTCTCCACAGGGGAGATCTGATTGAGCCATGACGAGCGCGCCCCAAACCTTTTTGAGCCCAGGGCTTCCTACCGCCACCACGAACTTCGGCCCTGGTTTTAGTGTTCGCCCAAGACACCCACCTATATTTCTGCTGCCACACCATATTCCTGTGAATAATATCGATACGAGGAGTCACTGCATATACCATCGGGTGGAGCTCGAATAGTCCTAGTTTCTTTTCTTCGACTGTGTCCAAGTTCTCGATCCATACTTCTCGAGGCTTTGTGTACTGCGGTGGATACAACCAATCTTTTTTCTCTATACTAAGATTGGAGTTTTGTAAGGCAGACGAAGATTCCACTGAAAGTGCCCGGACTTGAGGGATTGACGATATGGTCAATCTTTTTATAGCATTAATTAATAAAGCGCTCATTTTGAATTTTTAGCAACTTAAATCTCTTTTCGAAATTATTAACTTCGATAAATTATTATTATACTTCGATAAAAAACAAAACAATGAACAACTTCTATTCTAACCTCATTTTTCCATTGACTTGCATTGACATTTGACACATGACATTTGACAAGTGCGACCACAGATTAAAGTGCGACCGGCGACGAGTATAGACCAATGAATAAGGAAACACACAATAGACCATCAATAGACCGACAAGGCTTTAGGTGAATGTGTCAAATGTCAATAGGCGCTGCTGGTCATGGAGGTCACAGATTAAGTATACATAGATGGATTCTTAGCTCGCCAGCGCGTGGCCATTTTATGCTTGTGTGCAATTGCTGTAGTGTGCGTGTAGGGATGGCGTATATCGATAAAAATATAAAATTAGACTACAGCTATCAACCAAGTCGACCATAATTTTATGTTATAGATTTTTATTAAACGACATCAAAAAAGGAGGTTATCAATTCGACCTGCATGTTCAATTGAGGATATATTATGCTCATTAAATTGGAAGTCGCTTTCAATTTGGTGAAAAGGTATTTTTTATCTATTTATTAAGTGTATGAAAATACTTAAATACAGGGTGCAATTAAACCTTCCTGCCAAATTTTGATATATTGATCCTTGTTTAAAATAAAAATACACGTATTTTTCTTTTAATATAGTCACTCAGCACTAAAATGTTAAAGTACGCGTCGCCGGCGGGTGAGTGGTGACGTGGCCCCGCGCGCGCGCCTCCCCCCCCACGTCACCCCCGCTCATTCCCACCGCCACGAGTAACCGTTCTAAGTACATCGATTTTAAATGGGATAAAATATGTCATTTAAAAAAATAACACCCAATTTTTTTTGTTAAATGACCTCTCGTAATGATACTTAAGCCCTGGAAAAAATTTGGCAGGAAGGTTTAATTGCACCCTGTATAAATAAAATATTTAAGTATATACAACATGACTGGTGAGACATTGCCGATACTTATGGAGAGTACTCTGTACTCGATTCTCATTATAATTATGTAATAAAATTAGGTTCTTAAGGGCCCGGGTTACCCTCGAAATTTTCATACATTCTTAATACCAAAATCATTTTCTCATGCGAAAATGTTTAACATGTTTGAGTTATTTTTCAGCTTAAGATAGTAATTACCTAGGGTCCTGAACAATTTTTTTTTACAAAATATTTAAATACTAAAAAAAATATTTTTGTGTTTAAATATTTTTTAGTAAATTTACTACTAAATATTTAAACACCAAAAAATAGACAAAAACACTAAAAAATATATAAATAAATAGTAAATTTACTACAAAATATTTAAACTTAAAAAAATATTTTTTATTATTTAAATATTTTGTAGTAAATTTACTATATTAATTTATTTATATATTTTTTAGTGGTTTTGTCTATTTTTTGGTGTTTAAATATTTAGTAGTAAATTTACTAAAAAATATTTAAACACAAAAATTTTTTTTTAGTATTTAAATATTTTGTAAAAAAAATTTGTTCAGGACCCTAGGTAATTACTATCTTAAGCTGAAAAATAACTCAAACATGTTAAATATTTTCGTATGAGAAAATGATTTTGGTATTAAGAATGTATGAAAATTTCGAGGGTAACCCGGGCCCTTAATGTTTTTCCGAATTTCCCAAAAATAAATGCATCATGGATTCTAAGTAAATTACGCGGCTAGGCAAGTAGGCATACTATGCGGCCGGTGCAGAGGCGTGCGCTACCAAAGAAACACCACACAACTACCCCTCCCGCTCGCGGTGTCCATGCGTTGGGTAAATAATTATTTAACTTTATGCTACATTTACTCAGTGATCAATTGATATTATTTTTTATATTATTTTTTTCCAACTAATATAGTAGCCAAATATCACGTCCTCGAGTATTGAACATGTCTCACCAGTCACGCAGTATAATTACACAAATAGTTAAAAATAATATACATAATGTATACTCCATAAGCCACGAAAGCTTGTCCGGAGTGTAATAGCTAATATCAATAAAATCAACAGTTTTTATAAAACGCAACAGAAGAACAAATATTATACTTTATTAAACTTAATTACTATCAAGCAAAATTTTGTAGAATAACAATTATTATTATCAAAGAAATATAAGAATGTATCTCAGTCCTACTTATTTAAAGTAATTCCAAAAACGCTTAGGTGCATTTCTTTACCTATTAAAATATAATTATATTGTAATAATATTTATACAGAAAAAAACTTAAAATAGATACTTCGACGCCCCCTGAATAATGATATTATAATAATAATAACCTAAGCGGGACTCTAGAGTCTAGACGATCAATTTTATTGTGCAATATCACGGTGTGTGCAATCAAAATCATAGAGCACTAAACCAAATATTATTCTTCACTTTCAATCTTATTATCAAATTAATAATTGAAAATAATATTATCTTCACTATAGGTCTCTCCGTCACCTCCATAATATTGAACTCTTCTTTAAGAGCATTCCAATAACCTGGAAAAAATAAATGGTTTAGTGTCAATAAATGTACTATACTACTACATACTATAAAATATAGTATACATAATTCATAATATTGTATACGGGGCAATATGCTTTATGTAAGTTTTCCATGCTTAACCCATCCAGCCCCAAGCGGAACCCAGGTGCCGCATAACAACTAAATACATATTGTGTCTGGAATTCGATGATTGAGGTATTAAATTTATTTTATTAAATGATTATGACTTTAGCCTTATTAAAATTTTACATTTTACTTATTAAAAAAGAGTACCTAATGCCAGGATAAAATTCAATAAGTAGCTCTAAGTAAACGAATTGAGTACTTACAGTGGGGAGGTGTGAGAGCTGTCGATCATGCAATAATTATTTTACTCTCCGTTACAATTTTACCTTACATACTCAGTAACTTACGTTTGAAAAGATAATCCCAATATTGTGATGCCTTCTTATGGGAGTAAGGATTAAAAACTTGCATGAAACTTGCGTCTAAAATATATTTCTGTTTGTCGTCTATTTTGAAGCATTTTCAACCTGAAAAAATAAATCATATAATCCATGACATTATTTTTATCGATAAACTATACTACAAGTAAGGTGCATCCCTAAAATACACGTAAAAAAACTATGCAACTTTTGTAGTCAAATTATTAATTAATGTGACATTTTTAGCACGAATGCCTTACATAACACGAATAAGGGATTATTAAACTTAAATATTATCCTTTTTAGCTGACAAAAATACCGATTGATAAGCCCATAAAACGTTGTTGAAAACTTACGTATGTAATGTTGAATCACGTGTTTGAGGCATTCCTTGGCCGTTTTTATGGTTTATTAAATAGCGGAACCACAAAATGCAACAATTTATTGCATTGAACGTTCACTAAACACTTTTATTACCACTTTTTAAACATGAAATATGCAGACCTACTCCTTTGTTATGTTCTACTAAGTGGGACATAACATTACAGGCTTTTGACGTTTATACACCGATAGGAGCTTTCTCTTTCACCCAAATTACTACATCGTTAGTCAGAAAGAGTAACATTATCAGCTGTCAAAATATAAGGCGGACTCCTATCATATAACCTCATTGATGGAGGTATTAATTAATATCCTTAATCTGTGCTGCTGGTAAAGGAGAATTGTCAAACACATGTCAAAAATGACGTTTAATTGTATGATAGAAGCGATTAGTTCCTTTTCTCGCCACATTCACATAAAGCTTTGTCGCCTGTCGGACTATAATATATTATCCCAAGAAGCTTATACCCTAATAAGCACATCTGTGAAGCACATCCTTAATCTGTGCTAATAAGCTTCTTGGATGCTTCTTGGTATAGGGACCGTGCAGAGCGACGACACTGCCACAAGTGGCGAATAGCCGAAACTTTTACTAAAATTTTACTGTCAAGCTCTAGTGAAGCTACGGAAAATTAGAAGATTTCTTAACAAATTCCGAGTATTTTCAAGAATTGAAATGTATTGTTGTATTCCCGGACTTAAAAGAAATATAAAGGCAAATCGAACAATGTAAAATTTTATTATTTTTCTGCCAAAATATTCGCATGGTTTTGCTTATTGAAAAACGAAAGAAATGGATAAAAGGCGGTAAAAATATACGTAAGTATTTAAAAAGTTCCATGAGTGTTATGCGTAGACTAGTAAAAACACTAAATTTTGTAGATTATAACCGTAAATTCATTTTTTATGAACACAATATGAACATAACCTATAACCATTGCTTTCTTTCAGTAAACATCCAAACTGGCTTCCATCATAATTGATATACATACATAGGCACGGCTCATTTAATTGGCATAAAGTTGCATCAAAAGTAAGGATAATTTGGAGAAGTCCTGCCAGGAATTCAACACTGAGGATAGTATTGAACTTGAACCATCTTGTCAAAGTGTTGGTTCTCAAAAGGATGATTCTTCAAGTAAGAAAAAGATTAGTAGTGCAGTCTTTGTGTGTTATTTGAAGAATAAATACCTAAATGGTGTTTACACTTATGAGATCCAGACTGAAATTAGTTAAAAATAGTGACAGACAAAAGTTGTGAAGATGGTATCGATCGAATCGCAGAAGGTTGAAATAAAAGCATTTATTTTAGTGAACTTGTTTTATTTTATTAATCCACAAGCATTTTCAGTAATTAATATAAGTATTTTTTGCATAGCTTCATTATTTTATTGCAATATTTATCAAGTTTTTACTTTCTATGCTGATGGATGCTATTAATTACTTTTTCAGATATTTTCTTAGTTAACTAGATAAGCTTTATACATTTTTATTCACTCTTCCATTCTTTGTTTACGGGTAGAAAGTAGAAGAAACCCTTAATATTTATTTAATATTATAAAAATATACTTAATATTATAAATGCGAAAGTGTGTCTGTCTGTTAGTACTTCACGCCCAAACCGCTAAACCAATTTTGCTGAAATTTGGTATGGATTTACTTTGAGCCCCGGGAAAGGACATAGGATACTTTGTTATCCCGGGAAAATGTACGGTTCTCGCGCGATAAATGATTTTTGGCGCAACGGAGTTGCGGGCGTCATCTAGTCTTTAACTTTAATATTTCGATCGCGGATTCTTGGAAATCTGTCGTTGTTCTCGCGGCCGCATGTGGCCACTTGGAAGTGTAAGTATTATATCATTTTATAGTGTAAAACATAAAAAAACACTCATAAACTAGCCAGGGTCAAGGAGAAAGCGAAGTCAAAGTCACTCACAAGTTACGTCTTTTACTCGCATCGCGGCGCTGCTGTCGAATTACGACGCCCTCTATAGTTTCTGCACGGTCCCTATAGTTCGACAAGGCTCTACATGAACGTGGCGAGAAAAGGAACTAAACGCTTATATCATACAAAAACGTCATTTTTGACATGTGTTTGACAGTTTTTTTACCAGCAGCGCCTTTTGACATCATTCACACATTCATATAAAGCCTTGTCCATTGAGGTATAATCTGTGGCCTTGTCGGACTCTATATCCTTGCTGTACGGAGATCATACGGAGATGTTTTGCTTTCCATGTGTAACATGTTACGCTCAAATCTCAATGACCGAAAACGCTTAGTGAGCGAAAAAATAGCTCACAACGCGTTGTGGTCACAGTGAAACAGCCATGACGCGAAATTCGCGTTGTGGCCCTATTGAAAACGGCCACGACGCGTTCTGGTAATCATAGGAATACCACATAGCGAAATTCGTGTCGTGGCTGACGTGCTATTCGACCACAACGCGTTGTGGTAATCGAGAAAAGCCATGACGCGTTCTGAGTAATTTTATAGTGCCCAAGTGTGTGCGTATGTAAGTCGTTCCTGCACCTGATCTCTCGCCAGTCATGTCGATCTTCCGCTCCATTGGGTTATGAGAGTAAAGAATATGTAGAGTGCTCTTGTGTATTGTGCACACACTTGGGCGCTATAAAATTACTCCTACGTAACTAACTAGCCTGGTTTCATTGAAATAGAGTGCTCTGTATTGCGCAAACACTTGAACACTATGAAATTACTCCCGTTTTAAGATGTTCAGAAGTCTCAGAACGCGTCATGGCTTTTCTCGATTACCACAACGCGTTGTGGTCGAATAGCACGTCAGCCACGACACGAATTTCGCTATGTGGTATTCCTATGATTACCAGAACGCGTCGTTGCCGTTTTCATTAGGGCCACAACGCGAATTTCGCGTCGTGGCTGTTTCAATGTAACCACAACGCGTTGTGAGCTATTTTTTCGCTCACTGAGCGTTTTCGATCTTTGAGTGTAACCTCAGAACAGGAGTGTAACATACATACACTGTCATATTATTACGTCAAATTTAAAAATTTCAACATCAGTTCTGTCGGCATACTCTATAAGGGTGAAGCCAAACGAGCGTAATTTCTGCCGGGCAGAAATTTCATACAAAAGTCATGTTTGAATTTTGATTCATACGGCGACTCAAAATGAGTTGTCATTTGTATGACAAGAAATTCTGCCCGGCAGAAATTCTGCGGCTCACGACTCACAAATTACGCTCGTTTGGCTTCGCCCCCTTCGCCCTTATTTTTTCTATTCTGCTTGTACTGTCCAATATACTAGTCATTTATCCTAGTTGTAACTTGTGCGCTTTTTTGTAGATAATATAATATTGAATTAATAATAGTGTTGTGACTTGGAAGTTATCGATAAAATAGTTGTACTAATTATTATGTCAATATCGTGATAATAAATAATTTATTTGTCTGAGACTTTATTCAGAAGATACGTCTATCTTATTTGCTAACAATGTTATCAACGAGTCGTCTCGATTATGTTGTTATATATCAACGCTTAGGTTTACGTAAGTGCGACCGCACACCTGAGACAAGACTGTAGTTAGACAGACTATGGCATGGTAAAATGCACTAGATGCGCACATCTGAGACAAGACGTCTAATAGACAAAGTTGACTAATGCGACACACGACAAGTCTGACTAACGACTGTCGACTTCCCTTTGAAATGTATGCAAGCGCGCACATCTACGACAAAACTGACTAGCCACAATATACATAACTACCAGTAGTTCAACTGCAAAGCAAAGAGAAGGATGGGACAGGTTTCAATATATTATATCAAATTCGTCGGGTTTCATTAAGATTATGAATGGAATAAGGAATGTGCCTCACGCTAGCTGACATAATTTATTTTTAAATAGAGATTTCAAAATTAGATTCTGACAATTTTAATCACATGTGTCAAAACATATACAATAATACGACCAAAAAGCAGGGCTTCAAATAACGTTACTTTTTCATAACGTTACTGCTTCAAGGGCATACATAACGTTATGAAAATTTACCCGATATTAAAAATAACATTAAAAATTGATATTAATATTTAATAACGGTAAATGTTATAACGTTATATAGGATTTATAACGGTAATATATATGTTCTTTGATAACGTTATAGTCCGTCAAGAAAATCATGACAGGCGGGAAAATTTTCTAATTGTAATCACGCTTATAAGGTTATTTTTTTATTTGTATTTTCACAGAGAACGCTTATTTCATTTTGAATATTGTCACCTTGCACATTTTTATCTCGAATTAATAAAGTTCTCATAATTTTTTATTTCATTTAAAAATTTATTATTTTA